>JANBXA010000114.1:31607500-32312500 GCA_030556225.1 Cricetiscus sungorus | reverse complement strand
ATGCCCCGGCCTCACGCTCTGCAGCTCGGCCCACTCTGCGCTCGGATCGCGCTGCTCACAGCAAGCAGCATGGCTCTTTGAAGCTCTTCTTGCTCTTGCTACTCTTCCTGCCATCCTTGTCCTTGTTTTCCGACATCTTCTTTGCTCAGATCTCTCTCATCAGATCAGAGAACACCTTGTCCACATTGGCACCGGCCTTGGCTGATGTGCACCATCTGCACACCCCACTCCTCCGCTTTGCCCCGGGCCTCATCCCCAGGCACCTGCCTCCTCCTCCAGGTCAGACTTGTTGCCGACCACCAACAGTGGGATTTTATCTTCCTCGGCTTTGACTCGGAGGATCTGTTCCCTGAACTCGGTTGTGGCAGTGAAGGACTCGTGCTCTGTGATGGAGGAAGCCCTCTCCACTTCGGAAGTAGTTGTCTCGTAGTCCTCCCGGCCGGCTGTGTCCAGAACGTCTACTGGACCTCTTCTCCTTCGAGGACCACCTTCTTTCTGTGGCTGTCGGCTTTGGTGGATTCATAGTCTTCTACAAACTCGTCATACATGAACTGAAGCGTCAGGGCTGACTTGCCAACCATGATGACTTTGTGAAGGGGGCCCTGGCTCTTGCCTTTGTTGGCAGCCATCCTGCTGGTCTGAGGCAATGACACACACACAGATGGCCCAGATGGAGAGCTGAAGGACCCGACCCACCGCCGCTCTGGCCATGCGCACAACCACACTCGTCAGACCCCAGCTGGCCCCAATCCAGTTGTTGTTGAGCAGTTGTGAACTCGCGTCCCCACCCCTGGGAGCGCGTTCCCGCTGTCCCATGGGCAACCCAAGCCTCTCCCGTTTTCTTACAATCTTTTGGTCCCCTTTTCTGAGATGGTCCCAGAGCTTTAGGAAGAGAACATGTGGCTATAGATGTCCCATTTGTGCCTGAACACTCCAAGGACACCCCCTTTTCTTTATTTGACTTGAATGTTTGCATCAGCCACCATCTGCTATATAAAGAAATGTCTCTGATAAGGTCTACGAGCTGGTCTATGGACTTATGGGTAGTGAGGCATAAATTTAGTTGGTGGTTTGATAGAATGTCTATTAGTAGTAACAGGTTTACCTCTGCAGCCTGTACGGTCTCAAGCATGTCTTCTTGATAGATTTTTAGTTCTGGGAATGTATTTCCTTCTCTGGCATTGGCCTTATAGCCAAATATTCATTCCAATGGTATTTTTGTTTAGTTTCCCTCTCTGTTGCTAACCTTTAGTGGACGACAAAGACCCCTATTTCTATTGGATACAACTTTGTTACCTAAGCAAGAGAGGCAGATGTGCTAGGCTGAAGTCTGTAATGCCCAGTGAGCTTGGGTATAGAAATAGCTAAGCATAACTGAGGTAAAGAACTGTAAGACAGTAACTATATTCAGTTTTAAACCTGTAGTTATGAAGCATCAGAAAGTGAGTGCAGCAACATGTCTGGAAAGTAAGGTTGGGATCATGTAAGTGGTGGGGTAGAGGAGAGAGGACAGGAAGAGAGAAACAAGGAGACTGGATGAAGTCCTCAGAAGTCAGGTGGTGAAAGGCTTTACGTGCAGGAACATGGAGCTGGCTTTCTATACTGTCTGTGTAAAGAGTCTTGGCAGGAAGGTAGAGAGTTGTAGATATCTCTTATCAAGATGAGTGGTACTTACAAAAAAGCAGCTGGTCACTAACTCTTATCACTACGTCAGCTGAAAGGGCTGGTCCTTGACTCTCCTCAGCATGGCTGGAGAATCCTCAGACTTCAATGTCTTCCTATCCTCAACGTGTCTGGAGAATGAATCCCTGATGCCAAGACCTTGCTCCTGTCTTACATACCTCCCTAGTCCTGGGACTAAAGGCATCTGATCCCAGGTGCTGAGATCATCTTTGTGTGAGCTGGTTCTCTTTAGGACCGAATCAATCTTGTGTAGATCTGGGCAAACCCAGGACTCACAGAGATCCATCTACCTCTTAATCCCGAGTCCTAGGATTAAGGGTGTGTACCACCACCTTCTAGCTTCTGGCTACTGGGATTAAAGGTGTGTATCACCACTGCCTGATCTCTATAGCTTGAGGCTGACTTTGCTTTCTGAATTCTCAGACAACCTTTAATAAGTCATAAATAATATATCACCATACCACCCTTGCTTTATTACCAGTCCCTTAATATCTTCCTCAATCATCATTGTATCCAATAGCTGTACTCTGTATGTATGTGTGATGGGAGATGTCTTTCTGTAAATATGTTTCTCTTATTGGCTAATGAATAAAGCAGTGTTGGCAAATAGGAAGTTAAGATAGTTGGGACTAGGAAACAAGGAGGATTCTGGGAGATGTAGTAGGAGAGTCAAGATGTAGGGACTTGATGGAAGAGGTCTGGGCCCTCTCTCCAGTAAGATAAGACCACATGGAAACACTTAGATTAATAGAAATGGGTTAATATTTTAGACAGAGCTAGCCAATAAGAAATGCTAGTAACTGGCCAACAGGTTTATATCTAATACATCATATCTGTGTGTTTGTTAGGGGCTGACGTGGCTGTGGGGCCAGTCTGGTGGAAAAACTGCTCATAACATATGTGACTAGTGCTTGTGGGAATTTGATCTGATAGCTAATTGTATTGAAGCTAATTGTCCAAAGGCCGTGGTCTTCTCTGGGGATGAGTGACCAGATCAGAAATGGAGGCAAGGGTCTCCTGCTGTGTTGGATAGTGGTTGAGCCAGTGGAAAACCAAGGCTTGGAGCTTCCCCATCATCTTTTGGGAACAGGCTGCAGAGCAGCAGAGAGCCCCAGCCAAACAGCTGAGCAGCTGGTGACAAGGACTGGATTCCTCATTCTGTCTTGAAATCCTTGCACACACATTTTGGTATTAATAAATGGTAACACAACCCCCAGACTTCCTTCTTTACATAGTTGCCTATTTTTCCAACACAGAAGTCAACAAATCCATTTCTGCAAACTCCTAAAATTCACTCTTCTGTTCTGCTTTAATTCTTCCATATTGGACCTTCTTTCTTCCTCTCTTTTTTTCTTTTCTTTTTTTTAAGCTTTAATGACCTAGTTTTCAGATGCAACAATCTTGGTAACTGGTCTTGAGCTCTAGAATATGTTTGCCACCCCCCAGATTATCCTACAGTTTCAAAAAGAAGGAATCTGATGTCACCATGGTCTGGGTTATTGGTAATTCTTTAGCTAAGGCAGCATTGTCTGTTAGCTTTGGAATGAACAAGCCAAACAGAAATAAACTCAGGAGCTAGAGGAATGGCTCACCTGCATAGCAAGGCCAAAGACACTCCCATCCAGTGTTATTTCCTATTGCAGGTAACTGTTTTCAGTCCAGCATTTGACAGTTAAAAAGAAAGGAAAAGCAGTTATTGCCAGGCCTGCAAATTCAGGAGAGTGTGGAAGTGTGTGCACATTGTAGAGGGATAATCAATTGGAGGTATTAATGGTTAAAAAATAGAATGGTAGCAGTGGTGTCCTATTAGAATAGAACTGTATAATTATTGAGATGGATGGTAGTTTTGAAGTAGAAGATTTAAAGGACTTTATACTTTACATTTTCCCAAGCATGTTATGAGCAGGGAGGAGACAAGCAGGAGGATTAAGGATGGAGAGTGACCGCATCAAAGATGGAGGACAAGCAGTCACTTTGAAAAGTAAATCAGACTACTATTTCCTTTGACTCTGCTACAGCATGCTATCTTCCGTAGTAATGGGGGATGTCCTTCTGTATATGTGTTTCTCTTATTGGTTGATGAATAAAACCCTGTTTGGCCAATAGAGGCAGGAAGATAGGTAGGACTAGGAGACAAGGAGAATTCTGGGAAAGGTAGGCAGATAGGCACACATACACACACACACACACACACACACACAAACCATGTAGCAGAGGAAGGAGTAATAGGTCCTGACCCTTCTCTGGCAAGCCAAGGCCACTTGGAAATACTTAGATTAATAGAAATGGGTTTCTATTTAAGAGAGAGCTAGCCAGTAAGAATCCCTAGCCATTGGTCAATAGTTTTATAATTAATATACGTCTCTGTGTGCTTATTTGGGGCTGAAGGGACCTGGCAGGACAAGAAAAACTCCAGCATCCCTCTAGATCTGTGATAGTCCCTCCCCCACTCTGGAAATGGGACTTGTCACAGGCTTCTTTTCTCACTATAGACCATTCCCAGACCCCAAGTACACCTTCTCATTGTTCTCAGACAGAATTGGCTAATTCTACCTAGAAGCCCATCCTTAAGACATCCTTGTTTTTGAAACAACAAAGTCCAGGGGAGAGTGGAGTAACATTCCAACTGAAGATAATGCAAAATAGATAGATAGATGATAGATAGATGATGGATGGATGGATGGATGGATAGATGGATGATAGATAGATGATAGATAGATAAAGTGAAGACTGACTTTCTTGCACATGAGAAAGAATAGCAACAGTACTTGGATCAGCAACTCCACCTGCACTGTTTTGTATGAACAGCCTGTCTTTGTTTACCATCTTTATATTCAAACTAGGGTCCCAACTACACTTGATTATTGTAGGCTTATACCGGAAACTCTTGCCTTCATATTTCCAGAACATTTCACACTGGGAGTTGCAAACAACACATGCTCAATAAATATTTGTTACTGATAGTTAAATGCAACTTCACAATTTTTATTTTTAAAGTCAATTGCATCTTAATGGAAATCACTGATTTACTCTTCAAATCGGCTGTGTGCACACATGCAAGCTCTTAAGCTTTTTAGGTAAATCCTTGGTATTGATAGAAATATTGCTTTAATCTGGATTACCATGAGGCAATTAGATTTGGCACACAGGATGTTGACACAGAACTGTAAAACTAGAAGAGAACCAAGCTTTAACTCTCTAGCCTGTATTGTCCAGGGTAAAAACTTATATTTTAAATAGCACTGTTCACACAGTATGAATGATTTATTTAAGGTGAATACATATTATAAAATGACTTTGGTTATTTTTATGAACAACATAAGACACAGGGCCTTGTAGATCAAGCATGTTGTCATCCTGTATCCTTGTTCAGGGGCTGTTTTAACTAGGTACCACAAGCTGGATAAATTAACAGTTCTGGAGGGGAGTCCTGAGCACAAGGGCCTGGCAGGGCAGTTTTCTTCTGAGAACTCTGAAAGAAACTGTTCTGTCTTTGTTTTAGTCAGGTTAGACTGCTATTAAAATACCACAGACAACATACTGTGCCATTCCATGCTATTCTCACACTACATTTCAGTTCCGGAAGTCAAAAGGCAAGGTCAGCACACTAGTGTGGTCAGGTTCGGACAATTTTCCTCTCTTCAGAGTTAGAGAATCAGAAAATTCCTGTCTGTCCATGGCAGAATGATGGGCTCTCTCTGAGGTTGCTTTCATCAGATACTGATCGCACTCGTGAAGATTTCATCCTTGATGGGGGATGTCCTTCTGTATATATGTTCCTCTTATTGGTTGATGGATAAAACACTGATTGGCCAGTAGCCAGGCAGGAAGTATAGGTGGAGCAACTAGATGAGAATGCGGGAGAGGAGGATTAAGAGGGAAGCCACCAGGGAGAGATGTCATGTAGTTGCTGAAGGAATACTATGCTGGAGCTTTCTCCGGTAAGATAAGTCCATATAGAAATACATAGATTAGTAGTTATGGGTTAACAATTAAGAGAGAGATAGCCAGTAAGAAGCCTGAGCCATCGGCCATCAGTTATTCATGGATGGTTGATATCCATGGATTGTTGATACACATGGAAGACCTGCCCTTTTCTAAAGGGAGGGAGAGGGAGTGGATGGGTGGGAGAGATTGGTGAGAAGGACTGGAAAGAGAGGAGGGAGGGAAGAAAAACTGTTACTAGATGGGGCAAAAATTAATTGATTGATTAATTAATAAAAAACATAAAAACTCTCCATGAAACAATTGTTTCCATCAAGCATTAAAGCTTCAGGCACCATACTTCCCATCCATGCTTTTAGATCAAGGAGAATTATCAGGACCTCTCCTGACATCAGGAAACTCTGACCCCAGTGAGTGCCTTTAGATAGCATGTTCCTTCAGCTGATCATAAAACTTTACACTGAGGGTTGGATGCCAAGCAGCTAGAATCAGGAGAGACAACACAGGATTGAAAGGCACTGATTGAAATTGCATTGGCTCTGTAGATTGGTTTTGGTAGTACTGTAGAGTAATTATGACTAAATGTATTCTTTCAATTCTCAAGTATAAGACTCTTTCCTTATAGATGACCCTGACATATACAACTCAAGGTCATGCTATGTCTGTTGGCATCATCTTCTTTTCTTCCCTTATATTTCACTGCTAGATATAAGCCATTGTGCCACCCCTGACCCTTGCCAGCAAGGAAGATGCGACTCCAGGAAGATCTTCTTCATGCAGTTTTAATCAGGATCCTTGAAACATGTTCTTCTCAGGAGCCCGGGGGACCCCTGCACAGGCTTAAATAACCTTGCGCTAACCAACCCCAGTGAGCTATGTGGACCCTGCTGATAGGCTACTCTAACACGGAAGCAGACAGGATGAACAGACAACCAAATAAGGGCTTGTTTACGCCGGAGAGCGCTCACCCTTGGGAAGGTATAAGGCAGAAGCCAGTGCCATCTTTAAGGCGCAGCACTTCGCAGCTCTCTACAGTTCCCCCTTTTTATTTTAATAACGCAACAGGCAAGGGTAGTGGTCTGGTCTCCAGTAAAGCAGTGGACATTGTAATGACCCTGAATCCTGGTAGTCAGCCAAGTCAGTGCCACACCCGTCTGGCATCTTTTTCCTGGAGGTGGGGCCTCGGACACCAACCCACATGTAACCAGACTTTCCTTTATTGGAGTTGCTCACTTCCAGAGCTAACTCAGAGTGCAGTACTAAGCCATACAACCTGAGCGTGAAGGATCAATTCTTGTTCATGACTGCGAGCCATGCTTGGGGAGACTGTCCTGCCTCAATGGCTGTAAATGCCTGGACAACCATAGCTGCATACCGCTTCTGAGCAAACCTCATCTTGCAAAGGCACCACAGGCCCATGAAGGAGATAAGCAACAAGAGAACAGCCATGGCTCCCATTCCCGCCCACTCTTTCAATGATCCATGGCAATGGGAACAATGATGACAATCCTGCAGCCAATCCTGCATCCACATGTGTCAAATTCACTGCAACGATGGCCATTCACAGCTGTACCATCAAGTCATCAAAGTCAGCAGACCAATTTCCTAAAAGATGGCTAGACAACTGTCGTGACAAATTAGCAGCACGTGTATAGTTCTCATACTGAATGCTGGCAACACACAAACCTGGATACTTCATTTCACATCCCAGTTGGTCCAGCTGCCACAAGGTATCTATTTGCTCCTGCACCAGATCAATTCTTTGGTTTACAATCATTAAACCTCCTTTTAGTTGAGCACCAATTGTGGATTGAGCATCCAAGGCGGTAGCCACATTCTTGGACAACTCATTTAGCTTAGAGGCTGTCTGCACCTATGTGCTCATAGCCACAGTAGCTGTGACTGAATCCACAACTGCAAAAGAGATAGCTGCAACTATGGCTGCTGTAATGCTAAAATCTCTCTCTGTAGCCTCTACCAAACAGGCCATAAAATCTGAAAATGGTTCCATAGGGCCTTGCAGTATCTTAGTGAGGTTACCACTAAGGGAGGTTACCACTCTCCCTTATTGGGTAATGACTTCCATGCTTTTATGGCAATCCGATTTACTTGTTCAAAAACTTGTATTGGATATCCTGTCTGTTGATTTACAAAGTGTCCCTGCCCTAGTAACATGTCCCTGTCCTATGCTGCATTTCCGGTTGCCAGATTAGCTGTGGCCTGTTCATTTGCATACTCAATTAAAAAGGTTTTCCAATCCAGGTACTGCCTGGGACTTAGACATGCTCGAGCCAGCGCACTGCAATCACTAGGAGTCATGCTATACCTATTTAGGGCTTCAACTTGAGCTACAGTAAAAGAAGCTGAAATTCCATATGTTCTCACGGACTCAGCCAAAGCCCTGATGACCTTAAAGTCTAAAGGCTGCTCATATGGATAAGCCAGACTTAAGTCATTTCTCCAGACCTCAGGGCAAAAGGAACGCCCTGTACCTTGGCCCCGCCCTTCCTCACTCTGATTAGGAGAAGGCACCGAAGGCATTGTTCCAGGAGGGTCCCTCCCCTCCCCACATCACCATTTCTCCTCTCCCTTACCCCTCTGCCCCTTAAGGGATTGTTTCTGAACCTTTTCTATGAGGGCTTGCAATTCTTCCTCAGAATCTGTTTCGTCCATACCTGACTCTCCTGTGCTCTCAACCTCTTCTGATCTTTCTTCTTGCAACATTTCTAGTTACAGCTTTTCCTTTTTCCATCGCCTCTTTACAGTACCTCTGGTCTTCGATACAGCTACGCACTAACTTCCAAACAGGTCAGACTCCTCCGGACTTTAGTGTCCCTTGTTCCCAAGCAAAATCAAGATCTCTGCCTAACTTGTCCCAGCACGCTACCGTGAGGTCTCCCGAAACTGCGAACCAAGGTGCAATGGCATCGCACTCACTCAGGAATCTTTCTAGTGTGCTTTTCTTTATTTTAAGTTTCTTTGACAAAAGTAGCTCCTGAAGAGCCAGAAAAATTGGATGAGACTGAGAAGTCCCCATTTTGAAAATTTTACTTTCTGTTCGTTACAACCTCTCGCTCAATGCCTGAAACTTTATTGCTGCTTATTTCCGCGGTCTTTAACTTAGTCCCAACTTACCTGGGACTTTATTGCTCCTTACCGAAGACCTTATTGCTTCTTTATCGAGGGCCTTAAATTTGGTCCCAACTTACCTTGGGAACTTGCCAGCGCTGCCCTGACTGCAAGAAGTTCTGATCTGAAAAATTCCCGGTATAGGCCGCCATCTGTAGGCACCTACCCCTGCCAGCAAGGAAGACGTGATTCCGGGAAGATCTTCTTTATGCAGTTTTAATCAGGATCCTTGAAACATGCTGCTTCTGACCCGCGAGAGACCCGGGGGGAATCCCTCCACAGGCTAAAATACCCTTGCGCTAACCAACCCCAGTGAGCTACGTGGACCCTGCAGATAGGCTACTCTAACGCAGAAGCAGACAGGATGAACAGACTTAACCAAATAAGGGCATGTTTACACCAGAGAGCACTCACCCTTGGGGAGGTGGAAGGCGGAAGCCAGCACCATCTTTAAGGCATGGCACTTCGCGGCTCTCTACAAGCCATGTTTGGTAGTTTTCTCTTAGAAGCCTGTTCTTTTCTAATGAGAGACAGAAAGGGAGTGAATCTGCATGGGAGGGGATGTGGGGAGGAACTGGGTGGGGCAGAGGGAGGAGAAACTATAATCAGGATATAGTGTATGAGAAAAGAATCTATTTTCAGTAGAAGGAAAACCATTTGAAAGAGAATAGCACATATGAGCCTTCCCTGTGATGACTAGCCCTCCTCTGAAGCAATCAATCCTTCCACTAGTTACTCTGGACACTGCTCCCTATTCTAGTCAGAGATACTCCAGAACCCCTAACTTCTACCGCTATTTCTCACAATTGTTTCCCTCACCATTTGTGATTCTTTGGGACATTTTCTGAGCTCTTTCCGTTAGATTCACTTTCAGCCCTGGGCACTCCTTTATTTTTGAGTCTGTGAAGCTTTGAAAACTCCATATTTTCAATGTTCTTACCTTCCTGACAGTCCTCTACCTCTCTAAGCCTGGGAATAAGGTCAAGGGGCCTCTACCTTGATTTTGTGCACCATGTACTTTTCTCATGATGGTGGAGAGGCCCGTGCTCCGTGGAAAGACAACACCCAGGATCCAGGACTTTCAGTTCCTCAGGCAAAAGTGCAGGTGAGATAACTACACCAACAACAACCATCAAGTAAAGCCTTTGCCACACCATAGTTGCTTCACCCCAAGAGACAATCGCAGCTGTTCCTACTAGTTTGCAAAAGACATACTTTGGGGTGGTGTCTGGCACCAGGTTTCCTCCTGGTGCTGCAGCTCAGGCTCCATTATCCTTCCTTCCTAGAAGGGAATGTGGCCAGGCTATTCCTTTTAAGCTGTGTGAGCCATTCAAGGCTGACCTGACCCATGATGCCTAGACCCCTTGCATGCTGAACATGGCTGCCTCTCAGCTCATTTATCAGGGAAGTGTCTTCTGTCATCCACCTTCCTTCACAAACTGCTTCTGTGGCACTAAGTACCTAGAGAAATTAGAGAGACCTCATACAGCCAACTCAATAGCACATCTGAGAGCTCTAGAACAAAAAGAAGCAACCACACCCAATAAGAGTAGATGACAGTAAACAATCAAACTCAGGGCTGAAATCAATAAAATAGAAACAAAGAGAGCAATACAAAGAATCAGTGAAACAAAGAGTTGATTTTTTTTGAGGAAATCAATAAGATAGACAAACCTGTCCCCAAAAACCCAAAAGGTAGAGAGAAAATATTCAAATTAACAAAATCAGAAATGAAAGGGGGGCATAGCAACAGACACCAAGGAAATCCAAATAATCATTAGGTCATACTTTAACAACCTGTACTCCACAAAATTTGAAAATATAATCTTCTTGATAGATACCACTTACCAAAGTTAAATCAGGATCTGATAAACAATATAAATAGACCTGTAACCCCTAAGGAAATACAAGCAGTTAAAAATCTCCTAACCAAAGTAAGTTCAGGGCCAGATGGTTTTAGTGCAGAATTCTACCAGAAATTCAAAGAAGAGTTAATGCCAGTACCCCTCAAACATTCCACAAGATAAAAACAGAAGATATATTGTTTGATTTATTTTATGAGGTCACAGTTACTCAGATACCCAAATTATAAAGAGATCCAACAAAGGGAATTGCAGACCAAACTCCCATATGTACATATATGTAAAAATGCCCAATAAAATACTTGCAAACTAAATCCAAGAACACATCAAGAATAATATCCACCATGAACATGTAGGCTTCATTCCAGAAATGCAGGGATAGTTCAGCATATGAAACTCTGTCAATATAACCAATCATATAAACTAAAAAAAGGAACAAACAAAAACCACATGATGATCATCTCATTGCATATTTAAAAAACCTTTGACAAAATCCAACAGCCCTTCATGATGAAAGAATTGGAAAGAGTAAGAGTATAAGGGATATACCTAAACATAATAAAGGCAATTTACAGCAAGCCTATAGCCAACATCAAATTCAATGGAGGGAAACTCAAAGCAATTCCACTAAAATCAGGGACAGGACAAGACTGTCCACTCTCACCATGTCTATTCAATGTAGTAACTGACGTTCTAGTGGGAGCAATAAGACAACTGAAGATCAAGGGGATACAAAATTGAAAGGAAGAAGTCAAAGTATCATTATTTGTCGATAATATGATTGTGTCCATAAGCAACACCCAAATGTCTACCAAGGAACTCCTACAGCTGATAAACACTTTCAGCAAAGTGGCTGGACATAAAATTAACAAGAAAAAAATCAGTAGCCCTCCCAAATACAAACAATAAAGGAGCTGGGGAAGAAATAGGGGAAGCAACATCCTTCACAATAGCCACAAATAATATAAAATATCTTGGTGTAACTCTAACCAAGCAAGTGAAAGACCCATATGACAAGAACTTCAAGTCTTTGAAGAAAGAAATCATAAAAAGTATCAGATGGAAATATCTCCCATGCTCATAAATTGGCAGAGTTAACATAACAAAAAAATGTCTACACATTCAATGCAATCCCCACCAAAATTCCACCACAGTTCTTTACAGACCTTAAAAGAAAAACACTTGACTTCATATAGAAAAACAAAAAATCTGGGATAGCCAAAACAATCCTGTTCAATAAAAGAATATCTGGAGGTATGTTCAAGGTGTACTATAGAGCTATAGTAATACAAACGAAAAAATATGGTATTGGAGAAAAAACAGATATATTGATTAATAGAATTGAATCAAAGATCCAGACATAAATTCATACATCTATAGACACCTGATTTTTGATAAAGAAGCCAGAAATACACAATGGAAAAAGAAAATAATCTTTAACAAATGGTGCTGTGATGGGAGATGTGATTCTGTATATATGTTTCTCATACTGTTAATAAAGCCCTGTGGCCAATAGAAAACTAGATAGGTGGGGCTAGGAGACTAGGAGGAGGAAGAGGAAGTAGTAGGAGGAGTCAAGATGTAGCCGGGGAAGGAGCAGGACGCCAGCCACGGCCTCCCGGATAAGACGACCACGTGGAAATACTTAGATAAGTAGAAATGGGTTAATAATTAAGGCAGCACTAGCCCATAAACAGTAATGGTAACTGGCCAACAGGATTGTATCAAATACAGAGTCTCTGAGTGTTATTTGGGGCTGGCGCGGCTGTGGGCCCAGGCTGGCGGGCTGGCGGAAACTACACGCTACAGATGGCGCCCAACGTGGCTATAAGAACTTTCACTTAAAACTAATAAGAGTTTAAGAAATGTTTTAGAAACAAAGGAACAGAGACTAGCAAGACTTCTTAGTAGCAGCATTTTCTCCGTTGGATTTGTTTTGTTGTAGACAGAGATTTGCGCGGCTCCTTTAAGGGAGGTTTCCAAAATTAGCATAAGCGGCAAAAAGCCGCCTGGCTTTTAAAGAGCTCTGCTAACAATTCGTTGGTGTGTAGGAGAGCTGCAATAAAGGTTTACACTGTGTTTTTAAAAATACGCTGGCTTGGGAGAGAAAAAGAAACGGGATACAATGGTTTAAAAAGAAAAAAGGAATTAAATGGATGGATGTAATGGCACACACCATTAATCCCAGCACTCGGCAGACAGAGGCAAGCAGATCTCTGTGATTTCAAAGTAAACCTGGTATGCAGTGAATTCCAGGACAGATAAAAGTTACACAGAGAAACCCTGTCTCAAAATATGTAAAAATAGAAGTAGAAGAAATAGAATAATAAAAAAGCCACGTAAAGATGGAAAACACAGAGAAATTTTGGATACTATACGTGCTTCTGTTGTCTTTAAATTATTTGATTGCTGAGAAAACAACTACTAATAAAAGAAATGCTGCTAGATTAAATCAATTTATATATTTTAAAAATACTTTGACTCAAAAATTCAAGCCTAAGGACAAGTTACTGGGGAAAAGGATTTCTATTTTTATTTCCACAGAAAATGAAAAGCTATGGATTCTTTCCAGACTTATGTGGTTTGATCAAGCCAGACCCCCTGAAACAACTCCACAGGAGATCCAACATTCAAAGCAGTTGAGACAAAGCCTTGCAGACTACTGCCAAGATTTCTGCGTCTTCTTTGGACCCCCATGACAGCGCCCTCTACCAGCAGGAAGTAGTTTGGAAAGAACGACGCCCAAATTCCCAAATATTGTTTATAAATGTTTGTTTTCATTTAAATGGGCTTGGTTATAAATGGCTATAACCACAAGCAATCTTTTAAAGTTAAAAAGGGAATTATGGTATAGAGATGAATACTTTGCTTTGGAATGGATTTTCATTAATTGACACAATTTAAGGTCAATTTTATGATATGTATATTTCTCCTCTTGTTTAGGTATTATGTTTATATAGCTCATTGGAAAATGTAATGTATAATTAATACAGATTAGAGAATTACCTATGATAGTCAAAACTTAGAGTTAAGTTAGTTAGGATTTCTAGATATGCAGAGATGTATTTGAGATGGATAGGCATGCTTCAAACCTTTCAAAGACCTACAGAATATGGCATTTAAAATGGTTTAGGGTATTTCTTGACAGTGAGGCACAATTGCTCCTGGTAACACCACCTACAGAAGAAAGGAAGATGAATATTGAATAAACGTGCTATGGAGTTTGCTTCTAATATGGCAAGACTAGCCATTTGGGCAAGGTACTGCTCTTCTGAACTGTTTGACTTTATGTTGTAGAAACTGGACATGCAGGACCCACAAAAAGGTAACTGCTGATGCAAGATGGACATTGCTACAGGATTCCTGTTTCATGGAAGAGGCTGCCAGACAGCCAGATAGTCTACAGGACACAGAGAAAAGTTTCCTGCCTTATTGAGGAGTCTGGACACACATTATGGCCTATGGGCTGAAGATGGAACATTACAGAAGAACTTTGGGTGACTGACCAGGCAATGAATTGTCTCTGTCATTTCTAGAGTTTATATATTATCCTTCTGTGGTCTTTGAAGGAGTTGAAGACAGATAGTTATGCTTATAGTTTTTCTTAGTTAGGATTAAAAATAAGTTACATATAGGTCTTTAGACTGACAAAGATAGGATAGATGATATTTTCTTTAAGTCTTACAAAATGTTAATGGACTAAATATTGTTAACTGTGATTCTTATTTGATAACTGTTGTATGGTATATTTTGCTATGTTAAGGTTAAACCCCTTCTTTTACTTTAGACAGAAAAGAGGAGATGATGGGAGATGTGATTCTGTATATATGTTTCTCATACTGTTAATAAAGCCCTGTGGCCAATAGAAAACTAGATAGGTGGGGCTAGGAGACTAGGAGGAGGAAGAGGAAGTAGTAGGAGGGGTCAAGATGTAGCCCGGGGAAGGAGCAGGAAGCCTGCCGCGCAGCTCCCCGATAAGACGACCACGTGGAAATACTTAGATAAGTAGAAATGGGTTAATAATTAAGACAGAGCTAGCCCATAAACAATAATGGTAACTGGCCAACAGGATTGTATCAAATATAGAGTCTCCTGCGTGTTATTGGGGGCCAGGACGCCAGACCAGCGGCGGGCGGGCTGGTGGAAACTTACATGCTACAGTGCTGGTCTAACTCGAGTATCTGCAAGTAGAAGAATACAAATAGATCCATACCTATCTCTCCACACAAAACTCGAGTTCAAGTGGACAAAAGACCTCAACATAAAGCCAGATACACTGAACCTAATAGAAGAGGAAGTGGGGAATAGCCTTGAATTTATTGGCATAGAAGACAACTTCCTGAATGCAAATAGCATAGGCACTAAGAATAACAATCAATAAATAGCACCTTACGAAACTGAAAAGCTTTTGTAAGGCAAAGGGCATTGCCATTCGGTAAAATAATAGCCTACAGAATGGCAAAAGACAACTCCACATCAGATAGAGGGCTAATAACCCTAATATATAAAGAATTCAAGAAACTAGACATCAACAAACCAATAATCCAATTGGGCTACAAATCTAAACAGAGAATTCTCAATAGAAGAATCTCAAAATGGCTGAGAAACAAAGAAAATTTCAGCATTCTTAGCCATCGGGGAAATACAAATCAAAACTACTTTGAGATTCCATATTACTCCTGTCAGAACAGCTCAGGTAAAAAACAAATGACAGCTTATGCTGGAGAGGATGTGGAGCAAGGGAAACAAACACTCCTCCATTGCTGGTGGAAGTACAAACTTGTACAGCCAATACAATTATCAATGTGGCCCTTGCTCAGAAAATTGGGAATCTGTCTACCTCAAAACCCATCTTCAAAGGTTCAGCTCTAAATTGTACCCTAATCTGATAGGACACTGATAACTTAAAGTCTTCCGTTTCCAAATAATGTTTCAGCTATGCGTCCATAGTAGCAATCAGTAAGGAACCTCCGAAAGCCTTCAGGGTGCAGTTCCCGCCCTTTATCTGTTAGCTGGTGTTCACTAACAAATTTTAAAGTAGGCTTATCATTTTACCCACAGTTCCACACCACATCCCAGCTACTAGCCAAACTAGAGCTTTATTCCATTTCCACCAGTGGTTTCTGTATCTTTAGCACATCAGACTTTAACTGGGTAGGATGTAGTTTTATTTCAGTCTATGAAAACTAAAGTTCAAAGCAAATTTGAACAGCTAAAACATCTTAAAATTGCACCAAGATAATGAAGTCTCAAACAAAACTTGAATTTCCTGTACATACTCCTGTCAAATGAAGTTATTTCCTGTACACCACTTCTTCAGCAAGCTGGTCTTCTACTTCCTTTCATTAGACCTACATTGGCTAGGCTACAAGACCTAGAGAAGGACCGACATGGCTTGTGGTTTCTCTCCCGAGACAGAGACCTTTCTCTTCTATCTCTAGAAAGTGACCTGCTCCGGCTTCCAGAGAAGCCTTCTTGGCGATCTTCGCTGAGGTGGAGGTCTCCTCCTACAGTAATCATCTCGAGGGCGATGACCCCAAGAGGGCGGCAGGCCACCATTGCGACTTCTTTTTTCACCATTCGACAGTTCACTCTCACACGGCAGCCACATAGTGTTCTTCCATCCAGATCTGAGACAGCATCAGAGGCATCTCCGGGATCCTCGAATTCAATGAAAGCAAGGCCAGGAGGGTTCTGAGCAATCCACACACTTCGAAGTGGTCCATAATAGCCAAAACCCCGCTCTAGTTCAGTCTTGTTCCCATTGTTTCCAAGATTACCTACCGACACCTTACACTCTAGTGGACAGGAATCACGATGCAGTTCGAGATCCTGGGTTCAAACACCGAGGCTCAATCCCCAACACACTTTGGGATCTGCTTCAGCCAATGCTCTCCGTTCTCTGGCGTTCAGGAAATGACCTCATTGCAGCTTTATTCATAAGAGCCAAAAACTGGAAACAACTTACATGCCCTTTAACCAAAGAATGGATATGGAAAATGTACATTTACACAATGGAATATCACTCAGCTGTTAAAAAAAAAAAAACAAAAACAAAACATCATGAAATTTGCAGACAAAGCTAGAAAACAACTAAAAACAAAATCATCCTGAGTGAGGTAACCCAGACCCATAAAGACAAACATGATGTATATCCTTATGATTGGACATTAGCTGTTAAGTAAAGGATAATTATGCTTTATCCACAGAACCAGAGAGGCTGAGTAATAAGGAAGGTTCAATGGGGGGACACATCAATCTCCCTGGGAAGAAGAAAGAGAATAGATTTTGTGGATGTATGGAGGAGGATGAAGATGGGGACAGGAAGGATGAGAATAGGAAGGACAAGGGAGAGAGTACTGGGAGAGAGACTTCAACTGGGGAGCATTTAGGGGGTGATGTGGAAACCTAATGCAGTCAATAGAACCTATTCTTGCTAAAGAGATGTACTGTGCAAGGGAGTTTTGATGTAGCATGCCTACAGCTTTGTTGTGATGATTGTCCTGGGGGAAGTTTTCATTTCTTCTCCCCCGATTCATTAGTGTGTTTAAATGTGAAGAAAATAAGCTGCTTGGCACCAGACTCCAGAAGTTTAGTCCAGCACTGGATACTAAAGTTGGGCTTAACCTGAGTTTCATTCTTTTTTTTTTTCTTTAATTTTTTTCTTATTTTACATATTAATCTCAGTTCCCCCTCCCTTCCATCCTCCCATGCTCCCCACAGATCACCACATCCCATCCCCTATCCACTCTCCAGGGAGGGTGAGGCCTTCCATGAAGGATCACCAAAGTATGTCAAGTCATTTGGGGTAGGGCCCTTCCCCATATCTGTAGGCTAAGGGAGTATCCCTCCATGCAGAATGGGCTCCCAAATTCCATTCCCGCATGAGGGATACATCCTAGATCCATTGGCAGAGGTCCCACAGACTGCCCGGGCCTTCTAACTAACACCCATGTTCAGGGGATCTGGGTTGGTTCTATCAGTCTGGGGGATCCATGAGCTTCCCCCTTGTTCAGGTCAGCTGTGTCTGTGGGTTTCTCCAGCATGGTCTTGCTCATCTGCAACTGTATTGAAGAAGTTCAACTCAGTGTTTAGCTGTGGGTGTCTTCTTCTGCTTCCATCAGCTACTGGATGAAGGCTCTAGGATGGCATATAAGGGAGTCATCAATCTCATTATCAGGGAAGGGCATTTAAGGCAGCCTCTCCACTATTGCTTATGTTGTTAGTTGGGGTCATCCTTGTAGATCGCTGGACATTTCCCCAGAGCCATATTTCTCTTTAAACCTATAATGGCTCCCTCTCTTATATCACCCAGATCTTTTCCCTGCTAACCACAATGCTTGCAGGGACCCCACAGCCCTTCATATTGCAATCGGTGCTTTCACTGTAGCTTGTAAAACAAATAATAAAAGACCTAGACACAGGTATTTGGGTTCAAGTTTCAAACTGAAGATAAGAGAAGCAAAGCAGCCAGTCACTAGTTCTCACCTCTCCCTCAGCTCAGACCAAAGGGGTGATCCTCAAACTGTTCTCAACTTCACTGCTCCTCAGATTCACTCAGACTGCTATGCTCTCCTCAGCGTGGCTAGAGACTCCTGAGACTTCAGTGTCTTCCCATCTTCAATGTGGCTGGAGAATGCATGCCAGCTCTGAGACCCTGTTCCTGTCTTAAATAATTCTCATGAGTATTGGGATTTAAGTGTGTAATCCCAAGTGCTGAGATCATCTCTGTGTGTTTCTCTTTAGGACTGGATATATTTTCTGTAGTTCAGTGTGGCCTTGAACTTACAGAGATCCATCTATTTCTTAACCCTGAGTCCTGGAATTAAAGGTGTGTACCACCACTTCATGATCTCTATAGCTCGAGGCTGACTTTGCTTTCTGAATCATGAGGCAAACTTTAATAAATCATAAATAATATATTACCACAGTAGTGTCCACATTTTGGCTCCCTCCATTTACATCCTCAGTCAAGTAAACTTCCCTTCTTCCTGAGACTTTTCCTGCCCTTGCCCAGGCTACCTCTTTATTTCTGATATTCCCAGGCTATCTCTTTGTGCTGGCCACATACAAGCAATAGTCATTTTGGAAAATGGAACATCAACTGAGAAAATATCCCCACCAGATTGGTCTGTGGGTAAGTTTATGCTGTATTTTCTTGATTGGTGGTTGACATGGGAGGGCCCTGCTTACTGTGGGCAGGGCTACCCCGGGCTGGTGGTCTTGGGTAACAGGCTGAGCAGGCCATGGGGGAGCAGACAGTAAACAGCCTTCTTCCATGGACTCTGTAAGCCTCCTGCCTTGCTCGAGTTCCTACACTGACTTCCCTGGGAGTATGAACTGTTGTTACCTGGACACTGAAACTAAACCCTTTTCCCTGCCAGCTGCTTTTGGTCATGATCTTTAATCACAGCAATAGAAATCCTAACTGAAATGATTTCTCTCCATTACTTTTGAAGATAGCTAACTCCTGTTCCCTCCTTGTGAGGGGCCTTAGTGTGAACGCTAGAAGTAGTCAATACAACAAAATGTGTCTCTGTCATCCTGTTTGAGCTAAAACATGGATGATATTCAGTAAAGGTTACTGGACTTGGGTTATGCCGCTGTATCTAGAACTTCCTGCCTGATGTAGTCAATCTCAATAAAGTGCACCCCTAAGTAATTCCTTGAGCCAGTTCCCCTGCGATGTAGAGACTTTCTTGTTTGTTTATCCTTATCACCTGCACACACACTTCCCATCAAGGTACCTTGATGGGGGATATCCTTCTGTATATATGTTTCTCTTATTGGTTGATGAATAAGACACTGTTTGGCCAATAGGGGCAGGAGGGTAGGTCGAGCTACCAGAGGAGGAGAAGGCTGGGGAGAGGAAGATAGAGAAAGGCCTCGAAGAGATGCCATGCTGCCAAAGGAGTAACATGCCAGATTAACAGTTAGCCACAGCCTTGTGGCAATACATACAAGAATAGATATGGATTACGAATCAAGACAGAGTTAGCCAGTAAGAAGGCATAGCCATAGGTCAACAGTTTACAAATTATTGTTAAGTCTTTGTGAGGCTATTTGGGGCTGAAGCAGCTGGACCTTGTGCATAACCATAGCTATCATTTTAATGAGAATTTTCTGTATTTCTAGTATAAACTAAAACTTCCTGTTGATTGAATAATTATCTACTTCCTGAACTAATTCTAAAGTGCATGAGCAGCTGGCTATCTGTAACTTTGCATTTTGTCTTTTTTACAGGGAGAGAGAGGGTTCTAGACACCTAATCCAGGGCCTCACACTTGTTAGAAAGGTATTCTACCAATAGCTAAATCTAGAACTCATATAATTCTGCTAAGATTATGAAATACTGATAAAAATGCCTCTCTAGCATGCCTACTCAGTGTTCATGGGTCAACTTTGCCAAGTAAATGTATCAGTACATTCTACTGAAGAGCAGAACCAATTGCATTAAATTGTCATCTATTTAGCCCTGATATTTGTTTGGGTGCCCAACACCACTTTCAACAACCAAACTCTGTGTTTGAAATGTCACATGGTCCCATATTGACAATAAGCACTCATTTTCAAAATACATATACTGTATGGTATGCGCAAAAATGTTTAATAGCTGGTTGAATAGACTTCTTCATAGTATTTGCCCATTTTCACAGTGTAAATAGTCTTTCTTTGATTGCCAAATTCCTGAAATTTTACTAATAACTTTAGTAAATGGCACAGCTGCTGGCTGCAGCTTACCACTGTCTGTATGGAACAGAGGAGGGAGAATGTGGGCTTTATTTCCACGGAGAATGAGAGTTAACTACTCCTGACTAGAGTGCAATTCTGACACACAGCAGTGGTTTTGAGAGAGACTTAGATCACACTATCCCCTTGAAATGTGTGATAGATCCAGCACCATGTATGGATGTCTTCATGGGAAGCAGGCCTGACACCGTTACCTCCTATGGAGAAGGGTATAGCGGGGCAGGTACCTGTGTTGTGTTTTAATCCTTCAGTTTTAATTCACAGTTTGTGAATACATTACTGTCTTAGTTAGGGTTTCCATCACTGTGATGAAACACCATAATGAAAAGCAACTTGAGGAGAGGTTTATTTGACTTACACTTTCACATCACAGCCCACGATTTAAGGAAGAAGTCAGGGCAGGAACCTGGAGGCAGGCGTTAATGCAAAGGCCATGGAGCAACACTGTTTACTGCCTTACTCCTCATGGCTTTCTCAGCCTGCTTACTTACACACCCAAGGGCCATCAGACCAGAGGTGACACCACCCACAAAAGGCTAAGATGTCTCTTATCAACCATCAATCAAGAAAACGCCCCCACAGTCTTGTGCATAGGCAGATACTATGGAGACACTTTCTAGGTTGTGGTTCTCATGTCTCTGATAAGGGATAACTTGTGTCAAGTTGACCAAAACAAACAAACAAACAAACAAAATAACAACAAAAATACAAAAATATCCAAAACAGTTACCCTTCATGACAAAGGAAAAGTTAAGTTACAGATTGAGTTAATGTTGCTGATCTGCGGACTTTAAAATAGAAGGGCAGATGTTAGAAGAAAGGGCTTTGCTAAAATTCAGATGTGATTGAGAAGATGCATTAAGAAGGGTGAAGATATTATCCTGGACCATTCAAGGGACCTAAATATAATTAAAAAGTGTGAGAAAAATGCAGAAGAGACAACCTGGGTGACAACAGAGTGAGAATGACTTGACCCAAAGTTTTTCTGGGTATGAAAATATAGGATGGGTCTGTTAGCCAAGCAATGTGTGCAAGCTTTGAAAGCTGGCAGACAGAAACAGTGTCTCCTAGAGCCCACACAAAGGAAATCATTCTATTGACATTTTGAGATTATGAGTCCCACATAGAATTTATAGCCAATGGAGCTGTTATGTAATAATATAATGAATACTGTTTCAAGCCCCTATGTTTATGATAATTTGTTATAGCAACAAACAAGACAACACAAATTAGACTATGAATGCTAGCCATGCCACAGACCCACTATTACTGGGTAAATACTTCTTTCAACTCAGCCCTTATTCAGTGTCTTCAAGCCACTGGCTCTGCTATGTCAGCTATGATTCTGCCTTTGACCCTTTGGTTTGAGTGGCATTGGATATTGTGATGTTTGGGATGAGACTTCCCACATAGGCTACTCTTCTATCATCATGTAACAGAGTCTATGTGCAGGCACCCAGTCAAGCTACCCCACATTGTATCTCTCCTGAGGACAAGGGGACTTAGCTAGTCATTGCTCCAATCCAGTTCCTTCTCTGTCATTTTCCACAGAAACCAGTGTGTTGCTGTGTTCATGGCACTTAAATCCTACATTTTATGATGGTCCGTGTTGTCTCCGTGAGGAAAGTCAACACTTCCAAAAAGAAAGAACTCCTCCTGTTACCTGCTTCTGCAGAATAAGGCCAAAACACCTCACAATGGCATTCACAGCTTGCCAGAGTTTTGCCCAACCTCCTTTTCTAAGGCTATTTCTCAGAATTTTCCCACTGATATTTCCATTCCAACCACAATTGCATGTAAAACTACTCTGCATTTTTCTGCTTCCTAACTTCTTTACATTCATCCATTTATCCACCAACTATGTAGCATAGTTTCTGTTCTAACAATCTAAGTCACAGGGTCATTTAAATGGGCAAGAGTGTGAATCTGCCACTGAGGGACTCATGCTCTAATGGAGGACCGGAGAAACATTGAAATACAACAATGAAATAGGGGTCCGTTTCAGGTGGAAGGACTAGGCTGTTTTACATTCTTTGATGCCTTCCCCACCTCAGATGCAGCCATAACTCATAGGAAAGGAAACCTGGATCTCAGCCACAATTTTTAGTAGTTGTTTTCTTGGTCGGCGGAGGTGGAACACCAAGCCTTCATTTACTCACAAAGGAAAAGGAAATGGGTAAATGGGTAATCGTCTTAGAACTGCATCGATGAGAGTTAACAATGCTGTGCTATCTGAAAAGTGCCAGATACAGGTGGTTCCAGGTTTGTTATGAAGGTTTCAGAACAAGCTACTCCACTGGAAGCCACTATGCTATAAGGATTACTTGATATTGGTCATGGAGCAGCAGACTCAGAAAGGGCTCTTGGCTCTACACTTTCAGAAAGCAGGACATAAGTGAAGGCTATTCTGTTCCCCTCAGAGATGGAAAACAGACCTTACTGCTAGACACAGAGTCTTCTTTGAGAGTGTACAATAAGAACAAACCTTACCAGAATTATCCTTATATTATGATAAAGCACGAGGGAACCTTAGCGGATTCCATGGCAGGTGAGGGTGACCGAGGGGGGAGGGACAAACATGCCAGGCAGAGTTTAAGTGAGAAGTTCCATTAGAAAAAAGTTAAGGAAGCTACAGGTTGGTAACTTCTGCTAAGCAGACAGGCTGAAACTGGAGATGGTTGTGCTATTCTTGACAGTCTTTATGACCTAGTTTTTTATCTCTAGGCTGATGTGGCCTGGGAAACATTAGCTAGATTTTAATGAATGAAAAAAGTTAACAATAGGATTTTTTTTGTTAGTGGCATCCTTAAGTTCATACATTACTATGTTGAGGTTAGAATTTTGAAAGCATCAGTTGCATCACTCTAGAAATGAACTTTCAGTGCAAATTGAACACACACAGATTGTTCTAATATTAGAAACTAACATTTCAATGTATCTCCAGGTGTTCAATTTTAATTCCAGGATGGGTGGAATTAAACCACCCATTAAACTAAACATAAGAGAAAGATGTTTAAAAATAAAGCCCAGGAGATATATTTATATTAAGGAAGTTACTTGTGACTTTGTAAGAAGGTTTATGTCATTAAAGAGATCTCATTAATTTGATTTCGAATGAATGAGTTGACTTCAGGTGATTTGAAGCAGTAATGGGGAAGAAGACATAAGTGAAGGGGAGGGTGTAAAGACTTCACTAGTCCCAAGATAAATGATAAAGGGGTGTTTATTGGGGAACACTTAGATAATAATAAAGAACCACGAGAGCTTTTCTTTGCCATTTGGATTGTATCCACTGACCCAAGAGAAAGAACCCTCCAGAGAGAAACCAGAAGCTTCTTTTTCTGATTTTTAAGCCATGCCCAAAGGGGTGTGGCCACCATTACAGGTTCACAGACAAGACTCTGCTACACATACGAAAAGGAAGAAGTTCCAAGGAATGACATAGTTAGTTATCTTGTTGCTACCACAAACACAACTGATGATGGAAAGGTTTAATTAGGCTCACAGTGTAGGGGGTACAGTCTGTCATAGCAGGGAGCCATGGTGGCAAAACTGGGAGGCAGCTGGTCACAAGGGTCCACAGCCAGATTTGGGAAGAGATGAAAGCCTGTGCTCAGCTCTTGTCCTCTTCTCTGTTCAGCGTTGTGCTGCCATATTCAGGATAGCTCTTCCTTGCTCAGCTAAACATCTTCATAAATACACCCAGAGCTGTGTTTCCACAATGGCTCTACATCTCATCAGGTTATGAGTGAATATTAACCATCACAATTATGCCCCTTGTGGATGTGACACATCTTTGTTCGTGTGTGTGTGTGTGTGTGTGTGTGTGTGTGTGTGTGTGTGTGTGTCTGTGTGTGTGAGTGTTACATGTATGTATGTGAGATTGTGGTGTGTATCTGCATGTGTGGGCATTCATGTGGAAGTCAGAAATGAACATCAGGTGTCTCTGCTCTTTCTACCTTGCTTTTAGAGGCAGGGTATCTCACTGAACCTAGGATCCAGCAAGCTCCTGAGACAAGTTCTGTTTATACCTCTCCAGTTTTTGGATTATAGGTGCATGATACCAAGTCCAGTGTGATGGCTATATGAGTTGTCAAGTTGACTACAACTTGAATGAACTGTAATGCAGAAATCAAGGCACCCCATGTGAGATTTTTTGCTTTGTTTAAAGGGGGTGAATCCAATTCTAGTTCAGACTTTTGAGGTAGAAAGACAAACATCTGTAATTCAGATCTTGAGAAGGGAGAGCACATTTAATGTGTGCTTGGGCCATACCTTCTGCTGGAAGTCTGTATAAGGACATAGAAGAAGGAAGCTCCTTCACTGACATTGGAGCCTACTTCTCTGGGATTCCAGTGTGTACTGAAGACCACCAGAGTCACACACAGAGCAATTCATTTTATACATTATGTTGCTGTTAGAGAACTTTGAGTATTAAACCCAAATTTTTTTTGAGTTCTGGGGAACCAAACTCAGGTTTTCATACTTATGTAACATTCACTGATGTAACTGAGCCATCTCCCTAGCCACCAAACACATCATTTTAGATGATGGCATTCTATCCCATATCCCAAAATATCATTTTTATTACAAAGTGCAAAATTCATTTAGTGCACCTCTAAAAGTCCTCAATAGTCTCAATATTGTTCCAAATTCTAAAGACCAAAGTATCTTTGGATGTTCAAGGCAATTTCCATGATCCCTTGTATAATCAAACACAAGTTACACACTTCTAAAGCACAATATCGAAGAATAAACATTCCCATTCCAAAACAGGAATGAAGCATAGGAAAGAAAGATCAGACCAAAACTCAACAGGGAAGGGAAGTTGTCAATAGTGTAGACTCATTCTGGCATTTGGAGCTCATGTTGTCTGGGCTACGAAAAGGTTGGGTAGCCCTGCACTTCCAGATCTGCTGCCTGCATTACTCACAACTTCTCTTTTGTCCAGGCTCCTCTCTGCATGTAGCCATCCTCAATAGATGTCCCATGGTGGTAGCACCTCTAACATCTTGGAATTGTTGCAACCTGGGCTTCATCTTCACACTTTAATGCAGTTGTATTTCAACATGTCTTTATAGGGATTTTGCCCCTTCTGCATCTTGCCAGGCTTAATGACCATCAGAAACCTTGGTGCAACCCTATATGGCTTCACACTTGTGTATTTCAGGCCCATGCAGACAGTGCTGCCAGATGCACTGGAGCAGGATAGCCAGCTCACTTGAACCATGGCTGCAGTGGTCCCGGTCTCTGCATGCTTGTTTTGGAGAAATAGTCCTTTAGGTGTTTTATCGTCAGCAGGCAACTTCTCATAGACACTGTCAGTTCAGACTCTCTCAGTTTAAATGGATTTACTTTTCCCAAGTTGGAGCATTTGATGTTCAGCCTTTTGCCCTCAGTGCATCTTTCCTATTGCCTCTGTGCAAAACAAGGGTTTCTTTTTAAACTTTTTCAAAAGTCATGTACATATGCATTCATTTTGTACATATGCATTTATTTCTATGTCTGTAGTGTGTGTGTGTGTTTGTGTGTGTGTGAGAGAGTTATAGTGAAAAGATGGATAAAAATACAGCCTAACTCTCTTAATGATCACTAAAAGCTAGAAATTAAAAAAAGTCTATCAGCATGTATTTAAAAATCACCTTAGCTACATGCAAAGCTCAGAAAAAAGAAAAACACATGAAATAGCTTGGCCACTATGACTGGTTTCTGGAAATAATAGTAATAATTATATAATAATATAATAATTATATAATAATTATATAATAATAATAATAATAATTAATCACCTAGTTTCTGAAGAATGTTGTTATCCACATATGGGTTATGTTATGGGTCATCCTGTCCACAAAGAAAATTAGTAACTAAAAGATGGGACTCATAGCAAGAAGAGAAAAACAGAGAAAAGAAGAGCTTCTGCCAATAAGATATAGATAACTTCCTGACTGGAAAGTACATTCTCCCAGCCGCTCAAGGACAAGGCCACTGAGCCCGCTGGCTCTTGAGAAAGAAAACCCCCTAACCTTGCAGGTGTGCTAAATCTCTGTAACCTAGGAAACCTTACTAACCATCCAAATTTTGAACTATCCCATGACCTTGCTTTTAGGCCTAGTGAAAATATCAGGCTAGCTTTGAAACTGGCCTTGTTAGCTTTGATGTAAATCCTATACAAGCTATCTCAATTCTGCCCTCTAGGTCCTCAGTCCTCTACCCCTGCGTGGCGTATGACTGTGGACCCCAGTGCACTTGAAATAAAAATTCCTCATGCTATTTGCATTGAGACCACTTCTTGTGAGTGATTTGGGGTGTCGCCTTTCCTGAGTGGGAGCGTGAAGGCCCACCCTCTGCAGGTCTTTCAATAGCACATAACTAGAAGTCAAAGGACAATTCTCTCCTTCCACCATGTAAGTTCCAGGACAGGACTCAGGTCATTGGTTTTGGTGGCAAGCTGTTCCAGTGGTGACACTCTCTTTAACAATTACAGCTGCCTCTTTTCATATCTTACAGTTTGCAACTTCTCACTCACTCATGCTCCTTTTTTTTCTTGGCTTACAGTTTTCGGGACACATTTCATTATGGCAGAGACAGCATGTCAGTGGGGCTGATGTGGCTGGTCACACTGCAGTCAGCTCATTTCTCCTTTTTATTCAGGCAGGAATCCCAGCCTTTTGATGGTGGCACTCAAATTCAATGTAAGTCTTCACCATTCATAGTTACCTCCCCAAAATGTGTATCCATGATGATTCTACAGCATACACTGAAATTTAATCGTCATGGGGAATAATAGAAACCCCCAATAAGTCTCTCTTTAAGAGCTAGAGAAAGTGAAGAGTTATTAGTTTGACAGAATGACACCCTTTGCTCTTTGCTGCAGATGATGTCACTGTCACATTGGAAAGTCCTTCTTCTCCATCCCACATGGTCCTATTGCCCTATCCCCTTACCTCAAACTCAGCATAATGTGTGCTCATGATTTAGAATGAGATGCTCCTGGAATCTCAAGTCTATATATACATATTTAAATTTAAGTTTGAAACAACCTTGTTTCATATGCCAATCCCAGTTTCCTCACCCTCCTGTCCTCTCCTGTCTCCCCCACTAACCCCCATCCCATCCCCTTTCTGTTCCCCAGGGAGCAGACTTCCATGGGGAGTCTTCAAAGTCTGTCATATCATTTGGAGCAGGGCCTAGGCCCTTCGCTATGTGAGTAGGCTGAGGGAGTATCCCTCTATGTGGAATGGGCTCCCAAAGTCCATTCACATACTAGGGAAAATACTGATCCATTAACAGAGGCCCCATAGACTTCCCAGTTCTTCTATCACCCACATTTAGGCGTCTGGGTCAGTGGGTCCTATGATGGTTTCCAGCTATCACACAGGAGTCCATTAGTTCCCCCTTGTTCAGGTCAGCAGTTTCTGTGGGTTTCTCCAGTCTGGTCTTGACATTTTCGCTCATCATTCCTCCCTCTCTCCAACTGGGAAATCTCAAGTCTTAATGAAGTAAAGTTATTAGAGTTCCTGGTCCCTAAAAAGCTCAGGTATTTGGATTTCCCTTACCAATCCTTCAATTCTAAGAACCCTAATATTAATTCATTCAATAAAGCACCATCTTACTTATCAAAAGTAGTACCATTAAAGTGCATTAGTTTTAAAATTCCATGTACAAAACCAGAGAGGTTAATCAGCTAGAACATGACAATGTTAATTAGTAGTAGGCATTTCAAAAAACTTGTGTTAATAGAGGGGTGGCATCAGAGAGGACTGATAACATATCAGAGCAAGCAAACAAATCACACCTGCCTCTCAACCTAATGAATTTCAAAAGCTAGGCCTGAGAAGAACAGCAATGGCTTGTGTTCCTAGGAGGAGGAAGAGGAGGAGGAGGAGGAGGAGGAGGAGGAGGAGGAGGAGGAGGAGGAGGAGGGGGAGGAGGAGGAGGAGGAGGAGGGGGAGGAGGAGGAGGAGGAGGAGGGGGAGGAGGAGGAGGAGGAGGGGGAGGGGGAGGAGGAGGAGGAGGAGGGGGAGGAGGGGGAGGAGGAGGGGGAGGAGGAGGAGGAGGAGGAGGAGGGGGAGGAGGAGGAGGAGGAGGAGGAGGAAGCTACTGAGGACATGAACACATGAAGAAAGGGAAAATAAAGCCTGTTTCTCTCTGAGAACACTGGAGAGGCTTCTTTGTGTTGGATTTTGGGACGACACAAACAACTTCATAAAGGACTGAAGTCTCTGTGGCCAGGCCAAGGTCCAAGTCAAGAATCGTTGGCAGGAACAGCACTGGCATTATAGATACCATCTGCCTCTGTGAGCAGTGTCACCCTCACCTTCATACAGCACAGCACAGCTTGTCCCCTGTACTGGAGAGCATGTTAGCTTTCCTTCCCACTGGCATTCCATCACAATCTAGCTTCCTGCAGGAGAGCATCCCAGTGTGTCCCGAGATGGGCTCATCCTAAACCTACCATTAGTGAAGGGCCTTGGATTTTCCCTGATCTGAGAATAATAGTACAGTGCCAACGGTAATGTTGTGACAGGGAAGACTCTCATATCTCATGTAAGTAAGATTGGATGGAACAAGTGTGACATCTACCAGTTTCTTTCTGACCAGTAAAATACAAAACCACAGTCATTCACTTAACTCCTTCATTCCTTCCAGTAAAATACAAAACCACAGTCATTCACTTAACTCCTTCATTCCTTCCAGTAAAATACAAAACCACAGTCATTCACTTAACTCCTTCATTCCTTCTTTTCTCTTATGTTTACACAAGATCACATTTTAAACCCTAGACTGCATTATATCCATCAACTTTAACCAAAAAATGTACTCAAATATTTACAAAAATAGTGTGAAAAGATGTCTCTTTCTTTTTTTACACAGCTATTTATTGCTCCTACAATTGGCCCGAGGTAAACCATTTTGTTCCTCTTCATTGTTCAGGCACAGACATCCAATTCTTCATTATCTTTTATTTCTTTATAGCCAAGACTAAGGTCCATCGTGAATATTACTACGTTTTCATGAATAACTTATGCAAGTCTTTGTACTTTTGTTCAAGGTAGCTTTAGGATTATTCTTAGAGGCAGGGTTGTGGGATCAAAAATTGTATGCATTTTAATTTTTTTTAAATGTGAATACTGGCAAACTGTCCTATAAAATGTGTGCACCTACTTGCATCCGTGTACAGTTATACTAAACCATATTCTCCTTAGTATTGCCTATTGCTGTGTTGTTGATTAATTTGTACTTGCAGTGACAAAATACTCAGCACAAACAACTTTCGACACCTAGGACTGGGGTGGGCGAGATGGCTCAGTGGTTAAGAGCACATACCGTTCTTTTGGAGACCTGTATCCTTTCCAGAACCCACACCCAGGGGCTCACTTCTGCCTGTTAATTCTAGTTTCAGAGAGCCCGAGGCTCTTTTCTGGCTTTCTCAGACACTGTCACTCCCTCTTCCAGACACTAACATCTTTAAAAAAAAAAGACCTTTTTCTTTCACCTTAAGTTTCAGTTACCTGTGTTGTTTCTGGGCTCTGATGAGGCAAAGTATGGCAGGTGGGATGAACAGAGCTGGTATCCAAGAACAGGGAAAAGATGGTTCCTGGGGCAAGATGCACTTCATGGACATGCTTTTACTCCCCATAGAGCTAGGCCCAATCTACTAAAGCTTCCAGAACCCCCTGAAATAGCACTCCAGCTGGAGACCCAGTCTTCAACACATGAGCCAGTGTTTGTAATGACTGACACCCCCTCCCATGTGCTGTCTGTACCTAGTTAGTAGTATAATGAAAATATTTTAAAATTTCCCACTGCCGTGTCTAGTTGATGGTGCTTAACTAATTGGTCTGGAAACAATGAATGGCATTTGGAGCCAGAGAAAACATGAACATAAAACATTTTAGCAGAAATACATTTGTGTTACGGCAGGTCTCCCCGCCGGCCTCCCGGTCCTGCCGCCACGTGGGCCCACAGCCGCGCCAGCCCCAAATAACACTCAGAGACTCTTTATTGATACAATCCTGTTGGCCAGTTAGCATTACTGTTTATGGGCTAGCTCTGTCTTAATTATTAACCCATTTCTACTTATCTAAGTATTTCCACGTGGTCGTCTTATCGGGGAGCCGCGGCAAGCATCCTGCTTCTTCCCTGGGCTACATGTCGACTCCACCCTACTACTTCCTCTTTCCTCCTTCTGGGTGCCTAGCCCCGCCTATCTTGTTTCCTATTGGCCACAGGGCTTTATTAACCAGTATGAGAAACATATATACAGAATAACATCTCCCATCATCTCCTCTTTTCTGTCTAAAGTAAAAGAAGGGGTTTAACCTTAACATAGAAAAATATATCATACAACAGTTATCAAATAAGAATCACAGTTAACAATATTTAGTCCATTAACATTTTGTAAGACTTAAAGAAAATATCATCTATCCTACCTTTGTGAGTCTAAAGTCCTATATATAACTTATCTTTAATCCTAACTAAGGAAAACTATAACCATAACTATCTGTCTTCAACTCCATCAAAGACCACAGAAGGATAATATATAAACTCTAGAAATGACAGAGACAATTCATTGCCTGGTCAGTCATCCGAAGTTTTTCTGTAATGTTCCCTCGTCAGCCCATAGGCCATAGTGTGTGTCCAGACTCCTTAACAAGGCAGGAAACTTTTCTCTGTGTCCTGTAGACTGTTTGGCTGTCTGGCTGCCTCTTCCATGAAGCAGGAATCCTGTAGCAATGTCCATCTTGAATCAGCAGTCACCTTTTTGTGGGTCCTGCATGTCCAGTTTCTACAACATAAAGTTAAACAGTCTAGACAAGAGAAGTACCTTGCTCAAATGGCTAGTCTTGCCATATTAGAAGCAAACTTCATAATGTTTTTCTTCATTTGGAGCCAGAGAAAACATGAACATAAAACATTTTAGCAGAAATACATTTGTCTTGGAATATCCAGTCTTGAGTGATTCTGAATCTTGATATATAGGATGAATTAGCTACAAATTGTGCCTGCAAGTGTGGAAAGAAATTGAGGTACTGACAAGAGTTATTTTGTATATTCTACTTCAAAGATGTAGACTGTCAGCCAAACATCAATTCTGGGTTTGCCATAGTTACTATTGCCCTTTTCTCTGCTGGAGTTCAGTTATCAGAAATATGGCTCATTGATTATTTAATCCTCATGACAGAAGACCATGGTGCTGGTTCTAAGAATGACACCTACTCTCTCACTGAGAGAAAAGTGGCTCCAAAAGGCATTCACTCTGTGCTTGAATAAGGGACTTTGACACCGTTGTCCAGTATAGCACAGCTTTGAAGTGAAATCTATCTGTCTACAGACAATTATGATTTTCTGATTCTCACACAGTTGTTAGAACACAGATTGGCAAATAGTTTATGATAACATATTATGGTACATTATTATCTTCTTCTCTGGCTAGTGGATAATACATAGATGGAAATATAAAATGCTGCCCATAAAAATGTATGGAGTATAAGAATGAAATGGAAACATTTGTGGTTTAACTTCAACAAAAAGCTAGTGCACGGAGTGAGTGAAATAAAGTTCCTTAAGACCCAAGTCCTTAATATGCTACGGGGACAGGGGTCCAGCTCTCTGGGTTTCCAGCTCCTCTAATCCACTACTGGTTCTGTTTTCTAGCCACCCAAATGTCTACACTGTTCTTTCTTAAATCTTGGAGCTATGATCAAAGCTTCCATCCTAGCTGCAGGAGGATTCTAAGGTTCTAAGTGAGGACAAGTGGAAGCAAGAAGCAGACCGTGGAGTATGGAGGTGGTGTCCACCCACTTCAGCAGTGGTGACACCCTTCTCTGGTTATTCTGCCGTCAGTTTTCTGTCCTCTTTGGGCCTCTCTAAATCTTGCTGACTTCCCAGGCTTGTGACCTAGGGATGCCTCCCATCAGTTTTCAAGCTCATCATAACCTTCCATGAAATTCTCCTTTGCTCAATTTTAGGAAAGTAATCTCTTTTCCTTGGTGCTGAAGGACTTAGGTTTCATCTTTTTTTCTTCAGCTCATCTTCCATAGCATCACTAAATTGCAACAGAAGCAATCTATCTGACTGAAAGGAAAGCAAGTCCATGTGTGGGAAAAATGACTAGCATTCCAAAGAGCAACTTTTAGAAAGCATTCTTTTAGAGTCCCTCCCTTTCTCTCCCCTCCCTCCTCCTCCCTCCCCTCTCCTCTCCCCCCTCCCCTCTCTTCTCCCTCCTTGCTCCTCTCCTCCCTTCACCCTCCTCTTCCCTCCTCCCCTTCCCTCTTCTCTTCTTTCTCCCCCTTCCTCTCTTATCATTCCCCATCTTGATTTTTCAGATGGTTTCACTAGCCCAAGATTGCCTCAAACTTCTGGTTCCCTTGCCTCAACTTTGTAAGAGCTGGCATTATGGATGTGTCAACATGCTTGGCTTTAGCTATTTTTTTTTCTGTTTAAAAATTTGCTTTTGTTTTTTGGGACAGGGCTTCTCTGTGTAGCCTTGGCTGTCCTGGAACTCACTCTATAGACCAGACTGGCCTCAAACTCTCAGAGATACTCCTGCCTCCTCCTCCTGAGTGCTGGGATTAAAGGTGTGAACCACCATGGCCTGACTTTTAGCTATTTTTTTTTAAAACAAGAATGAAGACAACATTTAATGGTTTTTGGGTGAGATGGTATCTTTACACATCTAATATATATGTACAAATTCACCTGCTGCTTCTGTTTTTGTGTGGATATGTGGTAACTAATTGGGGGCTCATCCCTGGAAGACTTTAATTCTCTTCTCAGGAGTCCTCAGTCGCCTGTAGTTCTTTGTCTAGCTTCTAGACTCCAGGAGTATGCCTCTTGAGCTGACAATACTCCCCATAAGGGCCATACACTAAATGAAACTCTCATTTCCAGGCATGGGATCCCTCCTTTCAAGTGATGGGTCAGGGTAGTCCAGGTAGCTCCTGGAACAATATATGCTGTCACAGTTGCCTCTTAGAGGTTGCTGAACACACTGCACAGGCTTCTTGGGTGATTTGAGCTGCATCTAATCCGAAAGCCTCCTTTCTGTGGTCTAGCTTTGAGAATATCAGAAAGCACTATGCTACCTTCCAAGGGAGGGAAGAAATTACTAGTCCTGCCCAGGGGTGATACCTAGGAACCTTAACAATGACCATCATGGCAAGATATGCATAAAAATTCAGTGAGTGGCACTCACTTGCTGCTGGTAACCAACAACTGTCTACCTGGACGTAAGGTGCACTCAACAGGAGGAAAACAGGCCTATACCAGAAATATTGCTGTTGGGAGTATAACACTAAGATCCTTAAGTCCACAGAGCTGCAGAGAAACCAGGAGTGTTAAGCACACAGAATTGTCTTTCCAATGGGAAACATAAATTCTGGTCTGCCCTCCAGAAGGCTGAGAATTGAAAATGAGTGACAGTGCAGTGATCTGTGCTATCTGTTGGGCCAGACCATATTAAGCTCTTGCAACTAAGACCAGAGGTGGCTAGTTACCTAAATGAGCCAGAGGCTCCCCCAAGCTCCCACAACCAGGACCAGAGGTAGCTAACAGCCCAAATGTACTGTGTATATGACCTAGACCAGGATAGATCCTTAGGCCCTGAAGCTGGTACAGGTAGCCTATCTCCAGATCCCATCTTCTTGGAGGGAATGACATGTACCCTGATGTAGTAATCTGAATGTAATTGGTCCTCACAATCTCAAAGGGAGTGGCACTATTAGCTGGTGTGACTTGGTCGGAGCCGGTATAGCCTTGTTGGATGAAGTATGTTACTGTGGGGGTGGGCTGTGAGGTTTCCTATGTGTGGAATACCATGCATTGAGCCAGACTTGCTATTCCCTGGAAGCCAAGATGTAGCCAGCATGGTATCTTCCTGCATGCTGCCATGCTCCCTACTAATAATGGACTGAACCCCTGAACCGTAAGCCACCCCAACTCTTGTTTTCCTTACAAGAGTTGCCATGGGCATGGCATCTCTTCAGAGCAATAGAAACCCTAAGATACCTGAGTTGAGTTACAATGTAATTATGCTTCTTTGTGCACCGGGGATTGTATTACACCAGGAGACTTTTGTTGTTGTTGTTTTCAAATTGTATCAGGCTTAATGAAATACATTGGAAATAAACCGCCTGTTATTAGATTCTCTGTAGCCTGATCTAGGTTGACGAAGTTAATCCACACTGGGTTTTCATTCTTTTCTCTTTGTGTGGCTCCTTCCGCATGTGACACAGCGGCAGGGACCCATGCACCAATCTCTTTACAGCAATTGGAGTCCATCACAGGAAAACACAGCTGGGCACAACGCAGAGATCAATGGATCACGGGGCCTCAGCCTCCAAGCTACAAGTGCAGCACAGCTTCTGTATCTGTAGCTTAGTGGCTCTGGAGGCAGAACAAAGTGTAAGAGCCTGGACACCAGGAAGTCTGCCTTTCCCAAAGGCTGAAGTGCAGTTCAAAATGCTTCTAATTAGTCTTCAGCACAAAAGGAAAAAGCAGTTGGTTATGAAATACTCTAGAGAGAGCACAGCCCTTCTTTGGAGTTGACTATAATTCTATTCTCTGCACCTATCCTGGTGTCCTGGAGCGCTGAGTCAGCATCCCGAAGTCCTAATACCAAAATCGCATTGAGTAAAGCACTGACACAGACTGGTCTCCCGAGGCCAAACACATCTTAAAGGATCTTGTGGGCCTAAAAGTGGAAAAGGATTGCGGGGCCATTGGTTTGAGGATAACGAGAATGTTAAGAGCGGCCCAAACTGACCAAGGCCTCTGCCTAGCTCCATTGTGTGGAAGAATATAAACCTTACCGTCTTGTGGAATCCCTGGATGTATTTTAAATCTTGCAGTACTTTAAATCGCTCACGTCATCTAAGTATTTCTCTCCAGTTTCAAGTCTACTACTCCTGAGGTTTGACTTCACTTTGGACCACGGTTTCCAATTCAGAGGTGCAGTGTTACGTATTAAAACGAATCATTTTCCTTAAAAGGGAATTTCTCAGCATACTCACAGGAGAGACACAGTGACCAGCAAGCATGCCAAGCCCGGTAATTCAACAGCTGGTGTCAATGGTTCCAGTGCTGATTAGTGATAATCAAATACTGTCCTTCCCTCAGGTTCAGGGCATGCCTCCCTGTGCACGCTATGGTTTCTTAAAAAGTTGCTCCACACTTGTTCTCAAAGGTGCGTTAACATGAATTCTCGGAAGGTCACTGCAGGCCCTGGGGGGCTAGCGCGTCCGTTCCGGGGAGGGATGTGGCACCTGCAGTCTTTTCCAGCCCTCGGAGCTGGGACCACGACCTAGCAGCGTCGCGCAGCAGTCGGGCGTGTAGCGGCAGAGGCCTGCTGGGGCTGCAGGCTGTGTGACCGGTGGAGGGCGGCTCAGGTGCGGGAGCGCGGAGAGGGGGACTTCCGGGGAGCGCGCGTGTCGCGGGCGGCCGCGGCGGGGCGGGAGCGCGCAGGGCAGGAGGGCGGAGCGCCTGCGAGGGGCCGCTGGCGGCCGGCGGCGGGGAGGGTAGAGCGCGGTCCGGCTGCACGCGCCACCTGCGGAGCTGGCCGGCTTCCTCGTTCTGGGGACACAGGTTCCCCGCGGGGGTTCGGGAGCGCGCCGGCTAGCGCGCACGCAGGCTCGCAGCCACACAGGGCAGCCAGAGCGCGCGATCATCACCGCGGCAGCTCCGGCCGGCCGGGCAGACCGAGCTGCTGCAGTTTCCCTGAGCTCAGAGTCGAGGGGAAAGAAAGCAGAGCCATTGTGCCTCGGGGAGAACCAGGTGCCCGCCGGCCCCTTCGGGTATCAAGCCCAGCAGACTGCTCCCCTTCACCGGGTAAGCCAGTCTCCCTCCTGGTTACGGGTTCGGGATTAGTGCCTGCAGATCCAAGGGAGAGGGTGGGAGGCTGCAGATGCGCCAGACCCGGAGAGACCTGGAGTTGAGATTTTAGGGGGATGCAGCCACTGCTGGCGTCGTCTAGCGGGAGAAATTACTACTCAGGTTACTTGTTCTATCAGCCTAGAGTTGCAACCCCCTCCCCCAAGCCAGTGCACTACGCTTCCTGGTTACCAAGGAGACTTGCTTAAACATTAGCCTTGGGACGTATATTAGAAGAAATGGGTTCTTAAATCCTATTTGGTTTGATTTTTTTAAAATAATATGTACATTGAAGATCTTGTGGCAATTTGATAGTCGTTAATTTGTATTCAGACAATGGTTTCACTCAACTTAAAAAAAAAGTGACAATGTACTATGTGATATGCGTTTTTAAAAAGATCCATCAGATGAGTTTTTCTAAGGACTGTGCCTTTCATTATAATTTACTCCTATTTTGGTGATCTTAAAAGAAGACAGACTCCAATTTAAAACCTGCCTTTTCCCTCTATTTCCAGTTCTGTTTTGCATCTCCCTTGTATTAAATTAACAGCAAGGGCAGATGATTTTTATTGTGCCCCCACACCGGGAAGCTCTTCTTATGTAAATTGAACAGAACAGTAAGGACACTTGCTAATTTTTAAGGTAACTGTATGGCTGGCATTCCTCACATACAGCTTTTGTGACATTTCTGTGTTCACTGTGGCGTTAAGTACAGTTGTCATCACCTCTGCCCATTTGTGAAAATCAATCTTCCAACTTAATTGATTCATTAGGAGTTGCACCTCCATCTATATCTTGATGGATATATGCTCTGTCATACTGTCCCAGAATCTCAGCCTTCAGAGCTCATGCTAAAATTTTGTTTTCTTCTGAAGTACTGAAGAACCCTTTCCTAAAATAAGGCCCATGAAAGACACCAGAAACCTGATCTCACAGGAGTCCCTGACATCTGGACCGACTAGATGTCCACCCTAGATGTTCAATGGGTGAACCTGAAGATATTGGCAATGCAGTAATTAAACTTTGCACTGATTTCATTCTTTTGTCACAAATAGAACAGCATAGTAAAGACCCAGTGGCATTCAGCTATTCATCTTGCTTTCTTTAATATCTGTCCATTTTCTTACCCTCTGTTAAGTGGGATAAGGGAAACATACAGCATCCATTAATTTAGATAATGACCTATGTCAAATGACATAGTAACTGGAGGAAGAGGAAGCTAAATAATGACGGATAATAGGCAAAAGAGCTTGTGAGACTGACAGCACAGGAAATGAATAATGATGGTGAACACTTGACCTAGTCTAGAAGATACTTTCCATTCATTTCTTCCTGAATCCTCACAGTCACTATAAAGTCAAGCCATTGCTCTCAATGCACAGCCGAGTGGCCCAAGAATCAAACCGCATAGGTCAGAATCTTATTTGGAGCCAAGCTTTTTCCATTAATGTTTTTGGGGGTCTGCCAGTTAAGATTAGGGCCAGGTGGTAATAATGTGCCAGATTTTCAAGGAAAGCAGAAGTCTCTGGAATGCTTTTAATGTGGAGGAATCCTTAATTAAAAAGGAAAAGAAATCTGTGAGGGCCACATTACAAACGTATCTGGGCCATCTGTGACCTGTCGGTCCACAGTCCTTAATTACTGAGGTCTTACCCAGTTCTGTGCTGTAAATTAGTACATTTATTGTGGGAGTGACCAGGTGACCAGGCATTTTAAGGTCTTTGGTAAATAAATGCTCTGCATCCATCCTTTTTTGTTTGAGATGGTTTCTCTACAGAGCGCTGGGGTTCCTGGAACTCATTATGTAGAGCAGGCTGGCTCAGTACTAGAATCATAGGTGTGTGCTGCCACACCAGGCTTTCTGCATCCATTCTTAAATGGACAGGTCCAGGTTTGTTTCTGAGGTTTCCTGGATCTCTCCCCGTTAATGCCTCAGAGAAGATGAGGAGCATAAACTGTTCGCATGTTGAAAATTTTGAATATGCTGAAACAAAAGCATTTATAGCTTGAAATGTCTTAGGATTGTCTGTCTGTATCCATAGGTGCCATGAGATGATTTCAGATCTCACTTATCTGGGGAAAAAAGTGATCTATGTACTGAACCTGCCAGACTTCTTTCCTTGTCTGTGTTCACTAGTCAGTTCAGTATAGCTACAGTCTACTGGGCTGCATTAGGTGCTAGAAATATCTAGAGGTATTTATAATATACAAAGCATATGTATAGACTGTATGCAAATGCCATGGTATAAGGGAAAAGCACCCACATATTTTGCATTTGTGGAGGTCTGTGAAACAATCCTTTGTGCTTCCCATTGCAGGAAGGGGTTAAAGAAAATCTTGCTTAAAAAAAGAAAAAAAAAAAGGAGTGTTCTGAGGATTTTAAGACATACTTGCTATTGAGACATTAAGTAATTAAAGTCCATCATAGTGTACTGCAAGATGCCAAAGGCTATTCTAACTAAGTTCTGAGTCCCCTGGAGATTTCATCTCTTTTCCCTGAGGATTCAGAACATTTATTTTGCTCCCAGAGGCATCATTTTGAGTCCCCTTCTGTCCACAAGCTACTTTGCATCAGACTTCTGATGGATTTACAATGTTTTTTATAAAGTAGTGTCTTTATAGATGAAGAATGTGAAAATGGAACAATGAAATAAAAATTTAAACCGTTAACTCTCTCCACTTTCCTCTCCTTTCCTTCCCAGTTAACCTAGTGGAGGTTGTAGAAATATACATAATTATACAATTGAGGCAGTTATGTGTTAAATACACAGTAGAACTAACTGCACTGATCCAGGCTGGGAATTTATCTCAATAATAGAGTGTCTGGCATGATTGAAGGCCCAGGCTTGGTCCACAGCATCAGCTCACCCTCACACAGAATTCTACTGAAGCACAAATATGGAGAAACTCTTTTTTTTTTTTGTTTGTTTTTGTTTTTTAAAATCCTGAGTCTGCATGTAGAAGGATGCAAATAGGTCCATGTCCATCACCCTGCAGAACACTCATGTCCAAGTGGATCAAGGTCCCCAACATAAATCCAGATATACTGAACATAGTAGAAGAGAAAGTGGGGAATAGCTTTGAATGCATTGGCACAGGAGGCAAATTCTGATAGTGCAGGCACCAACATCAGCAATTAACAAATGGGACCTCTTGAAACTTAAAAGCTCCTGTAAGACAAAGCACACTATTAATAGGACCAAACAGCAGCCTACAGTAGTTATTGGCCACTTGTATTTTTTCCTTTGATAACTCTACTTTGCTCATTTAAAAAAACTGGATTGGTTGTTTCTTTATTGTTTCATTAAACTTTTTTCTATACTTGTGCAAATAAATTCTGATTGTGAGATTAGTTAAATCCTTCTGTAGGAGTTGGATGAGTTCTAGAGTTGATGGCTGGTTTGATTACATAAATGCAGACCCTTTGAACTATTGAAAGGTGACAGACTGCCAGACAGTTAAGTTGAAAAAATGAGTTAGAGGACAATGGTAGTGATGAGCTCATTGGAGCTGAAGGGTTGATGAAAGCTAGATGGAGAAACACGTGACGGAGATCAAGTGTACTAAAGGACAGGGAGCTGGGATAGAAGAGAAGTTGCTGAAAGAGACCAGGAGAGGCACTGCAAACTTGGAGGACAATCCACAGTGTACAGTACCCACTTCTGTGAAAGCTCTGAAGACAAAGCATGAGTCAATCATTGTGCTGTCTGTAGATCTGGCACAGTTAGTGCCAGTCAACTCTTATGCTAAGTCTGTATTTTTACATCGAGGGGCTGGCACCTGTTTTCTCATTTCAATATTGCTTTCCTACCCAAGTGTGTATGGGGGCACAAATTGTGTTTAATGGATTTTTTTTTTTAATTAAAATAAGAGGATACAAATTTGGGTAAATAGGGAAGGTGAGACCTGGAAGGATCTGGTGAAAACAGGGTGAATTTGATCATCATATGGTATGGACTTCTCAATGAACTAAGTAAAATTTGACAAAAAGATATGCACAGATATTTTACGTGAAATCAGTGGAAGTGAACAAATAGGCAGATTTTTTTTTTCATAAATGAAATAAGAAATTCTGGTAATTACATAATGAAGCCCAAAGTTTTGTTCTAGGAAAATCATAGATTTGGATACTTTTGTAGGTGTGTGTGTGTGTGTGTGTGTGTGTAGGTATGGGTACAAGACTGTATGGAATATACAAGTAGGTCAGAGGTCTTCCTTTATCACTCCTCACCCCCCATATTTTGTGAGACAATGTTCGTCACTGAACTCATAGCTTACCAGTTCAGAAAGGCTAGCTTCATGGCAAACTCCAGAGATCCTTCTATTTCCACCTCCCCAGTGGGATTTTATGAGGGTGTTTCTGTGACTTTTAATTTTTTTAACTCGAATGTTAAGGATCTGGACTTAGGTTCTTATGCTCGTGCAAAGCAAGCACTTTTTTACTGACTGGCCATTCTTCCAAGCTCTTCAGATAAAGATCTTAATCTTCAATGTATTTTGGATAAAGCCACATCTCATCTAAGGGACAAGGAGAAACATGAGTTACAGCTTAGCCTCCATAAGGATTAGAAGAGCCATTTGAAATGGTGTGGCCAAATGGAGCAGGAAATCTTTCGTGATAAGTAAATACCTATTTGATCCTTGTTGGGTCGTCATTTTTATAGGGCATTCAAATGGAGACCTGAAAGATAAGTAACAGTCTGTGGAAGTTGCCCTTGGATAGAGCTCCCTGTCAGAATAATGGCACGTGCTAACAAGGTGAAATAAAATAGTAAGTGTCTTTTAAAGCTCAAGTCTTGCACAAGGGACAGAGTTCAGTTTCAGTTGGAAGGACTTTAATTCCCATAAAGGACAGGATGAACCCATAAGATCAGTTTCCCTTCATAGATGCATTTGTCAAGGAGAGGCAAATGTTAGGAAGGAATCTCACAAGGCACCTCTCAGAAAACTGGGCTAAATTTTGGTGAGGGTGGAGATAGCTTGAGCCCTGTTTCTCTCTCTCTGCTCTGGTTTCAATATTTCTTCAAGTCTGCAGACTTTGTTTACACAATTTACCCCCAGAGCATCTTACTTCCCCTTATTGGGAATTAATAGATGGAATTAGTTTCCTTCGTCTTTTTCCTGTCTTAGCATTTCTAACTGGGTCCTTTATTCCTGGACCTGCCTTGCAAACGTCGTTGCCTGAGATTGGCCAAGCAGGAGTGCTGATCTTTGTCCTGGTTGTTATTATTATTGTTGTTGTTCCTGCCCTGTTTCATAGGCACATTGCAACGCACTGGTGCATTTAATTTATCTTAATTTAAACATATAGCACTATAAATTTTGGTGAAGTCTTTGAAAGAATGTATAATAAAGTAGCAGTTTTTCAAACCTGACTTGGAAGCATGTTAGGTCCACATATGGAGAAAGCATCAGGGGATGTACATCTGTCTAAAATAGCTTTCTCTTCCATAAGGTTGAAATCTCCAGCCTGATAAGACTGTTTTTAAAGGAAGAAAGGAAATCTTTGGCAGTTTTTTTATGGATTCTCAATGTTCCCCTACATATTTATTTGAGGCATAAAATATTCCATTTTCCGTCTCAGATGAGCCAGTCCCAGTAACTTAGAAGCAGGACCACCCCCCTCCCCTCATCCCCACCCCAACGGAACAACCAATTTGTCATGCAGGATATTGATGGAATAAGTAGTCCCATCCTAACTGATTGCTTCAGTGGGAACACATTTGATGGTAATGGCACAGAAAATAAGAGCGGTGGATGAGGCATTCTGCAGTTTTTTTTTTTTTTATAACAAATTCTGATACCTCATTTAAAATCATTACTTGGAAGCTGCATTATTTATTATTTTAGTCTTACTATTGAAAGCTCAAGGAAAAATGACACAACCAGCACACAGTCTCCAAGTCTGGATTTGAATACTAAATCTGATACTTTTTTGGCTCTGAGATTCATAATCAAGTGCCACCCCTTCTGGGTCTCATTTTCACATATATAATGGGATTTCTATCACCTACATTGTAAGTTATCCTAATCTGTTACATTTTTATTGCCATGATGGAATGTAGAAGAGTAATTGATGTACAAAGAATTATCCTTTCTTTGACTAATGGTTCTAGAGGTTAGGAAGTCCAACCTAATCCAAAATCCAGTGAGGCCCTTCCTGCTGTATCCTGTCATTATGTGTGTGTGTGTGTGTGTGTGTGTGTGTGTGTGTGTGTGTGTGTGTGTGTGTTATTTATTCATGGGGCTCCTCATCTCATAATCTTATTTTATCCTAAATATCTCCCAAAGGTCCTACCTCACCTCAAGGTGTGTTAAGGATTAAATCCCAATTGAATTCTAAAGAACACTCCTGTAAAGCACTTTGCAGGGCTGTTCTCAAATTGTGAAATATGCAGTGCAATATCTAACACAAAACCAGTACTTATCTGTTTCTTTCCTTTGCCAAAGCTTCCTCTACCCTTATCTCTCTTCAAATTCAAGTGGAATGAGTACTCTTAAATTCCACATGCCCTGTAAGGAATGGTTTAACCTGAGTAGCTGGATGAGTGACCTCCTAGGGAAAGGGGCATATCCTGGGGTTAATGATGCCATCCTTTCTACATAGTGAATTGACTTGGTCCTCTGTTGTGCAGCTCCTAGAGCTACATCCTGATTCCCGGGGAAGAGGAAGGAAGGTCAGTTTTTTCTTCAGTGGGTACCACTAGAGGACTCTAATAGGTCTGCATTTGTAAAAAACACTGGTGCGTATAGATATCCTGGGCTGTCGGCGAATTGGGTTGTAGTTTTTTTTAATGATTTTCTAGACAACTAGAAATTTCCTTTCAGGCTAAATTATGTAAAATTTATGAAAAGGTCACAAACTTTCCAGTTTAAAGAAAAGAGGCCCTCAGGACTACTGTTCTCACAGGAAATGCTTTCTGGTCTGATCTGCCATTCTCTATGCATTAGCACTTTCTTCTTCCCAACCCCTCATCCAGGAATTCCTCATCTTTGAAGGTAGCAGGGTAATTTGTCTGCATTTTACACATCGTTTGGGTATTGTGGATCCAGGAATGCAAACTGGGCTAGTATGTCTTGATTTTTCTAAGGCCACTGCCTGGTATGTGGGTTGGGGTCAATCCAGACAACAAGAGATCTACTAGCAACACAGCAAACTGGTCACTTCAGTAGCTGTGATTGCTAAGAACATTTGAAGGAAGTCACCCTTAGCAATAAATTGTGTTCATCACTAAGTGGACTATGAAACATGTCTCCAAAGAGGAGGCTTCTTGTGCTGTATGTTCTCTGCCTAGACCTGGTGTGCATGGCTTCATTTATTTCAGGATTTTACAAATGTTACTCTTTTATTCATACATGTTTTGGGGAATTTTGAAGTAACTTTAGTTTCCAAGCTAAAATAAGAAAGCTGTGGGAAATTGTTAATGATAAGAATGATTATTTAAAGCTTGGTGTTGGTGGCTCACATATTTTATCCCAGAACGTGGGAGCCAGAGGCAGGCGGATCTCTGTTTCAAAGATAAAAATAAAGGGGCTGGAGAGAGGTGATTAAAAATGTTTATTCTTGCAGAGACCTGGGTTTGACTCTCAGCACCTACAATGTAGGTCACAGCTATTTAACTCGTTTCAGGAGATTTGACACCTTCTAGCCTCTGAGGGCATCAGACATGGACCTGGTACACATACATATGTGTAGACATGACACACACATGTAAAAATGAATAAACAACTTTTGGTAAGGATAATCAAAATTCTTTATGGTTTCTTTATAAACCTTTTTTTTTTTTTTTTTTCTTTTTGACACAGGTTCTCATTACGTAGTCCTGGGAGGCCTGCAACTTACTAGGTAGACCAGGCTGACCCAGAATTCACTCACAGAGATCTGTGTGCCTCTGCCTTCCAAGCACTGGGATTAAAAGAATATGCAACCATATCTGGCAAATATGTTTTTCAAAAGTATATGTTAATTATAGTGTTGGTGGGATAGTAGTTAAGGATGTAGGAGTCAAAAAGTCAGGAATGTGTGACTTCTGTGTCAGATATACAAATCACTAAAATTATAAAATAATGTTAAGAAGAAAAAATCTAATGTACATATAAAGATAGTGGGTGTGTTTTCAGTTCCTCCTTAGGAGACAGCTATGATTATTGCTTTGGAAATTTAGATTTAAAATTGGGGTATCCATCTGGTTTGGTGTTCTGTGAAAAGGATTTGAACGTGCCATTTTCAGGATAGTCAGTGATATATATCAGTGTAATCAAATAACCCTTTAGCCTAGTATAGTCCTTAGTGTTTCCTAGTGTGGTGTCCTTGAACTGATATGGCTGCTTGTTTTTCTTTTTGTTTTTTTAAACTTTAAGATTTCAAAGCCTAAGTGATTTTGGGTGTCTTGTCTATGAGAACATTAATCACCTACAGTCTGGTTTTATTTGGGCATGGCGTGTTGGCTTTGACTTTAAGTCATGGCACTTTCTTATCTCTTGAGGGTATTTACGGTCAGCTGCAGATAGGCTTTCTTCACTGATGAAATGCCATCTGAGGAACTCACAACACGGTCTAACCTTTGCTGTCTAGCATGTAACTTGGCTTTCTACTGAGATTCTAATTTGTGACTCTTGGTATAACAACTTACTTTGTGGTAAATTTCCTTCGTCTGACCTCATCATTCTTCTCGGGGCTGTCAGTTTCTTATTCTGCTTCATGGTACCCTGTCAGTGCTGGTCATTGAGTTTGCACTTCATTTATGGCTGGATTGTCTGGATTGTCAAGGTTTCCAGAGGGCAGGGCCACATTAACAAGGCATTTATTTGCCTGTAGGCTTCCCCATCTGTGGTTGCTTGGGTGCCTGGACAGAGACCACAAACCCTTCTGCTTGTGTTTTGGGGGAGTAGAGAGAGGCTGAGGTGAGCACATTTGGGATAGTCTAGAGGGCAAGGTAAGCTGTATCTCTGTAGGAGGCTTGGAGCAAACATCACTGTTTCCTTTTTATTGGAATAATAAAAAGTCTTGCTGTTTTTTCACTATTGCTTACAAGGGATAAACTTATACATATTTTTTTATGTTAAAAGTGCTCTGTTACTGCTTTTGACTTGTTATTGTTTTGGATGATTTGTATTTACCACTATTCTACAGAGAAGTCCAGTGTAATGTTTGGGACCAGGCTGACCTTCAGAATGACCCAAGACTGTATTAAAACAAGGCCCCTGAATCCTCTGTGTTCACTGTGCCAGAATCTGTATTGGTATAAAATCATTTGTATATTGAAAACACTTCAAGTGGTTCTACCGGAGATCTAACTTGGGAGACACTGTTGGGCATGGCAACTTGCATACACCCAGCTTCTGTTTTTTATTGTTTAAGAATTTCACACATGCTTATGATGAGTTTTGAGGAGTTCTGCCCTTCATTCTTTCCTACCCCACCACATGCCCCCATCCCCACCCCCTGATTGACCACTTTACCTTTTTTTGTTGTTGTGAATCACCAAGGCCGCTTTGTATTGCTTGCATGTGCTTGGTACGGGGCCATCTACTGGAGTATAGATGGCTTCTGAGGGACTGCACTCCCAAAATGATATGACTCTCCCTCCCACAGTAGCTGTCAATTGCCAATAGCTCCTCGGCTAGGGGTGGGACTGCATGATGCCCACAGCCATCAATCCTGAGATTTTGGGTGCCTTGAGCTGGGGCAAGACTTGTTTGTATACACACTTGTTTTTCCCCTGACCTCTCCAGGATCATGTTTCCTGCCCAGATCTGGCTCTCTGTTTCCTGGTCATTCCAACTTAACAAAAATAGGCTAAGTCAGTCACATAGCTCTCTGGATACTCATGCATCTGGTACTAACCAGGGGCCCATGGGATTTGAAGTCATGATGTGCCAGTAACATCCTCTCTGTTAAACAGGTTACTGTTTCTCAGATTTCTGAACAACTTAGCAGGGATATTGCTACAGGGAGTGCTCATGTAAACATCATTATGTTATCTGGATGGTGATTACATTGGTTTTTTGAGATGCACAATTCTGTGTGAGACAAAATCAGATGGCTTTTACTCTGTTTCTATTTTGGTTTTATTGCATGGATGATGATTATATAGCATTATATAAGCCAGCTGGAGAGCATTATCTCTACAGTGGATGAAATGTTATGAGTCATTGATTAACAGGTAGGTTGTGAAGTGCTGTGTATAGATAACAACAGCATCTTGGGAACAGAGTTTTCAATTTACAGATTGTAGTTTGCTTTTTTTTTTTGTTTCATGGAAGCTTCAAAACATGTATTTTGAATAATCACATTTTGAGGAGATACAGAATTTTTAAGCACTAAAAATAAAAAAAGAATATTTGCCATTAGATGACCCATGAAAGGAAATGACTTTCAGGCATTCACAGAAATTAACAAGCATATTCATGATGAGATCTTGGCTCCTCGAACTTTCCAGAGGTCATTTATTTTTCTTTTTTTAATGTGGCTATGAGGGGCGGGGCATGGATGTCACATGTATATTTGTCCCTAGGAACTGAATCATTATTCCAACTACTATGGTGAGTTTCATCGTATAAACAAATGGAACTAGTCTCACAGGAAAGTTTTAATGCTAGCTTTTTTTTTTTTAATTGAAGGAAAACTGTTTTGACAGGGGCTTCATCATTTCAGACCTGGGATTGTTTTAAAGTTACTTTTCCATTCTAAAATATCAGGTGAAATGGCACGTGTGGAGCTTAGGATGGGCTCTTCCATTTGTGACAAGGACGGCAGAAGGGGAACCCAGGAGAGAGTGAGAGAACAAATGAGAAACATCACTTACATCAGTGATTTCAAGGCTGCTCTCTCGTTAGGTGATCAGCAGCAACCAGTCTGCTCAAATCATCTTTTTGGCCATCTGGACCAAATTATAGGAAGTAATGTCCATGGGCACAGCTGCCGAGCCTAATGTGTATTTCTAACTCACGCATTAATAATAATGACCACACAGAGCCCAGTGGCCAAATGCTCTGAATAAATAAGAGAGAATGGAACACATGCATACACTTAGAAGTGCGAGAAGGGATTCCATTTTGCATCCTGAAATGGCAGTTGGTGTGATTAAATCTAATGGAAAAGAAGATCATTTAACCTTCGCTGTCTTCCTCCTGAGAAGCAAATCACAAAACAGGTTAACCCTGAACCTGGTACTTTTTCTTGTGCTGCTAGAAGTGTTCCTCTGTGGAATTTCACTCATATCTCAGCATCAGCAAGCCCTTCCCCAGCTTTTCCACTTCCTTTGACAAAATTACTGAAGGATAAGAAGCTGCCATTGGATGTCATTGTGTATTTAATTGTTCTTGAACCGGCAGTGAGATCTTTCCAGGCATATTAAGTCAAATGTCATTATAAATATAAGGAGTTACAAGAAAGGAAAAGACCCTTTCTGCATTTTGCATGACCATTCATTTCCCTGAAGCACTTGATGAGTGTGTCAGAAAGAAGCTTACTCTATAGGGAAAATTGTTCTTGCTTTGTTTCATTTTTGTTTTGTTTCTGGTCCTTACATGGTGACTGTCTCACGGTCTTTCACTGCCTACCTTTCCCAGAATTCTCCTTGTCACCTCATCCCACTTATCTTCCTGCCTCATTGGCCAAACAGTGTTTTATTCATCAACCAATAAGAGAAACATATATACAAAAGGACATTCCCCTATCAGACCATTCATCCTGGCTTCCTGCCACTATTCCTTTGCTCTGGTAAGCATCATCCCTTGCTGAAACAGGAAGTCCCCTCTGCCTCTGGTCAACTCTACTTAATAGTAGCCATGTGGTCTCTGATACCTGAGTAAGATTTTGTTATTTCATTGTCATAAATGGTAGCAGGCTACATACCAAGAGCTAGTACAATCTACATCATGTATTCCCTGATTAGCTACTATCCTCATCATTTCCCTTAGAACCTGTGCATCAGAGCACAGAGTCCCCTCAGCTTCACCTTTAGGTCTTTGTCCAAATGTCACTTTCTATTTTCAGTTGCAGCCTCTCCATCTCCCTTCCCTTTACTCTCCATTTATCATTCTCTGTTGACTTTTCCTCACAACTTTAAAAAAAATTACTTCATTTAGAAACAATCTTATTTGACATATCAATCCCAGTTCCCTCTCCCTCCCATCCTCTCATGCCCCCACTAGCCCCCCATCCCACCCTCCATCCACTCCCCAGGGAGGGTGAGGCCTTCCATGGGGGAAAATCAAAGTCTGTCACATCATTTGAGGGAGGGCCTAGGCCCTCCCCCGTGTGCTCAGGCTAAGAGAGCATCCCTCTATGTGGAATGGGTTCCCAAAGTCCATTTGTGCACTAGGGATAAATACTGGGTCAGATGTTCCATAGACTGCCCAGGCTCCTAACTGACACGCACATTCAGGGGGCTTGGTTTGGTCCAGGCTTGAGATTTTTCTATGTGTCCAGGCACCCCCATTTTACATTGTTTGACTCAACAATTCTCAGCAAATGGGTCAAGTTGCGTAGCTGTTACCAGGATTCCTTTTGGGATCTAGAGCTTCGTATACAGCCAGTAGGCTTTCCCTGTGTAGCTTTCACCATCTCTAGCAGTTTGCCTCATTGGGATGGCTGTGAAGCAGCTGGTGATGCTCAGAGGTTGGCTATGACAGAACAGAGGCGAGCTTTCTTTGACCCACTTCTGCAATTTCCAGTACTCAGTCAGTACTGCTGTGACACCTGTAAGAGGCCAAACCTTTTGTTGGCCATGTGAGCCTGTTCTCATGTCAGAACAAAAATTAGGAAAGTATTTCTGGGCTGCTGTTGCTTCTTAAATACGCCATTGTTGTTGTCTCTACATTGCCACCTTTCTCATTAGGAGTGGTCTGTTCTTTCAGGGATGCTCATTTGGCACGTGGTTACAGGTTGGCTATTCCAAGTGCCAGGCCCTGTGCCAGGTGCCGCTGATTCAGTGGTGAGGAAAACAGGTCCTTGTCATTGCACAGGTGACATGCTGGTGAAAGAGGAAGGCATTCATCAAGTTAGCCCACACATAAGGGTAAAATGACAATGACATTTCATGATGAGGAGAGGCTCATGGTATTATGACAAGTATAAAGTGCCTGTGGGATGGGGGCAGTGGGTTGTTGACTGTTCTTGGTGAGTCGTCCTGGAGAAGATGTGAGAGGTTCAGGAGCAGAAATGGAGAGGCAGCCAATGCAGGGTGAAGAGTTAGACCTTGTTTCCTAACCAGGGTGAAGAGTTAGACCTTGTTTCCTGACGGGGTGAAGAGTTAGACCTTGTTTCCTGACCAGGGTGAAGAGTTAGACCTTGTTTCCTGACCGGGGTGAAGAGTTAGACCTTGTTTCCTGACCGGGGTGAAGAGTTAGACCTTGTTTCCTGACCAGGGTGAAGAGTTAGACCTTGTTTCCTGACCAGGGTGAAGAGTTAGACCTTGTTTCCTGACCAGGGTGAAGAGTTAGACCTTGTTTCCTGACCAGGGTGAAGAGTTAGACCTTGTTTCCTGACCGGGGTGAAGAGTTAGACCTTGTTTCCTGACCGGGGTGAAGAGTTAGACCGTGTTTCTTGACCGGGGTGAAGAGATAGACCTTGTTTCCTGACCAGGGTGAAGAGTTAGACCCTCTTTCCTAACCGGGGTGAAGAGTTACTGTGGAAGGACTAATCAGAGAGTGCAGCGGTGGCTTCTGTCTGCAGGAGAACATGGGATAGTAGTAGGAAAACACTGGAATTCACTGCTCAGAGTCAGATCAGAGACTGGTAGCCGCCTAGCCTAGAGAGGCGGGGGTAGAGGCGAGATGGTAATTGTTTAAGGACCAGTTAGGAGGTGACAATTTCAGGGTTTGGTGACCAGTTAAACAGTGGGAATAAAGGAGAGAAATCTGATGACGCTCTATTGTGAGCAGCCAAACCACTCTCTCCACACTTGCGTGGGTGGGAGGTGTATTTGTATAGGAGAGGGTTGATGCCCACAACTGTGCGGTTAAAGCAGTATTACATGTGAGCTGTCCTTAAAATGTTCACAAGGAGCTGTCAAACAAGAGACAGTGTGTGTTTATAACACATAGACTGTGAGCCCATGGGAGTTCTGATTGGGATTGAAATTGCCTAGGGATAGAAGTGAAATTGAATCTCAGAGAGCTGTAGGAACAAGGAATGAACAAAATCATCTGAGCAAGAACCCAGAGAAGGAGGGAAGCAGAGGCTTGAAGGCTGAGCCAAGGCATCAAATCATTTCAAGGACAGTGTTTAGTGCCATAGGATGCCACCAGAACTCCATCAGCTGGAGACTGGGGAAGACTTGCATTCAGTGTCAGGAATGATAAGGTGTGCATGGGGACTGGGAGGTCAGAGGTGACCTGAAGCTCAGGTCCCCTTTCCATAGCACCATCTAAGTTCCAGAGACTTGCTGTTGCCCTGCTTGAGCAACCCTCAGAAGGCAAACTCCCTGGCTAGCGGAATTGGAATTGAGCTGAACTCAGGAAACAGGAAGATGAGCTGCCTCTTACATGTTGGGCTTTGCAGTGAAATATGGTTTGTGAATAGCATCCTCTCCTCTCTCCCCCCTCCCTTCCTTCCCCTCTCTCTCCCTTCCTCTCCCTCCTTCTTCATCTTTCCCTTCATCCCCCTCCTTCCTCCTCCCTTGTTTCTCTGTCTCTGTCTCTGTCTCTGTCTCTCTGTTACACACACACACACACACACACACACACACACACACACACACACACACGGGACTTCATGGATTGCCTCATGAACTCAGGTAAGAGAGGCTTCTTGTCTGGGATAGATTCACAGAACAGCAGAGATGAGGCTATCACAGTAGGATGTCTGTAGCCATCCATCATCTAAGCAAGTGTAAGCTTAGTGTCAGCATGGGCAGATTGTTGAAACACAAAGAAGGGGAAGCTAAATAGGTGGTGTGGCATGCACAATCAGAAATAGAAGTGTACAATCAAAATGGAGTGTACTTCAGGGCAAGAAGCTGCCTGGAATCCTGAGATAATCAACACCTTAGGATCTCCTTTGCCATGCTACTGAAAGGACATTCATCTTTCCTCCCTGTCCTTTCTTTGTTCTTTGGTGGGCAAGGTCTCAAGTCTCTTTGAGTGCTTTCCCTACAAGGGGGACATTTCGATCAATAAATATCTCTGGAAATCCTTTTAAAGCTAAGTTTCTGTGGAACACATATATGTTCTACTAACAAATTAAATTTAAGTGTGAGACCCAGAGGTATGTTTTTCATCCTCTGTTATTGCTGATATTAAATATTAACTTTACAAAATACCAGCTAGTTGAAAGTGGTGAAACATGGATTATGGATTTTGATATTTCATTTAAGGAATACTAAGATTTTTAACCAGGCTTAATATTAACATCTGTGATCCCAGATCTTAGGAAATGGAAACAAGAAATCAGGAATTCAAAGGTAGCCTTAGATATTTATTGTGTTGGGGGCTAGCCTAGGCTACAAAAAGTATACTTCTTACTAAAGTCTGTTGTTGTCATCATTAAGAATTAGTCATTCTTCTGATGATGAGGACTATGTCTGGGTCTGTGGTCCTAACACAGCTGAGTTTTGCTTTGATAGCCATGGCTCATGGCATCGCCAAAGGCCACATGGATGCCTGGGGTCTGGGCTACAACCTGTGGCCATGTTGGTGTCTGAGGGCCATGTCAGCACTGGTACCATGCCATGCTGATCTGGGAGGCCTGTACTACCACACAAGGCTATGGTGTTCATCCTGGCCCAGGCTGCTACTGTGGGCTGTGACTGGGTACATGGCTCAGCAGCAGCCAGGGTTTGGGTCATCATGTCCATGGCTCCTGGTGGCAGCTGGAGTCTGGTCAGCCACCTGAGACCATGTTACTGTTTGAGGGCATTTCTGCTACCTGGGCCACACTGATCTGAGTTGCCTATGCTCCACCTGAACCATGGTGATGTCTGTGCCTCAGCTACTGCTGATGGCATGTCTGGGTCCATGTTCCTGCTGCAGCTGGGATCTATGATGATGTCCATGGCCCATAATAGGAACCATGTGTGTTGAAATCCATGGGCAGAGCAGTGCTGAGCCAGCCTTGTCCCTCACTGGCCTTGGGATAGCTGGTGTTGCTCCTTAAGTAGCCACTGCAGCTGGAGAACTGACCCCATCTCTCACTGTGGATGTGCTGGCCCTGATGGCATTGGCTTAGGAGAGCTGGCTCTGCCTCTCACCCGAGAGGATGGTCCCAGTGGCCCAGACTGACCAGCTCATTCACCACCCAGACACACAGTCCTGGGTCTTGGGTTGGATTACCCCAATGTCTACCCCATCTATGACCTGCTGAAGTACATGAAGGAGCTGGTTCTGTGGAATGATAACCACAGGATCTCCATGACTCAGGTGACAGCAGGATTTCCAAGGGGAATTTGGTGAGTGTCCAGAGTGAATGGTGTGCTAGCACCTTCAACCAGGCCAATGACACAATTCAGCGAACATTTTGTGGGTGGCCTGATTGGACAAAAGGGTATACTGTGTAACACACAGCTCCTGGTGATGAATGAAGAGGTATTGGAAAGATGGAGGAATGAAGTGTTTCTTTTAATTGGCTTTGTTTAATTTTTAATTTTGGGGAGCATGCTTCAGGGGTGAGGGGCAGATATAAAGAGACTGGGAGATGAGTGATATTGAGATGCATAATGTGAAATTCCCCCCAAAAAATCAATAAAGAAAACTGTGAAAAAATGAATTTCATATTCACCAAAACAATAATAACTAGCCATACTTAATCTAATTAACCCTGTCCTAAGAGATGAAGATACATTATAGTCAAATGGGAGAGATTGATTGTATTAAGTGCAAAAGGTTGATATAAGGTGATTTGTCATTAGCTAGCTCTCTCTTAATTATTAACCCAGTTCTGTTAATCTAATGTTTCCATGTGGTCTTATTTTATCGAAGAAAGGTTTAGACCTGCCTACATGGCGTCTCTCCAAGGTCTCTCTTTGTCTACCTTTCCCTGAAGTCTCCTTGTCTCCTAGCCCAGCCTATTTTTCTGCCTCTATTGGGCAAACTGTGTTTTATTCATCAACCAATAAGAGAAACATATACAGAAGAACATCCCCCAACACCTGTCTCGGTAGACTGGCCTTTTGTTGGTCTCTGGCAACACCTTAATTTTATGGTTTATTAATAGTAAATGTTGTGTGCTCAACTGTTAGAGGTTGAAAAGATGCTAGAATCAAAATCCTCAATCTTTTACTCAGCCTCAGCCAATCAGTGGCAGTCACTCATGTCTGTGGTCTGTCTTTCTGTATGTGTGTGTTTTGCAGTAAGAATATGTGTAGAGGTCCTATTGGATATTCATGAAGGGAGACCGGGGAGAAAGCCTAGGGGGATTGAAAAGCCTTTCTGTAGATACGCTTATAGACTCAAACTGTTGGACCTCTCTCTTGCCCACTTGCCTTAGTTAAAACTTAAGACATTTCTCAGCACTAGACATTTAGAGGAGGGATTGTGGGCAAAAATAGAAGACAAAGAAGCGAGAGAACAAATGTACCAGCAGTCCATATTTGCTCTGTATGTGAATGTACACACATGTCACATAACTATCCATATTTATATACGCGCAATAGGCATATGCTTATGTACCACACACACACACACACACACACACACACACACACACACACACACACTCAATGTTTACGTTGGAGTAGATGGTTGTGAGGGCCATTGTGTTACTTAGAATAGACGTGACTTCTGGTAAATGTGTTGTCTGTATTCTTCTAGAGTTGACTTTTAAAAGGTTGAGGCTCTTGGTATCCTTTACATAGGTAAAATGATTTTTTTGTTTACTTCAAAGGAGAAGATTTTGCTATTCTGCCAAGGAAAAGGCCTGAGCACACCGTGGCTGACACCTGTTTCCCTGTTCTTTTTGGCTACCAATACAATCAGCAGCCCCAGCACAGACTGATTGAGTTGCATCCCTTTTCTTTTTTCAGAAGTCACAAAAACCAAGGACACAAATTGGCTCCTTCGGGAAGTGAGATGTAGTGCTGGGCCCATGAACACAGGTGTCCCGAGGCCTGGCTTTTGTTGCTTGCTCCTCTTTGGCTTTATAGCCTCACAAATCCATTTCTTAAGTCTGCATTCTTTCTTTTGACTGTTAAGTACTTTGTGCTTCTTGCTCTTTCCCTGGCCATGTGCACTAGTACTTACTCCAGTCATCTAGGGAAGGGAAATGCCATATCTGGAAGAATAGGAATGCTGATGGCTTCTTATCATTACCCAAAGAACATTGCATGATTTCCTTAGCCTGCTCCTTCAAATCTAGACTCAAAAGCCATTCTTGTGTTCACAAAGTGCTTTCTTTTGTAGCAATTCCGAGGACTTTAGTTCTCCCTCAGTCTGTGGTCTTATTTTCCAAGTATGTATCTCTGACTTAAGCAGTTCCCTGCAAGGTTGCATGCCTCCAGCATTAATTTGACCCCAGCTGTATTCCATCCCTGTCAGTTCCTGTCCTACAGGCTGTTGCTCATGGCTGTATCAAAGGTGGAGGCAGCTGGAATCAGATCCCTGTGATTATTAAGACGATGATTACTGATCATGCCGACAGCAGTGATGTTAAGCAGCACGTCAGTAATTGAAAATGTTACCTGTGAGGCATGCATGAATTCATGGTGTCAGAATAAAAGACATTTTCTAAACTGGCCTTGACAACCAGGAAAATCATGAAGTAATTTTGCTCTTATTTTGTTCACATTATCTAGATTAAACAATGCTACTTGGGGATGATGAACTTCTTAGAGTTTTAACATTTTATTTTTTCCTGAGACAGGGTTTTTCTGTACAGCCCCAGCTGTCCTTGAACTCACTGTGTAGACCAGGCTGTCCTTGATCTCACAGATTCCCCCATGCCTCTGCCTCCTGAAAGCTTGGATTAAAGACCTGTGCCACCACTGCCTGGTGAGTTTAAGCATTTTAAAACATCTTTACAAACAGAATCATGTTGTAAGGTCTTAAGGAATGTCAGTTCAAGGGAAGAAGTCAATTGTCTTAGAGTTACCAAGTTATGAAAAGCTCTGAGTGATGATGCTTTGTAACTATGCGTTGATTTAGCACAGTACTAAAATGGTTGATAATGTGTTGTACTTACATTGTACCTTCTACTTTAGAATGTGCCTGAAAATTTACTGTTTAATTTAGTTTCAAAAAAGTTTTGGGAAAATGTTGCTTTACTCTTAAGGAGAAAGAAATGTTGGCTCAGAGAGGCAAAATGACATGCAGAAGTTATATGACTTCCAGTTTTAAGTACTGTGCTAGATGTGTTCCTGATTTTGTAATGCCTTCCAAATCTGCCAGGGGACAGGATCCAGAATGCGCCTTAACACATAGGAGAAGATATTACATTATGTTCATCAGAGAAATCAACTGTGGCAGAAAGGAAATTGTTTAATGGCCTGACAGTACTTTTCTTCATTGGAAGAATGATTGTTTGGGGCTGAGTGGTTAAGAGCTCTGGCTTCTCTTCCAGAGGTCCTGAGTTCAATTCCCAGCAACCACATGATGGCTTACAACCATGAATAATGAGATCTGGTGCCCTCTTCTGGCCTGCAGACATACATGCAGACAGAACACTGTATACTTAATAAATACATACATCTTAAAAGAAAGAAAGCAATCCTTAAAAAAACAAAAAGATTGTCCTTTGTCCTAAATTTATAGATATGACAAAAATGTAATACCTCTTATTACTACAGATGATTAAAGGGTATAGCTTCTGCCCTGTATTGAATTGTTCTGCTAGATTAAAACTGAAGGTATCTCTCATCAACAGCTACTCTACATATTTTTTATTTTAACTTGAGAATCAATTCCTTGGGAAACTCTCATGACTTTGCTTTTATTTGTTGATTTTTAAAATATTGTAGAACCTGCATAAGACCAAACTAGACTCCCCTAATATAGGTGATAAAGTACCTTCAGAGAAGCTAGGAAACAAGGACCCTAAGGGAGACATACATGGTCCCCTGGAGAAGGAGAAAGGGACAAGATCTCCTGAGCAAATTGGGAGCATGGGGGGAGGTGGGAGGAAGATAGAAGAAAGAGAAGGGTAGAAGAGGAGGAGGGGAAGAGAACATGAGGGATCAGGAATATTGAGTGAGGGGAAGAATAGAGGAGAGCAAGAAAAGACCTATTTTAATAGAGGGAGCCAATATAGGTTTAAAGAGAAATCTGGCACTAGGGAAATGTCCAGAGACCTACAAGGATGACCCCAACTAAGAATCTAAGCAATAGTGGAGAGGCTACCTTTAATGCCCTTCCCTGATAAGGAGATTTATGACTACCTTTAATTCCATTCTAGAGCCCTTATCTAGTAGATGATGGAAACAGAAGCAGACACCCACAGCTAAACACTGAGCTGAACTCCTGGAATCCAGTTGCAGAGAGGGAGGAGTTATAAGCAAAGGGGTCAAGACCATTCTGGAGAAACCCACAGAAACAGCTGACCTGAGCAAGTGGGAGCTCATGGACTCCAGTCTGATAGCTGGGAAACCAGCATAGGACTGAACCAGGCCCCCTGAATGTGGGTGTCAGTTGGGGGGATTGGGCAGTCTATGGGTCCTCTAACAGTGGAACCAGTATTTATTTCTAGTGCACAAATAGACTTTGGGAATCCATTCCCCATGTAGGGATACTCTTCAGACACACAGTGGAGGGCCTAGGCCTTGCCCGAAATGATGTGACAGTCTTTGATGATCCCCCATGGAATGCCTCACCCTCCCTGGGGAGTGGATGGGGGGTGAGATGGGAGGGGTCAGTGGGGGAGCAAAGGAGGATGGGAAGGAGAGGGAACTGGGATTGATATGTAAAATAAGATTGTGTCTAAATTAAATATATACATATATATATGAATTATATAGGATCTGGATTTGCTAGCCATTTGTGCTTGCTATGGATCATATATAACTGAGTCATTTCTGATGTTTTATTTATCACCATATTGCTATAAAACTTAAAATCCAAAGATCTGGAAAGCCATCAAACTTCAGGTTTTTGGCAGGCATTCTATCAGCTTCAGTAGGGGTTTGACATGTCTACAAAGTTTGTGTGCAGGCCCTTCCAGACAATACAGACAGTACAGACCTATGAATGTAATTCTTGGCCAGTGGACCAGTGTCTGAGCAATTGTTTACTTCCTTGTACAGTACTGATGATGTCATATCTCAAAGCAATATAAAAAATTAGCCACGACATCACATAATCCCCAAGACTCATGGAATCTGTTGTAGTCTAGATGCGTGCTTTTGTAGGCCATTCTGCTTTTCTTTTGGCAATTGTGTACTACACACAGATTATTTGAGTGTGTTTTTTTTTCCTGTAAAAATGTGATAGATTTGTTTGCTAATAGTATTCAGCAATTTTATATACAGGCCATAACAAAGTGCACAAACGTCTTGCTTATAGAGTTGTGCACTGAGAAAATTGGGACGGATGAGGGAAGAATGCTACTTCAGTGATTGTGAAGTATCAAACATGGATTTGACAGCCTTGTATCTTCCCAGACATCTGCACACTCCTGAGAGTCATCATCCCACACATCAAACTCACCCCAGCCTATTAACTGATCCGTAAAGACAGACTCTACTCTCTTCCTCCTCCTCCTCTGACTCATGCCAAAAAGCCACGCAATTGAAAACATTTCTCATCAGAAGACACAATGAGGAAAACTTGGGGGTTATTCTTCAGTGTTTTGACATTTGCATAATTGATACCTTAAAACTCTATTTCTTCAGAGTCTTCCCTGACTCCTAGGACCAAGTGCCCATTGAGGCGACCACATCTTACTATGGTTTTTTGGCTCTTTGCGAGCACCCACTGCTATCTATTCTTTTCTCACTGTGTCTTTATGCTGTTCCTCCTAGAGTGTAATTTCTATGAGAATGGAAACAATGTCTGCTGTGTTTTAAACTGCATGCCCTACATGGAGTGATATGTATTAGGAGTTGGAGATATTCTCAACTAGATGAACATTCCTAAAATTTGATGTAGTTCACTTTGCCAGAGTTCTGTCTCCATTACTCATTCTAGGTAATGAGTCGTCTTCTGTCTTTCTCTCCAGTATCCTTTACAGCTATTTATATTTGTCATTACAGGTTCACTCAGATTCAGGGTCGTTGGGACCTTTTATGGTTCCTCCATCTTTTTACATAATGTTGACTGAAATACTATTTGCTAATTTTACTTTTTTTTTAAAAAAAATTTCTATTTGACTGAATCATAGCAGGGTTATATAAATTTTTAACGGCATTTTTTATTTAATTTTGTGGTATAGTTATCTTAAAAGTCTTCTCCTGAAACCAGTGATTATTGCACCATAATCTAAGCTTCTGAAGCAGGAAGATTCTCAGGTTCAAAGGCAGGCTAGATGCCTTGACGATACTATGCCTTAAAATAAAAAGTAAAAAACAGGATTGTGGACAACCTTAGTCACAGAGTGCCTGCCTAGCTTCTTTGAGACACTACATTCAATCCTAGATGTAGGAAAATAAAATAAAGGAAAAAATGCTATTGTAATTGCTACTGCGATTCACAAGGTACAACTCCACCCTTTTTATTTTCCCCTAGATTTGAATATTTTTCAAAGGTACTGGTAGTACGTTAGAGCTGAGGAGAAGAAACTCAGTATGTAACTGATGTTTTAGTTATTTCTATATTGCCATGAAGAGATACCAAGGCAATTTATAAAAGAAAACATTTAATGGAGGCTTGCTCACAGATTCAGAGGGTGAACCCGTTATCATCATGGCAGGAGACATGACTGTATATAGGTGGCCATGATGTTGGAGCAATACCCGAGAACTCACTTCTGATCTACAGCAGGAAGCATGATGGGTGGGGCAGAGAAAGAGACCAAGGTTGGCATGGGCTTTAGAGACCTCAAAGCTAACCCCACTGACCTCCTCCAATAAGGTCAAACCTCCTAATCCTTCCTAAATAGTTCTACAAACTAGACAGCAAGCATTCAGATATATGAGCCCATGGCGGTCATTCCTGTTCAAACCAGCACAGTTGGTTTGCTACTGACGTTTAGAATGCAATATGCTGACTTTAAAATTTGTTGCTCAGATCACTATTGTATTTCTTCCGATAAATGAAAATCTGATTTCAGCATTTCAGGTGCTCATTGCTGTCAAAATACCTCATGTTGCTGTTTACTTATTTGATGAGGAGAAAAATTGTGATATTGCCTCAAAACTGAGGGTCCATCTGCAGTTATTTTTGCAAAAAATGAGGCTTTTGAGGGATTATTTTTGGATTTTGTCTTTTTTTTTTGAAGTTAGAATATATATTGAAAAAATAAAAAGTAACAACACTGGCCTCATGTAGCTCCACAGTATAGAAAAGTTTCCTTAAAGGTTCTTCCTCTCCAGGGGCCACTGTTTCTGGCTTGTCCCCATACTCTTTTATAGTGCTCTTCTTGAGTGAGAGCCTCGTTCAGGCATCAAAGGCTGGGCCTTAGGTCAGGGCTTTAAAGTGGCATTACTTTAAAAGTGAAAATGAAACAGATTTTCTATTGTTTTCTTCCTTGAGGTTGTTAGAATTATGAGGTTGTTAGAATTATAAAGGATTTAGGGTACTTTTTCTCAGAGAGAGAAATGTGCATTTAAGGTGTCTGGAACTTCTGCATTGGTGGTAAAAGTTATGTGAATAGCATAAATAAGAACAATTTATGTGCAATACATTTATGGCAAGCTTTCTAGGAAGCAATCTCATTGTAGTATAGGACTAAGTGGCATGTGGTCCTGCCTCTTTCATTCAGTTACTATGTCATTTAACATATAGTTCAATCCAGCTAAAGGAATTCAACCTCATGCCCACGTACTTTCTTCAACCTTACATCTTTTTATTAAAAGGAAAATTGCAGTTTGAATGACACCTTTTATCAGTTGTCATGTTAATAAAATAAAAAGCCAGGCACTTGCTTTGCAAAATCTTTTAAATCTTCCTCCTTTATGTGCATCATGGCATAGTATTACTTAAAGGTAGAATGACGGAGTGAGTTAGTGAGCTCATGAATGAATGCGTGGTTGGTGTATGGCTACTTACAGTAATTTGCTATGCAGCCAAGTCATGTCTGTTTTCTCAGGAAAGCACATATTTTGTCTGAGAGAATTAGAATGTTTGTGACATGAAGTGTAACCTAGAATAATTGTTTAGATAGATATAATGCAGGTTAATAGTGTCTTCATCACTGCAACCATTTGTTAGGGTTAGGGTTTCTATTGCTGTGAAGAGATACCATGGCCATGGCAACTCTAATGAAGGAAAAAGTTTAATTGGGTAGCTGACAGTTTCAGAGATTGAGTCCATTATCATCATGGTGGAGCATGATGGTGTACAGGAAAACACGGTGCTGGAGTAGGAGCTGAGGGTTCTACATCTTGATTCACAGGCAACAGGAAGTAAACTGTGTTCCACACAGGGTGTAGCTTGAGCATAGGAGACCTCAAAGCCCACCCCCACAGTGACACACTTCCTCCAACAAGGCCATAGTTACTCCAACCTCCCGATCATGCCACTTCCTACAGGGGTCATTTTCTTTCAAACCACCATATTGTTGATGTTAGTAATATTCCTAGGTGGACAATTAGATAAAGAAAAACAGGACTGGTTTCTGTGTGGCTTAGATCAAGATTTTGGAACATTTGCAGTAAAAGATCAAACGGTATCTTAAGCTTTGTAGTTTAAGGATCTAATGTATCTTAAGCTGTTCAGCTCTGTTGTAGTATGAAAGCAGTTGTGATGGATGATTGGTACTGTCAGTTAGCTTTAGGGACAAGCCATATATCTGTGAGGGGCTTTCTAGATTAGATTTATTGAGGTAGGAACTGCCCCCCATAAACTTGGGCAACAACATTCCATAGCCTGAGTCTGAGAGTTCATATATGGGTCACTGAAATATTAAACTACTTCTAAGGTGGGAAGAGCATTTGTGCTATAAAACTTTATACTCAAAACTCCAGGACAGCTCCCTTCAAATGTCTATGCAATATAAGTTGTATTTCCCCATCTCCCCATTGTCATCTCATGGATATAGAATATTATTATAGAATAATAGGAATGATACCTTCCGGTTCATTATCATTGCTGTAATCGCATTATCATCAAGATAATATTTAAGAAGCGTTCCAGAAACAATGCTCTCTTTGGATTATCTCATTTAGTTGTGTGCCTTGTGAATTGCATTAAATATAATTTAGCTAATTAAATTATACAGTCTGAGAATTGTTATAGACTTTGAAATTTAGTTTCACTTTTGACAGAATTATGTTCACATGATTTCAAGAGTCAGATAGTTCTCTTTATGTGGGAAAGTAAAAAGTATAAGAAATAGCTTTAGATATTTACATTCAAGTCTCCCAGTAACATGCTTATGGTACCAGTTATGTGTTCTTTGATTTCTTTGTGTTAGGTCTATAGGTTTGCTATGAAGGAATACAAAATATAGATGAATAAATCTTTATACCCCTATTCTCTAGACTTAAGATCATGACTATATTGGCTCTGTCAGGTTTTCTACATTTCTCTTGGCCTCTGTTTAGCTGTCTAAGGTTTCAGTTGTCTAAATGCTGTCTGTAATTTCTCACAGATACTTTCTTTTCCTGCATGACTGTTAGTTTTCTGATCAGCTTTTCCAGTTACCTCTGGAGGGAGTGTCCAGGAACCTCTGAAGTACTCTAGTGTGGTTTTTCTTCCTAGTTGTGCTTTGGGGCATTTTTTTTTTTTAAGTCTTCTAGAGAGTGCCTCTGTCCTTTCTCCTGTTCAATTTCTGATTTCCTAAGTCATGTTTACTGTCTTCTCATTCCTTCCAGAATATTGCCTTATTTAGATGGAAAACATCCTTTAGTAATTTCCTGGAAAACAATTCTTTTGGAGATAATTGTGTACTTTGCAAGAGGAAAACACCTTTATTGTTCCTTAAAATGATTTGTGTATAAAACTCTACATTGGTTATTTATTTGTTTTGAACTATTGGAGATTGATCCAAGAGCTCTGACACCGATGTTTGCTCCCACCATAGAAACAAATATTTCGTTTTCTTTATCCTTTCAAAACATTTTTTTTTATCCTGTGTGTTTGCTTTGGTGACTTTATTGTGTTCTCTCTCTGCCTCTGTCTCACTGTTTCTCTGTCTCTCTCTTTGAAACTTCCATTGACCCTTGGGTACTTATTCAGAGTCAAAGGACAAGAAAACTGTTTTGAACACACAGGGATGAGGGCGCGGGGCTGGGGTTGGAGCTTGTTAACTCAGGGTCTTCATGTAGAGTGATTGAGTTGAACTGTGTGGTTTATTTAGGAAACCTATAGTAGCTGAGGGTCAGGTTGACTGTTCATTTAACCCATGTGAGTACTCTCAGTTCTCTGTGCAGCAGGCACGCTGGAAGCTGGGTGAGACATGATAGCTTAGAGTCCCCACGGGGCTATGGAAACGTTCACTTTCTCCCTTTGTCTTCCAGACGACACATGCACCCTCAGCTATGCCTAAGCCCCACAGCCTGAGACACCTTCCTTCATTGTCTTTTAAGAGCAAGTATCTCCTATGCCAGTGGGTGAGGCAGACAAGAAACAGTGCAGGAGAGGCCCAGAGACGCTTTGTTCTAAAACACATTTTCCCCTAGTTGTCCCAGTTTCAACGGTCCCAGCCGGTTTTGGCTTCAGTAACAAATTGCCATAGACTGAGTGGCTTAGACTCAAATAATTCATTCTCTCTTGAAACTCTGGAGGCTGCAAAGTCCTAAATGTAAATGCTGGCAGATCTGGCATACAGATAGAGGTCTGCTTGTACCCTCACATGGTAGACAGCAGAGGAGGAAGTTCTCTTCTGCCTAAAAAAAAAATAAAACCTAGTTCCTTGAGAATTTCTTACAATCTATTCATTAAATTCAGCCCTTTCTCCAACTCCTCCTAGATCCACTCTTTGCTACCCGCCTAACTTTTAAAAATATATATGTATATTTTAAACTTTGGAGCTTATAATATAATCATATCATTTCTCCCCTTCCCCTTTCCCCTCTGAATCATTCCATTTGCCCAGTGTATCACAGGGCTCAGTCAGACATTAGTTTATTAGAAAGTTTATTACAAAGGCTACAGACGATGCCTGCACAGGTTAAGGTGTGGGAGGAGCGCAAATCAGCTTCCCTGTGCTCTCTGGTAATCCAGTTCTTTAGGAACATCTCGTCCTGAAGGCTCATGAAACCATTCCTTTGGGGTTTTATGGATCATTCACTCTACAGGTGTGACTGAAGCATGGACAACCATACTGAAATGTAACTGGTAAGCAGGGCATGACTGAAGGTCATACATTCAGCTCAGAAGCACAGTAAGACCTTCCTTTTCCATCACTCCCTACTCCTGGGTAAGAGCTGGGATCCCATTGGATGAGGAAGGTCTGATGAGTAAGATAAGATGAGGTCAGAGAACTCTGTATGCTAACTCCAGAACAGGAAGTCAGAAAACGCAAGAGCTATGTAGGAAATAAAAATTGTCTTTTCTCTGGCATGTCTTGAACCATAGATGGAATAGCATACTGTGTAGTAGTCTCCCAGAGACATCTCTGGGTCATACATCACCACGTAGGGCTTGACCTCATGCTAGTATCATCAGGTCGGTCCTGAATCATATATTCTTTTCATTGATAGAAATTGGATATTTTTTCCTTTGTAACCCCATTGCCAGGTTGGAACTCATTTTCCATGGTTTTACTGAGTCACTTATTATGTAACCTGTTTCAATAATTTGTATGCCTTTTATTTATTGTTCTTCTTGTTGTTGAAATTATATGTTCATTGTTGTTTTAAAATAGCTTTGTTATGGTGTTTGTGCTGTAATTTCTTCAGGAAAAGTATGAAGAAACATTTGTTTTAATTTAACATTCCCAGAATCAGAATGTGTGTCACAATCAGTACTTAATCTGCCATCTTAAACTAGAACCTTTTATTGAGTTCCCTTTATATACCCTTTTCATTCTTTAGGAAATGGAGTTTAAAGAAACAAACTCCATGGAGGTCACAGAATCAACACGGGCACTAAGATGCATAATCAGTGTTGCTATGAGGATATTGTAGCACACCTCCAAGCCATACAGAATCTCCCTTTCACAAGGCTGTAACTCAGGCTTCCTATTTCAGGGCATAGTGTCCTTAGCTGAGAATCCATTTTCCCTCCCTGCATCCTTCAGTGCTCCTGTGGTTACCTTTGCCCAGCACTGTTTACCAAGCTTATGTTTCCCTTCCTCCCAAAATACCCTTTTGACTTGTACAATGATAGGTTGTTATAAGAATTAAATGGAAAGCACACGTACTAACCACTCCTGTGACCAATAGCGTTTCCTGTTGTAATGCAGAGGCAAGCCCTGCTTCAGCTTCTCCACATTTTCATGGTACAGCTCTAATTTTATAAAAATTGAAATGAAAAAAAAAATATACAGTGAAGACGATGCCAGCCATCTTATGCTGTTTGGATAACTGCAAATATGAGTGGCCTACCTTATCTTGTAGTTTTTAGCTCTTAAAGAGAGCTATTGGGTTTTATTTTTCTTGAGTGTCTAATTATACCTTGTGCAGTGGATACTAGAAGCATATTAAACACTTAGTAAATCTTTGAGTGAGAAATCCGTGTTTTAAAATCTAGCCTTAAAATCCTCTATTTTAAAATTGTATTTGGACATTTCTGACCAGAAGTTAGGGAACTCTGCACTATGTATTTTCTCTTAGTTGGAAGGTTTGCAATGATCAGTGGGAATGGACCTGTACTGTTTAAGAATTGATTATAAAGAGTTTTTAATGACATTAAATGATTACATTTATGAAGTACACCCTGTGTCATGTAGCTCAGGAATATATTATCTAGCTTATGAATAATTTATATATCTACTAGTAAAATGCACAAGCCCTACATTTTGCCATCTGTAAAGATTTGGGTGTGTGTGTGGGGCAATTGAGTTTAGTTTTAAGTGGCAAAAGAGCTATACAAAATTCTTTAATAAAGAAGAATTCATGGAACATTTGAGAGAAGCACCTCCGGATGTTATAATTGCAGGTTAGGTTATTTTGACAAGACTGTGTAACTGATCCAAGCATTTTGTGTTTCTATTCATAGAGTGTGATGGAGCTAAAAATTAAAGTCAGAGCTGAAGAGGGGTGCACTCACACAGCCGGAAGAGCTCCTTGCATGGCAGATTTTCATTTGGTTCAAAGTCTCCAACCACATGTGTTGGATGGCTTGATATTTTATACTTGAAGAAATTTTTTTTATGTAGTATAGTACTTCATTTAATGAACAGATTTTATAATATAAATTAGGGTTCACTCTGCAGACCATTTCATGTTTTCCACTCAAAAACAGAGATACACTATACTCACTTTTTTAATTTAATTTTATTTAAATTAGAAACAATCTTCTTTTACATATTAATCCTAGTTTCTTCTCCCTCCCATCCTCTTATGCCTCCTACTAACCTCCCCCTTTCCATCCCCCATCCACTCCCCAGGGAGGGATCATCAAAAATCTGTCAAGTCATTTGGGGTAGGACCTAGGCCCTCCCCAGTGTATCTAGACCGAGAGAGTGTCCCTCCATGGGGAATGGGCTCCCCAAGTTCATTCCTGCACTAGGGATTCATCCAGGTTCCACTGCCCGAGGCCCCAAAGACTGCCCAGTTGACAACCATGTTCAGGGGGCCTGGTTTGGTCCTATGCTGGTTCCTAGCTGTCAGACTGGGGTCCATGAGTTCCCACTTGCTCAGGTCAGCTGTTTTTGTGGGTTTTCCCAGTGGGAGATACACTATACTTTTATTCTTTTCACATTGATGATTGATTTTTCTACAGTAATAGTCCCTGAAGAATAGTTAAGAACTGTGAGCATATAGGTGTGGATCTTGCCTGTGTAAACAGAATCACCCGATAATTTGCCTGGCAAGCAGAAGTAAAGCAATGAAGTATGAGTGGAACAGCTGTTCAAATTGTGGCTGTGTGGAACAAGTGGTCACTCCACTTCAGAACTGACTGGCAGAAGCCAGCTTATGAGTCAAAGGAAGCTGAGGTAGTATAGAAGATCCTGCTCCCATCTGGGAATTATAAAGAGCGGTAACTATAATTATAATTAGTGCTGAGTGTGGTACAGGTGCTGTTGGAACATGTAGAGGAGAGCAGAGGAATAACACTGGAAATATTCAGAATGGTTACCATCCATGAAAACACCTTCTTATTCCCTCCCCCAACCTCCCCCCCCACCCCGCAAAAAAAAAAAAAAACAAAAAACAAAAAACAAAAAAACAGGGCAAGAAAGTTCCAAGTAGTAACGGGAGTGGTTATCAGTGCCCTGACAAAGGTAAACAGGTCAACATGGAAGGGTACATCCTCAGATTGTGCCAGGAGCCGATGCTGTAGATGATGAAGCACAATAGCAGAAGGGATGTAGGAGGTACCAGTTTACTGATGACTTAGTTATTGCTCCGTTGCAGTAAAGAGACACCATGACAAAGGCAACTCTTATCATTTAATTCAGGGCTTGCTTATAGTGTGAGAGGTTAGTCCATTATCATCATGGTGGGGAGCACGGTCCTGGAAAAGTAGCTGAGAACTTTATACCCTGATTGGCAGGAAGACAGGCAGGGAGTCAGGTGGTGGGGACTGGGAGAGAGGGGGAGAGAGAACCACTGACTCTCTTGGGAGGAGATCTTGCATGAGTTTTTGAAGCCTTAAAGCCCATCCCCATTGACAAACTTCCTCCAACAAGGCCACACCTGCGGCAAATCCTTCTAATTTTTTCAGACAGTGCCACTCTTTGGTGATTAAATATTTAAATATGTGAACCTATGGGGGTGAGTCTCATTCAAACCACCATATTACAATCCCTGGCCCCCATAGACTCGTAGCCACATCATCATGCAAAAAAGCGTTCAGGCCAATCTTAAAAGTCCCCGTGGTCTATCCACGCCTCAACATGGTCTAAGTCTATTCTGAGATTCAAGGCAATATACTTACTCTAACCCCCTGTAAAATTAAAATCAGAAAGGAAATCACATACTTCCAATACATAGTAAATAGCGCAAAACATACATGTGTTGCTGTATTTTCTTGTCCTGCCTGGTCCCACAGCCTTTTAGCCCCAAATAAACACACGGATGCTATATTAATTATAAAACTGTTGGCCAGTGGTTAGGGCTTCTTATTGGCTAGCTCTGTCTTAATTATTAATGTGTTTCTATTAATCTATATATTTTAAAGTGGTCTTGGCTTACTGGAGAATGCCCAAACCTAGTACTCCGTTAGCTGCATCCCTTTGCATACCTCTCTCTGCCCTCTCCTGGTCTCATAGCCCTTCCTAGCCTTCCTGTCTGGCTATTGGCCAAACAGTGTTTTATTCATCAACCAATAAGAGAAACATATGTACAGAAGCACATGCCCCATCATACATGTCCATTTCCAAAGGGAGAAAAAGGAGCACAGTGGGTGCTTAGTGTTCTAGAAGCAGTGGGATCTGGGAGAGTAGAGCCCAAAAAGAGGCAGAGTAAAATTTCATGCAATAGCCAGCTTTATCCAGAACATCAGACAGTTTATACACTCAGGATTCAGAGGAATCACACGAGTAAAGTATATGGTCACAAGGACAGGCTGCAATGGCAGGCAAGCCACACAGGGCCAAACATGTTTTTCCATAGGTGCATATAAACAAGTAACAATTCTGAGTTGTAATGAATAATCTGACGTAAACTCTTTCTTATCAAATACAAGTGGGACAGGCACAACAACACATTCCAAGAACAATCCCATGTTTTGAAGAAGCTGAAACTATGAGACTCCTGTCTTGTTTTATTGGAGTTTTATCACGAGTACTCTGAAATCTCCTTACACATCTCCATCCCTGAATCATGTCCTGACAAGTGAGAAAATTCTGGACCAAAGTAAGACTGAAAGTAAGAAGGCAAACTCCAAGTTCTGCATCTCCGTGTCTGATGTCAACGGGCTCTTCAGACCTCCAAGTCCTTTAAGCTTTGTTGACTGCCACGTACTTCTCTCTGTAGGGCTGCTTCCACATCCTGTTAGCAGCTGTCTTTGGCAGGTGTCCCAGGACTGTTGCATCTCCAACATCGTGGGGTCTCTGAGGCAATCAGGTTTCTCCTTCACAGCTTCATGCAATGGCCTCTCTGGACCTCCACACAGGGTCGGCTCTGACACACGCTTGGCCTTAGTGGCTTTAGCTGTAGAGGGAGATTCCACAACCCCTTTTATGTGTCCTTGATTCTAAAGCCAGAACTGCATGACCGGAGCTGCCAAGTTCTGCTGCTTGATGGGGCTGGAACTTGGTCTCCTCTTTCAATTGCATTTGCATGAGCCATTTCTGTTGTTGATGGATTTCTTCGCTGTGTACGCCTTATTTTAATCCCTTTTCACATGCTGGAAGCCTAGCTGAGAGGGGTCTTGCCCTGAGGTTATCACTTCCTTTATTCCATTTGCTGTCAAGCTTTCTTTTTATGTCCTTGAGCACAGGACTTAGCTCCATTGTGTTTCCTGGTGATTATTTTCTCCTCAAACAGTTCATGCTGTATTTCCTTTTGTTCAGCTTGCTCCTTTTTAGTATAAATCTGCATACATGATAACTAATAACTATATGACAAAGTTCATATGAGGTTGTCTTGAAATCGTTTCTGCCAACACTATTAATTCAAAACTCTTCAGTTTAGCCTCAGGCAGATTCAGGGCAAAGAGCAGCTATGCTCTTTACAAAAATGATCTCTAGGATACTTACTAATATCATTCCCCTCTGAAAAATCTTGAGGTGGGCTCCCACATTACATATTACCCTGAGCACTCTCTTCCATGCTCCTACTAGGATGGCCTATTAAGCTACGCTTAAAGCATCCGACCACTTTTCCCAAATCCCAAAGTCTTCCATATTTTTCCAACAAAAAGCATGTTCAGGCCTGTCACAGAAATACCTCAGTCCCTAGAACCAACTTCTTTCTTAGACACTGTTCTATTGCTGTGAAGAAACACCATGGCCAAGGCAGTTCTATAAAAAGCATTTCAGAGGTGGGGGGCATGAGGGCATGCACTGGAGTAGCAGCTGAGAGCTTTATATCCTGATCTGTAGTGGCAGGACACTGGGCCTGGCATGGGTTTTGAAGCCTCAAAGCCCACCTTAAATGACATACCTCCTTCCACAAGTCCACACGCATCCCAAATCCCACCAAACAGTTCTACGCCCTGGTGACTAAGCATTCAAATACACCAGCCTATATTATTTAAATCACTGCATGGGAGCTAAGTGTTTTTGCTGGTTTTCATCTGGTCATTGTGTCCTTGGTTGGAACTGGGTCTCCACACCCCTCAGCATATGGAACATGGCACAGTGCCCCCTTTCCTCTGTCAGGACACCTCACAGCAAGATTGCACTGCAAAGCATTTGTTATGTGCCTTTTTCTTAAGAGCCTATCTTTCTGTTCACCTAAGCTAGGTCACCAATGACAGATAGCCAAGTCTAGCTGGGTGAACTGCTGAGTTTATTGGAGTCACTTACAGGAGGAGCATTGTTGGTTTCCGTGGCTAAGACACTAAAAGCCCCTCTTTGTATAGATAGCAACTCAGGGAAACGACTTCACTAAACATCCACTTAGTTAATTTCCCACCTCCTATAGACTGTAGCACCTCCCAAGAACACAAGCCACAGTGACAGCAGGGGTGGTTGTGTCTGTAATGTCACACGTGTTATCTGCTAACTCCTACATACTCCCACAAGGGAATGCTGCTAAACATGATCTTGTGAGTACAGGTAATTATACTTCTTTGATTTTGAGGTAGCAATGGCCATGTCATTTACAGAGAACAGAATCTTACAGCAGGTTCATATACTTGTTTTCACAGGTATCAGATTGGTGGGGTTTTCCATGCTAGGTAGAAGCTTGGTAGAAGGTTTGGTCAGAAAAAAAACAAATCACTATCTTACATTATTAGGAAGTGATGCAGGTCTACAGCTCAGCCTCAGGGTTGTAGTGTTAAGAGGTAACCTGTGCTTTAGCCACATGGCAGGTTTGGGATTTGATATTATCCACACTCTATTCTCTTTGTTTGGTCACCTATGGTTATTATATAACCTGCAAAAGAGTGGGATCTCATGGAACAAGAAAGCTATGTTGTGCATGGGGATCTAAGAAACTTTCTGGAGGGAATTCTGTGAACAGTGGTCTGTTTTAACTTCTCAAAGAAATATGAGCACTGATTAGAAAAAGTAGTAGACAGATGTTCCAGTGGCTCAATGGGACATGTGGGTCAGAAGTCACCCATGACTCAACTTCATCTGAGCTTAGATTGTCACAGACCTGAGGGTAATGTAGCCATTGGGTTTGATATAGCTTCTGATGTAGCCACAGTAACTTGAAGCAAACTGGGGAGGACTTGGCAGAAATGGCTAAAGGTCAATCACAGAGCAGAGTAATGGCAAAATGGCTGCCTGATTGCAGGATCCATGTTATGAGAACTGTACCCTGCCCCAGGTGGGCAGGTGGGGGGATTGGATAACCATTGGTTTACAAGGATGGACATAGCAAATATCACAGGGGGTGTGGCTTAAACAACGTAATTTCTTTCTCACATCTTTTGAATGATAGAAATTTGATTAGCATGTCAGCAAGGTTGGTTTCTTCTGAGGGCTCTCTCCTATGCTTACTTGTGACTGTTGTATCTTTGTCTTTAAAGAGACTTTCTTCTTAATTGGTAGTATGTAACACAACTCCTGGGGAGATGTGAACAACTATGTAATCACCAGAGATAGAAACCCAATGACAGACCAATAAGAAATGATGCCACTGAAGTCCAAAAGGGGGAAACCAGTGAGTTTTTACTGGTGTGGGTTACTTACAGGAGCAGATATGACTCAAAGACAGCTGTGTCACTAAAAGTCCATCCCAGCATTGACAGTCCATGAAAGCTGGAAACCTGAGCACACCACACAAGTGGCAGGAAGCTCAACGGGTTGGAGGATCTTTTCTAGGTGAACTTCTGGCTGAGCTTCTTTCAGGCCACTTGGCTGGTGGGAATGTGTCTCTGACGTTCGCTCTGCTTTTTCAGCTTGGGGAGGGAGGAGCCTGTAGAAATCTGCTCAGTTTCAGGGACTTCTAGTATTCTGTTGTGTACTTGTTGAGTTTAAAGAACTTCCTTACAAGGTGGAAGTTTCCCATCCCTCTAGAACATCCCGAATCTTAGTGAGCTTTCCTCCAAGATAAAGTTTTTTATCTCACTGGAGATTGCTACACAACAATCAATTGTGCCCTGAAGTGTGTGTGTGTGTGTGTGTGTGTGTGTGTGTGTGTGTGTGTGTGTGTGTCTTATCACTGAGGTATCAGAGGTTAGGAGTTCTACATATGAATTGGTGTGGGAACATGATTCAGTTCCCTGGGAGGCACTAACAGCTGGTGGCTACAGTCCCAGTCCTCTATAGATCAGGACTGGGAACATTTAGCTTTGTTCTGTTTTCCTTGTAGTGGTTGAAATGTTTCCTTATTAACATTCGGGAACCATAAATGACAGGAAATCTTTTCTGTAATGAGTCTTAGTCCGGGTCTCCATTGCTGTGATAAAACACCAGGAACAAATCAACTTAGAGAGGAAAAGGTTTAGTCCATCATCCAAGGACATCAGCGTAGGAAGGAGAGGCTGGAACCTGGAGGCAGGAACTGATGCAGAGGCTATGCAAGAATGCTGTTTATCAGGCTTGCTTCTCATGGCTTACTCAGCATGCCTTCTTATCACACCCAGGACCACTTGCCCAAGGATGGCATCACCCACTGTGAGCTGGGCCCTCCCACATCAGTGATCAAGGGGAAAAAAATGCTCGCAGGCTTGCACACAGGCCAATCGGTTATGAGAATTTTCTTAATTGAGGTTTCTTCTTACCAAGTAACTTTAGCCTGTGCCAAGTTGGCTTAAAAACTGGCTACCTAAAACTATTAACTCTTCTGCCTTAAGGCTCCTCAGCACCTTAGGGTAACTGTGCCCTGGACTCTGCACCATTTTTTAGTGCTATCTGAGGTTGAAAATGTGAATTCAGTGTGTAATTTGCTCGGTTGGAGACCGGATTTCACTACTTTCTACTTGTGTTGTTGTAGTTAGTCCTCTCTAGCTGTGGGTTTGATATCCATGGATTCGTGTGACCTCAGATTAGAAATATCTAAAAAATATGTCTTATTAAGCATGAACAGATACTTTATTGCCACCATTCCTTAAACAATAAAATAGCAGAACTGTTTCCTAGCAAAGACATTATTGTAAGTAATTTGGCAGTGGTTAAAAGTACACTCATGAGCTTCCTATCAGATTTTTTTTTTCTCCTTTCAAACTATTATGGATTAAGATGAAATAAAAGAAAAAGATTAGTATTTGACATTAGCTACATTAGCAAAATGTGAAACAAAAGTAAAAATTCATCAGCACACTCATTTGTAAATGAACTTAGTACATTGATGCTGAGACCCAGTGACAAGTCACTCTCTGAATGGGAGTCCTTCAAAAAGAAAACACTGGCCCTTATCTTAGAGTTATCCTGTGTCTTCTGGTTGTTAGCCACTCTGACCTCACTGTAATCCATGTATTGATGACATAAAAATTCTTGTATCTTTTACTGCCTTGCCCATGTATAATAACAGAATTCACTTTATCCTTCTGAAAACCTGTGAAGCCAAGTTGAGAAGCTGACTAAAGGGCACCAGAGTTTTAGTACATGCTTTCTTGACTACTTTTTATATTTTCTTCTTTGAATTATTGTGACATCAGTGGATTCTCTGTTCCTCAAACATTCTGCTGTGTTCAGTGCTTGATGACAAAGATCTTGAAGAGACAGATGTGAAGGAGCCACCTACCTGAACAAAGAACTCAGAGAAGTCAGACTGCAGGAGAGCACTTTTGTTATTCCTGTGGTGTTGCTGGAGATTCTTTCCTGCCAGGTTCCACCTATCTTCAGCTTCAAATAAGCACACAGAGACAGATATTAATGTATAAACTGTTGGCTGATGGCTAGGGCTTCTTATTGGCTAGCCCTGCCTTAATGGTTAACCCATTTTTATAAATCTATGTATTTCCACATGGTCTTGGTTTACCAGAGAATGCCTGGACCTGTTACTCCTTTGGCAGCTACGTCACATCTCTTTCCGGCTTCTCCAGCTTCTCTGCCTCTCTCCCCAGCGTTCTTCTTGTCTCCTGGCCCCGCCTATCTTCCTGCCTCTATTGGCCAAACGGTGTTTTATTTATCAACCAATAAGAGAAACATATATACAGAAGAACATCCCACATCATCATGGCCTCAGAAAGTAGCAGACACAGATAAACGCCCTTCAAAGTGACAGCTCTCCGTTCAAACAAGGGTGCCTATTCTTGTGCTTCCAACTGGACATCTCACCGAAGGTTGTGCTTGATGTATGTGTCTAAGTGTGTGTGGTGGGTAGTCACAGAGAGCTGGGTGCCCTAGGAACAACAGCTCCCTGGTTTGATGTCCCACCAAGCTGCCAAGCTCTGAATCTGGAGGGTTCTAAAGAAGACCAAGGTCTCTGCAGCTTATGGGGAAGTTAAGAGCCACAGGTTAGGAAGGAATCCAGGTTCCAAGAGGGGAAAAGCAGAAGGAAGCTGTGGACACACATCCCGTCTGTGAAACTGTTCATAAGACAAATGAACGCGCCCATAAGTCTTATTTTTATACCAATATGTCAAGTATAAATCATGTAGAAAAATTATATTAATTGGAAGTACTAAGAAAACTTTTTTGTGGTGATACATCTTTAACTCATTTTGACTCCCTTTAAATGTTTTTGTTCATTTAATTTAACTATGTAGGATATAGTAGGTCATACTTAGATGATTTTTGGAGAAGAACTAATTTACTAATTAGTAAATGACTCACTCTAGCAGGGAACTGAATTCATTTTATGATTTTTCTATTACTGTTTGAAATGTATTAAATTAGATATATCCTTTAACGGTGAAGTTACCCTAACCTCTAAAATTCTTTTCTCCATTAGAAGTATTTTTAAAAACATAGGATTTTTAAAAGAGTAATGTATTTTTTTCCACTGCAATGCTCAAGTGTTAACCTTTATGTTTGAGATCATACCATAGAGCTTATAACCCACCTTTTGAGCGGGAACTGCAGCAGTAGTAGGTTCTTTAGCAGGTCTCTCAGCTAATTAAACAATGTGTCTAGAATTATCTGTCTGTGCTGCTCACCCCAATGGAGCAAATGAGAGTGATACTCCCCTTAGTCTGTGCCAGAGCCTACACTAGAAACCAGTTATATAATAATTAAAAAGAAAAGAACTAAAAGGTAAACTGTATGAAATAAAGTCTAGAAGCAGCTCAATATTCAACAATAACAGAATACTTAAACAATATATTACATTAAGCATTTCAAAATCATACCAATTACAGGTTTTTTATACTATAATAAAGGCTGTGTTTTGTCAGATTACAAATATTTTGTTATACAAGCCAGAAGAAATAGGCACAGTTTAATACAACCCTTTCATATGAGTTTTCTTTTATCCTTTTACTGCTCATTTTCAAAATAAAATTGAGACAGAAGGAACCTTATTTAGCTTATTCAGATTATAATTAATTTTGCCACTTGGGTGTATTACAAGAGAGCTAGACTCTCAAGTGAGTGTTGTGAACTGCAGTCATGAGCCAGGTCCCAGACTGTTCAAATAATTTACTTTCTGTTTAGAGTTATATCACTGAATAAACACAAAGCAAGGGTGGACAGCAAGGATAGATGACAAGTGTGCACAGCTGAGGAGCACCAAGCCTGACAGTACATCTACTCTCATATGCTAACCTTGAAGCTGCTTTTAGAAACATTTTCATTCCCTCCTCACTTCCATCCTCTCTGTGAGCTGACTTTTCGATGAGTTTTCAGAATCCATCTCCTCGAGTAGAGAAGAATCTTTATGTATATACTTACCCAACAGGTACTTGGTTTAAACTTGATCTCACTAGTCATGTTTGGAAGGAACCCTAAATTTCCATGGACAGGTATCTGTAGTTGAGATCACTATAGATCATTTGGTGCTTTTCGTTTTAATCTTTAGTCAGCTATTATCGAGCCTCAAACATACCACACTTCCTCTGCTTGAGTCTCTAGTGATGTAAAAAGCCTGAATGTTTAAAAAGGCCAAGAGCATGTTAAAGGAATGTGGTGAAGGGATTCTGAACACCAGCATTCACGGTCTCCAGGCCTCTCCTTGGTGTTGTGAAGCATCAGTGTCGTGAACTAGAAAGCTCTTTGCATTTGTTTCACTTTAGTTGTCTTCTTTATTCTTTTTAATGCAGCTGGAATGCTTGCAAATTCTTCTGGAAACTTCTCAGCCTGACTCTGAGGACCCAGCTGGAGAATGCCGTCGGAACGCTGCCTCAGGTACACACTGAAGGACAATGCTCTTGCTCAAACTAGTGAGCTTAAACTAGTCAGTCACATAGCAGCACCCAGCAGGAACTGACCTCAATCCAACTGAATAAACAAAACAGTCATAATTGTGATTCGGGCATTAGGAACAAGGATGAATCACTGAGACATCTTGATCAAACCCAGAAAAAGAGCCATGATTCTTTGTCTTTTTCTTATTTAGGATGCCAACCCTTTCAGCGAAAGACACAACACTATAAAGAAAGGTACATGATAAAAAAGTTTTTAGAGAACTCTGCATGAATTTGAATATTGTCCCCTTTAATGCATTAAGTTTAGAGAGGGTTCAAAACTTCCTGACAGTATATTGTTTGAATATTCACTTAGCTAATAAATATTTGTTGAGCCAAACACCCAACTTGATGTAAAGTACCAGTTTTGAATAATAACAAGTTTTATTTATCCTGCCTTAAACTGTGTATTCTATGGGAGAACTGGATGTTAAATAATTAGCTACACAACCAGCAATGCAAATGACGCTGTGGAAATGTTCTGATGGGAAAGTCCAGTGTAAATGCAGGAAAGAGGTATATTCTTGTGAGCCAAAGGATGGAGTGAGCTGGGAAATGCAGTCAGGCAGGAGGGGGCTTCACATTCTAAAACTCTGAGAGGCAGCCGCAGATAAAGCTTGTGCCCTTCATTCAGCCTCAGTTTCTGAGGAAGCATTCAAAAGGTCTTCAGAAGAAAGATTAATAAAGAGACATGGCATGTACTCCCTCATAAGTGGATATTTGCTGTAAAGTAAAGGATAATCATGCTACAATTCACAGGCCTAGAAAGCCTAGGTAGCAAGAAGGGTTCTAGGGGAGAGAGGATAGATGGATATCCCTGGGAAAGGAGGCATAGAAGAGATCTCCTGGGTGGACTTGGCGTGGGTGGGCATGAGAACTTGAGGAATCTGGTTGGGAATGGGTAGAGGGGAGAGTACTGTAAAAGTTGACTGGAGAAGGAGTTTTACGGGATCAGGCAGAAGCCTAATGCAAGAGAAACTCCTATGGAGTCTACAAGGATGGCCCACTGCTCCTGGCAGCAGTGAATGCATAGCCTGAACTGGCCATCCCCTGTGATCTCATTGGTGACTGCAACCTCCCACTCCCCCACCTCCCAGTTGCCATCTGAGAGTCTTCTGAGGAAATTCAGAGATCCAAAGCCAAACATTGGGTCGAGCTCTGGGTGTCCTCATAAAGAGAGGGAGGGGGGATTGTAGAAGTGGGGTAGGGGGTATTTAGAAGCATCACAGGAAAAGCCACAGCCACTAGCCTGGCTCATAGGAACTCGCAGAATCTAAACCAACAATCTTCCAGCCTGCATGGGACTGACCTAGGTCCTCTGCATGTGTGTGACTGATGGGAGATGTCATTCTGTAAATATGTTTCTCTTATTGGTTAATGAATAAAGCACTGTTGGCAAATAGGAAAGCGAGATAGGCAGGGCTAGGAGACGAGGAGAGAGGAAGTAGGAGGGAAGAGATTCAAAATGTAGGACAGAAAGAAGAATGCCGGGCCCTCACTTCAGTAAGATAAGACCATGTGGAAATACTTAGATAAATAGAAATGGGTTAATATATAAGACAGAGCTAGCCAATAAGAAACATTAGAAACAAGCCAACAACATAATATCTAATACAATGTCTCTGTGTGTTATTTGGGACTGGCACAGCAATGGGTCCAGGCTGGCAGGAAAACTGCTCTTAACATGTGACAATTGTATAGCTGGGTCTATTTGTGGGATTCCTGACAATGGGAGCTGGGCTGTCCCTGGTGCTTTGGATGGCTCTTGGGAACCTATTCCTCATGCTAGATTGCCTTGCTTAGCCTGAATACAGAGGGAGGTGCTTGGTCTTATGGCAGCCTCATATGCCATGCTTTGCTGATGCCCATGGGAGGGCTGTCCCTTTCTTAATGAATACTGATGCGGTTGGATTGAGGTATGGAGTAGGGGAGAGGAGGTGGGGTGGGAGGAGAAGAGGGAGGGGAACCTATGGACAATGTATGTTTAGAGGCCTCAGAGCAAACACCAAACCTATCCCAGTGTTTTGGTTAAGGTTTTTTATTGCTGTAAAGAGACACCATAGCCAATGCAACACTTATAAGGAAAACATTTAATTGGGCTGGCTTACAGTTCCAGAGGTTCAGTCCATCATCACCATGGCAGGGAGCTTGGCAGCATGCAGGCAGATGTGGTCCTGAAGCTGAGAGTCCTACATCTTACAGGCAACAGGAAGCTAGCTGACTGTCACACTGAGGGAAGCTTGAGCACAAGAGACTTCAAAGCCCACCCCCACAGTGACGCACCGCCTCCAACAAGGCCACATGTCCTAATAGTGCCACTCCCCTTGGTGCCATTTTCTTTCAACCACCACACTCAGAACGCAGTTAATACCATGGCCCAAAAGCCCTGTGTTAGATCTGGTGTCCAGCCACTTCAGTATGAGAGGACTGTGTTATTTACACGGCACCACCTCAGACAAATCATTTTTTCCATGATAGCAGAACCAGAGTGTGTTCTCAAAGGGATTTCTTACCCAAGTCAGCCATTTATGTTAACCAGTTACCATGCTAGTTCCGTGTCTTCCGCGGTGCGGTCATTTCCTTCCCTGCCCCGTCTCCCCTCCTCCCACTCTTCCACCAGGTCATGTGGAACTGTGGCAACAAGACCATGATTTCTGCTGTGCTTCCTCCTCAGCACAGACTATTTATGGATCCACGCAGCCCTTGGGTCCTAGGCATGCTTTTTTTTCCGGATAGATTGTCTTTCCACCCAGCCGCGTACTAAGTAGCGCAGCCACACCACAGACTCTGTTATCACCAGCAGTCATTTCATTTGTGAAATTGTTCTGTTAGTTGCTTCACTCTCACGGTGAATTCATTTCCTAGCTTGAAAGTTTGCCTCTGTTACCGGGGCTGTCAGTTGACTGTGTCTCCTCTACTAGAGTAGCTACTTTCCCCTTCTTCCAGCCGTATTTCCCTTTCCTCGGTCCTCCGCCTCTTCCTCATTCTTTTACTCTTTATTTTATGGAAAATATTTTTTTTTTTTAACACAGCATATTCGGATTATTTTTCCCTCTCCTCCAAAATCTTCTCACCTTTCATTAGAAAACAAGTGCGCGTCTAAGGAATAATAATAAATAAAATAAAAAACAAGCCAGACTGAACAATTCCTCCATAGGAAATGGGCTCCAAAAAGCCAGTTCATGCACTGGGGCTAAATACTGGTTCTACTGCCAGCAGTCCCGTAGACTCCTCAGGTCCCCCAACTGACACCCATGTTCAGGGAATCTACTTCAGTCTTATGCAGGTTCCCCAGCTGTCAGTCCAGAGTCAGTGAGCTCTCACATGCTCATGTCAGCTGTTTCTGTGGTTTTCCCCAGCCTGGTCTTGACCATTTTGCTCATCACTCCTCCCTCTTTGTAACTGGATTCCTGAGGTTCAGCTCAGTGCTTAGCTGTTAATCTCTTCTTCTGCTTCCACCATCTACTGGATGAAGGCTCTAGGATAGCGTAGGATAGCGATAAAGTAGTCATTAATCTCGTTATCCGGGCAGGGCATTTAAGGTAGCCTCTCCACTATAGCTTAGATCCTTAGTTGGGGTTGTCCTTGTGGAATTTGCTTAATGCCAGGTTTCTTGTTAACCACATGATGGCCTCCTCTGTCAATATCTTTTTGCTCCCCTTTTTTGTTCTTCCTCCAACTCTACCTTCCTGACCTCTCATGCCTTCCTCCCCCCTCACCTTCACTCCTCCTCTCTCCCCCTCCTCCTTGCTCCCAATTTACTCAGGAAACCTTGTCCATTTCCCCTTCTCTGGGAGGAGGGGGAATGTCTTTGTATGTCTCTCTTAAGGTCCTCCTTGTTTCCTAGCTTCTCTGGGGTTGTGGATTGTAGGCTGGTTACCCTTTGCTTTATGACTAATAACCACTTATGAGTGAGCACATACAGTGTGTTTCAGTCTGTGTCTGGGTCACCTCACTCAGTTCCTTTTCTAGTTCCATCCATTTTCCTGCAAATTTCAAGATGTCATTGGTTTTTTTCCTCTGAGTAGTACTCCATTGTATAAATGTACCACATTTTCTTTATCCATTCTTCAATTGATGGGCATTTAAGTTGCTTCCAGGTTCTTGTTATTACAAATAATACTTCCATGAACATAGTTGAAAAGATATCCTTGTGGTTTGAGTGTGAATCCTTTGTGTATATGCCCAAGAGTGGCATTGCTGGGTTTTGAGGTAGATCGATTCCCAATTTTCTGAGAAACTGCTATACTGATATCCAAAGTAGCTATACCTTGCTCAGCCTAGATACAGCAGAGAGGGTCTCAGTCCTGTCCCAAGTGATGTGACAGACTTTGAAGAAGCCATGAGAGGCATCATCCTCTCTGGGAGTGGGATGGGGAAGTGGTGGGGGGTGGTGAGAGGATTAGAGATAGAGGGAACTGGGATTGGTATGTAAGATAAAGATTGTTTAAAATTTTTTAAAAAAATTAAAATGAACACAAATATGCATAGTTTAAAACCAAGCAAAAGCATCATACATATGTTGAAATGCATCTGTAATTATCCACAAAGTGAATGATGTAGATTCTGATTCAATCTAATTAAAGTTTGTAATTTTCAGTGGGAAAAAACCCAGAGTAGCACAAAACAAAATATACACAGAAATAAAAGGACAGCACAACATGCAGGCACACAAATGCTTATGCACACAAGAATTCCACAAAGAAACAAAACCAGCAGCTATAATAGACACACAAAGGGCCTATCAGCTTAAAGAGAAGACATTATGAAGTAAACAACCTCCATAGATGTCATTGAGTTTTTTTTTGTGTTGGCCATGGGACCAGGCACATTAGGAGTGGTTTGTATCCCCGGTGAAACTCTTCTTGGAGAAAACTACTTTTCCATTTTCAAGTGGTTATCAATTAGACATAGCTTCTGGATTAGGGGTCATGACTGTATCCACGTTTCCTCTAAGCACTGGAACCCCATCTGGCACAGATAATGTGTACACCCTGTACATGCTGCCTCCATCTCTGTGCTTTCCTATGTATGATGGTCCTGCTGTATTTAGGTGTCTTGTTTCCTTGATGTCCTCCATGACCGTTGGCTCTTACAATCATTTCACCTTCTCTTCAGTGGGTTTCCCTGAACCTTGAGGGGAAGGATTTGATGGAGACATACCATTTAGGTGTCAGGGGTTCAAAGTCTCTAACTTTATGCATATTGTCTGGCTGTGAGTCTCTTTTTTTTTCCACCTATCATCTATAGGAAGAATCTTCTCTGGTGATTTCTGAGTAGCAGAGCATTTGTCTATGAGTTACCGGAATATTGTTGGGATTCCTTTTATTGCTATTTTCCCTTCTTAACCAGTTTAAATTCTGTAACTTTTGGTCAACCCTTAATTTCTTCCATTGTTGTTTTTTGTTTGATTGTTTATTTGTTTGGTGTGTGTGTGTGTGTGTGTGTGTGTGTGTGTGTGTGTCATTTCCCTAAGAAAACACTCAATTGATGAACTGAATAACCTATGTTGTTCAATGACAGTTCACAAAAATCTTTATATCGAACAAACCCAAAATTTCTGGTGTTCCTATTTCCTGCCACTCAAGAGGCAAACCAAGCCATGGCTTCCTTCTCTGCTTTAGATCTTTTTTCCATCTAAACAATTTTTACTGGCTGCACTCCAAGTGTGTTCTTGAGACAGCCATGCTCTGTTAGCCCCTCTGCGAACATGAATCCTAGATTTTCCTTCTTAGCCAAGACCACCATCTCTACTCCAGAGCTATGTATAAAGCTGTGTACTTGACATCTACTTTTAAGAGTCTTCAGGACCACTCAAACTTGATATGTCCCATGTCTTTTATTGATAAGATTAATTAGATTAACACTTCAGAGTTCATCATTTTCTTCTTCCCTGGGCACCCTACTATTGGGATATCAAGTTTTATAAACCAGAAATACAAGCATGTTCATGAGAACCTCTTTTCCATTAATATGAGTATCTAACCTATCACCAAAGCTCCTAACCCCCCCTCCCCTCTGAATAGCTTTCAAATTTGTTCACCTCTCTGCAACATTATGTTGGTGTTTCAGTCTAGGGCTCAGATAGCCCTCAACAATTGTTATGTGCCAGGCCCAAGCTCCCTCCTGACATGGGTCAAAATTTGCTGTTCTCCCACAGACACTTTTTTGTATTAGGTAGTAACTCATCCATCTTCAGTTTGAATCTTGGATATTTTTTCTTTGGGAAGGTGAGGTCACTTAGTGCAGTGGTAGAGACCCTTTTGAGGGTCGAATAACCCTTTCACAGGCGTCACTAAAGACCATCGGAAAACACAGATATTTACATTACAATCAATAAAAGTAGCAAAATTGCAGTTATAAAGTAGCAATAAAAATAGTTTTATGGTTAGAGGTCATCACAACATGAGGAACTGTATTAAAGGGCCACAGCATTAGAAAGTTGGGAACCACTGTGTCACTGTCTTGAGTGACTGAATATTCTGTGATAGCTGCTACTACATTTCATTTATTTAATATTTTATTTCCAGTATCTAGAATAATAAGGCTGAATAAACATTGGTTGTATATATGAATGAGGGAAGGGTATAGAAAGTCTATTCATTTATGATTAAGCTCCTTTCTTTTTTTTAAACATTTATTTATTTTATGCTGGACATAATGATACATACCTTTTTTTAAAAAAATGAAAACAATCATTTATAAACAATATTTGGGAATTTGGGCGTTGTTCTTTCCAAGCTGCTTCCTGCTGGTAGGGGGCGCTGTCATGGGGGAATCCTAAGAAGACACAGAAATCCTGGCTGTAGTGGTCTGCAAGGCTGCATTGTCCCATTGACGTTGCTTCAGGGGGGTCTTGGTCAATCAAACCACATTAGTCTGGAAGGGATCCACAGCTTTTCATTTTCTGTGGAAACAAAATTAGAAATCCTTTTCCCCAGTAACTTGTCCTTAGGCTTAAAATTTGAAGTCAAAGCTATATATATATTTAATCCAGCAGCATTTTTCCTTTTTTTAATAATAATATAATTTAAAAATTTTACATGTGGATCCCAGTTTCCTCTCCCTTCCTCCCTCCAACCTCCCTCCCTCCCTCCAACCCTCCTTCACTCTTACCCTCTTTCCCCTGTGACTTGCACCCTGGCCACCCTCCCCTCCCATCCCCCTACCCCCATTCCACTTGTAGGGCTATGCTGTCCAGGTGGGGTCATGTAAGTCTGTCAAGTCATTTAAAGTAGGGACTAGGACTTCTCTCCTGTCTCTAGGTTAAGGGAGTATCCCTTCGTGGAGGATGTGTCTGCAAGGTCCTTTTGTGCACCAGGAATACATCTTGGTTCTACTGTCTGAGGTCCCTTAGACTGCTCAGTCCTTCTAGCTGAGACCTACATTCAGGGGGTCTGAGTCAGTCCAATGCTGGATTCCCAGTCTAGGAGGCCCAAGCTCCTCTTTGTTCAGGTCAGCTGTCTTTGTGAGTTTCTACAACCTCGTCTTGTCCCCTCTCTCTGCATCTGGATCCTAGCTCAATTCAGTGTTTGGTTATGGGTGTTTGCGTCTGTTTACAAAGGTACTAGATGAGGGCTCCATGATGGTGGATAATTTAGATGATGATGATCTCACTATCAGGAAAGGGCATTTATGGTAGCCTTTCCATGGTTGCTCAAATTGTTAGTTGGAGTTAGTCTTGTAGTTCTCTAGACCTTTCTTTAGGTTCAGTTTTCTCTTCAAACCAATAATGGCTCCATTTTTTATGACCCCCGCTCTCTCACCCTGACTCAACCTATCTCGTCACCCGTGTTTTCCTCTCCTCCCCTTCTTTTTCTCCTAGTTTTCTCTCCATTCACTGCCCCCTCCTATTTCCCATGTGTTCTGGGGGACTTGTCCCTTCCCCCTTTTGTGAGGGACCATATATGTATCTCTCGAATACACTTTGTATCCCAGTTCGTCTGGTGGTATGTATTATAGGCTGGTGATCCTTTGCTCTAGGTCTAAAATCCATATATGAGGGAGTACATACCCTGTTCCTCTTTTTGTGACTGGGTTACCTCATTCAGGATGGTTTCTTCAAGTTCCATCCACTTGCCTGTGAATTTCAAGATTCTGTTATTTTTTTCTGCAGAGTAGATGTGCCACATCTTCTTTATCCATTTTTCAGTTGAGGGGCATCTAGGTTGCTTCCAGGTTCTTGCTATTACAAATAATGCTGCTATGAACATAGTTGAGCACATGTCTTTGTTGCATGGATGTGAGTCATTTGGGTATATACTCTTAGGTGTATACCTAAGAGTATATACCCAAATGACTGGGTCCTGTGATCTCCAAAATGGTTGTACGAGTTTACACTCCCACTAGCAGTGAAGGACTGTTCCCCTTTCTCCACATCCTCTCCAGCATAAGTTGTCATTGGTGTTTCTAATTTCACCCATTCTGGCAGGAGTAAGATGGTATCTCAGAGTTGTTTTGATTTGCATTTCCCTGATAACTAAGGATGTTGAGCACTTTCTTAAGTGTCTTTCAGCGTCTTTGATTTTTCCCTATTGAGAATTCTTTCTTCAATTTTATACCCCATTTTTAAAATAGGGCTATTTGGTGTTTTGTTGTCTAGTGTCTTGAGTTCTTTGTATATTTTGGAGATCAGCCCTTTGTCAGATGTAGGATTGGTAAAAATGTTTTCCCAGTCTGTGGGCTGCCGTTTTGTCTTGTCAACTGTGTCCTTCGCCTTACAGAAGCTTCTAAGTTTGAGGAAGTCCCATTTATTAATTGTTGATCTCAGTTTCTGTGCTACTGGAGTTATGTTCAGGAAGCAGTCTCCTATACCAATTTGTTCAAGGGTACCTCCTATTTTCTCTTCTAAGAGGTTCAGTGTGGCTTGATTTATGTTGAGGTCTTTGATCCATTTGGACTTCAGTTTTGTGTGTGGTGATAGACATGGGTCTATCTGCAGTCTTCTACACACCATCATCCAATTGTGCCAGCACCATTTGTTGAAGATGCTTTCCTCCCCCCATTGGATTTTTTTTATAGCTGTTTTGTTGAAAATCAGGTGTTCATAGGTGTGTGGATTAATATTGGGATTTTCTATTTGATTCCCTTGGTCTACCTGTCTATTTTTGTGCCAATACCAGGCTGTTTTCAGGACTATAGCTCTGTAGTAGAGCTTAAAGTCAGGGATGGTGATGCCTCCTGAAGTTCTTTTATTGTACAGGGTTGTTTTGGCTATCTTGAGTCTTTTGTTTTTCCATATAAAGTTGACTATTGTCCTTTCAAGGTCAGTGAAGAATTGTGTGGGGATTTTAATGGGGATTGCATTGAATCTGAAGATTGCTTTTGACAGGATTGCCATTTTTACTATATTTATCCTTCCAATCCAAGAGCATGGGAGATCTTTCCATTTTCTGGTATCTTCTTTAATTTCTTTCTTTAAAGACACAAAATTCTTATTGTATAGGTCTTTCACATCTTTGGTAAGCATTACCCCGAGATATTTTATGTTGTTTGTGGCTATTGTAAAGGGTGATCTTTCTGTGATTTCTTTCTCAGCTTCTTTGTTGTCAGAATAAAGTAGGGCTACTGATTTTTTTGAGTTTATCTTGTATCCTGCTAGTTTTCTGAAGGTGTTTATCAGCTGTAGGAGTTCCCTGGTAGAGTTTATTGGGTCACTTATGTAAACTATCATATCATCTGCAAATAGAGACAGTTTGACTTCTTCCTTTCCAATTTGGATCCCCTTGATCTCCTTTTGTTGTCTTATTGCTTTAGCTAGAACTTCAAGTACAATATTGAAGAGATATGGAGAGAGAGGACAGCCTTGTCTTGTTCCTGATTTTAGAGGAATCGTCTTAAGCTTCTCTCCATTCAGTTTGATGTTGGCTGTTGGTTTACTGTGTATTGCTTTTATTATGTTTAGGTATGTTCCTGTTATCCCTGATATCTCCAAGACCTTTATCATGAAAGGGTGTTGAATTTTGTCAAAGGATTTTTCAGCATCTAGGGAGATGATCAGATGGTTTTTCTTGTTCAGTTTGTTTATATGGTGGATCACGTTGATAGATTTTTGTATGTTAAACCATCCTTGCAACCCAGGGATGAAGCCTACTTGGTCATGGTGGATGTTTCTTTGATGTATTCTTGGATTCGGTTTGCCAGTATTTTATTGGGTATTTTTGCGTCGATGTTCATCAGGGATATTGGTCTGTAGTTTTCTTTCTTAGTTGTATCTTTGTGAGGCTTGGGTACCAAGGTGATTGTGGCCTCGTAGAAAGAGTTTGTAATGTGCCTTCTGTCTCTATTGTGTGGAAAAATTTGAGGAGTACTGGGATTAGCTCTTCCTTGAATTTCTGGTAGAATTCTGCACTGAAGCCATCTGGCCCTGGGCTTTATTTGGTTGGAAGGCTTTTGATGACTGTTTTGATTTCATTGGGGGTATAGGTCTATTTAAGTTGTTTGTTTGTTCTTGGTTTAATTTTGGTAAGTGATAGTTGTCCAGAAATTTGTTCATTTCCTTTGAATTTTCAAATTTTGTAGAGTACAGGTTTTCAAAGTATGACCTGAAAGTTGTCTGGATTTCCTCTGTGTTCATTGTTATGTCCTCCTTTTCATTTCTGATTTTGTTAATTTCCATGATCTCTCTCTGCTTTTTTGTTAGTTTGGATAAAGGTGTTTCTATCTTGTTGATTTTCTCGAAAAACCAACTCTTTGTTGCATTGAGTTTTTTGTATTGTTTTCCTGGTTTCCATTTTATTGATTTCAGCCCTCAAAATGATTATTTCCTGGCATCTACTTCTCCGGCGTGAGTTTGCTTCTTTTTGTTCTAAGGCTTTCAGTTGCACTGTTAATTCTCTAATGTGACTATTCTGTTTTCTTCATATGGGCACTCAGTGCAGTGAACTTCCCTCGTAACACTGCTATCAAGGTGTCCCATAAATTGGGATATGTCATGTCCTCATTCTCATTGAATTTTAGGAAGTCCTTAATTTCTTTCTTTATTTCTTCTTCTTTGACCCAGGTGTGATGCAATTGCCCATTGTTCAGTTTCCATGAGTTTTTAGGGTTACTGTGATTTGTGTTGTTGTTGAATTCCAATTTTAAAGCATGGTGGTCTGATAAGATACAGGGGACTATTCCAGTTTTTTATTTGTATCTGTTGAGGTTTGTTATGCCACCTAGTATGTGGTCGATTTTAGAGAAGGTTCTTGTGGAGCAGAGAAGAAGGTATATTCTTTTGTGTTTGGATGGAATGTTCTTTAGATGTCTGTTAAACCCAGTTGAGACATAACTTCTGTTAGTTCTTTCGTTTCTTTGTTGAGTTTCTGATTGGTGGTCCTGTCTAGTGTTGAGAGTGGGTTGTTGAAGTCTCCAACTGTAAGTGTGTGAGGTTTTATGTGAGCTTTAAGTTTTAGTAGCATTTCTTTTACAAATGTGGGTGCCTTTGTATTTGGGGCATAGATATTCAGAATCGAGACTTTGTTGATGGATTTTTCTTGCGATGAATATGAAATGACCATCTTCCTCTCTTTTGATTAATTTTGGTTTGAAGTCTAACCTGTTAGATATTAGGATAGCCATACCTGCTTGTTTCTTCAGTCCATTTGATTGGAAGATCTTTTCCCAGCCCTTTACCCTGAGGTAATGTCTATCTTTGAAGCTTAGGTGTGTTTCTTGTATGCAGCAGAAGGATGAATTCTGTCTTTATAACCATTCTGTTAGCCTGTGTCTTTTTATAGGCAAGTTTAGACCATTAATGTTGGGGAGAGTAAGGACCATTGATTGTTAATATTTGTTTGTTTTAGATTTGCTTTTGGCAGTGGTATTGTGAATTTATTTGTCCTTCTTTACCCTTGGTTTCTGGTGAAGTGGGATTATCTGTTGCCTAAGTCTTTGTGAGTGTAGTAAACTTCCTTGGGTTGGAGTTTTTCTTCCAAAGCTTTTTGTAGGTCTGGATTTGTAGATAAGTATTGTGAAAATCAGGCTTTGTCATTAAATATCTTGTTTTCTCCATCTAAAGTGATTGAGAGTTTTGCTGGTTATAGTAGCCTGGACTGGCATCCATGGACTCTTAGTACTTGTAGAACATCTATCTAGGACCTCCTGGCCTTGAGGGTTTCCATGGAGGAAGTCACCTTAATTTTGATAGGTCTGCCTTTATATGTTACCTGTCCTTTTCCTTCGCTGCTCTTACTATTCTTTCTTTATTCTGTATGTTAGGTGTTTTGATTATTATATGTCGAAGGGTCTTTTTTCTTTGGTCCAGTCTATTTGGTGTTCGGTATGCTTATACTTTCATGAGCATGTCCTTCTTCAGTTTGGGAAAGTTTCCTCATTGATTTTGTTGAATATGTTTTTGGCCCCTTTGAACTGGGCTTCCTCACCTTCCTCTATGCCTATTATTCTTAGGTTTGCCCTTTTCACAGTATCCCACATTTTCTGGATGTTTTGAGTTAAGGATTTGTTGGATTTACAATTTTCTTTGGTCGATGAATCTATTTTCTGTAGTTTATCTTCAGCACCTGAGATTCTCCCTTCCATCTCTTGAATTCTGTTGGTTATGCTTGCGTCTGCAGTTCCTCATCGTTTGCCCAGTTTTTCTATTGCCAACATTCCTGCGGTTTGTGTTTTCTTTATTGTCTCCATTTCCGTTTTCAAGTCTTGAAACTGTTTAATTGTTTTTTCTTGGCTTTCTGTACATTTTTTAAGGATTTTATTCATTTCTTCCAATTTTTTGTTTGTTTTATCTTCCATTTCTTGAAGGGATTTTCTCAGATCTTTCAGGGCCTCTATGATTTTTATGATGATAATTTTTAGGTCGTTCTCTTCTGATTCATTTGCTTTGTTGTGTTGTGGTCTAGTTGGTGTAGATTCCCTAGATTCTGGTGGTGTTACGCTTGTCTTTCTGATGTTAGGTGTTTTCTTGTATTGCCATCTTCCCATAGCTTCTTCCAGTAGGTGTTGGTGGGGTTTCTCCCTCTCTCTATGGATTCAGGTGGGTCAAAGGTTTGACGTCTGTAGTTCTGCGTGGTCCAAGCTCTCTAGGCTGTCTCTCTGTAGGCAAGGGCCCAACTATGGGGGTCAAAGTTCAGGCTCCAGCAGAGGAGAGCTAAGGCCTCTTTTGCAGAGGCTAGCCTGCAGGATGTTTCCTCAGTGATAGTGGGGTCTAGCTCTAGCCAAGGGCTCTAGTCAAGGTCTGATGTTGGGGAACAAAGGCTGGGCTGATACTCAGGATGTTTCAGCACCAATAGTCGGGTTTAGCTGGCACTCTCCAGCTGAGTAGTGCCTCTTTAGCAGAGGTCCTGAGATGGGGGTCAAGGATCCAGCCCAGTGGAACTCAGGGTGGACCCGCAGAGATAGGCAGATCTCTGGGAGTTGCCCAGAACTCCAGTAGAAGACCAGTGGTGGGGGTCAGAGACCAGGCAGGTGGAAATTACAGGTGGTCCCACCAAGCTCCTTTCTTGATAGTCTTAATATTTCCTAATTGTTTTCTAAGGTTTAACCTTTGCTTATTATTATTTTTATGGCTATTTTTTATTTCTAGCATTCACTTTAGAAATTTTCTAAAGTATTATATAAAAATAAGAAAAAATCCATTATGGAATCTTTTAGCATATAAGTAAATAGCATTTTTTCCTATTAATGTATAAGAATATTTTGACCTTGTTGAGCGGTTATTATTTAAAATAGAACTCCAGAGAACTTTTAAATTTGAAATGCAAAATATATAGGTGTAGAGTTGTTTTATTTCATCTTTAAAAAATTGCCTGAATTCAGTTAAGTGAATATATGAAAGTAAGACCTTGGAGATTTCTGTGGTTAGAGCACTCAGTAGCCATTTGCACGAAAGCAGAGGTTCTGAGTGAGCAGGTTGGAAGCATGCTCTGCATTTAATTTATTAGTTTCTGTGATCAGCTCCAGAATGAAAGTTGCAGGGTCAAAGACATGAATGATCCTAGTCCCTGAGACTTCGTGCATGAGTCTCCCAATTGTTAGATGCTGGCATGTGACTAGTCTAGTGCTCACTCCCTGACATTACTAGAGATGAGTCTGCTGCTGAGAGATTCTGTGTTTCCTGCTGTCAACCCTGTGAGATGCAGGGGTCTCCACCCTGGCAGCCTGTTGGAGTCACCTGGCAGCCTTATAGCACTCCTGTGAAATATGAGCTTGGAAAGGGAATCATAATCGGAAGCATGTGTAGATTGAAATAGTTACATCTTAAAATAAGGAACAAAGAAACAGTTCTGGTTAATGTTAGTGATGGTTTTCATATAAATCAGTGTCATGAGTCATAATTTAAACATGTGCTCAATATACAAGTATTAATGAGAAATTTTGGGTCCCTTTTCCATATCATTTTTGACAACAAACAGCAAATCTCAACGTATACTAGCCTGTATAGTTGGCAATGCAGCTCTTGACCCCTCTCCCCCAGAGAAAAGGGTAGTGGGGGAGCCAGAGCATTTTGTGCTAGCTGTTAATTTTGAGAGGTGCCATTTTTTTTGTGGAAGAATCTCCACAATTTTAAGAGGATTCTTAAACCTGTATTCCCCTTGAGAAATGTAGAGCCTTCAACACATTTTCCCCAGGACTTTGGAAAGTTTTTTAAACAGTTTTTTGTTTGTTTGTTTGTTTGTTTGTTTGTTTGTGTGGTGTGGTGGTGGTGGTGGTGGTGGTGGTGGTGGTGTGTGTGTGTGTGTGTGTATGTGTGTGTTTCCCAGTAGTGAAGGGCATTGCTCTGACCTGGGAGGTGAGTTTGCTGATTTGACATGTTTTGAGGGCAGAGGGAACTAATGACAGGTCTCCATCTGCTCCCCATCTTAGTTTCAGCGTGGTTCACTGCAGTCTGGGATTCATGTTGCTCCCAGTGTTTGATCATAAACCAGGAGAAGTGAGCCTGATCCCTGTGTGCTTTGGGCATCTATGACATCACATTCACAGAGGCTAGATCTACCATGGGAGTGGGAAGCTAGCTAGTCTGAGGATAGCAGACAACTTGTTGGTACTTGTTGATTACTGGGCCTTTATTTCTCGCCAAATCTCAAAGTATTTATTTCTTGTTTTTAAGCACTCATAACATATTGGTTCTAAAATATTTATGGTCTTCTGCCAAGTGTTGTCTTAAATATCAGCTTATGGTGTTTGTAAAGGCTGACTGTTTGAAGCTGAGCTATTGAGTGTACAGCCAAGGAGGAGTCATTACTATTGTTTGAAAGCTCGGCCCTCCAGTCTCTGCCAATTGCAATTGACAGTAGCTCTTCTGCTGCCAGGAATTATTCACGTTCAACAGATATCTAACTGTAAATACTGATTCAGGCTTCATAATGAATGACGTGGATTGTGTGCCAGATTTGCAAGTAAGGCAGTTATTTTAATATATTCTTCCACGACAAATGCTATTTCAAAATGCATTCATGGCAACATAAAAGAGAAGAAGGGAGGATATAAAAGTTTTAGATACAGTTTCTAAAGTTGTAACACTAAAAACCCATTTTCTGTTTCAAAACTTTAACCTGGTACATAGAATAGTCTTAAATCACCATTACATACTTTTATGATTATTGTATGCCATTGTGTTTTCACATATTATTCTAAAGGGTTGATTTTTGAAGACCTTTCTTACAGATTATCTTTATTTTTTTATATCAGGAAAAATCATTGTGTTCTTAAGGTTAGGTTTTTAAAATTCTTATCTGCAAAACATATGTACCAATAGAACCTTCTCCTAGAGTTACTAGGAATATTCAATTGTTAATTATAATTATTAATTATAAATCATGTAGGATAATTGGCTGAACACTATAAGTAATACAGGTTTGCTAGCTAAAAAAGTCCTCATTTTAGGAAAGATATGTCAGGCTATCATGTTCTACTTTGCTGATACCATATTTCTGTTTCTTTTCCCCATGTCTTTTACTTAATGTTGTTAATTAATCTCCATTCTAGGCTTTACATAGAGACTTCCATAAAGAACTATTTGTGTTTCCGAATGTAACTTTTAGTCAGTGGTTTTAAAAGCCTGCCTACCTCAGGAGCCACACATCAATATTCAATGGCCGTGAGCATTTCAGACTCAGCTGCCACCATCTACTGAAAATAATCCTTCCCACAGAAACTTCCCATAGCATCATTTCCCATCAAGTTATTCTTTCCATAGTTCTTCCATATCTGATGCTTCCCAGTGGGAAATGTTCACTAAGCATGCTGACTATACTATCTCTTCACAGGAAGTTGGTTAATTTTAAGGTAGAGATTTGTATCTAACTATAATTTACCAGTCAATTGACTGTCAACAACTAACATTGTGTCCTATCAAATAGACCAACAATAATGGCAAGGCTGTCAGCAATGTTGTTGCCTATGAATAACACTTTTTTGTGCTGGAACTGGTCAGGAAATTGTCAGGTATGGAGGGATCATGTTCAGCAGTCCTTGGATATTTTTACTCAGCTTTCAAAACAGGACTTGACACTGTTGTCATCTCCTGGGAGTAACTTAATAGTGGCATAACTTGCTAGTCAGAGCCCAGTACATGTTCTGAGATTTTATAGTACTGTGGAGAGATTTTTGATGATCTAAGCTTTTAACTTTTAATTTTCTATTTCATTTACAAAGGACACTTTTCCCCCTCATGAGATAGGTCTCATGTAGTCCAGTTGCTCTCTAACTTACTCTGTAGCTAAAGATGGCCTTGATCTTCAAATCCTCTTGCCTCAGAGTGTCCTGAGTACTGGGATTATAGGTTTAATACTACCATGTCCCATTTATTGCAAAGTAATTTCTTTCAACATTCTTTGGGGGAGGTGTATAATTTCCCAAGTCTCATGGGCAGCTGTGGTTTGACTGCTTTGGATTCAGGGTGGTCATGTGCAGCCGATTTATTCCTAACCACCATTTGCTCAGTTTTCTTATATTTATTGGGGGGAGGGGGTTTATATTCTAAGGAGACACATGGTAAGTTTGAAGCTGGAGAAGGTTGGAGGAAGTCACAGAGTAGGAAGAGTCTCTTTGCCTATACGCACGCATGCACGTGCACACACACACAAACACACACACACACACACAAACGCAGACACATAGACACGCACACATGCACACACGCATACATATGCATGCATACATGCACACACACACGAATGCATGCACGTACACACACACACGTACACATATGCATGCACACATGCACATACACATGCACGCACACGCACCCACACACGCACACGCTCGTGCACACACAGGCACGCATGCACGCACCTAGGCACATGCATGCACACTCGGGGGAGGGTATACTCACCTGCACACATACATATGGCAAGTTGTGCATGGGCACACACTGAAGAAATAGGGGATTAGAAGCAGCCTTATAGGTCCACAGACTCAGGTAGACATACACAAATTTAAACAGGAGAGCTAACAAGAGAAAAAGGCCCAAAGATGGGCAAAGAAGATTCAGAGTAAAGGAAACGGAAGCCTAGAGGGCAAAACTGAGAATGGGAAGGTCAATGCGCAGTGCACTGGAATCCCAAGGGTCCTCCCCAAGGTTGAAAGGGTGAGAGAGCCCCTGGGGAGCAGGGCTGGTGAAAGGAGTAAAGGAATAAACAGGGTTTCCTTGCTCTCCTTTGTAGTATTCAAGAAATGCTGACGGGCCAGAGGCTGTGCCACTCAGAATCTCACAATGACACTGTGCTCGCAGCACTGAATCAGCAAAGAAGTGATGGCATTCTCTGCGACGTGACCCTGATTGCTGAGGAACAGAAATTCCATGCACACAAAGCCGTCCTTGCGGCCTGCAGTGACTACTTCCGGGTAGGTAAAGGTAGACATGTTTGTCTTAGGAGGACAATGTTCATACGAAGGGACAGCGGTGTTTCCTTACGTTTCCTGGGCCATGAGCCAATTACATGATGGTCTGCAGAGTTGTTAAGTGTTGCTTCCTGGACAGATTTATGTAGGGGCCTGTTGGGATACTCACTGGCCTGGGCTGGATGCCTGCAATGGGAAGCAGACCTCTCCCGTTGCATCTGACTAATGCATTTGGCATTTTGCAAGCACTGAATGGTGTGGCAGTGACATGGGTGGCATATGAAGATATGGCTCTTTTTTGCTAGAACTTGGAATGTGGTCTCTAGCTGTGAGTGATGTGTGCTGATACAAACTTGATAGCATGAGGTCTTTTCATCTTCATACAAGCAGCTTGTACAAGTGCGTGCAGATGCTATGAAAGCTGTCGTTTTTACATATAAGGAAACTGACTCTAGAGATTACATAATTAGAATTTTGGACTTCAAAATGTAAATAAATAATAAACATGGTTCATCTGGAAATGAAATCCATTTCTGACTTTTGTTTTTTTAATTTTAGAAACGTATTATTTTGGGGTCTGAGGAGATACCTCAGTAGTTAACATTCAGCCATTGTTGTAACCTGTCTTTGTGGGGCTTCAGTCAAATCCAGCCTGCTTCCCCGTTTCCTACCTGAGATGGCGCCTGTGGGTTGACAAGTGGCAAGTAAACACGATAAGGAAACGACAGAGACACAGGATAGAGTCAGAAGGGCATTGCAGTGGATACTGAATGCCCCAAGTTTATTCTTCAACATTCTTAAATACCTCAACCAAAAAGGGGAACATGGCAAATGACTTCCTTATCAAGATACAAGGAAGAAACAGACCTTCTTCCTTAATTCTCCAAACATTTTATAACCACGCCTTAGACCAAATCTCTCATTATCTGGCCTTGAGGGTTAAGAGTAACCACACCTTAGAACAAGTCTCTTGTTATTTAGATAAGACATCAACACCAAAGGTCAAACATCCTACAGTAGCCTTGTATTACTTTAACCTTGGAAGAGTAAGGATAGTTTTGAACCCTCTGACCTTAAGTCAAGATGAAGTGAAACCATTTTTATGGGCTCTGACAAGCCATACAAGTATGAGCCCTGGATGGAATTCAGATCCCTGAAACCCATATTACTGTTGGGGGGTGGCCTACCTGTAATTCCAGCCTTGGAAGGCAGAGACCAAAGATCCCAAGAAAGCTGGTTAGTGAGACCAGGCATTTCTAGCAGCTCTGATGTGATTGACAGACCTTACCTTAGTGAATAAAGTGGAAGAGTGGTTGAAGAAGATTCCTCACTCACCATCAGCCTTCCGCACAAGTGTGCCAATACACATGCAATCATATGTACATTCCACACATGTACACACACACACACACACAGAGAGAGAGAGAGAGAGAGAGAGAGAGAGAGAGAGAGAGAGAGAGAGAGAGAGAGAGAGAGAGAGAGAGAGAGAGAGAGAGGGAGAGAGAGAGAGAGAGAGAGAGGCGAAGATGTTAACATTGTGTGTATCTGTATGTGTACATGTGTTGTAAGACCCATGAGAGTGTGGTCCCTCGCGCTCCCACTCAGGAAAGGCGCCCCCCCCAAATCACTCATGAGAAACGGTCTTGATGCAAATGCACGAGGTCCTTTATATTCCAGTGCACTGGGGCCCAACAGCCATACGCCATGCAGGGTAGAGGGCTGAGGACCCCTGGTACAGAATTGAGACAGAATTGAGCTTTTATAGGGTTAAAACAAAGCCCACACATTGTGAACCAATCACCTCATAGCATCCAATGTGGGCCAATTAATTTAAACTACCCAAGTCCGAGCTTAGCCCAGGAAGTCTGCTTTCGCACAGGCTTCTGGGTGTGGCGACAAGGCTCGTTTCCTGTGTTCATTCACTCACAGGCTGTCGTAAACATTCAAGTAGGTGACCTTCAGTTAGGATAAATTTTTCCATCCTGACAGTGTGTGCATGATATGTGTGGGAATACATGCCAAGCTGAGCATGTGAACGTCGGAAGACAACTTTGTAGAGTTGATTCTCTCCTTCCTTCGACCTTGAGGTGGGTTCTGGAGATCAAATTCAGGTCCCAGACTTTTACAGCAAGGCCCTTTACCAGTCAGGCCATTTTGTAGCTCACCTTCTCCCCCTTTTCCTCTTCTTCCTCCTCTACTTTTTAAACTGGCATGCATTCATTGTTCATGTGTTCATAAAGGAAGTCTCTTTCAAATATGTCACATTTCTACCATACTCCTTCCTGTTCCTTCCCCTTAGTTCTCCTTCTCATTTACCCCTCCCAGTGGTCTGCCTGAGCCTCATCTCCCTCCTGTTTTCCTATTACTAAATGGTTTTGTGCATCTATGAAAACTTCTAGGACCTACAAATATGAGAAAACAGAGTATTTGTTTTTGTGTGTCAGACTTATTTTTCTTAATAATCTCCAGTGTGATTATTCTTTTTCTAGCAAATAAGATAATTTCATTCTTTCTTGTGGCTGAATAAAACTCCATTGTGTATACATGGATTATTTTCTTTGTTTATTTGTCCAGTCAGAGACATCATCGTGGGTTCTTGGCTATTGTGATTAGTGCTGCCATAAGGATGTACTTGCAAACATCTCTGTGGTATGTTTACTTAGAGTCCTCTGAGTATATGTCTAGAAGTTGTATAGCTGATTCATACCCTATTTCTAAACTTCTGAGGAACACCATGCTAATTGCCATGGTGGCTAGCCTAGTTTGCATCCCCACCAGAACTATGTAATGGTCCTCTTTCTCCCACATCATCCCCACCTATTCCTTAGTTTGTTTATATTTTAGAAATAGTCTCTTTAAGCAGTCTTTGCTGGCCTGAAATGCACGACATAGACCAGGCTGGCCTTGAACCCACAGATATTGACCTGTTTCTGTCTCCTGAGTGCTGAGATTAAAGGCATTCACCACTAAACCCTACCCTTATTTGGTTTCTTAATGCCTTAGATGAGATGGAATCTTGAAGTGATTTTAACTTGCATGAGCATTTCTATGTTTATTGGCCATTTTGTAATTCCTCTTTCGAAAATGAATTTTCATTTCCGTACTCATTTATCTATTGTCATTTTTATATTTTTGAGCTCTCTATATATAGTCTAGAAAATAACTTTCTGTCAGATGTATAGCTAACAAAGATTTTCTCTCATTTGGTAGGCTTTTTCAACAGGCTCTTCCCTTTGCTATATGGTTTTTAATTGCATGAAATCTTATGTTCCTGGTAATTTTCTGAGCAATTGATGTCTTATTCACAAATGTGGTATCTATGTCATAGAGTGTTCACTCTGTTTTTTTCTGTCTCAGAGTTTGAGGCCTTTGGGTCTTTTGGGGTTATAGATTATATATTATTTATGAATTATTAAAGCTACCCACTGACAATCAGAGAAGCAAAACAACCAAGCCTGTAGATCTTATCTCTACCCAGCTGAAATGGCAATCCTGTCTCCACAAATCCTCGTAGGCAAAAGGCTCTGAATTCCTGTCTCCTCCTTGTATTTCTTTCTCCACCCAGCCATAGCCTCCTTTTTCCACCTCCCTAGTGCTGGGATTCAAGGCATGTGATACCAGGTGCTGAGATCACCTTTGTGTGAGCTATTTCATTTAGGACTGGATCAATTTTGTGTTGTTATTGTAGCCTTGAACTAACAGATATCCATATATACCCCTCAATCCTGAGTCCTGAGATTAAAGGTGTGTACCACCACTGCCTAGCTCTGTGGCTGCTGGAATTAATGGTGTGTATCACCAACTGCCTGATCTCAATAGTTTGAGACTGGCTTTGTTTTCTGAATCCTTGGGCAAGCTTTAATAAATAATAAATACTATGTATCACCACAGGGTTGACTTTTGCTCAGGGTGAGAAATTGGCATGCAGCTTCACGCTTCCATATAAGGACATCTAATTCTCCCAGAATCATTTACTGAAGAAGCTGTCTTCTCCGTGTATATTTAGGCAATTTTGTCAAATGTCAGGCAGCTGGAACTGTGTGCATTTACTAATGGTAACTTGTTCATATTAACTGTCAAGCGCACAGACTCTAGAATCACCTGGGAGGTGGGTCTCTGGACATCTTAATTGTGAGAAGGACCATTTCCTGGGAGAAGGACCTTGTATAAGATGGAGACCGAAAGCTCAGCCCTAGAGTAGCATTCAGGGCGCTCTCCTTCAGACAGTGACTGATTTGGTCAAGCTCCTGCTGCCCCAAGGGACCCACCATGATCCCTTGATGGGAGCTAAAATAAATCACTTTTGTCTTAAGTTTCTTTCATGAGAATACTTTATCAGGGAGATAGGAAAAGAGCTAAGTCCTCTTTTCCTGTCCACTGATCTGCATGTTTGTTTTTGAGGCAATGCCATGCTGATTTTTTGTTACAGTAGTTTTGCATTATACTTTAATCTGGGCTTCTGCTGCCTCTGCTGCTTCTAGTTGTGTTCATTTTGCTCAGGATTGTTGATTGTCTGGGGTCGCTTGTGCTCTCTATAACATTCAGTATGCTTTTATCTATTTCTGTGAAAAATGTCATAGGCATTTTAATGGAGATTTTCTTGAATCTGTAGATCTCTTTTAATAATAGTTATTTTTGAAATATTTATCCTGCTAATACATGAGCATTGGCAATCTTTCCGTTTGGTTTTTCTTTCTTAGAATTTTTTATTCTTCTTTCAGACATTACATCCTAGCCACAGTTTGCCCTCCTTCCATTCCTCCTAGTCACTGCCCTCCCCCTCTGCAGTCCATTACTCTCTTCTGTTAGAGCAGGTTTTTCCCCGCCAGCTGCTGCCGGTCCTGTCGCCACGTGAGCCCAAATAACACGCAGAGACTCTGTATTTGATACAATCCTGTTGGCCAGTTACCATTATTGTTTATGGGCCAGCTCTGTCTTAATTATTAACCCATTTCTACTTATCTAAGCATTTCCACGTGGTCTTCTTATGGGGAGCCGCGGCCAGCGTCTTGCTTCCTCCATGCTCTACATCTTGACTCCTCCCTCCTCCTTCCTCTTTCCTGCTTATCTCCTAGCCCCACCTATCTTGCTTTTCCATTGGCCCAACAGTGCTTTATTGTTTAACCAGTATGAGAAACATGTTTACAGAATAACATCTCCCATCACTCTTCAGGGAAGGAACAGGCCTTCCAGGGAAATCAACCAAACATGGAACAGCCAGATGCAATGAGACTAGGCATAAACCCTCATATCAAGGCTGGATGGTACAACCCAGTAAGAGGAAAAGGGTAAGAGCAGGAAAAAGAGTCAGAGAGCAGCTGACTCTTTTTTGTTGGAGTTCCACAAAAACCCCGCTAAACAACTGCCACATGGTTGTGCAGACCCATGATTGCTACTTCAGGTTCTTTGAGCCCCTAGGAGCCCTGCTTAGTTGATTCTGAGGGCTTTGTCCTCCTGTTGATCTTCTCATCTTATTCTTCAATTTCTTCAGTGCTTAATATTTTTAACCCCCACAGATTATAACAAGACCTGCAGGGGTGCCATTTTCATCTTCTTAAGTCTTCTAATTTTACTCATGTTTAATCCTTAACCAATATTCTCTTTAACTTCTTATATGGGTACCAAAACCAAATCGGAATAATTTGTTAGCTAGAAATAAGATCAACTTCTGAATATACATTAATTTTAAAAATGATTATTTTAAATATGTGCATTAGTGCATTGCCTGTAAAGTTTACTGCATGTGTATCTGGTGCCCATGAAGGCCAGAAGAAGGGGCTGTACCTTCTTAACCTGGAGTTAATCTGTCATGTTGATGCTGAACCACCTCTCCAGACCCTTATTTGAATTTTTCTTGTTTTCTTTTAGGTGTTACTTGTTGATTAATGACTATTTTAGTCACTGTTCTATTTCTGTGAAGAAACACCATGACCATGGTAACTCTTACATTTAATTGGGGACTTGCTTACAGTTTCAGAGGTTTAGTCCATTATCAGAAGCATGACAGCAGGCATGACAGTCATGATGTGCTAGAGAGCTACATTCTTATCCACAGGCAGGAAGAGAGAGGGATACTGGGACTTGAATTGGCTTTTGAAACCTCAAATCCCCCACCCCCAGTGACACTCCTCCTCCAATAAGGTCACACCTCCTGATCTTCTCAAATAGTGTCACTCTGTGTTGATTAAGCATTGACATATATGAACCCCTGGGGGTCATTCTTATTCAACCACTGCAATGACTAAGTAATGTTTTTGAAATACAAAATTAGTGTATATGGATCTACCATGGCCAAGAAAATCCCATGGCCACTTCCAGAATCGGTATAAGAGAAAATGTATGACTCATAGCAGTCCGAGTATAAATTTACCTGTAATGTAAAAATAAATCATTTTTGGGAAATAGTCTTCTCTAGGTGTTAGTATATCAATTGTTTATCTATTACTAAATAGTCAATTCTGGAAAAATATATACACAAGGAACATTTTTTTGGACTGAGATTATATTATGAATATATATGTACATACATATACATGTATGCTTATAACAACAAATAATTTAAAAGAGGCCATGAATTTGAAATAAAGCAAGAAGGGTATATGGGAGAGTTTGAAGGGAGAAAAGGGAAGTGAGACATGTTGTAATTATAATCTCAAAAAGGAAGTAATATAAAAAAATCCTTTTCAAAGTTCATTAAATAATACAGAAATCAACAGAGGTCTTTAGACCAGCTGACTGTTTTTTTCTATTTGTAATAAGAATCCTGTTTTTCCCATATGAGATATAGTATCAGTTTCATTCAGTTGCCAAGTAACAGTGCTACAGAGTTGTTGAAGGCACGCTGGGAAGCTGGCTCAGTGGGTTAGGTGCTTGCTATATAATCAGGAAGACAGGAGGACCAGAGTTTGGATCCCCAACACCTGTGTAAAAACCAGGTAGGAAACAGCCACCGGTAATTCTAGTACAGAAGAGGCTGAGACAAGGAATCTCCTTTGTAACCACCCCGCCCCACCAGTAAGAGATATTCTGCATTTGCATGCAAACCTTCATTTTGCTCCAGACTCTGATGCAGGCGCCCCTGAAGAGAGAATTAGATAAGGGACGGTAATTGTTTGTCCTAGTCAAATTTATTAATTTATTGTCAACTTGATGAAAGCTAGACTCATCTGTGAAGAGAAAGTCCATTTGAGAAAATGCTGTCATCAGATTGCCTGTAGGCTGTATCTGAGGCATTTTCTTGATTAATGGTGGATGTGGAAGGATTCAGTCTATTGGGAGTTGTGTCACCTCTGGGCAGATGTTTCTGTGTGGAATTATGAAGGCAAGGCTGAGTAAGCCATGGAAAGCAAACCAGTATGCAATGTTCCTTTATATCTGTGCTGTGGTTTCTGCTTTGAGTTCCTTCCATGGCTTCTCTCGGTGATAGAAGTTGGCTTTGGTCAGGTTTGTTGTTGTTGTTTTGTTTTGCTGTTTGTTTTTTTTTCTTACAGCAGTAGAGAGCAAACTAAAACATTGTTTCTTTGAGATTATATACAAAAATTTAAGAGACTCATAAAGAACTGCCTCCTGGAACTCCATACCCTAAATTAGAATTGTTTGTTTGCTCCTGAATCTTATCTTGTACATTAGAATACTTAGACACAGTGGTTTGCTGCTCTTATTAACTTCTGTTTTTGTTGCAATAATATAATGTTGTCTCGTACTTTGTAATTGCTCAGTAGTTTATTAAGTGAATGAAGCAATGTTCCCCAATTTTCATGCATAATTTAATTCTTAAGATCTTAAATACTAAATATACATATACTAAATATTATTAATCATGCATTTTCTGTTCTATGAAGTTAGGTAAATACCTTGGTATAAACTAGACTTTTATGCCCTGCATCTTTGTATCTAGTACATGATTGTGAAGCTAAAATACTTCTTGTTCTGATTCATAAAGTATGAGACTGTAGGAGTCAGCAGGGACACGCTTTGGTGTAAACTGTTCCTTCACATTGGCCTGAGAGTTAACAACAGATTTTCTTGCTTGAAACATGAATAACAGATGGCCAGGTGAGCACAAAGTGCTTTGACTTGCTGTGATCATTAACATTTTAAAAGAAAGCATAAGAAACATTGTTGAGTCAAGAAACGGTGACTGTAAAAACAACTTAAAAGTTAGTTTTCATGTGAGTGGGATAGGCACAACATGGTATTTGTCAAACATAAAACTAAACTACAGCAGGAATTCTTCTAGGAAAGGGTACAGCAGCAATGGGAAGATGAAATGGATGAGTTCTGATCCTACAGCAGGGACTGCTGTGCAGTTGTTTTCCACAGCGTAGCAAATAGAAGGTTCTACTTCAGTTAATAGTTGCTGGGTTCCTCCTCTTCAACCACTGTGCTCTGCATAAACATGGGGGTGGTGAGATATTCACCTTGTCCACCTGGTTAGGCAGGAGACCCTGCCCATTTGGGGATGGTGGGGGAAGGAAGCAGTGCTTGCCGCCTGGATGAAAACCAGGTCCGGTGAAAATCCAGATCCTGCTTCTGACACCAGATATTGATGTTTAATAAGGATCAGGATAAACAAATAAGCCGAATAGATGTTTATTCAGGGAGAAATAACTTACAACACAGACAGATGAACACCAGCATGTTCCTGGTCCCAAGGATGCCTCCCGCTGTACTCCTGTCCCCGTGCTGCAAACAAGAGAGGTCTCTGAGCCCCCTCCTCAGACTTAGTTCCCCCAGGTAACATCCACCTCTGTCCCCACCCCCAATGGGCGTGGTCTATGCCACAGGTGTGGACAAGGTGAATATCTCACTACACATGGGCAGATCACCTTGATTCTGTGAATCTGTGTTTTTCATCAGTCAGCTGATGACCTCAAGCACAGGCCTCAGGATGGTTTGGTGCAGAGATTTAATGGCACAGAGAAAATACAGTGTGTGGGATTTCATACTCAGCATGGCTTCAATAAAATTAAGGTATTTTGCTTGTTGGATTGACTATGGGTGCCTGTCCATGCTACACCTGGGTGTTTGTGGGAAGAAAGGTCAGCTCCTTTTGATGGTCAGAATAGCCTGGAATCCTTTTCCATCTTAGCATTTTCTGAATCTGAAACACACTTCTTGTTACTTTGTAGCCATCTGACTTTTCTCCTTCTCTGGCTATTCCTTTCCAAACATTTATTTGTGCAGGACTGTGCAGTGAATGGGAATTCTCCACTCAGTGTTAGGGTCAGCCTTCCCACACTCACAGTACCATCCACAACCCCTCCCATCTCCCATCTGTTCATTCAGTGCTGGAGTAGCACTGTTCTCCAAGCACATGCTATTTCACCCCAGGGCTTTGCACATCTCAGTTTTGAACCTGTAACCCCCTTGCTCCTCAGTTTACTCCTATTCCAAGGTTTATAACAACCAACATGCCTGATATCTCTCATGAAGCTCTATGTTGACTCTACTTTACCATGTTATGGAATTAAGTCTCTCATTTCCTTAGCTTGTTTCCTTCAAGGATTGAAGATTATGTATCTTGGAGAAGAACTGTGACTAGCCAGTGTAGTGAAGTCCATAGAGGTATTGTTGAATATGACTGAGTTGGGAAATATTGAATCAGAGGTAATAAGAGGAGTCAATCAAAGGCTTGTGATCCTGTGGTGAGTGTGTGTGTGTGTGTGTGTGTGTGTGTGTGTGTGTGTGTGTGTACATGTATGCATGATGTGTGGAAGGGTTGAGCATGAATCAACTGTTAATTCTTTCCTCTTAGAAGTCACTCTGTCTTCTAAAGTCACAGGTCAGGTCATGGGGCCCTGTGTGGGCAATCTTGGGTAATGAGTTACTCTGTTGGGTTATGAAACATCTGTGGGTTACGTATAGTGTTTAAATTTGCTATCTTTATTTTAAATATTCATATTCACAAACACCTACATTTTCTGGCAAAGGAAGTGCATGTCGTGACTTCCTAACATAACTCCATGTATATGTTGGTGAAATGATTTAAATAGAATATTTTAGAAGTCAAATATTTGAAAATATTTTTTCCCTTAGAGTCTAAATATACTGTGTAATTTTTAGGTTTGAGAGAAGAGCAAAAGCCAATAATATTGGAAAAAAAGTCTTTATTCCGTGTGTTTTTGTAATATTCCCCATTCATTATCGGAGTAAATGGCATAAATGATGTCTAAATGAGAATATAATGCACAATTAGAATTTTCCAATTCAATAAACATTTGTTGTAAGCCTGTTATTTTCTAGACAGTGAGTGAATCCATAGTCTAGTGGAAGGCACAGACAAATGGACAAATAACTGCAATATAATATTATCAATACCCGGGCTTAAGGGTTTGGATATGCATTTGTTTTATTTGCTTTTACCCCACATTCTTTCAGGTATTCCCAGTCAGTTGCAGCAATAATAAATTTGACTGCCACAGGTGAGCATTTGCTGTGCTCCCCACATACATTCTCAAAGACTTATGTGGATCAATGTATTTCATTGCTATGTTATCTGTGTTACTGTGTTAATGGGTACTAATATCCTGTTCATTTAGAAATAAAGGGAGGTTCAAATGTCAATCATGCCTACTTGGGGCTTCAAGAGTGGCTGAGATGGTTGTAGTAAGAATTCAGGGAGGAACATATGGCTAGACAGGTAAAAACCTCTCTAAAGCATGGTTAGGATCAGGCCCTTACTTATGGATGGGAAAGGGAGGAATAATTCCAGAGTAAGACTTAAGGCCTGATGTTTGAGTATCTGGATAGTACGAACACTGGATGTTACTGCTGTCCATAGGCCTGAGGTATGGAGGAAGCTGGGAAAAGAGTGGCCATAAGCATTTTAAAGGAAGCTATGCCATTGAAAGAGCAATAGAGGAAGGCTTTTTTTCTAAAGATGTTTCTTCAAGTCTTCTGCTAGGGTTGGAGCCAAGGTTATATTTTCTACTGTATTGTTCCCATCCCCAGAGCCCACTGCAGTTCCAAAGTCATCATAGATCCCTATCTTCATTTTCTCTATTGAAATCTGATCAAAACAGTTTCTTGCTGTTGTGAGCCTGTAGTCCTCACCAATACCCTCAGACAAACTCCTTCCACTTGAATATATGCATTTGTATCATGAATCTATATGCTGGTGTGCTTGTCAGAGGAGCAGCTGGTGGCAATTGAAGTTGTAGGTGTCAGCCCATCAGGAAAACTCCTGATGTACAAATCTCAGATAGACAAGGCCCCGAGACCAGAGACGCCAGAATGTCTTTTGTTTCTGCTGTGCCTTTACATGTTTGCCTCTGCTATCATTCTCTGGTATCTGGTATAGTGTGAATGGGTGTGGCAGATCCCCACTGCTTGTAATGTAGTGTCTTTATCTCATGGAAATGCCCAGTTCTACTGGGCATTTTTACCTGTGGAAGGGCCTGGAGACACGTTACCTCCAGGTAACCTAGTCCTATCCCCGTTCCCTCCCCATCCCCACAACAAGGCACTACCTTCCACTGTACATCACCTGGCTGTAATTGATTAGGTATGAATGCATCAGTGGGTCAACACATTTATAAATCTGGAGCCCACATCTGAGCACTGCTGCACCGAGGGCCGAACTGCCCACACAATCCTCTGAGCTGCAGTCCATATCCAAACACTAAAAACTCATGAATAGGGAGACTGATGTGTTCCTAAAAGGTGCTTGTCAGAAGCTGTGGTAGCCCTAAATAGCAGAAACCCCATTGCATGCCATTCTGTGAGACAAGGACACGTGGCTTCCCCTAACCAGGAATGTGTGAGCTGTAGTGAGTGTTCCTAAAATAAAGTTGGAATCTTCCCGTGGGAGTAACCCTCTCCCAGTCTTTACAAGGAGAGGGTTTGTAAAGTTGCTGATGACACGGATCCCAGTATCTGTCTGTTCCACATCATTGTTACAGGAGACCTGAGGAATTAGAGCTAGCCCAGGTTTTAGTATCTCTAGTATTCACCTGCCACAGGGTTTTAGGAAGGGAGCTCACATGCATTATTTTTTTTAAAATCTGGTTTCTTTGATACTTTTTGCTTTTGTTTTTATTCATTTAAAAATTTGTCATACGATGCATTCTTATTCGTTATTTATTTATTTATTTGTTTATTTATTTTACATATCAATCTTGGTTCCCTCTCCTTTTCAGGAGGGATCAACAAAATCTGTCAAGTCATTTGGAGTAGGGACTAGGTCCTCTAGGCTAAGGGAGTATCCCTCCACGGGGGATGTGCTCCCAAAGTCCTTTTGTGCACCAGGGATACATCCTGGTTCCACTGTCTGAGTCCCTTAGACTGCTCAGGCCTTCTAGCTGAGACCCATGTTCAGGGGGTCTGAGTCAGTCCCATGCCAGATTCCCAGCTATCAGTCTGGGGGCCCATTAGCTCCTCCTTGTTCAGGTCAGCTGTCTCTATGGGTTTCTGTAGCCTGGTCTTGTTCTCTCTGCATCTGGATTCCAGTTCTGCTCAGTGTTCAGCTTTGAATGTCTGCTTCTGTTTCCATCAGCTGCTAGATGAGGGCTCTATGATGGTTGATAAGTTAGTCATCAATTACTAGTTAGTTAGTCATCTCATTATCAGGGAAGGGCATTTATGGTAGCCTTTCCACTGTTGCTCAAATTGTTAGTTGGGGTCAGTCTTATAGGTCTCTGAACATTTCTCTACAGTTAGTTTTCTCTTCAAACCTATAATGGCGACCTCTTTTATGGTATCTCTCTCTTCTCTGTTTTTTTCGTTCTCTTATTTATTCCTCCCCTGATTCAATCTTCCTAGTCCCACATGGTTTCCTCTCCTCACTTTTCTTTCTCCTAGCTCCCTCTCCACTCACTGCCCCCCCCACTCCCAATATACTCAGGAGATCTTGTTCCTTTCCCCTTCTATGAGGGACCTTGTATGAATCTCTTAGGTTCCTCCTTGTATCCTGGTTTCTCTGGTGGTGTGAATTTTAGGCTTGTGACCCTTTGTTCTATGTCTAAAATCCATATATGAGTGAGTACATACTATGTTCCTCTTTTTGTAACTGGGTTACCTCATTCAGGATGGTTTCTTCAAGTTCCATCCATTTGCCTGCAAATTTCACTGACCTTGAAAGGATAATAATCAACTTTATATGGAAAAACAAAAGACCCAGGATAGCCAAAACAACCCTGTACAATAAAGGAACTTCAGGAGGCATCACCAACCCCGACTTCAAGCTCTGCTATAGAGCTATAGTCCTGACAACAGCTTAGTATTGGCACAAACATAGACAGGTAGACAAAAGGAATCAAATTAAAAATTCTGATATTAACCCACTCACCTACAAACACCTGATTTTTGACAAAACAGCTAAAAGTATACAATGGGAAGAGGAAAGCATCTTCAACAAATGGTGCTAGCACAACAGGATGATGGTGTGTAGAAGACTGCAGATAGACCCATGTCTATTGCCATGCACAAAACTCAAGTCCAAATGGATCAAAGACCTCAACATAAACCAGCCACACTGAACCTCTTAGAAGAGAAAGTGGGAGGCTCCCTTGAACAAATTGGTACAGGAGACTGCTTCCTAAATATAACACCAGTAGCACAGACACTGAGATTGAAAATTAATAAATGGGACCTCCTCAAACTGAGAAGCTTCTGTAAGGCAAAGGACACAGTTGACAAGATCAAATGGCAGCCCACAGACTGGGAAAAGCTCTTCACCAACTCTGCATCTGACAGAGGGCTGATCTCCAAAACATACAAAGAACTCAAGAAACTAGTCAACAAAACACCAAATAACCATATTTAAAAATGGGGTACAGAACTGAAGAGAGAATTCTCAATAGAGGAAATCAAAGAGGCTGAAAGACACTTAAGAAAGTGCTCAATATCCTTAGCTATCAAATCAAAACAACTCTGAGATACCATCTTACTCCTGCCAGAATGGGTGAAATTAGAAACACCAATGACAACTTATGCTGGAGAGGATGTGGAGAAAGGGGAGCACTCCTCCTCTGCTGATGGGAGTGCAAACTTGTACAGCCATTTTCGAGATCAGTATGGTGGTTCCTCAAGAAAATGGAATCAGTATACCACAGGACCTGGCAATCCCACTCTTAGTCATATACCCAAATGATTCATATCCATGCAACAAAGACATCTGTTCAACTATGTTTGTAGAAGCATATTTGTAATAGCAAGCACCTGGAAGCAACTTAGATGCTTCTCACCTGAAGAATGGATAAAGAAGATGTGGCACATTTACACAATGGAATACTACTCTGCAGAAAAAAACAATGGAATCATACAATATGTTTTATTGTATATCTATTACATTATATAAATATTGCATATATATTATTTATTTGTTTGTTTATTTTCTTCTCTACAAGTTGAGACCCCTCTCAACTACATTTTATTTCTCTCTCTTTAAAAAAATAAAATAAATCAATTGATTGATACTGGGAGAGGGAAAAATCAGTTTTATTCAGTGAAGTGAATAAGTATCAACCACACTCCAGAGCAGACTACATGCTCAGAAGTAATTGGCCAACACAGCATAGTTTCTTTGTAAAGGGATTTGGCATTATCTCCTCTGTTATTTTAAAAATCTACTAATACAGTAACAGTACATAGAAAAGGATAAACATTTGTACCAGTGGTGGATATTTTTGTTATTAATAAGAAAGTCCCCGACACCCTCCCTCAACACACACCACATATACCCTCATCAGTTCTAACAAAGAGAGAGCTAGTAGTTGAGGCCTTTTGATGTGTGGATAGATAAAGTAATATTTAATAAATAGCTTAACATTGAATAAAAATTTATTTAATCTTTTGAAATAATTTCAACAAATGCCTTTTCTCAGAATTTACATTCATTTTTTTCAGTATTCCCAAAGTTCAATGTTTACTAAGGCAAAGGGAGACAATGGTGCACCATGAGGATCAAGCCAGCTGCATCTGGTGTAACTCAATGAGTTAATAATAAATCACCATGTCCAGCGAATGTCAAATAAAAATGAGGGACCTAATTTAGATGCAAACTCTAGTATCCTGGGCTCCTCAGCCCACATTTTCAACCCCTGTTCACCTGTGTCCTGCTTTCCTGACTATATATCAGAGCAAAGAATGGAATGGGTTCAGGTATGAAATGCTGATATGTATTGAATTTTTGGTAGCAAATTAACAGACCATCTTACAAAGCAGAATAACCCAGGACATTTCTTTATGGATATTCTATGCAGTGTGTATGAGATTAAAAACACCAACAGAGATATCTGTGGTCCTTTGAATGTCTTTGGCCTCTATAATCTCACAGGGAGTGGCACTATTAGGAGGTGTGGCTTTGATCGAATGGGTGTAGTTTTGTTGGAGGAAGTATGTCGCTCTAGAGGTGGGCTTTGTGGTCTCATATTTGTTCAAGCCACACCCAGTGAGATAATCTACTTTCTGTTGCCTGAATATCATAAACCTGTAGCAGCTGCTTCTCCCGCACCATGTCTGCTGCATGCTACCGTGCTCATCACCATGATGATAATAGACCTCTGAAAATGTAAGCCATTTCAATTATGCTTTTCTTTTATAAGAGTTGCCATATTCACAGTGTCTTTTCACAGCAATAAAAACCCTAAGATAGTGCCTGATACAAGCTTTTTCCAAAACCTAAAACTTGTACATCTAACAGGCTGCTTATTACCTCTAGTTAAATGTTTAGGGAGCAACACAAATTTAGGATATTTAGTACTAAACTGTCAGTGCAGCCCACAAAACAATTATTGTGCAGTTTTCTCCTTTTAATTAATTATAGCCTTATAATCAATACAGGGCCCAAATGCCTGTGTCATCCTTGACTGCTAGCAAATCTCACAGCTCTACCAGTAAAATATAGACAAATCTCAACTACTTTTGTTACTATCACTCTGATCTAAGTTGATCTACTGTCAACTTTTGGATGGAGTTTTATAGTACTCTATCACGTTGTCTTCTTATTTCAATCCAGACCTACAGGGGCTGTTTTGGTACTGAAACCCAAGTGATCCTGTTGAAAATACAACTCAGATTCCCACTTCTTAATGAATTAGGATGCTGTCTACTCTGCTGAAGATTAAAAGATGATCCCTCCTACCACTCCCATTTCTGTCTTCTCAACACCTACCATCCTTACCTGGCACACTCCACCTGGGACCTATGCACAGTCACCCTCTCCTGGAATTGTCTTCTACATGATGCGTTCTTATGCTGTCTGTAGATGTTTGTTCAAATAATGCCTTTCCAGAAAGTAGGATTTTATTTTTAATCTAAAACTAATTATTTTAGAAAACTATATTCATGTATTATTTGTATAACTAAAAAAATAGCATTTGGTGTAACTCAGGAGGTCTATAGGTGGGTAAGATCTTTAATTACTTTGTTCCATAGCCTGCCTTGTACCTTTGGTCCTATGAAATATAGTTAGAAGAGAAGAAGCTTCTAGCTTGATTTCTATGTCCTACAATCAAAATGTGCGGTGTCTTCCGAAATAGGTTTAATATATAGCTCTTGTGGCAGACAACAAAGAGCAATGGTAATAACCAATGTTGTTTTGGAGACTCCTGGGACCTTCCTGACCAACACATGGGGAGGTGTCCCTATATGGCTCTTGGATTTTCATTTAATAACACATGGTTTCTGAGATTTGTGTTATCCACGTATGTAGTGTACTTCCCCTTAAAATTATACATGGTGCAAGAATATAATATATATGACTTATATATTGTAAATAATATATATACATACTCATACTTATGCGCATTTATTTGGCTTATAAAGTAGTAGGTTTCCAAATGGCTTCTCCATACATCATTAGTTGAGCTTTGAGTTTATATCCTTCCTATTTACTCAGCACTGATTTATCCCTGGATCAAAGTATTCAACTGTAAATACAATGGTGTTCAGTTCTATTCTACTTGTTTGTTTTGGCTTTCATAAGATATTTTCATCAAAACAAACTCATCCTTGGTATTTATTCATATGGATCTCTCTATAAGGTGTTGGTGCGAAGGTAGTGATCAGACAGGCTCAGGGACACAAAGGTGGTGTCTGTTTTCTTTCTCCATGTGAGAACGTGGATTTGCTGAGGCAAAAGACTACACCCCAGGGACATGATGACTGTATCCCTGTCTCATGTAGAACTCCTTAGATTTCATAATGACTGTGTACTGCTAAAACATTTTTGAAAATCTTAACCCAGCAGATATTTTCTGATTCATTGGAGTCAATTGGCCGATTTTTTAAACTGAATCCAGGAAGTGGTTAGGGGCAGACCAAACCAGCCCCTCTTCAGCTGAAGCTCCCTTGGATCTTTGAAGATCTACTGTGGTGATGTGTAGCTTCTTTCCAGTTTGGGTCTTTCTGCAAACAGCAGATCCTGGTATAGAAGACAGAATTAAAATGCTGCTGTTGGTTTTTATTTTTTGATACAGCATTTCTCTGTGTATCCCTGGCTGTCTTGGAACTCAGTCTAGATTAGGCTAGCCTTGAACTCAGAGATCCACCTGCCTCTACCTCCTGAGTGCTAGGATTAAAGACCCACACTACCACCACCTGGCTGCTGTTGACTTTTCTTCAAGTATCTGTTAAATAAATTTCCACATACATATAATTCTAGGGGTCTTTAAAAGCTAACGACAAAATAAATAAAAACCCCAAGTGTGCTCATTTCCCTACCTAAGTAAGTCGGCATTCTGAAACTTGTATCTGATGGTTAATCAGTATATCTACCAAGAAGCCTTAGCTTTTCAATTTAGCCATGAGAGAGAAAAAAGGCACCATTAATTATGGCCTTGACATTCAGCAAAGCCAAATTAAGCAATCATGTGACATTATTTAGCCAGCCTGTTACCAGGTTTCACACTTGATGAGCATCAGATAAGCACTAATTGCTTGGCTGACAATTAGCTGCTTCGCATCTGCTGCTGTGGGTACATCGTGCACTGGGATGCTATGGTGAGATGATTTCAGGTGTGATTCTGTGGATACACTGTGCAGTGGGGATGCCGTGGGAAGATAATTTCAGATGTGCTTTTGAAAGAAGCTATGATGCCCACGTGTAGTATTGGTTTATTTTTAAAGATAATAGCTTCATAATTTCCTTAAACAGGAGACATTCATTAAAAATAGAATTCTTTTTTCATCCAAGGAGTAGGCATCGGTTAATAGTGATCGTGTCCAAGTATCCCTCCCCTTGTAGATAGAAAACTCAAAGATATTGTTGTATTCCTCGTTTGAATTATTTGGATCAGTGCCAGATAAATTGTTTCCAGTTGAGCATGGTGACTATTATTTTCATTGTTGTTCTTTCTTATGGCTCCATGTATTCATTATGCTGAATGGAGACTGGTGAACTCTGGTCTGTGTTACTCTTTTATTTGAACTGATTCATTTACACCCAATGTAAGTAATACAAAGCTAGAAAAATACTTATGAAGAATCATCCTAGCTAACAATTGGTAGCATTTACACTATGCAAGTTATTATGCTAAGTCCTTTATGTGTAGTTGTTTCAAATGTGTTTGGAAAGGTATTTCATTTTTTAAATTTTTGCTTTCATATCTTTTTAATGCTTTCCAAATTATAACTTTCATGGTAAGTTTTAGTTACAATAAAAATTTTACTCATGCTTGTTGATCCCATGTGTACACATAATGTCAGTTTGATCTGAATAATACGTTCAAAGATAATAAAGCTGATGAAATTTTAAAACTTTAAAATTAAGTATTGACTGAACACAGATGTCTTATAAATGAAGGAAAAGCAGGGAGACCATGATGAATAGTTACTGGGATCTGTAGATGTGCTGCAATTTTGTTTATCCTCTCTGTAAAAACTGACTCAGAATGAATTGTCCGCACAGTTTGATGATCCAGCTGCTTTCCTATCAATTGCATTTAATTAGCAATGATGTTAATTGAATTCTGAGCCTCTAAGCCTGGATTCCTTAAAAAAAAAAAAAAAAATCGAATTATCAGTATTCTTCTCATTCAGAAATATTTGAATTTAAAGTGATGAGAGACTTTTATATCAAATCATTCTTATTATGTTGTTTTCATAATCCACCTATGGTATGTTATCTGACACTGCCACAGTCTGGGGAATCAGCCTTCTGTGAGATTCAGTAATAGGCAGCAATAATGTGGTGACCAAGCAAGCAGTGAGTACTTACCCTTCAGATACCAGCTATGGATGGAAGAAGCAGGAGAGGGGACATTTATACATCTAAATGGCCACATGCCTCTGTTCCTCTTTGAATGCAAATGATTTTCAGATACTCAGTTTATTCTTGAGAGAGAAGCAAAGGGGGGAATAATGACAAGGTGTGTGTGTTTACTTCTTGATTCTGCTGCTTCCTGGATTTCCTGCCTTGGGCTATTCACTAAATTTCTCTTACTTTGCGTTTAAATCAGGTATCATAGTAACCTAGAGATGTCATTTATTTTTACTGATTCCTAAAATTAGATTTACAGTTTTTTTAAAATTCATTTATTTATTTGTGTGTATTCGGGAGGGGAGGGGCTATTTGACATAGTACATGTGGAAGTCAGAGAATAACTTGTGGAGCACAGCTCCCTTCTTCCATCATGTAGGTTCTGAGAATTGAACTCAGGTTGTCAGGGTAGGCGGCAGCCTTTACCTGCCAAGCCATATTGCCAACCATCTTCCTAACTATTGAAAACGTTTACTTCACTCAATGAAAAAAGAAACCAATATGGGTGACGCATATCCAAACACAAAATATACTTATGTATACATTTTGAGAAATCAATCAATTGATTATAAATTATTACAAAATTCAGTGAAAATCATTTCCAATTCTGTAGGTTGCCAATTTTTCCTTTGCCATGCAGAAGCTTCTTAATTTCATTGTGTCCCATTTATTAATTATTTATCTTAGTGCCTGTGTTAATGGCATTCTGTTTAGTATGTTTTTTACTGAGGCAATGACTTCAAGGCTATTCTCCACTTTCTCTTCTGTCAGTATACTAGTTTTATGTCAACTTGACACAAGCTTGAGTCATCAGAGAGGAGGAAGCCTCAATTGAGAAAATGCCTCTTTTAAATATGGCTGTAGTCAAACCTGTGGGGCATTTTCTTAATTAGTGATTGATGGAAGCAGGGAGCCCATTGTGGACTGGTCCTGGGCTCTTAAGAAAGCAGGTTGAGCAAGCCATGAGGAGCACTCCTCCACGGCTTCTGCATCAGTTCTTGCCTCCAGGTCTCTGCTGTGTTTGAGTTCCTATCAAGACTTCATTTGGTGATGAACTGTGATGTGAAAGTGTGAGCCACAGAAGTTCCTTTCTCCGCGAGTTTCTTTGGTCATGGTGTTGCATCATGATAGAAACTCTAAATAAGACAATCAGGTTCAGTATATCTGATTTTATTCTGAGGTCTTTGATCCATTTGGAGTTCAGTTTTGTGCAGGTGGTGAGTATAAATTTATTTCATTCTTCTATATTGACCAGCACCATTTGTTGTTGAAGATGCTGTTTGTTTGATTTTGTTTTTCTGGTATATATTTCTGGCCTCTTTATCAAAAATTGGATGTTCATAGGTGTGTAGATTTATACCTGAGTCTTCAGTTCAGTATTTTGTGCCAATACAATGCTTTTATGCTTTTTTTGTTTTTAAACGATAGATGTGTAGTGCAACTTGAAATCAGGAATAGTGATACCTCCCGTGCTTCTTTATTACTCAGTAGTGTTTTACCTATTATGTCTTGTGTGTACATGTGTTTCCAAAGGAAGCAGAAAGCTGTCCTTTCAAGATCTGTGAAGAATTGTGTTGACATTTGATGGGGATTGCATTGAATCTGTAGATTGCTTTGGGGAGGATGGCCATTTTACTATGTTAATCTTACTGATCCATGAACATGGGAGATCATTCCATCATCTAATATAGTCTTACATTTATTTTTTCAATGTCTTGAAGCTTTTATCATACAAGTCTTTCATTTCCTTAGAGATACCCCAAGACGTTTCATATTATTTAGGGCTATTAGGGAAAGCGTTGTTTTCCTGGTTTCATTTTCAGCCCATTTTCCATTTGTGTATAGGAAGGCTACTGATTTTAGTGAGTTAATTTTGAATTCTGCTGATTTGCTGAAAGTGTTTATCAGCTGTAGGATTTTCCCAGTGGAATTTTTAGGGCCAATTATCTACACTATCATATCATCAGCAAATAAAGATACTTTGACTTCTTCCTTTCCAATTTGTATCCCTTTAATTCCTTCAGTTGATTTATTGTTCTAGCTAAGACTTCAAGTACTATATTAAATAGGTATGGAAAGAGTGGACAACCTTGTCTTATTCCTGATTTTAGTGGAATTGCTTGATTTTCCCTCTATTTACATTGATTTTGGCTATGGGCTTGCTATAAACTGCCTTTATGATCCTGAGGTATGTCTTTTGTATTCCTAATCTCTCCTTGATTTTTATCATGAAAGGGGTTTGGATCATCTGATGGAAGGCTAATATTCAATATATATATAAAGAACTCAAACTAGATGTCAAGAAAACAAATAACCCAATTTAAAAATTGGGTATAGATATAAATAGAGACTTCTCAAATGAGGAAACTCAAATGGCCAAGAAACACTTAGCCATCAGGGAAATGCAAATCAAAACTACTTGGAGATTTTATCTCATACCCATCAGAATGGCTGAGATCAACAAGGTGAGAGCTCATGATGATGGGTGTGTGAAGTAAGAGTAACACTCATCTGTTGCTGGTGGGAATGCAACCTTGTATAATCACCATGGAAAATCAGGGTGGTGGATCCCTGGGAAGACGAGAGTCAATTTAACCTCAAGATCCAGCTATATCACTCAAAGGGTGTTTCATTCACAAAGACACATGCTTACTGGTGCTCTATTTATAATAGCCAGGAGCTGGAAAATCCCTCAACAGAAGAATGGATAGAGAAAATTTATTCAGTGGAGTTTTATTCAGTCATTAGAAAGAAAGAAAGACAGAACAAAAGGAGGAAAGAAAGATTTGTAGGCAGACAAGTAGAGGTGAAAAACGTTATCATGAGTGAGGCACCCCAGACCCAGAGACAAACATGATATGAGTGAGGCACCCCAGACCCAGAGACAAACATGATATGTATTTGCATTTGCCTGTGTGTGGATATAACCTGTCAAGTCAGTGACAACCAAACTAGAATTCTTAGCATCACAGAGAGTGTAGGTATAGAGAAAGGAACTAGAGGGAACAAAAAGAGAAATCCTAATGAGAAATAGGAAATAGTTATGCATGGGGGAGCTGAAATGGGAGGACCAAGTGAGGAGGAAGTAAGGGGTGTGGGGGAAGACATGGGAGAAACAGCTATAATTAAGGGGCATTGTTGGGCTAGTATGGAAACCTAATACAGTAGACACTTAAAATGTATACATATATAAGAGCAATCTAAATGAAATCACCAAATAATGGAAGAGACAGAGCTACAAATGGCCATTTCTTGTCACTAAATGAATCTTCCAGTACTAGGATTGGGTTATATCTAATTAAGTTGTTGGCAAAATGAGACCCAAAGGAATCTCCCTGTGCCAAAATAACTCTTTATAAAATTTAAAATAATTTAATTACATTTTAGATTTTATTAATTAATATTTTAGAACTCTTGTGATATTTTTCTTAGACTCCTTTTGTTCCTCATTTCATAAGGTGTGCATACTTAGACATAGTAGTATATTTGTAGAAAAAGGGAACTTGCACATTTAGGAAGAACTGAACTACTTTTCATTGATCTGGCCTATTCTGCCTTAGATGAAGTTCTGGTCAAATAGTTACTTAACAACTAATGCAGTTAGATGAAGCAATCTGTTACCGGGGAGGTGTGCCTTTATCTGTGTGTGTGCTCAATGATAGATGAGTAACTTAGTAGTATGTTACCTGACTCAGTGCTATTAAATCAAACTGGTGTAAAAATGAAACTTTAAACAGAGCTTTACCTGGACTTGACAAATATACTTTATTTTAGAGTTATATTATTCAGGGTTCTCTGCAGGAACCGAACTGATAGACACACACACACACACACACACACACACACACACACACACACACACACACACACACCGCAATGTACAATATGCATTGATACAACATGCATCAACTTACAGGCTCTGGTCCAGCTAGTTCAACAATGGTTGTCTACCAATGAAAGGTCCAATAATCCAGTAGATCTAGGCTGGATAGCTCAGCTGGTTTTCAGTAAACAGCAGAATCCTGAGAAAGTGGGGGCTAATGCCAATGAAGGAATGGATTTGCCAGTGAAAGTGAGAACAAGCAGGCAAAGAGAGCAAGCTTCCTTTCTCGATGTTCTTTTTATGGGCTGCCAGCAGAAGGTGGGTGTGGTCCAGATTAAAGGTGGTTTTTCCTATCTCAAAAGATCTGTGTTTAAGGTGTATCTTCCTATTTCAAAAGGTTCAGGTTAGAAGTGGGTCGTCCTACTTCAGGTGATTTAATTAAGAAAAAGAAAATCCCTCACAAGTTCACCTTGCCACTTGGGTTTTAATAATTCTAGATATGTGAAGTTGACAATGACGAATAGCCATCATAAGTCTACCTCTTGACAGTTTGGCGTACAACCATACCTCCTTATGTCATGTTTAACTTCCAAATGAAAAGCAATAACCAGTTCATAGTTATGTCTGCCTTGATATAACTATACAATGCATAATCATAAACACATTATATATTTAACCAGGTCATTATTTTTTTTATTGAAAAAGACAGCCATCCTCTTCCTTTTTTATTTTATTTTATATATTTTTTCTTATTTTACATATCAATCCCAGTTCCCTCTCCCTCCCATCCTCCCATGTCACCCCTGACCCCCCCCCCATCCCATCCTCCATCACCCCAGGGAGAGTAAGGCCTTCCTTCCAGGAGGGATCATTAAAATATATCAAGTCATTTGGGATAGGGCCTAGGCCCTCCCTCATGTCTCTAGGCTAAGGGAGTATCCTTCCATGGGGAATGTGCTCCCAAAGTCCTTTTGTGCACCAGGGATACATCCTTAACCAGGTAATTATTATGCTTAACATGAAATAATCACCTCCCATACAACTGCAAACATGTTATAGATTTGAGGTGGCTATGCCCCTCGATGGACATTCTTTTAGTATCTCAAACCTAAATATGATGACCACTGGTATTCTCTTAACTGATGTTATATTACATGATAAAGAAATGGAAACACACACACACACACACACACACACACACACACACACACACACACACACGCACATATCTATAAAAAAACATTCTTAACAAAACACAACAGAAACACCCAGCTCGACTATAATCTTGTTTCTGTGACTGGTCACATGGCCTTAACTGGTATTTATAACTACCTTCCTCTACTACCCATTCTGTATTTCCTCCATGTTCAGCAGGTCTTGGCTCCTTGACTGAAGGAGTGACCTATTCCTTCATTCCTGATGGGTTTGTGCCTTTGCCATCCTGCTGGATTTGGTTGTTGTAATTCCCCATCGACTTTAAACATAGGACTACAGGATCTCCTGCACTTCAGACACAATCTTCCTTACCCCTAACACCCTTCCTTAGCCTGTTCACTTAAGGGTCTCAGAAGTCTAAAGTGCCCAGGGAGAAGTCTGAGCTTCCAGTTCAATGGAATATTTGCTCTTGGCAGGAGCACTTTCCCCTCTGGAACCAAAATTTCTAGTCCAGAAAAACTTAAGGTCACGGGAACAGCAAGCAAATGTTTTCCTGTTGAGTCACTAGGGGTGATAGTGAGTGAAACTATTTTCTTTTCTACTTTTGATTCCTAGACCTGTGGATCCTAGTTATAGGAGAAACCTTAACATATATTAGATGCTGATTCAAAGCATATATCACCTTCTGGAAAATACTGTCGAAGCCTTCCTGGTGACTACCACCTAATTAGTGCTGTAATTTTGTCTTCAAAACGCCATTCCATCTTTCTATCAGGCCAGTTGCTTTGGGATGGTGGGAAGTATGGCTAAGAGCAGTGGATTCCATGATTGTGGGCCCACTGTCTCAGTTCTCTAGCCATGAAGTGAGTTCCTTGGTTAGAAGCAATAGTGTGTAGAAAACCATGATGATAGATCTATTCCAGTTAGGAAAAATCATTGTCCTTTTCACAGAGGAATGTAGTCAACCTGCCGCCAGCTTGCTGTCTGGTCACCTGAGGAATGGTGCCATAACTGGAGCTCAGTGTTCATCTCTGCTCTTAGCAATTCTGACACTCAGCAGCAGCTTTAGCTAGGCCAGCCTTGGTGAGTGGAAGTCCATGTTGTTGAGCCTGTTAATAACCCCTGTTCTCTCAGCATGGGCATTTTATTCATAAGCCCATTGGCCAGTGGCAGGGATGGCTGGAGAGAGAGGCTGACTGTCCACAACATAGATCATCCTATGTACTTGATTATTGAACTCCTCCCTGTAGTGAGATATTCACTTTGTCTGCACCTGTGGCACAGACAATGCCCATTGGGGTGGGGACAGGGGTGGATGTTACCTGGGGAACGAAGTCTGAGGAGGGGGTTCCGGGAGCTCTCTGGCTTGTAGCACGGGGACAGGAGAATATCTGGAGGCATCCTTGGGACCAGGAACATGCTGGTATTCATCTGTCTGTGTTGTAAGTTATTTCTCCCTGAATAAACATCTATTTGGCCTATTTGTTTCTCCTTATCCTTATTAAATCTCAATACCTCTCCAAGTGAAGTCACACTTTGATTAGCATTCACATGGGACATAAGTATTTTCTCATTCTTAAGCCATTTGCAGAGATCTATCCACATACTTATTACCCAGATATCTTTCTTGCCAATTTTTTAATCATGGTCTGACTATCTAGACAATCCATTGGCTACAGCCCATGAATCAGTAAACAACTGCACATCTCCACAGTTTTTTCATCCAAACGACCAGAACTTCCTGAAGTTCTGTCCAATGTGAATTTCCCTTCACCAGCATCCTTCACTGTTGTCCCAGAAAGGGGTTATAATAGTACAGCTTTCTACTTCTTGGTGATGCCTGCATAGCATTCAGAACTATCAGCATACTAGACCCTAGACTTCTGAACCAGTAAGAGGACACACCCGAGAGGCTATATGTGCATCCTTGGCAGCAGATGGCATTGTGATGGAAGTAGAAATCATAGGCATGTGGGCAATGTCTTCAAGTAACTTGCTTGTGCCTTCAGGATCTGTTTGGACCCAATCACATATATACCACTTCCATTTGATAAGATAATGCTTTATGATTTGGTGGATCAGATAACAGTCAGCTCATTATGGGCCCCTCAAGTTGCATGGTAACCTGGTAGCTCATTGTCAAGCAACCGTTTTATACTAAGACTCAGCAAATAGCAGGCCAAGACTCTCTCAAAGGGAGAATAGTTGTTTGCAGGTAATGGTAGAGTCTTGCTCCAAAATTCCAAAGGTCCCTTCTCTGATTCACTTATAGAGTTCTGGCCACAGGCTCCAAACAACATCCCTATCTGCCACTGACACCTCAAGTACACAAGTTGCTGGATCACATGTTCCAAGTGGCAGGGAAGCCTGCACAGCAGCCTGTATGTGTTGAAGAGACTTCTCCTGTTCTAGGCCCCATACAAACCAGCAGCTTTCTAAGTCACTTGGTATATGGGGTGGGGTATTACACCAAAGTGAGGAATGAGGGAATAGGCCTGTTAAACTTTGTGCTTCTTTCTTGGTGGCGGGAGGGGTAAGGTGCAATAACTTATCCTTCACCTTAGAAGGAACATCTCTGAATTTCACTGAGATAGAAAGCCCCTGAAATTTGGTTAGATTTATTTTCCATCCTCCGATGAACATCTGTGTTACCAGCAAGTCCAAAGTGGTTGCTGCCTCCTCAGTTTATTCCACCAGCATAATATCCTCATTATAGTGGAACAATGTGATATTTTTTGGAAGAGACAATCATGATCCCTTCTAAGTTATAACACAGGGCTGGAGAGTTAATAAATCCTTGAGATAAAATGTAAAGGTGTACTGCACCCCTTGCCAACTGAAAGCAAACTTCTGGTGATCTTAATGCACAGGTATTGGGTAAAAGGCATTGGGTAAAAGGCATTTACAGATCAGTAGCTTTAGTCTATGTACCAGGGAATGTGTGAATCTGCTCAAGCATACTATACATGTAGAATACTCTACCATGTCTGGTATAGCAACTGCAAAGAGTCACTATTTGACTGAGTTTTTGTAGTCAACTGTCATTTTCCACAATCTATGCACTGACCAGATAGAAGAGTTAAAGGGAGATGTATTAGACCACTACCTCTGCATCTTTCAAGTCCCTGAGAATGGCACTAATTTCTGAAGGTCCTTTAGGGATTTGATACTGGTTTTGAGTCATCTTTTCCCCCCTGTCAGAACAACTCTACAGGATTCTATTTAGCCTTTCCAATCATAATAGCCCTGACATTGGTCAGGCAACCAATGTGAAAATTCTGCCAAATTCTAAGTATATCTTTTTCAGTTATAAATTCAGGGGCTGCATTCCCCATGGAGGGCTACTCTCTCAGCCTAGATACACTGGGGAGCGCCTAGGCCCTCCCACAAATATGACACACTTCGATGATCCCCCATGGAAGGCCTCACCTAGGGAGTGGATGGGGTTTGGGATAGGGAGGGGGTCGGTGGGTAGACATAGGAGGATGGGAGGGAAAAAGAACTAGAATTGATAAGTAAAATAAGATTGTTTCTAAATTTAAAAAAATTAAAAAGAAAAAAAAATCAGCGGTATTGTCTTAGCTGGCATCTCCTTCAGTGAAAGACACTCCTGTTTTAGCAGACAATGAGTATTAATTTCCTCCATAAAAGTCATAAAAAACAATATTTTAGGAGGGGGTAGAGGTGGGAGGAGATCTTCTGCTGAGGGTGGAGAGACTACTTCCTTGTGTGAGATAAACTCATGAGAATCTGAGTGGGTCAATGTTTTGGTCTTCAATAAGATCCTTCCACACATCTCCATCCCAAATTACAGGATCCTGTTCTTTACCAATTAATGCCCTTTCTTAACTGCTAACCCCATCCAAAGCTGGGACTTGAATTTCACTGTAGCTCAGCCAACCCTATAATGATGCCTTTGGTTTGATTTCCCACAACTCGAGCTGTGTGGCTGCTGTAGAGCATCGTCTCTTCCAGGGCACTCGCACAAACCTTTCGGCTGTTTATGAGCATCTTGAGCTGGCCAGTTTTATCATGGCATTCATTGTTGTCCTTCAGCATATGTTGAGAAGATTAATTTTATCATAGAACTCATTTTTTTTTTCTGTTGCCAATTTCTACAGAAATGCTAGGAGTGGCCAACCAGCATCATCATTTTTCCACAATTGTCAAAAGTTTTGTATACAGAGACACCAGATCCATCGCCCTTCACAATTAGTGACTCAGGAAAATCAAATACATTTTTTGTCTCTGAGCCTGTAAAATAGTTCACACCGTGAGCTCTTAGTGTTCTCCAAGCTTCTAGGAAAGGCCTCAGTAGCTGTTGGTGTTAACAAATTGGAATGCCTGTTCCAGATACTTTAAAAATTCATCCGTATACTTGTGTTACTCTAGGACCACTCTCTCTATATATGTGCATGCATGCATGCATACATACATACATACATACATACATACATACATACATTCATAGATCATACAGCAATGGCTTACAGGCTGTGATCCAGCTAGTTCAACACTAGCTGTCTACCAACAAAAGGTCCGAGAATTCAATAGGTATTCATTCCATGCCTCTATATTTCTCTGGTGGTCTTCAGGATATCTCAACCTAGATAAAGGGGGAAAGACCTCAGTCCTGCCACAAATGATGTGACAAACTTTGATGATCCCCCCATCAAAATATCCAGATTAAAAGTGGGTCTTCCCAAGTTAAATGTTTTATTTAAGAAAAATTCCTCACAGGCTTGCCCAGCCACTTGGGTTTTTATTTAGTTCCAGATGTAGCCATGAGAACCAAGAATAGCCATCACAATGGCTTTTGTAAAGAAAAAAAAAATAAAAGGACTATAAACACTTTAGGTCAAATTTTTGAATAATATTTCACTTCTGTGGGATATTTATTTATTTATTTATTTTTATTTTTATGGTGATGGGGATAGAAAACAGAGCCTTACTCGTGTTAGGCAAGTACTACATTTAATACTTTTCCCTCAGCCCAGTCTGGCCAGCTTCAGCCTCCCCAGTCTGCATTTCCAGATGTCATGTGCTGCTTTGTTTTAGGCTCCAAGAAAGTAGAATACTAAGCTTTGATTGACTTTGGTTCCTATTGTTATCTTTCAGAATCTTTCTAACAGCCGGGCATGCCTTTAATTCCAGCACTGGTGCACAGGAAGGTGGATCTCTGTGAGTTCGAGACCAAGCCTGGTCTACAGAGTGAGTGCCAGGACAGGCTCGAAAACAATACAGAGAAACCCTGTCTCAGAAAAACAGAATCCTTCTAAAAAGTTTTCTGTAAAAAGAGCAATGAAGTTTTGTGAGTGGCATTTTGACTTCTAGGCAAAGCTATGTTTAGTGCTGGTCTGTACTTATTTGCATTATAGATCTCATGGCTAAATGCTAACCAGATGAGTTTGAGCTGGGTGTGGTCTCCGTCTTCTGCTGGGCTCCAGGAAGCCATTGCTGATATCAGATTGAACAGACAACTTGCCATTTTTCAAAGCAAGCTGTAACTGCTTCAAGATTTCACGTTTTCAATTTTAATGTTTTATTTGTGTGAAAGCAGCTCTGAGGCAACCACTTGAAATTCCTCTTCAGGAAAATGTGAAAAGAAGGAAATCCACCAGAGAAAACCAATCCACCAGAGTCAGAAAAAGTGCTAAAGTGTTTGCCTGAAGGCTTCGACCTCTATCCCAGTCAAGATCATAGGATGATAACTTTTAAAAAATATAGCTGAAACTTATACTCTCTCTCTCTCTCTCTCTCTCTCTCTCTCTCTCTCTCTCTCTCTCTCTCTCTCTCTCTCTGTGCGTGTGTTTGTGTGTCTCTCTCTGTCTCTCTCTCACTTTTATTTCTTCAGAAGTCTTCTTTCCTCAATCCCTCTGCAGCTGGGGATAAATTTGACTTGTAGAAATTTGGGCCTTAGGATTTCAAGAATGACTCAGAATTTGAAGATAGAGTTTTGTTTTGTTTTGTTTTTCTATAGTGGGGGAACCTGCAAAGTATCAGTAGACTTTTGAAAGACTAATAGGCAGAAATGACTATAAGTGTACTAGTTCTGTAGGAGAAAGCTATCAAGACAGCAAGTATGATTGATATCCTTGGAGTTTTACAATATTCAGCAAGGTACTGGGCATTTCAAAACTTCAAATATCCAGACTTACACGAAGTGATGAAGGGGTAGGCTGTTCCTGTGCTTCTCCAACGTTCATATGTGTGAGGTTTGTCTGGAGTTGTCATTAAAATATAACTTCCCATTCTGTAGGTGTGGGGTGGGACCCAAGATTCTTCACTTTCATCTGGTTCATTGGTGACTCCAATGCCAGTAGTTCTGAGATCATATCTGCAGTAGCAAAAGCCAGCAGCCTCCGAAGTATCTACTTTGTTTGATGAAAATTACCTTTATCGTTTATTTTATATATTTGGGTGTTTTGCCTGTATATATGTGTGTGTCCCATTTGCATTCAGTGCCCATGGAGGCCAACCTCTCAGATTGGTATTACAGATAGTATAATAGTATAGATTGGTATTATAGAACCACTTTGTAGATGATGGAACCGAACCTGGGTCTTCTGGAAGAGCAGCTGACACTCAACTGCTGAGTTGTCTATCCCACCCCTGGGTTTTAGATCCTCTCTGGGCTTGGTGATGTACCTGAAGGTTGGATCAGGAGGATCTAGAGTTTAAGTCCAATCTAGGCTAGCTCATCAATGAGAAATAAACACCCAGCAGGCAGCACTCTAAAGAATATAAGAAATCTATTTCTTAGAGAGAAGTTGGTTTTTGTGTGATTCCTGAACACACTCAGAACAGCCCTGATAGTTCAAGTATACCCTCTTTTCTGTTAAAGGTTTCCCCTGGATTCCTGTCTGTGTTCTTCAGTATAAAATTCTCTGTTGTGTTTGCTTATTTGCTCTAATTATGCTCTAGTTTTCAGCCTTTGGGATGTTATTGTTCTCTCAAAAATGACTGCCCTTATACTTGCTTTCCAAATTTATGCAGTCTCTGCATCATGGTCTCTCAGCATACCTTCATACAAACTGCCTTAGGACAGTCTCCATGTAGGAAACCCGGATGACTACAGAAAGCTTTGTAAATTGGGTTTGACAACCATCTGGAGATAGCCTGTAAGGTCTTTGAGCAGGGAAGCATTCTAAAGAGGAGGATTTGTGACAGATTCTGAAAATAACTTCTTTAAATGATGGGCGAGAGAGTACTGGGCTCCCATTCTCAGCTGATGAGGGACTAGAAGGCGTCAGAAGAAAGAAAGTGACCCGACACTGCCTCATCCTCTAGAATGAGTAAGAGCTGTCAGGGATAAATGGTTTCCTTCAGAGGTTTGTCCATCTCTGTGGTAGGCAGTAGATTTTGCCTTTCACATTTATGTTAATGTGAGCTAAGGAAAGCCAGCTTGGTATGCATTTTGTTTTCCATTCTGTTATTTTCTACTCTTCTGGAAGAAGAGACCCTTAAAGAGCACAGGATGAGCTACAGCGATATTTGTGTTGCAGGTTTGCTACTGCCCTTACTTTAGAAAGCACCTGTGCTGGAACAAAGTTTCGGCACATAGCTTGCCTTTTGACTAAACAAGCAATGTGTTTGAAGGTGTTAAGAAAACCAATGTGTGGTGTGTGTGATTTTTAACTTGTAAGACAGAATTTTCTTTTTTGACTCATTTAAATAATTTTTATTTTTTGCAATTAAAATATAATTATATAGCTTTTCCCTTCCATTTTGCTCTAACCCTTGCTCTCAAATTCATGATCTCTTTTACTTTAACTGTTGCTATATGAATTTTCCTAAATATGTAAATACAACCTATTCAGGCCATATGTTCCTTGTGTGTATATGACTTCAGGGCTCACCACTTGGTATTGGTTAACCAATTGAGGGAGAGACTGTTTCTCCTATTGTCAACATTCCTTAGTTGTCTTATAGTTCTAGGGTTGGGGGGCCTATGAGAGTTCCCCCTTCCATGTTAGCATGCCCGTTGTCATTATTGAAGTCACGATTATGCAGCTGTGTTGATACTTCCTGGGTATAGCTTCTCTTACATTCCTCAGAGACAGGCTCACAGAAAACTTGCTGTATCTCTGGCTCTCACAGTCTTTCCACCCCATCATCACGGTGATCCATGGTGAGCCTCAGATGTGCAGGTTGTGTTGTAGACATGTCAGTCAGGGTGTATGCCACATGGTCACTCACTTTCTGCGTTGTTTGACTATGTAGCGGTCACCATGTGAGGAAAGAGGAAATTGGTATTTCCATGACAGCTTACAAAGGATATTTATGGCATTATAATTTTACTGTTTTGGTTTTCCTATAGTGTCCTGTTCCCTGAAAGCATGACTTTACTGTTCAGAGAAAACCTAAAATGATTATAAATGTATTGCAGGGAAAAAAGTCCTCCCACAGAATACCCCCATTCTTCCAGTCAGTGACACTTCCCAGATGCTTTGGGTTACTACATTTGTGAGATAAAAGAAGTAAATAGTATAGAGCAGCTGTGGTTAGGGTTCCCTGATCCCTACAGAACAGAAAGACTGATGCAATTAAGTGAAAGGTCTCATTCACTGAGGTTTGCTACACATATTCTGTCTATAAACTATTATCAGTATGCAATAAAGTCTGACTGCAGCATTAACTTGAGAATGATGTATAATCTTTGCTGATTGAGAAGTTAGTTCAAACTAACATAGTAGAAACATCTCATAACTGTGGTAAATGTTGTGGATGACTTATATAGCACAGAGCATATGGAAGATGCAAAGGCCCAGACTAATTGCTGTAGTTATCAAAGGTTCGTCTTTCTAATGGCTTCCTGAAACACGCTGATTACTTGCAATCATAAAAGAGTATGTATGAACCTGTCCCCACAACAATTTAGTTATTTTTTCCATGATATTATTTGGATTGCTACTAAGTATGCCCTGCCCATATCCAGTGTTAACACAAAGCTTCAGAGTTTACCATCATAGTTCAGAATCTTTGAGTATAGCATGTCAGCACACCTGTCTTAGTAATCAGTGAAGATGTCAGTTCCTGATAGTCTTGAGGCCTATGTACTCTCTTTGGTGTGGTTGTAGTTTATCTTGTGACTGACAGACAGCCATCGTGATTCATGAACCATGATTTCAGAATGCAATTTGTGTCATTTCCATATGGATAAGAAAGAATAATGCATCATAAATCCACAGCTTCCTCTGTGGTAGGAACTGCAAGTTGACCACATTTCCACAAAAAATGGATTTTCAATTAGAAAGATTTGTAGTGTTGGCAGCACATTGCCAGCCAAGAGTAAGCTGTGAAGACTTCCAGACACAAGGCAGCGTGAACCAAACAAGCGTCTGAGCTGTGTTTTCTTACTCCTCAGCAGAACAGTCTCTCAGGAGTTGGCAGAATGTTGTGGCCATATGTTTTGTGTGTGTGTGTGTGTGTGTGTGTGTGTGTGTGTTGTCTCTAAATGTCTAGCTTTGAAATTGCTTGAAGTGTTTAGCTTAGGGTAGATGTTCTTTCTAACGAGCACAGTTTTTTGCATGTCCATATCTAACATGTAGAAATATTTTCTTAGAAAAATTCTCCTTGTTTTCAACACTGAAACAGTAGATCACTTGTGTGTAGTTTTTGAGAAACATCTTAGTTTTTTTCAATCACTTACCTATGTTTATTGTAGGCATCCATGCTAGCCTTTCCTGTAGAAGAGCCACAGTAAGGAAGGCACAGTGCCTGTTTTCACACACACTGCAGTTTACCTTTTCAAGAACATCAACACTAATTTATAGGACCTTGGTTCTCATGGTGGGCCCTAGCTGGTCTGTAGACACTGTTTCATAAGCTCAGCTTGTCTGAGCAGCTGATGTTCCCTGGGTCCAGTAGCATTTTCTTTCTTGTGTAAGTGGTATCTGACAATACTTTTCCTAACTGAAGTACTTTTGAAATTTATTAAATTTAGAATGTTGACCTTGATTTAGTAGTCACATTATTTTATTTTTTGTTTGATAAATATGACATTTGTAACATTAAATGACTTTCTCTTATCTTGAGGAAACTCACAGTGTAGTTAGTTCAAGACTTGTCCTGAGTTCTCAATGATGCTACTGCCTCTACCTACCAAGTCTGATGCCCCACCTGGCCCTGAATTTCAAAGATGATATGCTGTGATATAGAGTAGAAATAATAAGTTTCTAAATGTAAAAACAGGGTATCAGAGTGGTAATTCCATGGGGTCTTTCCAAAGAACAATGTGGCAAAATTAAAGGCTTACAGCCAGGGCAGAGATTTTAAACATACGCTTGGTGACGGGTGGGAGCACTGTTTCTCATCTTTTGATTCAGTTCAAAGGAAGGGGTCACATAGGAGAATAGACCAATCTGTCTGGGTTATAATAACAATTTCTATTAGTTAGGTGTGCTGGCTGGCCTTATGTCAACTTGGCACATGCTAGAGTTATCGGAAAAGATGGGACCTCAATTGAGAAAATGCACCATTAGATCCAGCTCTAGTGCACTTTCTTAATTAGTGATTCATGAGGTAGGGCTCAACCATTGTGGGTGGTGCCATCCTTGAAGTTTTGGTTCTGGTTTCTATAAGAATGTAGGCTGAGAAAGCCATGTTGAGCAAACCAGTAAGCAACACTTCTCCATGGTCTCCATGGTCTCTGCAGCAGCTCCTGCCTCCAGGTTCCTGCCTTGCTTAAGTTTCTGTCCGGACTTCTTTTGATGTAGAAGTATAAGCTGAATAAAGCTTTTCCTCACCAAGTTGCTTTTGGTCATGATGTTTCATCACAACAATAGGAATTCTGACTAAGACAGGATGTCATGCTATCTTCTTCAAATATATAATCAAATCTATACGCTCTGAAAGTAACTTTTTTTTTTTTTTTCTCTATAGCAGCAATGGGTTTCCAGTAGTATTCTCTTGTATTATTTTCTCCAGGAAATATAGAAAGGAAAGTTGATATTGCTTCTTTGTTATTACAAATTATAAATTTTACAAAGAACTTGCCATATTTAAGGCAGTATTTTGAGTGGTGTATGCACTACTAGCCTACAGTCATCAAGATTAAACAAATACAATTAAAATTATCATTGTCCTTATTAATAGTATGTGTACATGTGACTGCAGGTGTCTGTGGAGGCTACAAGAAAGTATCTAATCTACTGGCTAAAGTTATAGTTAATCTAATCAAATGATTGTAAGCTACTTTATTGGGGTGCTTGGTATTGAATTCAGGTACTCTAAAATAGCATTATGTTCTTTTTCATTTTTTTAACCTTTTATTGAAAATAGGATTCTTCTTACATAATATATCCTGATTTCAGTTTTCTTCCCTCTACTTCTTCCAGTTCCTCCATACCTCTCCACCCATCTGGATCCATTCCGTTCTTACCTCTCATTAGAAAACTAACAGCCTTCTAAAGAATAATAATAAAATAAGATAATGCAAAAAAACAAAATTAACACGTTGGAATTTGATAAAATGGACAGAATAAACAGAAACCCACTTATTTGCACAGTCAGAAATCTCATGAAAACCTTGAACTAGAAAACCTTAAAATATAAGGAAGGGGCCTGTTGCATGCTGACTCAGTCTATGTGAGTTCCTATGAACTCTGAACATGTTTATTTAGAACAGTGGTTCTCAACCTGTGGGTCACAACCCCTTTGGTGGTTGAACAACCCTTTCCCAGGGGTCTCCTGACACCACCCTAAAACACAGATATGTACATTACAGTTCACAACAGTAGCAAAATTAAAGTAATGAATTAACAATGAACATAATTTTATGGTTTTGGGGTCACCACAACATGAGGAACTGTGTTAAAGGGTCACAGCATTAAGAACATTGTGAACGCTGCTCTAGAGTTTTAGGCATGCTGTTATGTTGTTAGTATGAGATCCCTCCATTTCTTTTTTAACGCAGGCACTTAATGCTATTAACTTCCTTTCCTCTTGGAACCACCTTCTTCGCGTTCCATTAAGTTTGGGTATGTTGTGTATTCATTTTTTTTTTTCAATTCTAGAAAGTCTTTAAGTTCTTTCTTGACCTTAGTGTTGTTCAGTTTCCATAATTTCCATAAGTTTGTAAACTTTCTGTTGTTTCTGTTGTTCTGAATAACGTGGTCAGTGTTATGTCAAGTTTGTGAGGCCCCAAAAAGGAACCAACTCACTGATGCAAATGTACAAGGTTTATTGTTTGCACAGAAGCTGCAGGAAAAGGGTGCCTAGCCTCATTTGCAAGGGGTTTATAAAGGAAAAATGCAGGGCTTAGCATTTCAGGATTGGGTAAGAGTGGGTGACCTTTGGATTCATTGCCTGGGGTCTAGGGAAATTTCAAAATTGTCACTAACAGTTGCCCATAAGGACAATTGTGTCAAGAAGATGTTATTTACCAAAATTAGTCATTGCCTGACCACCTGGATGGGGTCACTTACCCTGGGGTGGGCACACTTTGGGTGCTCCTTGGAACTATTTATGGCTCCTTGGCTGGAGCTGAATCAGCCTTGTGCCATGCAGGGAATTTCTCAAGGTGGCTTTTTCTTAGGATGGAGTTAACTCCATCCTCTCCAGTTTACCAGTCAGTGTGGTTTTATTTCAATTGTTCTCTATCTGTTGAGACTTGTTTTCACAGTATGAGGTCAGTTCTGGTGAAAGTTCTATGAAGTTCTGAGAAGAAATTATAGTCTCTTATGTTTAGGTAAAATGTTCTGTAAATATCTGTTAGGTCCACTTGGCCTATAACATAAGCTAGCTTATCCATTTTTCTGTTGAGCTTTTGTCGGGATGACTGTCTATCGATGAAGAGTCTGGAATTGAAGTCACCCACTATCATCATGTGAGACTCAATATGTGGCTTAAGCTGTAGTCTTTTCTTTTATAACCTTGAGTGCCTTTATTTTGGAGGCATAGATGTTAAGAACTGCAGTGTCATCTTGGTAGATTTTCCCTTTGAGTATGTAGTGTCTTTTTCTATCTTCTCTGATTAGTTTTTTGTTTTAATTATATTTTGTTACCTATTAAGAGACTATACCAGCTTCCTTTTGAGGTCCATTTTCTTGGAATATCTTTTTCTAGCCTTTTAACATGAGATGATGTCTATCCTTGAAGTTTAGGTGTGGTCCTTGGATGCAGAAGAAGGGATAGATCCTGTTTTCATATCCATTCTGTTAGCCTGTGTCTTTTTTCTTTTAAATTTAGATTAGAAACAATCTTATTTTACATATCAATCCCAGCTCCCTCTCCCTCCCATTCTCCCATGCCCCTCACTGAACCCCATCCCATCCTTCTTCTGCTCCCCTGGGAGGGTGAGGCCTTCCATGGGGGATTATCAAAGTATGTCACATCATTTGGGATAGGGCCTACTCTAGGCTGAGAGTGTAACCCTCTATGGGGAGTGGGCTCCCAAAGTCCATTTATATGCTAGGAATAAATACTGATGCATTATCAGAGGCCCCATAGACTGCACACAGACTGTCTCTTTTTATTGGGGAATTGAGACCATTGATGTTGAGAGTTATCAATGAGCATTGTTTGTTGATTCCTGTTTCTATCCGTGGTGTGTGTGTTTTCCTTCTTTTATTTTGCTCTGTGGGATTATTCATTCCTTGAATTTTCTTAGGTGTAGTTAAATTCTTTAGATTGGAGTTTTTCCTTCTAGTGTCTTTTGTGGGGCTGGATTTTTAGGTAGCCATTGCTTAAATTTGGTCTTATCATAGAATGTCTTATTTTCCCCATCTATGGTGATTGAAAGTTTTGCTGAATATAGTAGTATGTTCTGGCATCTGTGTTCTCTTAGAGTTTAGGCCCTGCTGGCTTTTAGAGTCTTCATTGAGAAGTCAGGTGTTATTCTTCATAGGTTTGCCTTTGTATGTTATTTTTCCCTTGCAGATTTTAATATTCTTTCCTGTTCTGTATGTTTAGTGTTTTAATTATTATGTGCTGAGGGGATTTTTTTTTTTTTTTTTTTTTGGATCCATTCTATTTGGTATTTTGAATGCTTCTTTTACCTTCTTTAGGTTAGGGAAATTTTCTTTGATGAGTTTGTTGAAAGTATTTTGTGTGCCTTTGACCTGTGTTTCTTCTTCCTCTATTCCTATTATTCGTAGTTTTGGTCTTTTCATAGTTTCCCAGATTTCCTGGATGTTTTGTGCTAAGAGTTTTTCAGATTTAACATTTTCTTTGACTGAGGTTTATCTTGTTTTCAATGCCTGAGATCCTCTCTTCCTTTTATTGTATTCTGCTGATAAAGCTTGACTCTGAGGTTCCTGTTCAAGTTCCTAAATTTTTCCATTTCCAGATCTCCCTCAGTTTGGGTTTTCTTTCCAGAGTCTCTAAGTTCAGGTCTTGAATGGCTTTATTGGTTTCCTTTCACTGAATTTTCATATATTTCCTTAAGAGATTTATTCATTTCTCTTTTAGGACCTCTATCCTTTTCATAAATATTTATTGTGGTTTTTGTCTTGTGCCTTAGCTACGCTGCAATACTCACGGCTTGCTGTGATGGGGTTGCTGGGCCCCACTAAAGACATATTGTCCTGGCTGATTGGTTGTGTTTTATGCTGGTATCTAGGCGTCTGTGTTTGGGAAGACTGTAATTCAAGGGGCTGATATGTAGTCTTGTCTTTGCTGGGTGAGCGTTTTGTTTCTTGGTGTCTGTTTTCTCTCTGGTTTTAGGACAATGTGATAGCTATGTGTTGTACAGTAGGACAATTCTTTTGGGGATCCTGATAGATATGTCCATGTGGGTAAAGATCTCAGTAAAATGTGATTCTAGGTATGGGAAGCTATTAGGAATGGGGATTTTATAGGTTGAGGAGACTGAGTGGGTGCACAGGAAGGAAGCAAGCAGGGTATTCCATCAGAATCTGCTTAGTCCCCTGGGGATGTGGGCAGAGAGTGAGGAGAGTCACAGTAGTATGTTAGCTATGGAAGTTGAGATGACAAGAGGGTTGGACTTGGTGGAATGGAGACAGAGTTGAAGATCTGCAGTTAGCCTGCCTGCTTTGCTGGCTAAAGTGGCCAGAGAAAGCCTGTTAGAGTTGAGGGCTGGGACAGCACAATGAGTTGGGGGAAGGAAGTTTGCAGGGGATCTGTGTGATCCACTCAACAGTGGGGTGGGAAAGGATGCTGCTGCAGGTGGTCTGTGCCACAGCTGGGGATAAATAAGACTGGGAGAATGGATTTGGAGGAGCCAACAGAGAGGTGAAGGTCTACAACTAGCGTCTCTGCCTCCCTGGCCAGAGCGGCCAAGTCTTCCCAGGGAATGTCTGCTGCAGTTGGGAGCTGGGATAAAGTAATGGGAGGGCATGGGGGGGGGGCTAGAAGTGCTGTGAGCCACAAGATCACATAGTAATTACATAGCTTCACATCACGAGACTACGCGGAAGAACTAAGAATTCTCCTGATGGATAAAACCAGTATAAAAGTTGGCATTATGGTCTTGTGAGTGAATTGGCTGTTTCTTGCTGTAGATTCTACCTGTAGCTTATTCCTTTCTGCTACAAGCTTGAGATTTACTTCCCATAGTTCAGCACTATCTGATTATTTACTGGGAACAAATTCCCCCATGCATTTGGAGTTTACTGGTTACACTCCCTAATTATGTGTAAAACCTGTTCTCCACTACCAGATCCTAGTTTACTGATTACATCAGATCCTAGTTTACTGATTACATTCCGTAGCTGTGTCTCCCTGTATCAGGCCTGTGTCTCTCCTATGTAATTACAGAGATCTGCCTTCCTGCAATTATCCTTATTGACAAGCATTTGGTCAGTGTTTAGGGCCCAGGCAAAGCATTCCATCTAAGACATTCCCAGATATCCAAGGACATGGAATTATTATGTGCCCAAAGTTGTTGATTCATAGTCACCTACATGGATAGAAAAATAAGCACGCCCTGGTTCTACCTCACTGGCAGATACAGCAGCAATAACCTAAACTAACCTTGCACTAAAAGGATCTCAATCTTCTTGTTTTAGTAACTCATGATTTTTGCTCAGAGATTTACTTCTCCCTCCTGTTTCCCCTGAGCAGATAAAGACAAGAGTAATCAGCCCATTTGCTCACCCTCAGAGAAAAGTAAACTTTCCTGAAGTCCTGTGCGGCCACTGAGGCCAGAGCACTGGAGGGCGCCAGGTTTTGTTTCTTGTGCAAAGTAAACTTAGACCCTCTGCTTGACCCACAGCCCTAAGCAACTGATGCTAAAAGCTTCTCCTAGCAGGTTTAGTCTATAACTCTGTGTGTAAATCTCATCTGCCCTGCTGACCCTGAGAAACTCAAGGAAAAAGAATTTCTGTTGCAAATGTATATATACCTGTACCCCCTACTCCGAAGAACTGGGGAGAACAGAGAGACAGAAGGGAACAGAGAAAGAAAAAAGAAGAAAGGAACTAGCCGAGGAGCGATTGTGTGTGGGTCAGTTCCTTTCCCCTCAGATTTTAGTTCCTTCGCTTACTTGTAGTTCCTTTTTATGAACCCTGAACAAAAATTGTGAAAGCAAAGGACTTTTAAAGTTTTCAACATAGGAGGGAGGATCTGTGTGATCCTCCGGAAATGGGAAGGGGAGGCCTTGGCAGCTTATCTGCTGCAGAGGTAAGTATGAGACTGGGGGATGGTATTTGGAGGAGCTGAGGGAGAGGTGAAGATCTGAGTCAGTATGTTCTCTTAACCACGCAGTCATCCTTCCACCTCCCACACAATGGATATAGATTTTAAGCCCATTCTTCAGATGAGAAAGCTGACTGAGATAGTAAGTGCTTACCCAAACTCATGTTCAAGTGTCCACACTCAGGCTATCCCTCTGCACTGTGCTCCGCCATCTTGAGAGTAATATGATGGCAATAATTAGGTTCCCTTTACAGTCCTATTGAAATATTATTGAAAAGTAAAATATACATATATCGCAAGGGCACAAAATGATATATTCATATATCTACATTAAGGAGTTGCCACAGTCAAGCTAATTACTCATTCATCGATTCATGTAGTTATTACTATTCTCTTCCCACCCGTCTCTACGGAATTCTTTTCTTCTCACGCTAGTCTCTTTTCCTTTCTCTCCCTTTGAGTGAGCCCACTTAAATTTCTGGTAAATCTTAGTGACACAATACAGCATTATTAACTGTAGCCACATTGCTGTGTATCATACCCTTAGAACATTTGCATCTTGGGCAAGTGAAGCTTTGTATATATTTTTTTTTATTCTGTTTTCCCACATTCTTCTCATCCAGCCTTCAACAACACATTCTGCCTTCTACACCTAGGTTTGACTATTAGAATTTCCACATATGAGTGAGATCTTTTTGTTGTCTGCCTCTGGTTTATTCTCTTAATTCTATTATCCTCTTGGCTGTGTAAAATGAGATTTTCTTGTATCCCAATTCTGAGTAGTTTCCTTTAGCATGGATGTATGTGAATGTGTAATTCATGAGTTTTTAGGTTGTTTCCATGCTTTGTATATTATGGATAATGCTGTGGTAGGCATGGGTATGCTAATTCCCTTTTTTTGTGTGCAGATCTCATTTCATTTGAATGTAAATTAGTCTCCCCTTATCTGTGGAGACCATATTCAAAGAACTGTAAGCAGATGCTTGAAGTCATATATAGTGCTAAACACTGCATATTCTTTTATTTTTCTCATATAAACAAACCATGAAAAGTTTGATCTGTAAATTAGGTATAGAAAGAGCTCAAAACAACACCTAATGCTAAATTAGATAATAAAATTAATGTGCCTATGACACATCTCAATATATTATATTCTTCTGAAGTTATCTTTCTTGTAATGCGAGATGATATAGTTGCTTGAATGATGTGACGGATTTTGATGGTATTGATAGAGATGTTACAAACTCCATTAGGCTGATCTGTGATCCCATGCCAGTTGATCTCTCCATGACTAATGGGTGGGTAGAACATGTAACATGGATACAGTGAACAAACGGGTGTACATTGGAGATTTCATCATGATACTGTGCAGAATTTAAAACTCATGATTGGTTTGGCTTTGGTGTTTTACATTGAAATTGTCAAGTTATGTTTGGGTGTTGGTAACTGAAACAGAAAACAGCAGGGAGTGTTTTATGGATACCCAGAAACAAGATCATAAAGTCAACGGCATCAGCAAAGACCTAACTCTTGCATCCAATGGGCATAATGTTCAGGATGGCTGCACCTCATGTACCAGTTTGATCCCAGATACAGAAAGTGAGTTCATTGAGCCTAAATGTTGTTACCTGGATGAGTGTGCTATAAGAGATACATGGTGTGTGTGTGTGTGTGTGTGTGTGTGTGTGTGTGTGTGTGTGTGTACTGTAACTGTTTTACTATCAGGTAAGTTCAGAGTTTTGTGCAAAGGAAACTTTATAGAAGTGTTTCAGAAACCAGAATTATGTTTTAAGTGAAAACCTCTATTTCCCAGTTTCCTTAGGACATTATCTTTTTTGATCTTTCGATCTCATAATTCAGTCTTGTCTTTTTTTTTTTTTTTTTTTTTTTCATGTTCCAGGCAATGTTCAGTCTTTGTATGGTGGAAAGTGGAGCTGATGAAGTAAATTTACATGGCGTGACCAGCCTGGGCTTAAAGCAAGCTCTGGAGTTTGCATACACAGGACAGGTATGGTGCCAAGTGTAACATGAGCAGCTTTGTTTATTGACCGTTCCTAACCAAAAGAAATTATCCTCAATGCATGAGGTTTAGTGCCTTTATATGTTGATCATTTCATTGTTTAAAAAAATTCATGTCTACCTACTTTTATAATTGAAATAATTGAAAAGTGAGTAGAGCCATTTGATTTTTTAAATTAATTTTTATTTAAATTAAAAACAATCTTATTATACATACCAATTCCAGTTCCCTCTCCCTCTCTTACTCCCATTACCCCCACCATCTCTCCATCACGTCCCCCATCCACCTCAGGGAGAGTGAAGCCTTCCAGGAAGGATATCAAAGTTTGCCACATTATTTGGGAAAGGATCATGGCCCTCTCCTATGTATCTAGACTGAGACATCCACCTCAGGGAGAGTGAAGCCTTCCAGGAAGGATATCAAAGTTTGCCACATTATTTGGGAAAGGATCATGGCCCTTTCCTATGTATCTAGACTGAGAGAGTATGCCTCCATAGGGAATGGGCTCCCTAGGGATAAATACTGGTTCCACTGCGCTGGAACAGCTCAGATCAGCTCAGATCAGCTGTTTCTGTGGGTTTCCCTAGCCTGGTCTTGACCTCTTTGCTCATGACTCCTCCCTCTCTACAACTGGATTCCAGGAGTTTGAGCCATTTGATTTTTAATGTTATCCAGTAAACACAATATTTAATCTGAACTATATGCTTGCTAAGATTGTTTTTTATGATTCAAATACCTGACATATAGAAAATAATTGCAGCTAGTTGAATTCTTGTTATCACTTAAGCTCAGTGACTCAATTATGGCTTTACTGTCTAAAAAGCAAGAGCAAAATGTGCAAGAACTATAGTCTAGTGGTAGTGTGAACAAGACCTCTATCCACAAAGAAAAAAAAATCAAAACAGTTGTTTTAGTTAGGGTTACTATTGGTGTGATGAAACACCATGACCAAAAAAGGCAAGTTGAGGAGGAAAATATTTATTTGGCTTTCTGTCTACATCACTGTTCATCTTAGAAGACAGTCATGCCAGGAACTCAAGAGACAGGGGCTGATGCAGAGCCCATGGAAGGGTGCTGCGTACTGGCTTATTGTCCGTGGATTACTCAGCCTGCTTTCTTATAGAAGTCATGGCAGGCCCAGAAGTGGAACTACTACTACTCACAACGTACTGCATCTGTCCCCATCAATCACTAAATAAGAAAATGCCCTACATGCCTGCCTACAGCCTATTTTATGGAGCCATTTTCTTAATTGTGGTTTCCTTCTCTTAGATGGCTGTAACTTGTGTGAAGTTGACATTAAATTAGCCAGCACAGTTGACCTCTTGTCAACTTGACACACACTATTTAACAGCAATCTTTCTTTTTTAGTTTAACCCCAAGATCTCATATTAATAAGTATCACAGTACAAAACATACTACAAACTTACACATACAATTTCAAACATTTTAAAAATTAAGCCAATTTAATATATCGTTTCTTTTGAAAGATAAAAAATCTCTAAAAATCCAGTCTCTAAAATGTCAAAATTGTGGTGGAAGAATCCATTTGTACACTGTGAATATGTATTACTCTGATTTGTTTAATGAAGAAATTGACTGGCCAATAGCTGAACAGAATCAGATTATGTGGGAGAGCCAAACTGAGAATGCTAGGGAAAAGGGTGGAGTAAGAGGAATCACCAGGAGTTGCAGAGGGAGCAAGACATTATGAAGGACAGGTAAAGGCATGAGCCATGTGGCAATGCATAGATTAATAGAAATGGGTCAGTTTAAGTTGTAAGAGTTAGCTAGTAACAAGCCTGAGCTATTGGCCAAGCATTTATAAATAATAATAAGTTTCCATGTAAGTTATTTGGGAACTGGCAGAGGAGAAAGAAAAGTCCACCTACACAAAATCTCTTTCGTAATTCTAAGTCTCTGAAATATTAAGTTAAATAATTTTTTACTCCAAGAGGGAAGGGCCAATCTAAACAAAGCAAAGCTGTAAGTCTAACAGCATAAATCTCAGTGCCACACTTCTAGGATTCATGATTTTCTGGGTTCCTCCAAAAGGTTTGCCACAGCACACGCAGCCTGTCTCGAGGGCTTAGCCCATTTCCAATCCATGGCTGCTAGACATACTTGGAGGTTCTCCCATGGTACTGGATTCTCCAAAATGCTGGGTCTACTGCTACAATGGGGCTGCACTTTCACCACTTTCACTTTCCTGGATCTCTTCAGGGACTCCAGCCCTGCCACATAGTGACAAGCCTCAGCTGCTCTCCATGACCCCATCCATGCCTTCAGAAATATTACCGTCTGGGTGACCCTTAAAAAACCAAGTTCTTCTTCCAGCATGAGGCCACCTCTTGAACATAGCTTGAACACATTTCAAAAAAGACTGCACTTCAACAATGCTGGTCTCTTCTTAATCACAACCAACTCTTCGGCCCCAGGTGACAGCATCTATTGTCCCAGAAAAGCAAAGACTTTAGTGGTTCTGGTCTTTTGTCAGTTACAACAGAGTCTTCAGCATCAGCTGATGAGACACCATAGATCCTTCACATGAATGGCCCAGTAGAATCTTTACTTCCCTCTGAAACTTCACAAGCCAGTCCTCCATTGTCTGCAATCTCTTTCAATACTCTTATGTTTCAAGCTCCCACAGAGGAGCTTAACAAAATCTCCATTCTCAATAGCTTTTCCAGACCAAAATCCCAAAGTCAATCTACAGTCTTCCTAAAACTACGTGGTCAGATCTGCATTAGAGATACCCTGCTTCTGGTACCAATTTCTGTGTTAGGCAGATTGATATGGTAAAATACCACAACCCAAAGTAACTTGTGGAGGAAAGGGTTTATTTTCCTCACTCTTCCATATCACTCTCTTCATCACAGAAAGCACTCAGACCAGGAATACAAATCAGGCCGGAATATAGAGTCGGGAGCTGATGTGGAGGACTGTTGCTTACTGAATTGCTCTCCATGGCTTGTTTGTCCTGCTTCCTTATAGAACTCAGAGTCACAAGCTCTGGGCTAGAAACTCCCACAATGGGCTGGGCCCTCTCATATCAAACACTAATTAATAAGATGTTCTGCAGGCTTGCCTACAACCTAATCTTATAGAGGCATTTTCCTATCGAGGTTCCCTCCTCTCAGATGACTGTAGCTTGTGACAAGTTGACATAAACTATCCAGCACAACAGTATTAAACTATCAAGAAGATTTGGGAGTTGTGACAGAAGCAGAACACATACAAAAGTAGGAGACATAGTCACTAGGGGCCACCTGCACTGCATTTCACAGATAAGGTGATATTTGGTCCTTAAAGAATGTGGAAAGGTTTACCTTCCCTCTGAATTTTCTTTATACGATTATTGGAAAGTATGGTATTTGGGATTGGAGAGATAGTTCAGCAGAGATGGCTCTGATCTCTAGGTGCTCTTCTAGAAGACTCAGGTTCAATGGAACCTCACAATTATTTCTAACTCTAGTCCTAGGAGATCTAGTGCCTTCTTCTGGCCTCCATGGGCATGATGCATATAAGTGGTGCACAGACATGCAGGCAAAATACTCATATGTGTAAAAAAAATTAAGACTGATATTATTCAGTCTTTTTCTTAATCCAGTATAGTTTGAGATTTATATCTTAGATTAAGACAAATCTTGCATTTAGAATAAAAATAGAAGTAAAAACACCATACATTGAGTAAAAGGAACAAAGGAAGAAAATGAATGAAAATTAAGGGTTAGCTTAGACAAATTTTATATCTTAGAAAATTAAGACAAGCAGTTATTATACAGAGTTGCCAAATATTTTGTAGTGAGATTATTTTGTGCTTTTTGGTTTACACATATAAGTTAACATATTAGTTCTAAAGTATTTCGTGTATACATTTATTTTGTAACACCATTGTTATATCTACATTATCTACCTATTATGTAAAATCAATAATCCATAATTCATGTAGAGAAACTGAGGCTTGGCACTTATGTGGCAGGGTCAGAGTCTCTGAAGAGAGGCCAGGAGGCTGTTGATGTACATTCAGCCTCAATTGTAGTGAATACTCCTGCGTATTTGCAATGCCAGTACTATGGGATGACCAGTAGGGACAACAGAAGGTATGGAGCGGAGCCTGCCTGAACTGTAAAAAGCTGTGTGTACTGTGGCTGTTGGAGCCAGGGTGTTGTAGCTGTCCAAGGTCTCTGGAGCTCAGAAGTGAGTCCAACATCTTGGACACTGGGCTACAGATTGGATTTACAATATTGGAGTTTGGTTTTGCTTTGATCTGATTGTCACTGTGCCCTATATTTTCTCTCTTGGAAGTAAGTATGTGAGTTACTTTTTATTTTACAGGAGGCCATAGTTGAGACACTTTGGAGTTAGAAAGAGGTGGTGGATACTTTGAAAAGACTGAAATTTTAAAGTGGCTCTACTCTTTAACCTTTGAAAAGTCTGTAAGGTTTATAAAAATCATGAAGTTATATAGTGTTTGTGGGGAGAAATGAGACAGGAAAAGGCCAGGGTTTAACAGTAATGAATGTATGTTCGTATCAACTGTATGGGTTAGTTTTGTCATCTTGACACAAACTAAAGTCTTTAGGGAATAGTGAACCTTAATTGACAACATACCTCCCTCAGATTGTTCTGTGGGGGCACGTTAATGTGGGAAGTGCATTGGGGTGGTATCACCTCTGAGTGAATGGTTCAGGGTGGTAAAAAAAAAAAAAAAAGCCAGGTTGAGTGAGCCATAGAGATCAAGAAGACCAACACGAAGCCTTCTTACCTCCAGGTTCCTTCCTTGAGTTCCTGTCCTGACTTCTCTCAGTGATGGGCTGTAAACTGTACGATCAATAAGCCTTTTCTTCCCAAGTTGCATTTGGTAAAGGTGTTTGTCACAGTAATAGAAAAAACATACATGTAGCAAATATAATGACATTTTTAAAAGGAAAGGAAACCAAGTCCCTAGACCTATCATGGACTTGTGCACATTCTGTCTCGAGACCAGAGGCCTTTTCTGGAGAGTACTCACAGAGCGACACTGAGGCTGGAGTACATGCCATCAACTTGGCTGTTGAAATTGTGTTCTGACAGGGCAGGAAGGAGTGTCTCTCTCATGGAACACTGGAAAGCACCCAGATCACAACTCTAGGCCCTTCCTGGGTGCGTTGTGACCTCATTTGTAAAGCAGCTTTAAGGAATGTGGTGAGTTGTCTTGAAAGGCAACAAGATCCCCAGGGCATGGTAATTTAAGCCCTTAATTCCAGGCAGAGGCAGGAGGAACTCTGGGGTTTAGGCTAGCTTGTTTTACATAGCAAATTCCAGGGGAGCTGGGAGTAAATATAGAGATCCTCTCTCAAGCAAAACAAAACAGACAGCAAGATCAAGGAGATGCAATGGACTGAATAAAATCTTTCCTTGTGTATTGACCTAATTGTTGAACCCCTTCCTCTTTCCAAGTCTGTTGGCTTTTTCCAGAATGCTGTCAAGACAGACATGTCATGTCTGCTACAGCTTGTCATTTTGTTTAAAGAGGCACAGAAGTACCTGAAGCTGTTTGAAAACAATTCTATTTCCCCAGTCTCTCTCTCTCTCTCTCTCTCTCTCTCTCTCTCTCTCTCTCTCTCTCTCTCTCTGTGTGTGTGTGTGTTTGTGTCTGTGTGTCTGTGTGTGTGTGTCTGTGTCTGTGTGTGTCTGTGTGTGTCTCTGTGTGTCTGTGTGTGTGTGTGTGTGTGTGTGTGTGCGTGTGTGCGTGTGTTCTATAGAGAGTGCCTCCTGTGTCAGTGAGGTTGGAGCTTTCATTATTGTTTCATGTCATTACTCTGCTACAAACAGGAAGATGAGATAGAATTGTGGCTTTTTTTTTTTTTTTTTAATACAGGGTTTTTCTGTGCAACAGCCCTGCCTGTCCTGTAACTAGATGTGTAGACTGGGATGGCCTCAAACTCACAGAGATCCACCTGCCTCTGCCTCCTGAGTTCTGAGATTAAAGGTGAGTGCCACCACTGCCTGGCAGAGCTTTATAGTCAGATGTGGTGGCCCTGCCTTTAATCCTAGCCCTCAGAAAGCAGAGGCAAGTGGATATCTGTGAATTTGAGGTCAGCCTTGCCTACATTGCAAATTCCAGGCCACTCAGGGTTATGTAGTAAGACCTCTCTCAAAAACTGACTTCATAATAAATCCATTTTGCCTTGAAACTGAGATACAGATGATGGCAAAACAATGCATTTTAGCACATTTTGGAAATGTGTAAAGATTCCTTCTCTTACTATGGAATTGAAATTAATATTTGGCAAAGAAGAATGTGGAATGTAGCAGTATAAATGAAAGCATAGTTTATTCAGTTTCTTCATTGTTACAGATCATTATGGATTTTTAGTGTGTTTTTATTAATCTGTATATATGTATATGTATGTTATATATGTGATATATATTCACTATAGAGCTGTGTGTAGGAGGAATACAGATACACATAAAAACACACATGTACACATACACACTGACAGTTGATTATATGTTTAGCTCGTTGTAGTAGACATAGTATAAAATACAAGTATTTGAAGTGTCTGAAAATCACTGCTGTCTTGGAAAGAAGTTTGGAGTACAGAGTGGGAGTGATGAATGAATCCTGCTAAGTACAACAGTGTGTGTGTGTGTGTGTGTGTGTGTGTGTGTGTGTGTGTGTGTGTGTGTGTGTGTGTGTGTGTTCCTCCTACACACAGTTCTAAAGTACAGCCTTCTTAAAATCATCCCACAGATTTCATCCAGGAAGTGTTGAAGAAAAGTCGAATTTTTCCCCAATGCTAATAGTCCCTCTGAACATGTGAGCATGATTCCTATGTCATCACCAGCACCTGCCTCACAAGCTTATACTTGTCTTTGCATTCATTAGAAAGCATTCTTCTCTGTCTACACACTGCTAACAAATTGCTTGGACTAGGCTCAAGATATGTTGCAGCCAGAAACAATTGCTGGGATTGTAGCAGTGGCAGTGATGGGACAGAGGTAGCAGACAGAACCTCTTTGGAGAGCCAGCCTTGTCCTAGAGACTGTCATTAGGAAGACTAGCCATAGAAGGAGGAAGAATGAACCCAAGGAAGTACTCTGGTTATGCCAGAACAATGGTCCCTGTTTCCTGGCCTCCTCCATCTCACTTTCTCATGTCTCACAAGAGGCATGAGAAAGATGAGGAGAACAGAGGATCCTGCATCTCAGTCCTGATTGCTATAAGACAGACAGTCAGGCAACAGGAAAATGGACAAAACCCTTCAGCTAGATGATGGGGAGGAGCAGGTGACACTGAAACTACTTTATAAAGGAAAGAACCCTGAGAAGCAGGACAACTAACTCAGTGCTTTAAAATAACCTCTAGGAACTAAGTAGCTTAGTGCTGGGATGTGAGCAAGAAGAACTCAGGGCCCCTGAGTTCAGCACCCTGGCTGTAATGTTTACACTGTGTGAAGGGCGGCTAGATTCCCTCTTATTTCCGGGGACTTGGTTTCCTGCTGTGTCACTCATAGCCTGTTAAAAGCTTCAGAAGCCCAGAATAGAAGGAGAAATGCCATGCCAACAGTCTTCTTTAGACCACTCCATGTCTGAATATCGCTAACTTTGTCAGCTATGAGACAATTGTATCAGCATCTGGAGAATAAAAATAGTGTTGATATGGCCTTTCTCTTCTCTTCAGTAACCGAGATAGTAGCCCTTGACTTATTGAGTTCAGTGTGTTTTAGGGACACACATTCTAATTGCCTTTCTCTGACCCAGAGAACTCTTTAGTGTCATATGCATGAGGAAATATTCTGTAACTTTTACCATTTGTAAATCTTTAAGAGATAAAAAAAAAATGTGGTATTCTTGCAAATGAAAAGACATTCTTATATATAGTGGCAATTATACAAAACTATTCACACAGATAAGAGTAGAATACCAGAGGAAAGTTTTCCTTAGTTTTCATGTTCTTATGTATTAAAGGCTTTTTTTCCTGGTTTTCATTTGGTTCTTATAAGTTCACGGTGTGTGTGTGTGTGTGTGTGTGTGTGTGTGTGTGTGTGTGTGTAAAACCCTTATTCAAATGTATGCAGGGTATTGATGACAGTTCCTGCCATGTAATAGGCCTTGATACCACCAAAGAATAGGATGCCTGCTGGGAGGTATGTATATGTAGCACTTTATTTTGACTGAAAGTATATTTATTCCCCTCAACAGAATACTGTTCTCTAGAGACCTGAGCATCAGGCAGCAGAGTAGCAGCAATCTTAATTGGATCTGCTTTCCCACGGGTGATTCCTTCAGGGGTAAATGTGTCACTTGGTATGGAAAAACAATCTCCATCACATTTACTTATGAGCCTTACCCTGGCTGTAGCACATAAAACAATTCTAGAAGGAAATTTGCTGAAGTGTGCCTGTTGGGAACAAGCATGAAGATTATTCAGTAGTAGTTTAGTGTTTTAATTCCAAGACCTTGTAGTCACCTCATAATGTCTGAGGGCACCTGGAGGGTGGGAGGCTCTGGAGCCATCTCAGCTGTGACCCAGGGTCTTCAGGGTGCATCCTGAAAACCTTCTTCTAGAGGAGAGTATTTTTGTTGTTGTTGTTGTTTGTTTTTTGTATTTAAAGGTGCCAAATAAAAACCCACATTTTCAGAACATAAGATGTTAATAAATCCAACAAAAACATATTTAACGGCTGTGAATTTTACAGAGCAATATGATAACCCGGATCCATTTTGATTAGATGATGGTTGATGTATGTTTTACATACATTAACAAATCATAACTTTTCCCTTAAGTGTGAGTTTGAGACCTTCAGTCCATTTTTTCAGGACTTGTACTTCTTCGTGGGGAACGACTTCTTTTAGGAGATAGAGATCTGGATTTTGATTGGCTACTTTTGGCCATGAAATAGACTTGGATTTTGATCTTGACCTGGAACGCAATTGGAAATACCTCAATCCTTTTATAGAACCATACCTAGATCTTCTGAGTGAAGCTGATCTTGATCTATGAAAAGACACAGAGCTTGATCTTCGAGGGGATGCTAATCTTGACCTCCTTCCCCGACTCCTGCTTCGTGAGCAAGAGTATCATCTTCCCCTGGATCAGGAATGTGATCTAGATCCTGACCTGCTTCTTCTCCAACGGCTATAGCAATGGCAGTCATAGGCATAATGACCTTTTCCACCACACTCATAGCTTCTATCATTAGGATCAAAGGGACATTGGGTAGGTGGCCTACCAAAACGAGATCTCCGAGGCATTCCTGTCCATAATTCAACTCTCACCAGAGAACCACAAATCACCTTCCCATCTAATCCCTGAACTGCATCTTCTGCATCTCTGGGATCTTTAAATTCTACAAAGGCAAATCCCAGAGGATTCCTGGCAATCCATACAGTCCTTAAAGGTCCATAGTAACAGAATGCCCTTTCTAACTCTCCTTTATCAGCACCAGTTCCCAGGTTACCAACGTGCACCTTGGTTTCTCCTCCATACCACAGTTAACGTGCCAGTAACATGGAAGCGCTGCACGTTGGCACTCGTTGATACTCCCGGCGGCACACGAGGAGAGTATTTTTAATCTGCAGAAAATGGTCATTTTTCTCCTCACTTTATTCTTGCTAGGCTGTGTATCTGTTCATGCCTGCATTTCTCTCCATAATAGATTTTTATACACAGAAGCTTGAGGAGAAATTTTGAGTCCATATATCTACAAACACCAGATATTTTTTTTTCACAAAGAAGAAAAAAAAAAAACACTGTAGAAAAGACAGCATCTTCAACAAGTAGTGCTGATCAAACTGAATAGCTGCATGGAAAAAAATTAAAATATATTTGTATTTCTCACTCCACAAAAAATTCTTTCAAATGAATCAAGGGACTCAACACAGAACCTAATATCCTTATTCTGACAAAGGAAAAGTAGAAGATATACTTGAACTCATTGGGGCAAGAAAGGATTTTTTGAGCAGGACCTTGGTATTAAGACTTATAATTAATAAATGGGACCGTATGAAGCTAAATGCTTCTATACAGCAAAGGACATACCATCATTCAAGCAAAGTCGTTTACTGCAGGATAGGAAAAGTCTTTTGTACCAATTATAAATCTGATAGAGGGTTATCATTTAGAATATATAAAGAACTAAAACAAAACAAAACAAAAAAAGCAAAACCCAGAAAATCAAGAAAAAAAACTACACAATTAAAAAAAAATAGGGCATGGAACAAAGCGGAGTTTTCAAAAGATGAAACACAAATGGCTGAGAAATACTTTTAAAATGTTCAACATCCTTAGCCTTTAGCAAAATGTAAATTGAAACTATGTTGGGATTTTATTTTATTCCACTCATAATGGCCAAGATCAATAAAATAAATGACAGTAGATGCCGGTGAAGATGCAGGAGAAGGGATACACTTACTCGTTGCTTACTCACTGTGGAAGGGACTCAACAAGCTTTAAATAGATTAGGTTAGGTATTGAGTTAGGCACCAGGTGAGGAGGATGGGGAGGAGGAGGGAATCTACCAACAAAATGCAGTGTTATGAAGAGATGAAGGAGAAACTGGAACAGGAGGATTGTGTGGGGTGAAAAATTACAAGGCAAGTGACGTAGGGATAACTTTTAGTTTGTAAAAATGTCTCAGAGCCATGTCAATGAAATGGAATTTCCCTCCACCCCCAAATTTGATTTAGATGTTTATGATAATAACTCACAGAAGGCCCTTTCTACCTTGAAATAAAATTCTTACATAATGCAACTGATGTCTGAACTTCAATGATCTGCACAGTAAAGGATAAATGTAAAGAAAAAATTATTTTAGAAATCAAGTCAATACATGTATAGTGGGGTATAATTCTTCCCAGAGGTGGGTAAACACTTGTCTACATGTACAGGTGGCTTGGCCGTGCCTGGGACCATTGGCTGATACATGAGTGTTTACCGGCAGCACACATACCAGAGCATATCCTTGACACTGTACTGCTATAAACAGCGGGTAACTCTCAGTAAAAGTCCAAGATAAAGACATTAAGGTTGTTTCTACTCATCGTTTACTGTCATAACACTGGAAAAGTGAACGTATTGTCATGCAGAAAAACAATAAAAATGTGGTTCCATGTTAGAGTTAAGGTTTGGCCTTTCAGCTTTATAAATGAAACCTTGTTTGGTATGTGTTACTGCAGGGCATCTCAGTACCCAGCTGTAGAGGAATCCTTGGTGGCTGTTCTTTACATCACCTGCCATCTGACATCCTTCTCGGATGACTGGAGATGTCCATGCAAATTTCCCAGTTGTCCTCTAGAGAGAGATAGACTCCTTTAAGAAATACTGTTCATATTTCAGATTGCATACTGAGATCAAGCAAGAAAAACCAGAAGGCAATGCTTGGATTTTGAGCAGGTTTAGTTTAGTGTTTTACTTTTTTCTTCCGATGTTTTTTAAGGCATCACCAAGAAAAACATTTAATGACCTTAATATCTGTAGGAAAATTTTTTTTAGATACCTGGGTCTAGAGGAAATGCAATCGTTTATAATGTTTTTATCATTTGATGTTATATTGTTGTGTATCTGTCTTAGTGTGAGCTCATGTGTATGTTGTGTATGTGTGTGTGGGGGTACTCCCACCCACACCTGAGCATGTGGTAGGCACTGTCTTCCTCCCCTATCATTTTAAACAGCTTCTCTTGATGAGCTTGGGGATCCCCAACTGGCTAGGTGTTCTCATCAGAAAGCTTCCCCTTCCTTTGAGGGGTGGGGGAGGGTCTACCTGTTTCTGCCAGTTACAGACAAATGGCCAAAGCCATCCTAAACACCGGTACCCAGGATCTGCGCTCAGGCACTCAGGCTGCTGGAGAAATTATATTAGCCGTCCAGCCATCTCTTCAGTTCTCTGGTTTAGTTTTGAAGCCCACTTGTAATAGAAGGAACACTGTTATTGTGTGTGTATAATGTGTTGTTTATTACATTGTTTATAACATTTATTTACTTATATTTTTTTCTGACCTTATATTGCTTTCAATTTCCTGTTTTCTTTGACTCATTTATGTTCCTGATATTTAAATGGTCACATAAGCTGAATATGACTATTATCTTCCTGTAGTATCAGCACTCATGAAGGTGAGGCAGCAGGATCACAACTTTAAGGTCAGCTATAGTTAGTTACACTATGTGCTAACCTGAGCTAGTGAATTCCTGCTTTCTTAAAACATAGGTAAACAAGTAAAAACAAGCAAAACACATGTGGCTATAATTTTCTTCCCTGCCTTTGCTGGAATTGACAAGTATGCTTATCTGTGAATGCTGGACATATAAATAATGATACTTCATTGTAATTCCATTTTTTAAATTTTGAATTATTATTTTTTGTGAATTTTTTTATTTTAAATTTGAAACAAGCTTGTTTTACATGTCAGTCCCAGTTCCTGCATCCTCCCTTCCTTCCCTGCTCCCCCACCGATCCCCATCCCCTTTCTGCTCCCCAGGGAGCAGACTTCCATGGGGAGTCTTTAAAGTCTGTCATATCATTTAGAGCAGGGCCAAAGCCCTCCTCCATGTGTCTAGGCTGAGGGAGCATCCCTCTATGTGGAATGGGCTCCCAAAGTCCATTCCTATACTAGGAATAAGTACTGATCCATTACCAGAGGCCCCATAGACTGCCCAGACCTCCTAACACACACCTGTGATCAGGGAGTCTGGGTGGATCCTATGCTGGTTTTCCAGCTATCAGATTGAAGTCCATGAGCTCCCCCTTGTTCAGGTCAGCAGTTTCTGTGGGTTTCTCTGGCCTGGTCTTGGCCCCTTTGCTTATCACTTCTCCCTCTCTGCAACTAAATTCCAGGAGTTTGGTTCAGTGTTTAACTGTGGGCATCTGCTTCTGCTACCATCTTCTACTAGATGAAGGCTCTAGGATGGCATATAAGGTAGTCATCAATCTCATTATCATTTAAGGTAGCCTCTCCACTATTGCTTAGATTGTTAGTTGGGGTCATCCTTGTAGATCTCTAGACATTTCTCTAGTGCCAGATTTCTCTTTAAACCTATACTGGCTCTCTCTATTATGGTATCTCTTTTCTTTCTCTCCTTTATTCTTTCCCAACTCAATCTTCCTGCTCTCTCATGGCCACCTCTCCCCTTCTCTTTCTCCTAACTCCCTCTCCCCTCCCCCCATGCTCCCTATTTGCTTAGGAGATCTTGTCCCTTTCCCCTTCTCCAGGGGTCCATGTATGTCTCTCTTAGGGTCTTCCTTGCTTCCTAGCTTTTCTGGGGGGTGTGGATTATAGGTCGGTAATCCTTTGCTTTATGTCTAAAAACCATATGTGAGTGAGTACATACCATATTTGTTTTTTTTGTGGCTGGGTTACCTCACTCAGGATGGTTACTTCTAGTCCCATCCATTTTCCTGCAAATTTCAAGATTCCATTTTTTTTTCCCACCGAGTAGTACTCCGTCGTGTAAATGTACCACATTTTCTCCATCCATTCTTCAGTTGAGAGGCATTTAGGTTGTTTCCAGGTTGTGGCTATTAGAAATAATGCTGCTATGAACATTGTTGAACAGATGTTCTTGTTGTATGATTGTGTACTTTTGGGTATATGCCCAAGAGTGGAATAACTGGATCTTAAGGTAGACTGATTCCCATTTTCCTGAGAAACCGCCATACTAATTTCCAAGGTCATTGTGCTTGTTTGCACTCCCCCCAGCTATAGAGGAGTGTACCCCTTTCTCCAATCCTGTCTGGAATAAACTGGTTTTGATTTTAGCCATTCTGACAGGAGTAAGATGGTATTTCAGAGTTGATTTGATTTTTATTTCCTTGATGGCTAAGGGTGTTGAGCACTTTCTGAAGTGTCTTTCAGCCATTTTAGATTCCTTTATCGAGAATTCCCTATTTAGTTCTGTCCTCCACTTTTTAATTGAATTACTTGGTGTTTTGTTAACTAGCTTCTTGAGTTCTTTGTATATTTTGGAAATCAGCCCTCTGTCAGATGTGGGGTTGGTGAATATCTTTTCCCATTCTGTGGGCTGCCGTTTTGTCTTGTTGACTTTGTCCTTTGCCTTACAGAAGCTTTTCAATTTCAGGAGGTCCCATTTATTAATTTTTAATCTTTGTTTTGTGCTATTAGTGTTATGTTCAGGAAGTGGTCTCCTGTACCAGTTTGTTCAAGGGTACCTCCCACTTTCTCTTCTAAGAGGTTTAGTGTGGCTGGATTTATGTTGAGGTCTTTGTTCCATTTGGACTTAAGTTTTGTGTGTGTCAATAGATATAAATTTATCTGCAGTCTTCCACATGTCAGCATACAGCTATGCCAGCACCTTTTGTTGAAGATGCTTTCTTTTTTGCATTGTATAGTTTCAGCTTCTTTGTAAAAAATCAGGTGTCTATAGGTGTGTGAGTTAATATTAAGGTTTTCAATTAAATTCCATTGGTCTTCCTATCTATTTTTGTGCTTTCAGGACTATAGCTCTATAATAAAGTTTGAACTTAGGAATGGTGATGCCTCTGGAAATTCCTTTATGTACAGGGTTGTTTTGGCTATCCTGAGTCCTTTGTTTTTTCATATAAAGTTGAGTATTGTCTTTTCAAGGTCAGTGAAGAATTGTGTTGGGATTGTGATGGGGATTGCATTGAATTTGTGGATTGCTTTTGGCAAGATTGTCATTTTTAGTATTTTAAATTATTTTTAAGTTGGAGATGTGTGATTCTGTGACCAGAAGGAAGAACTACCTCCTTAGACAGTTTTTAACCAAGGAAGGCTACTGTTAGATCACAAGTTTCACAATGCTTCCCTAAAAATGGAGTCCTTGAGCCCTCTGCTGGAAGTATTTAGTATTTGTACAGGCTAGTCAGTATATGTGTTTTGCCATCCTAATTTAAAACACAACAACATGAAAACAAAAACATATGTGTTTTTCTAATACTAGTACAGTGCATAGGTGGCTAGCTATTTCTGCAGCCCTGGAGATAGAACCCAGGACTTTGTACATGCAAGATAAATGCTCTTCCACTGAGCTGTATCCACAGCCCTCTAGTACAATTTGTGGGAAGATTTATTTCGCAAGTAGATATTCAATTTAGGCAGAATAACACGAAGAACATTTGAACGGAGGCATTAATTTGAATGTGCTACATTAATTTGTGAATATTTTGTTTCCTTTGTATGATATGCCCTAAGAACTATCTCTTAATATTTTGCTTTCAATGAAATTTATAATTCAGCAAATACTTAATGACTACCTACTATGTTTTAAGGACTTCCCAAGTATCAGGGACACACTGAAGGGAAAATTACATTGAGTGCTTTTTTTAATGCTTCATCCAGCCTTAATAGAAGAGAGCATGCCTAATCTCACTGCAACTTGATACATCATGGCTCACTGATATCCATGGGAGGACCGCCCATATCTGAAGAGAAACAGAGGAGGAGCAGTGGATGTAGATGGGGGGAACAGGGGACATAGGGTGGGCAAGAACTGGAGGGAGGGGTGGGAGGGGAAACATTGGTTGGGATGTAAAAACAAAACAAAAATCCCCAAAGTTTTAAGTTGAAAATTCCAAAAATAATTCATAAATTCAAAAAAAGAGTGCATCAAACTGTGATAGGCAGCCACAGATTGATGTATTGTTGCATCTTAGAGAAATGGAATAGTAGAACTTTGGACTGTGTCTTATGTCTGTACCCCAGAACTGTACAAGCTCAAATGAAAGACTGAGTAATTGAGCTGTAGTCTCTTTCAGAGCACAGCTTAAAATGTCCGACACTAACCATAACAGTTTTGTGGGGGGAAATAGTAGTTATCTGCCCTGTGGTGACTGAGTAGGAACAGTTCTGGAGGGACAGAGCACAGGCATGCATCCCTACTGCCTGCATGTGTCAGAAGTTTGGCACCGCATAAAGAACCAGTCACTGACCTGAGAGAGGACTAGCCTTAAGTCCCACTGTGACACCATCTGAGGATCCAGGGTGACAGTTAACTCTTTTTGGCTGTAGCTGAAGGTTGGTTCTTCAGATCCATGACCTAAATCTCAGGATCATCCTTACCAGGCAGTTCCAATCTATTCCGAAATATGTCAGCCTTGCTCCTTTTACTGACAAGTTTCCCATCCCTTCTGTCTTTTCAAACTGCCCTAACTACCTTCCCTACAGCATACTTGGTGGGGAAGACTCACCTCCTGTGGCGATTTAGACAGGGAGGGCCTCATCTACCTGTCATCATGTCCTTAGACATCCCTGACATTTTCTTGTCCTGCCAGGTCCTTCATCACTAAATAAGCATACAGATGCTATATTAATTATAAAAATATTGCCCAAATGGCTCGGGCTTTTTATTGGATAGCTCTGTCTCCATTATTATACATTTCTATAAATCTGTGTATTTCCACGTAGTCTTGGCTTACTGGAGAATGCTCAGGCCTGTTACTCCTTTGGTGACTACATGGCATCTCTCCAAGGTCTCTCTGTGCCTATCTTTCCCAGAATTCTCTTCTTCTTTTAGTCCTGCCTATCCTCCTGCCTCTATTGGCCAAACAGTGTTTTATTCATCAACCAATAAGAGAAACATATATACAGAAGGACATCCCCTATCACCTGTTTCTATTCTGTGTGTTTTCTTCCTTCACTGTGGAAGATGCACATCCCTGAATGGTCAAGGGCAGATCTCCCAGCCTGATCCTCAGTTCAGAGAGAACAAAAACTTCCTCATTGGCAAAAAGTACTACACAAACCCATTTTTTTTCCTTCAGTTTTACTCATCTATTATATATCTTTGCTCATGTCTCAAGGCTTTCATCTTAAACACTCTAGCAAAAGTGGCTTTTTGTTGTTGTTATCTTGGTTTGTTTTTCAGTGGCGGGGTTTCTCTGTGTAGTATACCAGGCTGAACCTGGTACTCATGGTTATGCAGGAAGCTGTGGTGGAACTCATTCCACCAACAGCCTTGTATATCTATGGTCATCTCCACAGAGTCTAGAAAGATACCTAGAATGCTGGGGTTAGAAAAGACTCGCTGATGAATGAATGGATTAACTTGCCTTCAGTTCCCTCATCTTCACATGGTGGTTATATCTACCTGAAAGGCAAGAAATGGGAAGTGATACAGGAAGGACAGATGGCATAAATGAAATAGCCACGTGCTTATATGGAAGATAGTGGGCAATGTATATATAGAGGTAAAATTGAATTTGCATTTCATGAAATTAATGATAGGAGCACTTTTACTCTAAAAACTATGCCAATCATTTTTCTGAGCATATTATCTGGACATCCTGTTTTATTCCCTCTGCAAACCCTGTGGAAATAAGTAGCAGTCAATCATAGATTTCTTTATGAGATGACGCTAGATAGAAAAATGCTAATTACTTTTCTTGGCAGACTCTAAAGCTGAATTTATCTCCTCCCTTCATAAAGCTTATGCAGGGAATTCCCCAAATGAGCATAGAATTGTGTACTGATGATTCCTGTTCACATCAGGGCTCACTTCTCTGACATCTTTAATGAAATGAGACATCTTCAGTCCTGAGTTCCCTTGACACAATTCTGTGCATATGCTGTCTTTGTATTAGTTGCACCATATCTTAATTGTCTGCATTCAGCTCCATCTTCTGTCTCCATTCAATACCCAGAAATGACATTGTTGAATCACCACTATACTTGAAAATTGGTGCCAAAGGGGCTGAAGAGGAGATTCCCCAGTCGAGAGCACTGGCTGCTTGCCAGAGGACCCAGCTTTGTTTTTCAGCACTCACACAGTGGCTCACAACCATCTGTAACTCCAGTTCCGAGGATCTGATACTCTCTTCTGGCCTCTGCAGCACATGGTGAGCAGACACACATGCAGGCAATGTGTACACATGCACATTTAAAAAGGTTTAACACATCACTAAAAATTGCCCTATTTGTTGTCTCAGAGGTCTTCCATCTTCAACATGTCTGTAGTTGAAAGTCACTGTTTTCTCTTTGGATTTGCCTCCATGTTTTGGAGCTGGCTCTGTATGGAGAGCCTACCCCTGTGTTATTGAGCTGGCACTGTTAAGGGGACTCTCGGTTCCATAATAAAGCTGTGAGGAATGGAATCTACCATCTTCATCAGACTTGAAAGAACACTACTATAAGTAGTTCTTAATAATTAATTTAGGTTTCCTTTTAACCTATAATGACCTTCATGTTTTATTATATTTTAATTTGCTATAACTGCTTCTTTTCCTTACAATTAGAAACTATCAAAAATGTATTCTGCTTTTTCAAATAATTAGCCACATTTGTAAAGGTGAAGTATAATTCATCTTTACATTCTGTTAAATAATGCATTTTATTAATTTAAACATAATAAAGAAAATCACGTTGGAAATGACTAGCTGGTGATACTGTTAATCTCAAGGACTTGAAACTCCAGAATCATTCTGATGATGAAGGGGCCATAAGAAAATGGAGTTTTCTCTATGCTGTGAAAAGACCAAATCTTTTCAAATCCATCAATTGAATCAGGCATTCCTGGCCATTGCTCCTGCAGAATCTTGTGCCCAGTGGATCCCCATATCATTACCCACTGGGCTTTTTTCACTTTACTCAAGCACTGTGTTCCTGTTTACCCTTCCATTAACCCCAACATCGTGTGATGCTTGTACATTTTGTTAATCCAAATAAATAAATAAATAAACAAATAAATATTATGAAGTGGATAAAATTGTCGGCTCTCATAGGACACTGACGGATGCTTGGAAAGTAAATTCCCAGACTTCCTTATCCTCAAATACTTGAGTTGTATTTCCTTCTTAAAGACAGTATGTCTGGTAAAGGTAACAGAGAAAAGTCATGTTGCTTTAAACAAGGGCGCCATCTTGTGGATAAACAATCTTTGGTGACCAACTAAAACTTGAAGTAAATCTTGTTTTATGTCACATCTTTTATACAGAAGTACTTTGTGCAAAAGGCTTCATATGTCCAAATATCTGACTAGTAAATTTATCGGTGCTACTTTTGTTCAGCTTACCTGATGTCTTATAAGCTGATTTCAATAATTTGCCATTTCTCTAGACCATATGAAATAATTCATTTTAAATGTGTAATGAGGAAGTGTCCTCGCTATTCTCATAAATATTAGACCACATCTAATAACTTTAGTTATGTTAGTTTTTGTGCTTAAAGGGTAATACTTTTTTTCATGGATGCATTTACAAACCTTACTGGTCTGGGGTTAATATCATCACACCACTAGCCTGCTCTATCCACAAAACCGGAAGTTAACCAACAGCCTCCTAAACAATGAGGGCATCCTTGAGGAACCCTAGATACATTTTTTTTTTAAAGATACCAAGTCAGTTATTCACAGACAAAAAGAAGGTCATACTGAAACTTTTTGTAGGCATTAAAGATATTCGTTACCAGAAGCTAATCTTGGAGGCAAGGTAAAAATAGGGTGGAAAGGAAGAAAGATATCTGATGACACACGAGAATGAGCTGACAGACAGACACAACATGGAGTTTGTGTGCTGGATTCTGCTTCTACAGCCCACTCTCCCAATGTCATGCCCTGTGCAGAATTTTACCATAAGCTCCATACCCTTGCACAACTTTTTTGTCCCTATATCCTCTCTAAAGATGCCATTAGGCCAGGTGCACAAGCTTTTACTCAGTTTAGGATTCATTCCTCAGAGATGGTGCTAATCAGGCCCGAATAACCAACAATACTCATGTCACCAACCAGATGAGATAGCTGGGCAAAGCATCCAAAAATCCCTCCTGCCAGGATGGCAGCTGTACGATTTTGTGGCTGAATTCTCATGTCAGAATGTTTCGGGAATCTGTGGCCTTCTACGGAGCTTATAGATTTAAACTCAAGTATTTTGTCACACTATCAGTACAGCTCCACAACCTGTGGGGCTTTGTCCTGGAATCCTGACTGGGCAGTAAAGGAATGAAGAAAGAACAGACACACAGACACACCTACAGAGAAGCTGGCATCAGATGGGATGTACTTGCCCCACTGTGCAAGAGAAGCCAGGCACTGGCACTTTTATCACGCACAGCACACCAGGAGGGGCTAGCCAGTCTTGGTAATAAGTCTCTGGATGCCTGCAGTGCAGTTGACATCATCCAGGAGGAGGAAGCTATAGTCCCTTGTTTTGGCACACATTATCCAAATTCCTACTCCCATGGGGCTGAGGTTGACATAGCTATGTCCACATTAACAAGTCACATTCTCTCAGGACTCCAGCAAGCCCCCACATCATTGTCATTCTGTTCACGGCCATTGGTTAAATCTTATTTCATTAGCAAAAGTGTGTGTGTGTGTGTGTGTGTGTGAGAGAGAGAGAGAGAGAGAGAGAGAGAGAGAGAGAGAGAGAGAGAGAGAGAGAGAGAGAGAGAGAGAGAGAGCAGTCTCAGCATTTGGAATGAGGGATCCGAGCATCTTTGTTCAAGTCCTTGAACTTGACTTGAATTATAGGATTATTGTTCACCCAGACAGCATTGCCTAGCTCCTCACACATCTTCCCTACATTGTACCTTGAAGTCTGGTTTGGGTGACTCATGGGGAAGAGAATGTCCTGTAGTTTTGTCCCCTTGATGGCTTCAGAAACTTTTACAAATCCAGAGGAGCCTCAGCTCTGTTGCATCCTGAACATGTGACGTCTACAGTCAATGTTGGCTTTTTTGAGATTTTTTTTTTCCCTTTGACTCAGGATTCCAGGTCTTATATGCCTTGCGTTTTCTTTATCTCTTTGCCTTGTTCACATCTGCATGTCATCATCTGAGCTAAATTCCTCTAGCCTGCTGAATGCTAGAGATGTATCCAGTCGGATAGAAAAGCTCCCTCTCTAACAGGGTGCCCTTGGCTCTCAGGGAACTTCTCTCCCTTCCTGTAGGTTGATCTCAAGCACCACTGAGTCTGTTAGAAACCAGAGTGAATAGTGATGACTGTCACTTTCTGAAGGATCTGGAGTTGGGTTTGGTTAGTGTCTTGTCACAGCAAAGGGGAAACAAACTAGAGAATTGTCTACTATAAATGTGAATGTTTGAGGACCCTTCATTTTAAAGAGTATTATTGGTCAGTTCTTCGGGAGCATGCCAAGCTCACTATACTGTGGAGCAGAAAGAGTTGGCCTCAGTTCATTGCCACCCAAGCACCAATTCTTTAGAAAAATGCATTAGATCAGCTGGGCTCCAAATGCAGCAGTGCAGGCTGTGGCCAGTGATGCTTACTCACGCTGGTCATTTCTATTAACAGTTGTCCTGGCCGTTTCTCTCTGAAAACCTTTCAAAGGACTTAGGGATTTTCCTATGCAAAACAATTTCATTTTTGATAATCTTATAATAAGAACAGGAAGCAAGTCTACAGAACAAAAGTTAAAACAAATCAATCAAACAAAAAACAATGGCACAAACAATCCCAGTATGGGTTTCTAGTATTTAGGTTTCTCACAGTGAGCCTATTGGATGTGTTATACAGGCTACAGAATATTCATGTGGTCTCTGTGATATCTGTCTTTGTGTTTGGCATTACCACACCTTGGAGGTTATCATTAATGCCACATGCAGTGTGAAGTGAATGCAACTGACAGGGTTGAAAGGCTAAAACTAACCTTTCTAATCCATCTGGTCCCTGTTCTCTGCCTTAGGCTGTGTCTCTTCTCCTAGTCTGTTCCCCATTCCTGCTCCTCTAATGGGAGATGTACTCATTTCCTCATGTCAGTCAAAGCCCCTTCCTTGAGGATTTGCAGAAATTTAAATATCTCTTCTGACTAGAAGAAGAAAGAGCTGTTTTAAAAAATTCCACAACAGGATGAGTATTAGCATTTTTGACCCCTGTACTTAACTTTTTTTCGCATCTTTACTTCAATGGCACAGACATATAAGTTACAGCTCTTTTCCTCCTTTTCCTGGGTCTGATTAATTGCCAAAATAAGTTTCGAAACGAGCGTTGTGTAGGGATCAATTAGTTGTTTAAATTTTTAGTTAAATAAGCACTCCAATGCAGAGTGCCTGGACACTGTTCTTATGTGCTGAGGATGCTAGCAAGACCACGTGCTTCCCTCCTGGAGCTTGTATTTTCACGTGTAGCAAAAACGCAAAATGACCAAATAAATGTGCAATATGTCAAAAGACAATAAGTGTTATGGAGAATCCAACAAAGATTATAAATAATAGGTATTTTGGGGTGATGTACTGTTTCACATAGGATGATCAGGGAATGCCTCTCTGACATTGTTGATCATTATTCACTAAATATTAGCCACACTCTCACTTCGAATGAGCAAGTTTGTTAAGTGGATAGCAAGCCAATGTAGTCATGAAATTGGGTGCTCAAAACTTCCAACAAAAGTAGTCTAAGGAAGCCCATTTAAAGCAGCCAACTGGAGTTCCCAATCAAGAGAGTCTTTGGCAGAGTATGTCTCCTTAGGTAAGACTTTTAAGTAAAAATCCAATAACAATGGATAGAAATAGCATCACCTGATTGGACTCTGGGAACATTCAGCAAAAATCAACTGGGAGGTTGTGGCAGTCAGCTGGAGTACCCACATTGAACTTTCCCTTTATGTAGCAGCTTCCCATGGGTAGACAGACTTCCAGCATCTTCGCCCTCCCACACACTGTAGGCATGCTTATGTCACGGGATAAGCAGTAGTCATATTTGTTGAAAACAGCTCACCTACCAGCTGTTTTCAGGAACACAACAATTTTACTGTTCCAATTTTGGGTTATATTCCTTCCTTGTCACAGAGTTGGGGAGTGGGAAAGCCCTATCTAGACAAAACACCTTGGAAGACATTTTGCAACAAACTTGCTTGGCTTTGCAATGGCGTGGGGACAGTCACACTTCCAGAGACAACTTCTCTGTGATCTCCAAGAACGCAAGGCACTTTACCAATTAAATGAACACTACAAATGTGATGTCTGAGCGAAGTCCAAAGGACGGGGTGGATGGAACCAAGCTGATATCTTGAAGAGCGATCCAGACAGAGAGGATTGATTTGGTTGATTATATTTTTAAAAGGCAGTGATGAGAGGCAAAGGGGAAGGCAGTGTCAGAAGTTTGGAGGCAGCAGTTGCCTGTACCTTGGGATAGACTGATAATGATGGGAGGTAGTGAGCATGACTCTTCAGCCTCTGGAGCTGTTCTGATGATAGAGCCAACAGGAGGGTGATGGGGGATGCCCTTCTGTATATGTGTTTCTCATATTGGTTAATGAATAAAACACTGTTTGGCCAATGAGGCAGAAAGATAGGTTGGAGTAGGAGATGAGGAGAATTCTGGGAAAGGTAGGCAGAGAGAGCCCGCCAAAGTCAGTCACCATGTAAACCACAAAGGAGTAGCAGTTTTGGGCATTCTCTGGTAAGCCAAGACCAAGTGGAAATACATACATTAATAGAAATGGATTAATAACTACGACAGAGCTAGCCAATAATAAGCCCTAGCCATTTGGCCAACAGTTTTATAATTAATATAGTCTCTGTGTGTTCATTTGGGGCTGAAGTGGTGGTGGGACCTGGCGGGACAAGAAAACCAGCAACAGGAAGGTTCCTAGGTGGGATAGGAGGTAGGAGGAAAATAGGCTTCTGGGAAGGTTCTAAGTTGTGCTGCCCATCACTAGGGTCAGAGCAGTATCTCTTCAAAGGAAATATAGGTAATGCAGGCTCATGACGGTCACGGTGATAGGAATGTAAGTGAGTGACACGTGCACAGCTCTCATAGAATATCCACGTCCCTCCATATCCAATGAACATCATGAAAAAGGGGCAGAAAGAATGTAAGAGCTGGATGCTGTCCCTGTGGACTCATAGCAGCTTAGGTTTCCTGCACAAGGCATACAAAAAAAAAAAAAAAAAAAAAAAAAACAACAACAAAAAAACACCAATCAACCAACCAAACAACAACAACAAAACCAGGGTAATGCCAATATTCAGTTCGTCGATGGGAGAGGAACTCATGGATCCAGCATCCTCCCCAGAGAGTTACTGGCAGTTGATAGCTTCTGGAGAGGAGAGTCGTAGTCTTTAATGCTGCTGCCGCATCTGATGAGTTGCACATGCTTTCGTGGAATTCTCAACACCCATGTCTGGTTAAATTCAGTGGTTCACATAGCAAATGACAAAAATAACAAAAGAAAATGACTTGATATTGAGAAGGGGGCTTGTCTGGTTGATGGGGGTGGGGCAGGGTGGGGGAGTGTGGTGGGAGAAGTGGCGGTAGAGAGAACTGGGTGGTGGGTGTGACCCGGGCACATTATATATGTGTATAAAATGATCAAACAATTATTTTATTTCTGAAAAGAGAAGAGTGACTCTGGGATTTTTCTAAATAACTGCCATATTATTCGCTGAGATGGCAGGATTAAAAAAGGAGTGGGGTGGCAAGTGGTAGAAAGATTAAAAGTCCAGTCTGTGGAATGCTTGGGGTTTGAGCCCGCTAGACAGCCAAGAGGCCATACTGGGGCACTAGACTGATGCCAGGCTCTACCCAGCTTTAGGGATTGATCTAACTAGGACAGCAAGGGAATGAATGGCTGACACATAGACACCTGCAAAGAAAAGATGGGGTACAGTGGGCTGTGCTCACTCTGGTAGAAGGTACCAACTTTGGCAGTAGGCCGGAACCTCAGTTTAGGCAGAATACTAGAAGATGGGATGGAAAAAACCAAGCGCATACGTTGAGGAAGGATGATCCATGTAGAGAGGACTGATTTGGTTGATAATACAAATGGAAGAGGCAGGTTGTTTTATATAACAGAACTAGGAGGCAGTGTCAGCTGCCTCTGGTAGGCATCCATGTAGGGGAGGGAGCAGGCTCAGGTTGCAGTCATCCCAGAGGAGGAAGCTGTGGCTGGTAGTTCTTGCACATACGGGTCAATCATTCATTAGCACTTACAAGTGCTAATGAAGGCTTTGCCATGTCTCAGAACCTCACCTGGGGAAGGCTTTGCCTCTCCCATTGGTTTGAGACATTGGTGTCTTTGACATGGCCCTACCCATGTCAACAATACACATTCACTCAGGACTTCATTCATTTCCCATAGTAGTAAGTGAGGGACTGGGGTATAGAGACAGAAACAGATTGGAGTGCTATCACTAATAGCATGTAAATGATATTAAAGCCACCGGATTAGAGTCAGCAGAGAGGAGAGAAAGATCTTTAGACCAAGTATGGTCATTTCCGAAACATAGAGACTGGGAATGAGGATGGTTTGGGGAGTGAAGGAAAATGTTGATCCAGAGACAACAGATGGATGGCCTCGTCTGGAGAAAGAGTACACTCACCTTTGCTAACTGCTCCCATGTGGGCATGGCAGTGAATTGCCAGTGGGTTTGAAGACACAGATGTCCAGTGGCTAGACTATGAATGATTGGGCTAAGGATGATGGCTGTGACCGCACTAAAGGCCTTGTTTGTAGCTCTCAATCACACATTGGAGTGAATTTACCCATCATGGTGTGTCTTTCTCTGGTATTTTCCAGTGGGCTGATAGCAGCAGTAAAATAGTTGGGCTTAACCAGAAACAAGTAGATAATTGGTGTCTCCAGATTCTTGAGCTGTTCCTTTCCTTGCGAGGCTCACTGCTGTTTCATGAATAATGATAGGTGCATTTTAAATAAAGTGGATACTAAAAACAAAACTGAAAAATGAAGATAAAAGTTTGTGTTTGTGCCAGGCATGTAAGTAGAGTAATACATATATAATGCCCACCCACTCTCACAATATCTGCCCACTCTCACAAGATCTGCCCACTGTCACTATACCCACCCATTCTCATAGTACCCACCCACTGCCTGTAGCCAGAGATGCAAGTGCCCTGTCCTAAAACACCTGCTCAGTAAACTGTGATGAAGAGTCTGAAATACACCCTGAAAAAATTAGAACTGATTTAATTTGCATTTAATGACCATGTTACAAAATGAATGTTAAGAGGCTTCTGTCCTCTTTGAAAATGTTAATATTTTCTTACAAAAATGAAGAAACTAAGCAGACTGTTGGATGGAGGGAAAGCTGTTGGCCCATGTAAAGATCAAAGAATTCTCTTGTTTGAGAGGGGGCCATGTTATGATAGTTAGGGAACAAGAAAGGAACTGACTTCCATGGCCATGGTTTTAGTTCAAATAAGTTGTGTAGAGTAGCAGTCTAAATACAGTATGGTGCATTCATATATTAAGCACTACCATTTTCAATGTAGCTGATCTCTCTCCCTCTCTCTCTCCCTCCCTCCCTCCCCCCCTCCCTCCCTCCTTTTCTCTCTCTCTCTCTCTGTCTCTCTCTCTCTGTCTCTCTCTCTCTCTCTCTCTCTCTCTCTCTCCCCCCTCCCTTTCCCTCTCCCTCTCCCTCTCTTTTTTTTTTTTTTTTTTAAAACAAAAACAGATTTTGTTGGAGCCGGAAGTGATCCAGGATGTGTTAGCAGCTGGCAGTCACCTACAGCTGTTGGAGCTTCTCAATTTGTGTTCTCACTATCTCATCCAGGTATGTGTGCTTACATCTAATAACTGTCCTTTTATACTCCCTTGTCCCCTACCAACTGAGGCCCAATGATAGAAAAATTATACGTGTGTGTGTGTGTGTGTGTGTGTGTGTGTGTGTGTGTGTGTGTGTGTGTGCTCACATGCACACACAGCAAGTGTGTGTAGAGGTCAGAGGACAATCTATGAATGTCACTTCTTTCCTTACACCATGTACGTCCCAGGGTACCAGTTTAGTCATCAGACTTACTGGAAAACACATTTACCCACTGAATCATCTTCCAGCCCTAAGTGTTAATTTATATTTTAGGATTTTTTCCATTTGTTCCATGGTCTCACTTCCCTTTGCATTTATTATAGTACAATAAAAAGTAATTAAAATAACGAGTCTACACACTTTTATTCTTACTAGAATGTGTACTAGTATGAAGAAATTACTTTGTTATCCTTTATAATAATTTTCTCTAATTCTACATTTGTCTAAATGTGCTGTAAATGGGTCCTTTCTTGTTCTCTGCTACCAATTAAGGAATTGCCAAAGCTCTTTCTCATTTGGCACCTCTTTTCTGTTGTTGTTTTTTTTTTTTTCTGACAAACCTGGGAAAACAGGAACCAGCACTTCTCACCATGACAGTGGGAGGAATATCAGCCATGTTTACCTAAGGAAGAATACAGTATATGAAATTTTCATCATTATCTCAACACATTTAACCTAACAGTGAATGCTCAACTATTTTTATCTGGCTTTCTTTCCTCTTCCTCTCAATAGTTTTGGGTGGTATGGGAGAGCTGTTTCTAAATCCATTCTGTTAGTAGTCAACGGGAATCATCTAGAAAGGTTGCAAGATTTCAGAATGTGTGGTTGGCTTTGAAATTGGAATTATTTTTATTTGATATTTCTACATCAAATGCCACTACTTGAGCTTTAGGAAGCACTGCTGGATTCACTTTCCCATGGTGGATAATACCCAGTGACACACAGACAGAGATTTCACTATATAGCAGTATATCCATTGAGGATTATATGTAGACATATATCATAATGCCTATTGCAGATAATGTGTGTATATTTGTACCTGTTTTTTAATAGATGAAAACTCTACTCTTTTCCAAGCAAAATTTTGGACTTTTGCTGTTGCTTGTTTTGTTTTTTGAAAAAGGGTATCCCAGGCTTGCCGCTAACTCTCGTCTTTACCTTCAGAGAGTTAGAATTAACTATTGAACTTTTCCAACTAAAATTCTTTTTCATATTTTTTTATTATTCAAAAACAAATTTCAAATTTAAATAGACGTTGATTGTATTCTCCCCCTCCCACAAGTCCTTTTAGACCTGTTTTCATCCCTTCCCACACAAGACTTTAGGGTCTTTATCAAATAAATAAACAAAAACTCAATGCAACCAACCACCCCCCCATCAAGTAAACAATCTTAAACACCACCTCAAAAAAATGCCTAACTGCAACAAAATAAATGCATATCCCCCCCATAAAAACTGTGGTGTCCATTATATGTTGGTCAACTATTCCTGAACATGAGGCCTTCCAAGAAGTTGTTGATATGCCCAGTGTCACTTCATTGGAGAAAAGTAATTTTTCTCTCTCCAAGCAGGTATAAGTGACAGTTCAGTTGTTAACCTTTACCCTAGTGAACCATCAGTCTGATTTCTGTAGTGACTGCACAACTTTGCACTCCCACCAACAATGTTCCTCTAGCTCCATGTCTTTGACAGCATGAGCTGTCACTTGTTTTGTTGACCTTAGCCATTCTGACAGGTGTTAAGTTGGAATCTAAAAGCCAATTCTCAATTACTTCTCAGACTTTGAGAAGTCTCTGTTTAGATCTATACCCCATTTTTAAGTTAGGCTATTTGTTTTCTTGATGTTTAGATTCTTGATTTCTTTGTATATTGCGGATATTAGTGCTCCATCGGATGTATAGTTCAAGTGACAGTGTTCTTTGCTATGTAGAAGCTTTCCAGTTTCATGATGTCCCATTTGTTAATTCTTGATCTTAGTGCTGGTGCTAATGGTTTCCTGTTCAGAAACTCCATTCTTGCACCAATGAGTTTAAGGATATTCTCCACCTTCTTTCTGTCAGGCTTGGCGGATCTGGTTTTACACTGAGGTTCATTTGGAGTTGAGTTTTGTACAGAATGAGAAGTATAGATTTATTTGTATTCTTACTAATCAGCCATCCATTTTGAGCAGCACCATTTGTTGAATCAGGTGTCCATAGGTGGGTGGATTTCTTTCTGGGTCCTCAGTTTGAGTCTCTTGATCAACATGCCTGTTTGGGGGCCAGTATGCTATTTCTACCTTTTGATACTGTTTTATTTATTACTGTGGCTTTATAATACAGCTTGAAAGTGGACATACTCATAACTCCTGCAGTTCTTTTAGCTGTCTTAGATATTATTTTTTTGTATTTACTTATGGACCTGAAAATTGTACTTTTAAGATCTGTGAAGAATTGTGTTGTGAATTTAATGGTGATTGATTTTTAGCAGGATGGCTGTTTTTATTATATTAATCATACTTATCCATGAGCATGGGAGAACTTTCCATGTTCTGATATCTTCTTTAATTTCTTTCTTTAATGACTTCAAGTTTTTATTATACAAATGAATTGCTTGATTAGAGATATCCCAAGGTATTTTTTATTATTTGACACTATCGTGAAAGGTGTCTCTCTGATTTCTTCCACAGATCATTTGTCATTTGTGCATAGAAAGGCTACTGATTTGTTTTTGTATCTAGCTACTTTACTGAAGGTGTTTATCTCATGTAGGAGTTTCCAAGTGGAATTGTTAGGGTCACACACACACACACACACACACACACACACACACACACACACACACACACATATATATATATATATACATATATATATATACACATACACACACACACACATATATATATATACACACACACATGTATATATATATATATATATACACTACCATATCACCTGTAAATAAACTTACTTTAACTTATTCCTCTCCAATTTGTATCCCTTTTATTTCCTGTGGTTATTTTATTGTCCTAGCTAAGACTTTAAGTACTATATTGAATAGGAGAGTGAACAACCTTGTTTTCTTCTGATTTGCATGGAGTTGCTTTACTTTTTCCGTCCATTTAAATTGATATTGGCTTGCTGTAAACTGTCTTTATTATCTTAAGGTGTACCCTGTATCCCTTGTCTCTCCAGGATTTTATCATGAAGCAGTGTTGAATTTTGTCAAAATTTTTCTGCATCTAATGAGAATGATCATGTGGTTTGTGTCTCTCTGTCTGTTTATGTTTATACTTATATTGGATTAAATTTATCAATTTACATGTGTTGAACCATCCCTAAATCCCTGGGCTGATTTAATCATGGTGAATGATCTTTTTAATGTGTGCTTGGATTCAGTGTGTGAGCATTTTTGCATGTATGTTCATGAGGGAATTTGGTTTGCATTTCTTTTGTTTGGTCTCTGTGTGGTTTGGGTATCAGGGTAGCTGTGACCATGTGAAATGAGTTGGGAAATGTTCCTTCTGTTTCTGCCTTAGAGAATATTCGAGAAATATTGGCATTGATTCTTCTTTAAAAATCTGGTATAATTCTATGCTAAATGTCTGACCCTGGGCTTAATGTTGGGTAGATTTTAATGACTGTTATTTTTTTCACTAGGAGTTATAGGACAGTTTAAATTGCTTATATGGTTGTGATTTAACTTTTGTAAGTGGTGTGTATTGAGGAATTTATCCATTTCTTTTAGTTTTTCCAGTTTGGTGGAGGATAGGTTTTTTAAGTATGTCTTTATGATTATCTGGATTTCCTTGGTGTCGGTTGTTACATTCACCCTTTCATCTCTAATTTTTGTTAATTTTGATCTTCCATATCCACTTCTTAGTTAATTTTGATGAGGCTTTAAATTATAAAATAATAAATGTTATTTACTATTCAATAAGTACTATTTATTGATTTTTTTATTCAAGAACCAAATCTTTGTTTCATTGATTCTATATTTTATTTGTTTGAATTTGGTTATTTCTTGCCATTTACTGTTTTCGGGTGTGATTTATTTTTGTTCTAAAGCTTTCAGATGTGCTGCTGTTAGTATGAGATCTCTCCATAGTTTTATGTAGTCACTCAGTGCTAAGAACTTGCCGTTTAGAACAGTCGTTATCTTCCATAAGTTTGAGTATGATTTTTTATTCATTTTCATCGAATTCTAGAAAGTCTTTTAAGTTCTTTCTTGACCCATTTTTCATTCAGAAGAATTTTATTCCATTCCCATGAGTATGTAGGTTTTCTTTTTTCTTTTCTCTCTCTCTTTTTCTTCTGTCATTGTTGATCTCCAGCTTTAATTCATAGTGGTCTGGTAGAATTCAGGGTGTTATTTCAAATTTTATTTATCTATTGAGGTTTGCTCTGTATCCCAGTATGTCAGGATATTAGTTTACCTACGAAGTTCTTTATTCTTATCTCCATGCCCGGCCTACCTTTTCCCAGACAGGCTTTCTTTTGCAGTATCCTATGGCAGATGTTCTTTATGTAAGGGGACTTGCCATAAGAGAAGTTCTGGTAATAGGGGATACCCAGTAGCAGGCAAAGGCTTTAGTTCTTTTTAATCTGTGCCCTTGTGATAGGGGTGGAGAAACACAGATGCATAGATACCCCCAACCACACCACACACACACACACACACACACACACACACACACACACACACACACCAGACCTTCCTCTGCCAAGAACACCATAGATCAGGGATATTGACAGCTGGATTTGTGATGTGTCCCCTGAAACTGAGCCATTGGAAGCAACACGTTTTGCCAAGGGTGCCATCTTTTGTCATCGGCTTTCTGAAGGGAAAAAACTCTGTAAGTGTGTGCCTCTCACTAAAGTGATACATTCTATTGCCCAATTAATGGTAGCGACCTTTGCTTCAGCAGGCATCACAGTTTTTAGAATGCAGCAATAAAAAGAGCATCCTGAAGCCTTTTCTAATAAAACTACCAAAGCAGTGCTTGGAACCAACTGCCAATATCTATCTGTAGGCAGCAGGTGGCAGTGTGAATCCACCAAAATTCAGTAATCATTTAAAGCAAAAATAGGGGGAAATGGAAAGAAAAATTATTTATTTTGCTACGTATTAGTCTTCCGACCCAATCAGTAAAAAAGTCATTATTCACACCACACTGGGCAATATGCATTGTAATTTTTAACAAATAATAGGAAACTGTTAATGTGCTCCCAGGAAATGCAGTTTTGTCTCGGGCTTCTATGGTCATTTGTCACCGCACTTTGTGAAATCACTCATTTGTTCTAATTTGAATGTAAATGACTCTAAGGTTTTACAAATAAGGTGACAGGCTCACATAAATGTAATTGCAGGGTTCATCTCCTTCTTTTTATATATCACTCATTAGGTTATGAATTAAATACATCGTATTAAACCAGAGGCATGTCCAATGATGATATTGTAATGGCAAATTACTCCATGCTATTAGAGGTGTATTTTTTATTCATGGACATTAATTTGTCATTAAGCGGCATTAGTTTAGCACTTTTATGTGGAAGACGTGACCTGAAAGAGGAGACATGCTTCTGGGTTCTGAGAGAGGGCTCGGGGGCCATAGGTAGAGCGCTTTATCTCTGTGAGGAAGCATACTGGGTGTTTGTTTCTTGTTTTATTTACTGCTTTTATGAATACTGCATAAGTCGCTTCCTCAGCCTGAGGTGTTCTCTGTATAGTGCTCACACTTGGATGGTCTAGATTCTTGCCACTGGTCTTTGGACCTGAAGAGATGGCTGTTGCCCACCACCCCATCCTCCATCTCATCCCTTGTATATGCTTATTCATTAGTCATCATCTTCATGCAGTTGTACACTTAGTGGGCTACAGCGAGAACTAGGCAATTTCTCTCTTTGATGAGAATACAAAGATTTAAACAATTTATTCGCACATGAGAGTCTTTGGTAATTTTGTTCCTGTTTTTATAAATAGTGGTCCTAGGGTTTTATTAAGAAAAGATTTTCTTGTCCCAATAGCAGGAAGCACTAATTTTGGAGATATCGTCTCCAAGACTGGTAGCTTCTTCAGGAAGTTTGGAGTCATCCTCCACAGAGTTCAGTGTCTCAAAAATGCCTTTCCCTGCTTTTGGCCTGGAAGGTTTGGGGTATAAGACCCAGGATCTCACCTTCCCCCAACTTCAAATTTCCTTTCCCTACCTCCCTGTTGCATGAACTCAGTATGTGTCCAGGAGACAAAAGTTAACCTTCATTCAGTAATTTTTATCAGCTTTTTAATATTAATATGTTAAGTAATGGTGTGAAAGTTGTATAAGTAGCTTTCTATTACTTTTACCTACTGAATACTATTTGTTCAGGTGGGAATACTTACAGGGACTGAACCCAACAGTAAGGAGCTTATATATTTTACACTATTATAATGGACTATTATTTTTTATTTTTTATAATTTTTTATTAATAATATAATTTAAAATTTTTACATGTCGATCCCAGTTTCCTCTCCCTCTCTCTTTGCCTCCCTCCCTCATTACCCTCTTTCCCCGGTGACATGCACCCTGGCCACCCTCCCTCCCATCCCCCCACCCCTATTCCACCTGTAGGGCTATGCTATCCAGGTTGGGTCGTGTAAGTCTGTCAAGTTTTTTAAACTAAATGGTGTGACAATGACTCATTGGAGGATACGTCTTGTAAATAATATATTATCTTAAATTCAATGATCAAATTAGCTGTATTAACTAAATACATAGTGGCTATTCTGTATAAAATAATTTATCCTCAAGGTTGAAAAGTTATAACCCATATTCATTTTTCTCTAACACTGAACTATTTTTTTTCTATTAGAGAGGACAACTGATTATACCCACATATATATTTAATACAGCCGTAATCCAGTGTACTAACGGCATGCCATTCTGTGCCTCCCTTGAGCTGATAGCATTGTGTTTGGAGCATATTAAAGTCTATATCTTGGAAACTATAATACAAATAGTTTAATCTTTTGGATTCTTTTTTCAGTGAAAATAACCAGGAAGGCTAGAAATGTATCAACCCCAATTCATAGCCAACTACTAATTATTTGTTCTAATCAAGAATATTTGCCACCTAGCACAAGTAATCCAGAATACCAGATTTGCCAAATATCGTATTTGGCTCTAGAAATGCATCATAAGATCTTCAGTAGCCATATTTGAGTCTCAATTAATTCTTTTTTCATATGCTATTGTGTTGGCTTTCATTCTCCAAGCCCATACTTAAGGATGCCAGCAACTGACAGCCCTTAGGCAGGCTATCTGCTGGGAGAGTCATTTTAGCATTTTAATTTGTTATTTGAGTAATCTGGGGTGGATTGTATCTTCTCTGGGTTTTCAAAGAAAAGATATCTTGAAGGATTTTTTAATATCTGTAGTTTCCATTTTAAGCTAGATGACAAACAAAACCAGAAACCCCCCCGGCCTCAAAAAAAAAATCTGATTTTGTGCATACATTTTTTTCCTCAAAAAAAAAAGTAAATATTCTTCCAATAGCTTATGTAGCTGTAGTTTAGAATCAACAAATGAAACAATCAAATATGTATCTCACTTTTTTCCATTATTACTACTTGAAATTAGGAGTGGTTTGAATGAAATCCATGTTTCATTTGAGACACACACTCTCACATCCATCTTCTAACTGTAGTATTCCTGGTACACAAAAGGACCTTGCGGACCAATCCCCCATGGAGGGATACCCCCTTAACCTAGAGACTGGAGAGAAGTCCTAGTCCCTACTTCAAATGACTTGACAGATTTAGATGACCCAACCTGGATAGCACAGCCCTACATGTGGAATGGGGGTGGAGGATGGGAGGGGAGGGTGGCCAGGGTGCATGTGAGGGGGCAGAGAGGGAAGAAGGAGGGAGGGAGGGAGGGAGGGGGAATTGGGATCGACATGTAAAGTAAAATTTAAAAAAATATTTCTACTCAGTGAGATGTGTGCCCTCTTCTCTGAAACTCATACACCTTCAGTTCCTCATTATAGCCTTTTGCCTCCTATGTTGTCCATGGTGCCATCATGGCAGGAGAAAATTTTCTTCATCGCCCATCACTTCAATAGCCCTCGTCTTTCCTGGTGTCTGTGCTTTCTTACCTTTTGTACAGACAGTCTCTCATGATATCTATTAATGAGCCTTCTGTGTTCCCTCCTGCACGTCCCTTTTCTGCCTCCTAGTTCCCCTCCTTTACAATCTCTTCTTCCCCCATTGTCCTGCAGATAGCAACGCTGTGTGCGGCCCACCTCTTCTGCTTACTGCAGTTGTCTTTCTACTTTGGAGGTCTCTGCATCTCAGCTCCAGACATGTGTTCTGTTAGCACTTCCACTGGGTACCCCGATTGTCTTCATTTGGTCCCACTTGCTTGTTCTTCACCGTGCTGTTAAGGCAGTATCATTCTTTTAGTTGTCACAACCCTGGTCTTTAGAAATTTAGGTTATCAGGAGGAGCCTTTTCCCCATGGGTATTTTTGCTTCACATGCCTTTACTTACCCAAAGTAGAATTCTTAGACTTTATGATTCTTGCTTAACCTCTTAGTTCTCAAATGTGCTGCCTTGTCTTCTGGTTGACACTGACATCATTGAGGTCTACTTTATTTCTCTTGGACTCTCCTGAAATATTTCTACCCTACTCCCTGCCTGTGATTATCACCACAACAATGTTGAACATCTGTTTTTAATCTTCAATATAAGTTCCTCTCTTAAAATCCTAGATAGCTTTCCATCTTCTCATTGCAAACTAGCTTCTGGCCTTTTCCTTCTTGCCTCCTTTATATACTGTCTCGTACTGTATCCCAAGGACAATGTACTTTGTCATCCCCAATCCTGTCTCCTGGGTTCATTCTTCTGGGCATTCTGAAGGTATTCTAGTGGAAGTCATGCCAGAGACCAGGAGTGGCCCTAGAATCTTCCCTCCCGTGGCCAGAATGCAATGTCACTTTCATACATGCACGGTTCAGTTTCTCATTCTCTCTCCTTTCTACTCCTGTAATACTGTCTAGGTCCTTGTTACTTCCCGATTAAGGAAACTTCTTGCAAATTACTTCACTGTTGCTCCAGTTCTTTCTCCAGCATTCTGTTTGATTGATTTTAGAAAGTAATTTTCAAAAAACAAACATTATACTGTACTCTTAAAATCATTCACTATTTGTTTGTTCTCTGTAGCTACTGGTATAATGTTCATTCCTCTTAATTTGACACACAAAGTCCATACCTGTTACAAAACTTTCTATCACTTTAACTTTATTTAGTTATTTATTTATTTTGACAATTTACTGCTCAAGTGCTGTGCTATCATCTGAGGGAATTTTGTTCATTTTCCTTAAAACTTCATTCAAACCATCTTCCATGTAGGCTGGTTTTCCTGTTATCATCTTTTGAGTTCCTAACACCCTAACTTCTTGGTATGCACATGTTTCCTTTTCCACAGCTGGCCGAGTAGTGCTCTCAGTTTGAGTTAGTTGACCTCTTTAATTGTGAATGTTCTTCTGGGAAGCTAATCACAATGTATTGCATTTATTTATCTGTCTCTTCTTGTGTTGATTTGTTTATCTCCCTGTGACATAAACTCATAACCCAAAGTTACTTGATCTCAAGTGCCTTAACATCTCTGCCCTTCACTGCTAGTCTGTGAAATAGGCACAGCAGCACCCTTTTATCTCTTGACGTTGTTGGAGTCAATAAAAGAGTGAATGTAACGTGTCCTGCCACACAGATCCTACACCAGTAGATACTTGAGAAAGAAGAGCTAACGTGGCGTGATGCTCTCTGTGCGCTCACATGCTGAGTAAGCAATGGTGAATTTTGAAGCAACATTTTTCAGTTCATGGTGACGGAGGCCAACATTATTAGTACCTGATCATGGCTATATTTCTGTGCCCCTCCCTACTAGAATTCTAGCTTACTAAGAAATTTTCCAAAAGAACAATATAAAATTATTCATGAGCCTTAGATATTATGCATACATTGATTATGAAAATGTACCAGTAACCTAATTGTAGAATTCCTCTATTATATAGCACAAATATATTTAAATATGTCTTCTAAAACTGCCAGAATTAGAGCATGTGCTTTTTTGAATTACTGGTAATACCTTGTTTTTATTTAATCAAAGCATATAAAATATATATTTGTATTAGCATATGAATATATGATTACTTAAGGCAATCCAGAAATATTTACATTTGTGTATAAATATATATGTATGTGTTTACACAACCATATATGTTTATTCACATATATATTTATACACATAAATACTTGGGCTTACATTATTTTATCACATCATAAATAAGTCAGATCTTTATGGCCATTGGAATGTTTATTCTCTTCCTTCACAGTCCTATCAACTCCAAATGTGGTATTGAGAAAACTCATAGTCCCTTTATGTACATGATAAACATGATAATTTATTTCCCTGCATGATTCATTCCACGACTATTGAAAGTTGGTCTGTTTTTATCTGTTAATTTGTTTTAACCTGTTTTAGCCTCTGACCACATATCGGTGCTAGTTCCCTTTATGTTGCTTCCTTGCCTCTTGGAGTACAATCCTTTCCTGCTGCACTGGGTTGGGTAGTCACACAATATCTTGATTTATAACTAGGTTGTAATCCAAATAGGAAACAGGTGGGATCACAACTGGGTATGGTGCCTTGGATATTAACGGCTTGCCTCAGCCGTGGAATTTCTAAAGCTGTATACACTTTTTTTGTCTTAATTATGCATTCATTAAAAGCTTTTATACCCCACAGAATAAAGTAAATATTTTTTGATCTCCATAGTGTGCTCCCAGACTGTAGATTTGCACAGCAGGGTCTTGATAATCTGAATAAATTGTATTTCCCCAAGGACTTTATCTTTCAAATAAGGTCATAAAGAAATGCAGCTCCCCCATCCTTGAATTTCTCAATGTGCCTTTTCTTCCAGCGAAGCAGAGTATATTATAGTAACAGACACATGTTTGTGGTTCCTATGTTGTGTCAGTCTGGTCTTCTCATTTATCTCTGAAGTTAGTTTCTCTCTTTTTAAAAGCTCAAGGACCATTTTATTAAAACTTGAATGAAGAAAAGAGGCAAGGTAAGCTGGACAGCTTCAGGGAAGAGCAGCATGGAGAACAGGAAGAGAGAAAGGTTAGCCTTTTGAAACTGGGCCCCAAAAAGCAGGCGGGTACCATGTTGGAGTAGTTGCCTGGGAGATGGAGGGTCTTCCAAAACAGTAAGAAAGTCTAGAGGGTCAGGGCAAGTATGTTTAGGATTGCGTTTGATATCCAAACAAGAAATAGAAAGAGAAACAGAAAAACTACCCAATATTAGTTAGTCAGAGAAGCAGACAGGCTCATCTGTGTTACTTTGTAAGCAAGTACCGGTAAAGTATTTATCCATGCAAGAAAAAAATAATGATTTTTTTTTTACCTGAGAGCTGTTATTTTTGATGATTTTTATAGAAAAACAAAATTTTGTTCAGCACTCAACATTCCCTGCCTTTTACCCAGTCAGTGAGTCAAGCTGGAAGAACAGGCAAAACTCTTGTTGAAGAACCCCTGACAGCATTTGATAGGAAATAACATTTACCCTAACTATTGTGTGTTTAGACTCTACTCTGCAGATGTGGCTGTACATGCATTTTCAGAACCCTCCCCACATATCCAGAATACACTGTCACGTTTCCTAGTCTTTAGATATGAAAAATTGACTTGAGACACTGTCCATTGGCTGGGACCATCCAGGAGGCCCAACTTCAAATCATTTACAATTCTAAACTAAAGATGTCATTGGTGCCTTTATGACCCAGTGAAGAAGACAGGAAATAAAAAGGTAGAAAGTGTCTACAATCAATTGAACTTATGGTATATTTTGAGTCATCTAGTGTATCCATTTCTCATGGCAGTTTGCAAATAGCAGCTGTGAATATTTCTATGAATATCTTCTTCTGTGTCTAGGATGCCATATTTAGGTGATATTCAGTCTGCATTCTATTACCTAATTGTTTGAGTATTAAGCTGTTTAGTACATTTACCTAGCATTTGGTAAATTATATTTAAATTCTTTAAGTATTTCAATATTTTTAGGCAGGAGAGTCTGTTTTACTGTGAACCAATAAATAAGGTCAAAAGCTAGATTTTTACAGATACATTGGTTTACTTCCCTTCCATCAATTAGTACTTAATAAGTAGGGGCTTTGTGAAGCACTAAAGTAGGTATAAAGAATTAAAGACACAGTCTGCATCTGAGGGAAAGGCCCAATGATTTGAGCAGCCAGGAAGGTCAGAAAAGAAGCAGTCAAACAAGCCAGAGGGCTTTGCCATCTCAAGGGAAGAGGTGGCTCAGATGTGGTTGGCACCCACGAGAAGAGCATTTAAAGTCAAGACCTGCTTTACAAGCCTTATAGCCTACTGTTTCAGTCTCCACGTGCTTTGCAAAGCAATAATCATTTGGAGTGAAGGAAAAGTATGAGAGAATTCAACTCTGCTTAAGACTGTATGTTGGTAGTTCTGACTAACACTATGGACAATGGATTTTTCTAATCGTCACTAAAACCAAGAAAAATCAGATTCTCTTTCAACATTTGGGGGAGAGAGAAAATAATTTGACATGGGCCAGACCAGAAGATACAAGATGCACTGTAGTAGCCAGCCTTTCTATCACAGGTGGGAATTCTCCTCTTATTGTGTGAAAACTCTGTTACCTAGATGATACCATGAGATAATTTCTTGAGTTGTAGATCAAGCATCTGAGAATATCTTTCTCAGTTATTAAGTCGTATCTGTAACAAAGCCATTACTTCTTTTATGACAGTCAGGGATATACCTCACAACTTACTATTTTTTTTCATTGATAATATAACAAATATTCTTCAGTTACAACCAATGAGAAGAATGATGATGATTAGAATATTGTAAGATTTGCAAGTTCTAAAATGCAAGTTACTTTCTGCTGAAGATGATTCCTGACTTATGATGATTTGTTTTTCAGCTTAACAGTGGTATAGGAGTGACACATCTGCAGAATAAGGCATGCTTTGCATGCTGACCTTTTCCTAAGGTTAGCCATTTGTATTGAGACAAGCTCTAGAGATGCCCTCTAGTGATGTCAAGCCACAGCTCCCAGTTAGTCTCACCATCTCTGGGGTAAACAACCCACAATTCATGTGTCTGTCAGGGGTATGGTTACACTGCAGAGCTGGGTGGGCAAAGACCTACTGACAGTGCAAGGGGCCACCAGAGTAGCTGAAACTTGACACACGTGTTTGAAACATGGGTCATGGCTGGCAGGTTGTATTGCAGTTGGCCTAGCAGGCTCAAAGGAGCTGGGCTGTGGCTCATGGTCCATGCATGTGCGGACTCTGGATATAAGATTTCATGTTTTTGCCATCCAAGAAGATCAGTGGATTGTAAGTGACTCTAGATGACATTATCTGAGGCATAGGTTCACAACTACTTTGAATTATGGAGCATAATTGTCATTACCAGCTTAGTTGAAATACTAAGAAATGCATTGGAATTTGTGGCCTGTTACACCATTACATGAAAGGACATCACTGAGGCTGAGATGGTCAATCTCACATTGTCTCCCCTGTTTGGGGAAGATAATAGGAGAGCATCAGGGTCAACGAGACACCTCGGGCTCACTTCTTCCTCCCACCCATGTCTGTACCATGACCACTTTCCCTTGAAGGGATAACTATTTTGCCTGTAACCCAAACTAAGGCAGTATTTAGCTTTTTTGTGGTTTTACTTCTCCTTATGACTTTCCCAAGTTAATCTCAAGAATAATTCTTTTAAGGATCTCACAGGAATAAGCTATACAAAAAAGCCCAAATGTGGAAAATATATAATTTTTTATGATTTAAATTGGAAAAATAGCATTTATTCTATAGCTAGTACAGTTGTTGGGGACACATTTTGTGGCTGTTCTATAATTTAACTTGTCATTCATAAGACATAAGTAGAAGAGAAAAAAGAAACCAAATATCCCCAAACCAAGAAAAATAAATATTATTTAAAAATATCCCTGAAGCACAACAATGTATGCACTATAATTCTGAATAAGAGCTAAATTTCAGGTGGGAAAAAGTGGAGGAAAAGAAAGCTTTTCTTTTACTCCATAGACTTTCCTGTAGCTGAGCTGTGATTTCCATTCAAACCTCCACCTCTATCTGCACTCTCTAAGTCTTTAAAGCCACAGAATGTAAGAGAATGGAAACAATCTCATAATTAAGGTGATTACTATTGCGGTTAAATAAGGATCAGGATAAACAAATAGGCCGAATAGATGTTTATTCAGGGAGAAATAACTCACAACATAGACAGATGAACACCAGCAGGAACTGGATGCTCTTCTCTCCATATACCTCAAGCAAGAGAACATTCCTGGCTACCCCTCAGACCTAGTTCCATGGGTCACTTCCGCCCCTGGCTCCATCCCCCAATGGGTGTGGTCAGTGCCACAGAAGCAGATAAAGTGAATATCCTGCTACAGACTACCACCTAAAAAGTGCCTTGGTTCAAGTGGTCAGTTGATGGCAAAATCATTTTTTATTGGATTGAATGAAATTTGGAGTTTATTAAAAATATTTTTTTCTCAGAGAAGAATGCTTGCCTTCTGCTTGTCCATTATGTATACCTGTGCTTTCATTGTCCTTCCCAGGACTGTCAGCATGAGTTGTTATTAGCAGATTGTCATCCTGGAAAATGGAGTGACCACTGGCTTTGTCATTTTGCGCGTTAGAAGGCTAGAATGCGTCTGGATGTGGTAGCTGACAGCTGTTTTCCCAAGCACGTGAGAATCTGAGGTAGGAAGATTGTCATGAATTCAAGGCTTCGTAGCATGGGCTACATAGTGATTTCCAGGCCAGCCTGCACCGCAGAGTGCAAACTTGTCCCAAAAAATAAAAGAAAGAAAAGGAAAAAAGGGAAAGAAAGTAAAATGGTAAGATTAGGGACACCAATGAATTGTGAAAAGGTAGCCTGCTTTAGATGAAGTTGAGAATTGGCTTGACAGGTCGGAAAGATAGGATATTTTATCCACTTAATTCTAAGTAAACAAAAACATTTTTGGGCTATCTTCATTAAACTCTCATGTTGACCACCTATGTGTTCCATGGTGGATACCGGAATACATACGGAATAACCCATAACCCTTGCCACCAAGGATCTTGCATGTGTGGAGGGATACAGAGTTATAACAGATATTTGCTAGAATTGTGCAGAGGAGAGAGTCAAAGCCCAAAGAGGATGTGATCAAGTTAGCCTGGACCAGGTAAATTGAAAAAGTAAAGTGAGATTTTCATTCTTCATTCGTTCATCCATTCATCCATTCATCCATCCACTCACCCACCCACCCACCCATCCATCCATCCACCCATCCATCCATCCATTCATTCAGCATGTACCTGACATTTGGAATAGAACAGTAGACAAAGCTGGCTGGTCATCTTCCCAAAGGACCAATTTGTTGGAGGCTGGAAGGAGATGTACACACATAAGTACAGGTGTATTGAGTATCACTGGAGAACAGACAAAGTGGAATAATGTGATAGGGCATCATCACATGGAGACTGAGGGACATGCTGGGCACAATGCTCAGGTAAGAAGAAAGGAATCTTTATTCCTTATTCATAAGAAATTACCACCTGCTGCTTCCCAAGTCTGGAACATTGTTCCTGTGGCTTTGGTGCCATCTTATTCTAAAATGTAGGTTTTGTGATTGAATTAGTTATGGAAAAGCCAACAAAAGAGACAATTCTTATTTAAAAGATAGCTTGAGCTGGTATGATGGCTCAGCTGCTAAAAGAACTTGATGTGAGCCTCATTCCTTGAGTTTGATTCTGGAGACCCACATGATTTAGGAGAGAAACAACTTTCACAAATTGACTTCTTATCTCCATATAACCTACCACTTGTATGCATATCCGTGCACGTGTGGACACACACACACACACACACACACACACACACACACACACACACACACACACACACACACACTCACACACACACACACACACACACACACACACACACAATAAATTAACAAAGTAAAATATGTATCTTAAAGGGTACAAAAATCAAAAGAATTGATAAAATGTAAATACCCAGTAGATGAGAAAGTTTAAAAACTGTAGTCGAAGCCGGTCCTGGTGGCTCACATCTTTAATCCCAGCACTTGGGAAGCAGAGGTAGGCAGATCTCTGTGAGTTCGAGGCCAGCCTGGTCTACAAAGCTACACAGAAAAACTCTGTCTCAAAACAAAACAAAAAACTGTAGTTGATGTACACATCCTCATCTCCCATCTCACTAAGTCAGTATCTTCAGCTGTCAGTTCCATGCTCTTAGTAAACCCTTAGTAACTTTCATTCCAGGTTAAACCCTACTATAGCCACTCATCCTCATGATCTAGCCTTTGTAGTGCTTACCTCAGTTACAGGTTTTCATTTATTTATAAGGGACAGGCGATAAATGACAGATGACTGACAGATCTTCCAGAAGACTGCACTCTTTAAGGACTGGAGATTTCCTGTCCTTGGATGCAGTGTAATACAGAGCCTTTGTTGTAAATGTGTATTGGGTTTCACAGCTGGAGCCAAGCCAGTCTGCTTAGTGATGCTGCTTTGCAGGATCTAAATTATGAAAGACAGTGCAGTGTCTTGAGGTTTTTTTTTTTTTGTTTTTTGTTTTGTTTTTCTGTAAGCAAATTGACTTTAAAAAATTTTATTTAAAAGTTTTTCTTATATAATAAAAAAATTATGAGACAGTTGTTAGAGTATAATGGGACCCATAGGATTTATGGACATAAACTTTAATTCTGGCTACTTTCTGCTGAAATTTATGTGATGTAGGGCTAAGGTCAAACCCCCTCTATCTTTGGTGATGCTTTTAATTTGGTTTGTATTTAGTTGGTAAATTAGGAAGAACTGACGTTTCAAATGTTGAATTCGCACCTAAGCATAAGAGATGTGTATTTAAGTTTGTTTTTATGTCCCATAGTTTTACATTGCCTTTATCACTTGTTATCAAGTATATGTCTAAGTATTTTATTGTTTTAAAGTGTCATTTATTCATTTTTTGACAATTTCATACATGAATACAATGTATCATAAGTCTGCCCACCTCCAACTTCACCCTTCTACTCCTTCCAGACAACCCCTAACACATCTTATACTTTGATGTTCATATATACATATATATATATGTGCGTGTGTGTGTGTGTGTATCATATGTGCATATTATATATGTTACTGAGTTTTAAATAGTTTGTGCGATAGGCAGATTCTTACATAAAGAGAGAATTGAGAGTTTGATACTTGAGGCAGGAATGGTAATTTTTGACAGTTCCAGAAGTCCAGAGAAGAGATGATAAGGGACATAAAAGAAATGGTAATGAGGAAGAACAGATAGGGTTGGCAATTAACTAGATATGGGAGAATATAGGTCAGTGTGTGGGCTCCCCATTCAGAAATCTAAGTGTTCGCATTCTCCAAAAGAAGGCAAAGACGAGTGAGACTTGACTAGCAGATACACGTTCTTGTGCTCTTGTGGAGTACCTGGGTTCAGTTGTAAGTCCAATTTTAGTATCCCACATCCTCTTCTGTCCCCTGGGGCCACTCCATGCATGCCGTGCATAGACTTTCATACACATAAATAAAACAAATCTAAATTGCTTAAGAAAAAGAATATAGAGAAGAAGCGAGTTTACAGGAAAGAGGTTGAGTTTGGACATGTTAGTACAACTGACTGTGGAATGGATAGCTCAGAGATGCCCTCCTTAGAGCTGGTGAGAAGATGGATTCTGGGCTAAGGAAAATGGCTAGGATAGGAATATAAATTAGAGAATCATCAAGTTATGAATTCATAAGTCAATTCTGCATTCTTCTTTTTACTTTATTCATCTTTCTTCCCTAATGTACTGGTGTACTGTATTTCAAGTATCGGATATCTAGAGAAGTCTATTCTTCACTTTGACCTTCACGCCTCAATGATGTGCCCACCTCAGCATGGCTCCAGGGACAGACCTGTCTGGTGAGGTGAGGGAGTGGTGAAATCACCAACACAGAAATGCACAGACCCACAGTAAAGCTGGAATCTGGTAGTATGGGTTATCTGCCTGAGAAACCATCACATACCAGAAGCTTAGTGTGCTTATTATATACAAGTGAGCAGAGAGCTGAGGTTGGACAGTGAAGCATGCTTGTTAATATAGATAAACAAGTAGTCAGGGCATACAATGTGATCGAGGTGGCAGGGATAGCTAATCTCAATAGGAGCAGTCCCTGTAAGGGAAGCAGCCCACAGGCTGTAAACACCCAGGGGGAGAGACCTACAATGGACATTTTCCACATATGCTGTCAATGTCTTCATATGGTCAAAAGGAAGGCTTTGATATCCTGAAATGGTGTTGCCATTTTCCCATGTGTCTAAGGCTAAGGTTCTTGCCATGGCTGCCTCATGTCAAGAACACATAATCACTCAGGACTTCACACATTTATATCTTCCCCTATTCCCCACAGTGATGATACCTTGGTTTTTATATTTTCCTGGTCCTGCTCTGACAAGCTCCAATCTGCCCTGTGCTTTGCATGAGCCCGATTGTGGGAAATGCTTTTCAGTTGGTTGGATTTTTTTTCATTGTAAATGAAAGTGAGTAGTGGCAGTCTGGTGATGGCCTATATTTCCTATTTGTAGTACCACATCTGCATGACTCTGGGGACCTGTCTGTCCCTACTGTCCTCTGTGGGGTGCTCAGCCTTGACACATGAACAATTTCTTTTTTATGAAGCTAGAATAAAAGTGTGTGTGTGTGTGTGTGTGTGTGTGTTTACACTGATAGTGATTATCTCTCTGTGTGTCAGTGTGTATATGTGTGTGTACACATACTGATGGCTGATGGTGATGTGTGTGTGTGTGTGTGTGTGTGTGTGTGTGTGTGTGTGTGTGTGTGTGTGTGTGTGTACACTGATAGTGGTCATCTCTGCGTGATGAATTGATTTGTGGTTCTCCTGAAAGCTCACAGATCCTGTGTGCCCCAATAAGGAGGGGTGTGTGCTGTGGCATCATGGTCTCAGGGAGGTGGGTTCCCGATTCCCCTCCACCTTCCACTGCACACAGATGAACTGCAGAGATGCAAGTTATGTATGATGAGGTGAACAGAAGCTAGAAGGCACTGGAGATTTGGGGACATTGTTTTTAAGGAGCAATGAAAAGATGGAGCTCAGAGCATCTTTATCTCAAAACTATAGTTTCACTTATACACAGACAGGTGTGAGTAGTCTTCCTATTTATTCAGGTCACATCATTCTTGGATTTTTCATTAATACAGTCCTGAAAAAAAGATTAAATAATTAGCTTTAAGGAAACACAGTGGGGGGGGGGGTGAGGAGATGGCTCAGCTATAATGTGCTTACTATGCAAGACTGAGGGCCTGAGTTTGTATCCTCAGCACCCAGATGAACACTGGGCATGGCAGCCCATACCTTTAACTCCACTGTTGTAGGGAAGACAGGCGGATCCCTAGAATTCAGTGGCTGGTCAGTCTTTCCACACTGATGAGTTCCAGGTGCAACAAAAACCCTATCTCAGAAAACAAGGAGATGACAGATCAAATAAAACATATGAGCTTCTAGCCTTCACAAACACACACATACATGCACACCCATGTGCTTGTGCACACATACATGAATACACCCACATGAATATGCACATGCAAACAATCTTCAGAGGGACTGGGGAGACTTAGGGTGAAGTGCTCTCCAGACAAACGTGAGTACTGACTGGCGTTTCGATTTCTAGAACCCATATACATGTCAGATGGATGTAGCAGCCTGCCTGTAATCCCAGCCTTAGAGAGCAAAGCTGGGATCTCAGAGCAAGCCTATAGGGAGACTAGGCATATTGGTGAGTTGAGGGTTTCATCGGGAGAGAGCTGCTCTGGTGAATAAGATGGAAGTGTGATCAGGATGATCCCCAACATCAACTTTGAGCCTCCATATGCATACACACCTATATATGGACTCAGCCACAAACATACACGTGCAACACGGGCAAACATTCATATACATGTGTGCAAACTATACATGCGCTGAAATGAAAGAAAATAAAAGTAAATAGCAAAATTGTTGTTTCTTATTTGGGGGGGAGGGAGGGAGGGGAGAGGCAAAGGTGAACGTGAATTGGTTAAGTAGGGAGATGGGAAGGATCTAGGAGGAGTAAGGGAAAAACATTATCAAATTATATTGTATAAAAATTAAATGAAAAGAGAAAAGGACAGTTATTTGAAACCCCTCGTTAAGGTAAGTTTTTGGATGATCTGTACTTTTCACATGGACTGCTTTTAAGTGGTGAGCTTATAATGGAAGGAAACCCGAAACGGGCAAACAAAGGTAGGAAGACGCCTGGGGAAATGTATGAAATTGCCTTCCCCTATCCAGTGTGTGCTTTCTTCACTTGCTCCGTGCCCATCACGTTTGCCCTCTAGGTGGTCCTGCTGCTGCCACCCTCCTCTTCAAGCCATGATCCTGGCCACTGAATCAGAATCCTGCCGTCTGTGCAGCAGTTGGACAGCAGGCTGCGGAAGCATGGCAGGGTGATACTGTGGGGTACCAAATTAATTTCTCAGGATCTCAAATTAGATAAACTTGTCCCAAGATGTACTCCACCCCACAGACACATCCTGAAGTGCACACTAGACTCTCCTGCCAGCTGTGTCCTTACCAATCCTAAGGAGTAAACTTTGAAGACTAAGTACACTTGAAAACTAGTCCTGTAACTTCTGTGTTTCTTTGATAAAATGTCAATAAGAAGCCAGGCTATTTTGAGTGAAAAGCATGAGTAAATCCTCAGATGTTGGCATTGTAGTGGGCTTCAGTGGTTATCTGTTTTGATAAACAGGGTTTTGAAGATAAGCATTTAGTCCTTAAACATTGACGGCAAAAAGACCTGTCAAGAATCTTATAGTTGGGGTCTTCCCTTCCTGGCCCTGCCATATTAGTGTGGTTTAGTCAGAGAAGTTTCTTTTTGAAGTAAATTTCAATTAACACAGAGAATCATAACTGGTCAGCATGAAGAGAATGAGATACTGTGTCATGCTCAGCCCTAAATGGGGCATCTGTATCACACACCTCTTTTAAAGCTACATGACCTGCATGGCAGAGGTGGAGAGATGTTGTAAGAGCCTGAACCGCAGGAAGATTTCCACAGGGACACAGTATTTGCTGGACATGACAGGACTGTTACACACAGGAACACACATCAGCTGTAAGAATGGGGAGACTCTAACACACTGTTATCCTTATCCTACTTAAATAGGCAAGTTTTCTGTCAACAGATGTGTATGCCACCCTGGCTCTCACAGGGGCACAGTGACAGGAGTTCCTGGGGGCTGCAGTCTTAGGGGTACAGTTTCCTAGAGTCCTGGCTATACAGAAACATTGGGAATAGGTAGGAGGGAATACCACTGGTATGCTGAATATTCAAGGCTAGCAAAACAAGTTCTATGATTTAGGTTGGTTTGATATATACTCAAGACATGAGTCTTTTCTGTGAGATTAACTCGTCTGCTAAGATTTATATGTAAATTTGTCTTTCAATTCTGTTAGGACAGGACATACTGAGGCTGAAGTTTCAGAAACAATGCAAATCAGTGTGTCATTGGGTTTATGCTTAGTCCTCAATCCCAATTTAATTGTTCTTGTAGTACCACCAGTAGGCAAAGAGCTAAAGTACAGGCAAGGTAAAACAAACACATGTGCCATATATATATATATATATATATATATATATATATATATATATATATATATAGAGAGAGAGAGAGAGAGAGAGAGAGTATTAGAATGACTTACAGACTGTGGTCCAGCAAATCCAACATAGACTATTTACCAATGGGAAGACCCAGATTTCATTAGTTGTTTCCCCCATGAGGCTGGATGTCTCAGCTGGTCTTCAGTATATAACAGAATCCTGAAGAACTGGAATTTAATACCAATGAAGGGTGAAGAGAGAGCAGGCAAAAAGCAAAGGCTTCTTTCTTTCTTCTTCATGAAGGCTACTGTGAGAAGATATGGCCCGGATTTTAAGGTGGGTCTTCCAACCTGAGGTTGGATTAACTAAAAATTTCTCACAGGCGTGTCCAGCAGCATAGATATTTAGTTAATTCCAGATGTAGTCAAATTGACAACCAAGAATAGCCATTGAAGTCTTTACTGGTAAAGACTTACAAATGCTTCCAAAAGGTTGCAAAGTGGTATTTCAGCCAGAAAAAAAAAAAAAAAAAAAAACAAAAAAAAAAAAAAACAGGATATGCTTTCAGGACATCAGCGTTGAAAGATGTCCTGGGTTTAGGGCTGGAGAGATGGCTCCACAGTTAAGAGCACTGGCTGCTCTTCCAGAGGACCAGGGTTTGATTCTCAGCTCCCACATGGCAGCTCACAACTGTCTGTACTTCCGGTTCCAAGGGATTTCTCATACAGACATACATGCAGACAAAACACCAATGCACATAAAATAAAGATGAAAAAGTTACTTTAAAAAGAATATGGGTTCTGGAGGAATAAAAACTTAGAATCTTATACTTGATGGGGTAAGAGGATGGTCTTAATATTACTGGCCCCATCCCCCAACACACCTATAATGTAATATTCTATGTGTATTCCTAAGAGATTTTTTTGCTTTGTTTTTATGTTTTTTTGACACCCAGGAACTAAATAGCTTTAATTACTTGGATCTGTACAGACTTGCTGACCTCTTTCACCTCACTTTGTTGGAGAAGGCAGTGATTGATTTCCTAGTGAAGCATCTCTCAGAGCTCCTGAAAAGTCGCCCAGAGGATGTTCTCACACTGCCCTACTGCCTGCTTCAAGAGGTGCTGAAGAGTGACCGCCTGACCTCCTTGAGTGAGGAGCAGATCTGGCAGGTAAGGGCACACTGCCCGGCATCGGGAAGGCATGACGTGATTAGAAAGGGAAGGATTCAGGTGCAACAACCGCTATTTGATGGGGCTTGGCTGTCAGATGTGTTGACGTCCTGCCCCTTCGATGGGCAGGTCACTGGGGGACAGCTGCCAGTATGCAGCCCATCTCAGGATGAGGCCAGCCAGCACTATGGCTTCCTCAAACCCGGGTAAGTCGGAAAGGCGAGGGATTTTCTCTTGAAACCAAAAACATCTCTTAAGATCAGTATGAAAAGAATGCATTGTGAAACAATTTAATACATATCTAAGCCATTAAATCAAAAGGAATTTGGGGTTTTGGGGGAAAACATTCATAAATATTTCTTTTAAAAATTATTTTAATGAGAAAAACTTAGAAATAGCTGTTAGTTCAAATAAACTTTTTTGTTTGAGTTTTTAGCTAATTTGTAGGTAACTTATTTGTTAATGAGTTTTAAAGTTGGCTAACTTTAATGCTTTTAGTTTGGGTGAAGTACTTATCTACAAGTCAATGATATGAAGGTTAACAGGTAAATTAATACAATCGGTCATAGGTTCAAACACGGTGTACTCTGGAACCTTTCCAATTTTTAAAATACTTGACTTTGTGATCCTTTCCAAAATTTTCTGAGAGCATAGTGTGCATGTCTAGGGATTTTTTTTTTTGAAAATTGTTTCTTTTATTTTTAAGACTATAATATAAACACATTATCTCTCCCTTCCCTTTCCCATCTCCAAACCCTCCCATATACCCCTTGGTTTTTTCTAATCTATGGTCTTTTCCCCATTAATTGTTACGTGTGTGTGTGTGTGTGTGTGTGTGTGTGTGTGTGTGTGTGTGTGTGTACATATGTACATATGCAATCTGCTTGCTCTGCATAATGTCACTTGTATGTGTGTTTTCAGGACTGACCATTTAGTATCGGATAATCACTTGTATGCTCTTCCCTGGGGGAGACTATTTCTCCTGCTCTCAGTACTCCTTGATTGCCTATAGTTTGTTTTATAAGGTTGAGGCCTTATGGGTTGGCCCCTCCCTCCACTTGGGAATATGTATTGTCATCCTTGTTTGGATGGTCATGTTGATGAAACCTTATGGGTGTAGCTTCTGATGTTACTAGGAGACATAATTTTACCGAAAGCTTCCTGATCCTCTGGCTGTTATAATCTTACTGCCTCTTCTTCCAAAATGTCCCCTGAACCTTAAGTGTAGGAATATTTGGTTGATGTACCCATCAAGACTGGGATATCCCACTCTGCATTTTGATTGCTTGTGGTTTTCTTTAGTGGTCTCCATATTTTGTAAAGAGGAGTAGCCTTGATGAGGGCTAAGGAAATCACTTATCTGTAGGTATGTACATTGGTTTAGTAAAGTGATGATGGTAGGTACACCTTCAAGATTCATGGCTTTACTAACCTTGGGTTGGATTCTAGTACCAGGTGTGATTTTCTTGTTGTGAGTGAATCTCAAACCCAATTAGAGAGTCCTTGGTTACTACCAAGGTGTGTACCCATAACTGTATCTCAAGGTTAACTTACCATGAGGGTCATTGTGTGGTTCATAAGTATCATATCTGGGCAGTACTGTTGGTTGCTTCCTTCCTTTGGAAGAATGCATAGTGCCTCCTGGTGCCATGAAAGTTCATTCTTTAAGGAAGAGGTGTTCAGGTAAGTTCCTACTGAGTAGCCTCTGGTTTCTGTGTTTGTAGTGCATGGTGTTTTAGCATTAGGGGCCTTAACCTTCCCCATCTAGGAGAAACCAAGGGCAATAGAAACAGCCTGTAAGTTTAGGGAGTCTTTTGGACAATTCTGATCAACCACTCCAAAGAGGGCTTCTTATGCCTGGTATCAGGGCTTTTGTTAGATGTTCTTTGGCTCTTGGAGGGAGCATTTGTCAGCCCAGATGAGGAAATTTCTTTTAAACTATACATACATACTTACACACACACACACATACACACACACACACACACACACACACACACACAATGTGTGTGTGTGTATGTGTGTGTGCACATTGTGTGTATATATGTGTGTGTGTGTGTATGTGTATATATATATATATATATATATATATATATATATATATATGCACTATTGTTTTTTTAAAGACAGATAGCTAATAGTATGATACCTTGTGACTTTTTCTGGCATCCTTATGGTTATTTTACCCCCTCCTTCTTTTGAATTTATCTTCTTCTCCCCTCTCCCTTTCCCATTTCTCAGATCAGTTCATGTATACCTTGCTATTCCCCTCTCTATTGTTCCCCAACCCCTAAACCAATCCTATGCCTTTTTACTTTCAGAAACATTTTCTTATTGCAATAGATGGATGTTTAGACCTCAAATGAAGCAAAGTTCTTCCTATACTATAATGGGAAAAAGGAAATCTCCCTCTTTAGTTCATTATGCATTCACCATAGCTTTCAAAAGCCCTTCCTTTCCCCTGACTATAGAATCTTTTCACATCCTGTCATGGTTTTGTCTAGGGGACAGGGAGGATGTTTTTTGTTTGAAAGTTGATTATTCCATTTAAATCCTCTTCTGCTCATCCCTAGTGACTGTCCTTGAATACTGCACCTGAAGGCTTTGGGATAGACAGCACATTTCCCCTCCTTCCTTCTTCCTTCACTGTCTATCTTATTCTACAGTACTGTCTACACATTTTGATACTTGGAATGCTGTGCCTGCAGGATAATATGGAAAGTGGCCTTCTCGCACAAATACTAGGAAAAGTTCAATGCTCTATTGGTGGATAAGGCAGTCAGCACTGATCATACCAAGCATATTCAGGGAGTTATGTTTAGTTTTTGTTTGTTTGTTTTATCACTGGTCAAATGTGTCATCAAATACCCCATTCTACTGATGCATAAGTTTCCTGATATCTGTCTTTCTTCTTTGAACTGTAATCAGCAGCTGTCCTTTTTACTGAAAATAATAGGAAATAATGGCTGATCAGGTCACAGATATTTAAAAGACCATTGTCTTATCAGCACAAGAGGTTGTCTCCATCTCCATCTTGTGAAGATCAGGAAGAAGGTTCTGTACTTGGTTCCAGTTTACAGTGCAGAGCCACCTTCAAATCTAAGTCCGTCGATACCAACCAAATCTCTCCACTAGTCCACTTGATTTAAAAAGAAGATACATGTGTTTGCTGCTTCCCGGGCATCCCTGCAAATGTTTATTCAGACAATGGTTAAAAGTGCTGGTGAGAATATGATTCTGGCATGGATTGCAATAATCTATAGCTCTCCCCTATCATATAAAGCATCACAATTTACCATGGCCAGCTCAGAGCATGCGGTAGCCAAATCTTTTTACTTTATTAAAGGGAAAAGAAACACAGTAGATTCTGTACTTTTTTTTTTTTTCTACCGATTAAATTTGAGGCCACCCATTCTTGTGGCATCTGTCTGCTATTGTTGCGTGGTTGAAGGCACTGCCAGTAATTGACACAATAATGTGCAGATATCTGAATACTGGGAAAATTCCATTCTGTCTGCTTAGAAACTATCACAATTTCCTCTCTAAAGGCTACTAGCATTATGAAGTAGAATTTTAGAAACTGGTTGCTGCAGGCAATAAGATAGCTTTTTTTAGAGTTGATCACCAAAAAAAGAATTAAAAGACTCCCATAAATATTGTCAATTTAGGCATTCAGTGGGCAATAAGAAATTGTTTTTGCTTTATCTTAGTAAATAAGTAATTCCCTCATACTCAATAGAGAAAAATCAAATCAGACCAACTATAATGCCTCAAGTAGAGTTAGGTTCATCATTTTTTGCTGAGGTTATACTAGTAATGCAATATACTATGGAAAAATCTAATATTCAGCCCAGGGTAAAGATTGGGTCTGCCAGAGGATTACTGTCAGGGTGCTTTATAGGAGTGAAACTTGACAGACAGGCTGGAGACAGATCTACAGAATCTCATTAAACTGCTGAATTGTTCATTACAGAACGTTCTCACTGTAATAAAGTGCTCATTGACTTTGACAAACCCCCATCCCATGTCTTAAAGAACAGTGAAGAAGGGGTGCTAAGGAAGAGAAAGGAAATTGGCACAAAGTAGGGCAGGTAATGGAAACACACGTGAGGAGTAGTGCCATTTGATTAATATGTGCAACGTAGCTGAGGTGAGTCTTAGTCAACAAGCATGAGTTTACCCAGGTGGCTGTTTCACTACACACTGATAATGTAATCTGGGGCAATCCCTTCTTTGGAGAAAGGTCTACTTTTCATTATTTATCAGTTTGGCTCTGAAGACCTGTCATAAGAACCATTAGATTATTCCCAGTGCACAAACTAATTTATTTACCTTTTTCTTTTTCTGTCCCTGCCCTTGATAAAGTATGCTACAACTTGCAGTGAACATTTTGTGGATCCATGGATATCCTAAATCTCTGCAACATTATTCCTTGTTTCTGCATTTTCTTTGTCCATTTGATGTGCGGGGTAGAGGAAGAGGTTATGTATCCCCAGCTGGCCTGGAACTCACTCTACAGATGGGGATAGCCCTGACCTCAGAGATCCACTTGCCTGTGCTCCAGGATCTGCAAATTAAAGGTTTTCACTGCCATACTCATACCACTTGGTCATGTTAAACTTTAAGTCTCTTCTTTTGCATAGGATTTCTTAGTCTGTCCCAGACAGTTTTCCTTCCATTAGCCAATCTTTACTTGGTCTGTTGGTTAACTTCATTGTCTTTTCAGAGGAAACAGATATTCGAATGGCAGTCAGATGTTCTATGACCTAAAAGGACTTTAAATGTATATTGTATGAAATTCTCCTCAGTATCGTTCAACAATTTGGTTTTGTGTTTAGAGGAGAATGGATTCTCAAGTTTCAAATGAGAGCCACCAGATTACTAGCTTCAAAGCAAGAGGAGAAACAACTGGCAAAAGCAAGCAAGTGAGCAGAGAGGATCTAGGCGCTCAGGGTCTCCCACTGCATTACCTGGCAAATCTCTATCAGTTTGATTTTTCTTTCAGGTCAATGAGAGCATAACTCCAGATTTGTTTCAGTAGGATAACTGTTGAATATCTTCTGCTGAACTCAACTTGACGAGTCCTAAAGCAGAGGCCTGGCCAAAGAAGGTGCTGGCTAGAAGGTTCAAAACCTTTCACAAACAAATTCTGAGGATTGATTGCCCTACATGGGTGACAATGAATATGCTAGACTATCGTAATCATTATGAAACGTTTGTGTGTGTCAGTTCACCATGTTGTGTTACAGCAGGTCTCCCCGCCAGCTTCCCGGTCCTGACGCCACGTGGGCCCACAGCCGCGCCAGCCCCAAATAACACTCTGAGACTCTGTATTTGATACAATCCTGTTGGCCAGTTACCATTATTGTTAATAGGCTAGCTCTGCCTTAATCATTAACCCATTTCCACTTATCTAAGTATTTCCACGTGGTCGTCTTATCGGGGAGCCGCGCGGCAGGCTTCCTGCTTCTTCCCAGGCTACATCTGGACTCCTCCTTCTACCTCTTTCCCCCTCCTAGTCTCCTAGCCCCGCCTATCTAGTTTTCTACTGGCCAACAGGGCTTTATTAATTAGTATGAGAAAAATATATACAGAATAACATCTCCCATCAATGTTGTCTACTTGTAATATGCTCAATGTATAGTTGTCAAAGATGTGGTTTTAAACAAATAAGCAAATGAGCCAAACATGGAAGCTTGTTTGTTTTTAACAAGAGAGAACAAAAAACTGGTGTGGACTTGGGTGGGTGGGGAGTTGGTGGGAGGGTAACTATAATCAAAATGTATGACAAAAGTCTGTTTTCAGGAATAAAAAAACACAAGTAAAAGAATAGCTTAGAATGAAATAGTCCTGTGCCCTTCCTCTAGGAGGGCTGCTTATCTCTTTCTTCTCAGAAAGATAAACTTCCCTGCTTGTCCAGCCACATACTGGATTTTCCTAGATGAAACTGAGGCGAATCTAATCCATGGGACAGTTGATAGGAAAAGTTCTGCATGGTTCAAGATCCTTCACATGCTAACCAGGAATGCAGTCTCTCTTCTCAACATAGATTGACAGAGCATATGTGACCTCTGAGGTCACTGAACATGGAGGATGGGGCACAGGTTTGCTAACTCTATTAATCTCCCCAAGGCTTACCTCAATGGGAGGGACGTTTGCTGTTTTAAACTATAAATACAGCTCTTAGAATTAGGACTTCATCTCTAAAATAGTAGAAATAAAAAGAATACCTTTTAAAAGGATCAAGATAGCTTGAGGAAATAAATTATTTTTGACACCTGTTATTTGTTAGACATGGTTGTGACCTTTGCATTTAGAGAACTTTTATTTTCATTTTATAACTTACTAGCACTTCCTAATAATAGTACTTTTATTCCTTCCTTTATTGACATTGGGGTGGAGGCACTTTCTGCCTACTCCTAAAAGGTTCATATTAACCCTTTGAAGCTGGCCATAGTCCTGTTTGCATTTGTCTGGGAATATATGTTCCCAGAGATAGAGGCTGTGTCTGCAATGTTCACATTGTACATGTCCTGTTATTCTCTCACATCCTGTAAATAATAAATAATGGCAATAAATAATGTAACGCCTTCATATTAAAGTTGAATGGATGGTAAGATATACTTCCGGTCTTATATAAAGCTGTATTTATTTTAGGAAACATGTTATTGAAAATGAATTTGGTCTCTTAAAAACCCACAGTTTCTTGTTTTGTATTTTATTGGAAATCTGTCTCTAGCAGTGTCAGTTACATATTATTTAGGGTGGTCAGCAGCCTTAAATGCAGTGCTGTTTTGTTTTTGTTTCTTTAACAAGCTTCTTCAGCTTTTATCTGCACACAGCATCAATGCACTGCATTTCAGTTTAATCATTTTCCTTAAAAGTAATCCCAAAAGATAAACCTACTACTCTTTCACAGAATGTGGAGGGCATGAATGACTTTCACAGGCTTCATCCTGTGTCTGTTAGGTGGTAAATTGACCCAAATAGCCTTCTAGTCAGGGATGAGTAAGGACCTCAAACAGTGCAACAGGTGAAACAATACATCACCATGCTTCTCATTTACACAGTAAGTCACAGTTTTGAGAATGTTTCAACATTTACTGATGTTTTGGGTTTGTTTGTTTGGACCAATGATGGGAAATTTACAGAACAAAGCTGGAAATTTATGTCTTTCAACTTTTGGCCAGTAGCCTAAAGTCACCAAATTTTTCCTTTACTTTAAGCAAAACTGGAAAACTTGGGTTAGTACAATTGTAGAGTTCCCGCTGTTATTCATGGGGCTCTGTGTCCGATCTCCAGTACTAGAGAAATAAAAACTTAGGAAAAAGAAGTTCTTGCCCGTTCTGGTTCTCTATGTAGCAGTGTCCACAGTACAAGGAGAATGGCTGCTCTTCCTGCCCTGTGCCTGTCATCTTGCTAATTCTCCTTCTGTGTTCTATGACATGTGCTTCACTCATTCTTTCATTCATGGCAACTAGGTACTGGTGACCTGCTGTGTCGGGATAGACCCTGTTGAGCACTCTTATTGCCTGCTTTAGCGTGACCCTGCTTTCCTGAGTGCTGTTGGGCCTGGTATGGGTGCTTCTGTTTGTCACTTGGGGTATGTTGAAATGATCTGGCTTCTGGGGAACATGAAGTGCTATTATTTGGACATTCCACACCACCCAGTGTCCTTTTGCTGTTACCTCAGTGACTTGTTCATTTCTGACTGCTGTTCATGCTCATACAGCTTTGAAAAGATCTGCTGGTCTCTGGTACAATCCTAGTCAAACAAGTCAGAGTACATGTGTGATTATACAATCCAAAAATTCCTCAAATAGAGTTCACATTTCAAACACAGGGATTTTGGTAAATCAAAATGGAATCAGATTCTGAGGACTGAGAATTTTACCCCCAAAGTATAATCTTTCATTGCATCCCTGTCCATTCATTCTCGTGCATGAATTGTAGTATTATCATATTTCTATATTTTTTCCCAGCTAGACATTTGCAGGGTATATTCCCACATTGATTTCCATATGTATTTTTACTTATCAATCCCTAAGCTAATCAAATTTGCACCACTTCTCAATTTTCTTCCTGAAGCTGCTTACCGTTCTACCTAGCCACATACAGTAGTCTACATTCTATTAGTAAAGAAATAAACAACAGCTCCTCTGCATCCCAAATAGTGCAGCCCTGAGGGTGCTTCTTCTTTTATGGTCCCCCAGCTGGACACTGAGTAGTGCCAATGTTTCCAGGCTTGGGGCTTGAAGGTGCAACCGTGTATTTAGTCATTCCTCCTGCTACACACTGCTAATTCTCAGTGAGGATGCATCCCCAGTAGCTTGACTAGTGGCTTTGCTGTTGATTGTCTGGGCTTTATGCCTTTGTGAGACACATTACGCCACCATTTCAGAGGAACTTTACTGCAGCTAATTCCCAGCACCAGAGCAGTGTGTTGTCAAGTAGCTGTAAGCGGTAGGTGATTATCAGAAATTACAAGAAAGCCTACTTATATTCATGTGCTGTTGGTCCCATGAGTTAATGGTTTCTTTTTCTTTTTCTTCCTTTTTTTTTTTTTTTTTTTTTAAGAATTGAGCACAACAGAACAAGAAGTTGATTTATGAGATATGACATATTTATGTTTTTCTGCTTCTAATTTTCATTGTGATTCATGTTGTTTCCAGACTGATGTTTTTGTTGCTGCTATAAGAAGGAAAAAGATGACTGGAGAATATTACTTATGCATTGGTGGCCTGCAGTAATAGCGCTGCTACCTGGGTTATCAGGGATTTAAAAATAAAACCCAACCATAAGCTCATATGAGGTAGAAACCCTGAGGGCAGGCGCAGAAGGCCATCAATAATAACAACAATAATAATTCTTACAAGCCTGGAGAGCTTCATATTTTAATGAATTTTTACACATAATTTCATCTGAATCTCTCCTTAGACTTGTTATGGTAGATGAGGCAAGTTTTACCCAAATTTTAACTAGGAAGAAAACCAAAGTTTAAGCATGAGTTTCAGTGATGTCAAATCATATTCTATAATGAATGAAATCATCTGTAAGTAACTATAGCATCTGGCCATCTTTCTTTTCTACCTCTTGTACAACTTTGCAGGAAGCATCAGAAAAATGACTCTGATAAAAATGGTAAAGGTAAGTGCTGCTGAGGGTCTTTCCCGAGAACTGGGTCTTCAGAAAGGTCCATTAAAAAGAATAGACAGAGAATTGTAGATACTCAAAGAAGTACCTTACATTCTTCTGAATATGAAGTCATGACATGCAGTGCAGGAGGGAATGGCCAGTAAGGGGGAGTTACTGCAGATTCTAAGAGGAAATTGTAGAGTAATAGAACTTTGAGTTCCGTTATTTATGCTGTGGAAATGAAGACTATAGGAGAAGTCTGTCAGCTGTGGTTTCTACCTGGGACTAGAAAATGTATGGAGGGAATGGGAATAATGAATCATTACATCTTAGTTTAATGCTCAGTATATTGAAACTTTAGACATTCATGTGACAGAAATTGACAGTTGGATGACAGCTTAGATACAGGGTTTAAGAGAAATAGAACATATTGGTTTATCGGCATTGACAAGTATTAGTCTCTTTCCCACACACATGAACTCATGGGCCCTTATTCTACAATATCAGGCCACTTGAGTAGCTATGAAGTTCATGATCGTTGTCCATGCCAGACCATAGAGGCTTCTGAGGGAGTGCAGCAAAACATCTCTGTAGCGTGGCCCAGAAGCTTGGAAATATTAAATGAGATGTCTGAAAGGGCCTTGGAATTTGTTGTTTAATACTAATACCTTTATATGTTACTTCCTTCACCCTGTCCCTGTGGCTTTTGATAAAATTTAAAATAAAGACCAAGATTTGGGTTGAGTTATAGTGCTGTCAGTGGTAGGTACTTAGCTAGAATGCATGAGCTCTGCATTCCATCTCTGCTGTGCAGGGAGGAGAACATTTGGACTATACATACCTGGAAAAGTGGCTATTCTGAGATCACAGTAAGAACATATATATATATATATATATATATATATATATATATATATATATATTGGAGAGAGAGAGAGAGAGAGAGAGAGAGGGGGAGAGAGAGAGAGAGAGAGAGAGAGAGAGAGAGAGAGAGAGAGAGAGAATTTGTAGCTTCCATTTGTCCCCATAATGTGGGGTTGTGCATTCTCTGTGGTGATATTTTCCATCTTGGTCCAGCCACCTCCACTGTGTTATGAGAGTGTCACAATAAGTACTGCAAATTAATCCCAATATCCGGGTAGAAAAATCATAATCAGAAATATGATCCTTTTTAGGGAGAATTAAAAGGACCTTTATGTTTTGTAAAGGTAGGTATCAGAATTGTCTAACATCCTTTCTATTTGTTTATTAAAAAAAAATTGCACATGAGAGGCACTAGCATCACATTCAAGGGCAAGCTAAAAACACCCTTCACACTGGAGGTTGAATGTATATATATATATATATACATATATATGTATATATATACATACATACATAATACATACATACATACATACATACATACATACATACATACATACATATATATATATATATATATATTCCTAGTGTGTGTTCTTGTTGTTGGGAACTATCCACACACCACCTTCTCTGGCCACACAAGGAAATCAGATAATTAAAGGAGTGATGGATGGTATCCTAAAGTTTAAACGTTTTAGGAAAATCTATCTTATTAACACTTTAAAACAAGTGAGCATAATATCATTAATTTTGATTAATTTATTGCTCTTAATATAGCTTTTAATTTGTAATTCTATGTGAATTACAATGTAATTTGGCATTAATTATCCTAAATTGACTATAAGCCAGCCAATCACAATGGGAAATCACTCACAGCTGAAAGTAAAACTAAACCTTGTATTCTGAAAGGTTGTGACTTAGGTAAGAGGTCAACACACGTGTTCTCCTGGGGTGTGAGATTGATGCTTGATATGAGAACTGAAAGAGAGCCCTCATTCTGCCCACTGTAGATATTCTTTGGAAGGAAGTTCATAAATAGCCAACAACATACTAAATAACGGAGTTGATTTACCAGGGTTTCTGGGGCTCTTGAAGAACATGCTTTACCTTTCTCATTCAGTAGAAGATTTAGGTGCTGTAAAGGGGTTCATTCCGTACTCCTTGGGTCCTGGGGCTTATAAATGTACTTAGTCAAATTGGCTTGTCTTTCATATACATGCTTTTTGAAAATGTAATTTTGAACTATTGCTAGAAATGCTCCGTTGAAACTTATCTTTAAAACACCAAAGCAGGGCAAAGCATCGAGATGTTCCAAAATGCCCCAAGATTGGGGCTTTTTCCTTGAAGTCTTTTCCACACAAAGGTAGAACTTGGTGAATTTTGTATATTCAGGGTACAATTGTAAATAACAATTGACCTCAAAATAAAGTCTGTTTAGATCTTAGGGATTTTTTTTTTTTTTTGCTAATTATTGCATGGAAAAGTCAAGTCTGCTGTTCTGATCACTCTGTGTTTTACTTTGTGAATTGCTTGCCTTTATGCTGTCATTGCAATGAATGGCTTGGCCAACAAAATTGTCTAAGTTTTATAACTACTTAGTTAAGATGTTAAAAACTAAACCGAAGCCTTAGCGCCACTTGTGCAACGCAAATAATATACACAGATTTTACACCTGAAACACTCTCCTTTGTTTTGTAGCTTTAGCGTAAAGCAGAGCATTTCCACGATTAGTCACTAGTTGATTGCAAACTAAAGGACGGAAATAGAAACTAGAGGCTTGCTTTTGTTATTCCATTCATCACTAAAGTTTAAAGACGGTCAGTACATGAAACATTTATAACTGTAACTTTATACTGTTTAATTTCTTTCAAGTCGGTTTAATGCTCAGTTTCACTGGCCCTTTCATAGAACTTCCGTTCTTTTCTCAGGATATCTTTTTGATGTTAGTTTTGGATTTACAGTTCTGGTCTCTTCTAGGCCACTTGTGGTTCCCAGGGTAATTTCAGGTCCTTAGCCACAGTGGATTCTGTGTGATGCACACCCCTCTGATGAAAGAAGATCTTAATATTCGTCCCTGTTGTCAGAGAACAAAAAAGACTGGGGCAGAGTAACCAGTGCTGTGGAGCAGATGGAAACATGGACGGAGCATGCGCTCTCTCAGCCCTCTCTCCTGAGCATTTGCAATGCCAGCAGAGCAGACGGGTCTTTATCAAACTGCACTGAGAGGTTAGGTCATTGGAAGCCTTTTTAGTCATTTTGTGCTTTTCAAGAGTGAATTTGTTAGAATTATGCTGAATACCCACTTAAAGCCTCAGCTGATAACCCTACCTGTGTTTTATAACTCTGCACTGTCAGAGCTCATAATAAGTCAAACATTCTTTCAGTGGTGCTCATAAGGGAGGAAAAAAAAAACCTCACAAATTTAAGAGTAATTTCAGATTGTAAATGAAAAGGAGAGGCACGACTGTTCATTTGCACCAATCATGCCTTCCTTTCATCTGCCCTGATTAGGACTGGTACGGTTTCATCAGTCTCCTCCATCACGGAGCTGTCACTCCAGCCGGCTGTTGATTGAAAACAATCAAGGCTCTGATGGCACAATTATTCTGACCCTTTAACTAGAGGCTGCTGTGATAATGAAAGGTTGATTATGATAGTTTGTGCCTCTTTCAGTTTGCCAAGAAGGTTAATTTGGGCATCAGACGGATGTTTAATGGGCGCTTGCTGGCTACACTGAGGTAAATGAGAACGTGCAGTCTTGGATATTGCACGGATATAGTTTGGCTGTCAATCATTGTCATTTGGAGTTTGTGCCTCACACTCTGGAAATCACATTTTATTTTTTCCTTGGGATTTAATTTATTCTGTGCCCTGAGGAAGTTCTTTCACTCAGTGACCTTCACAGCCGCTTTCTCTGCCTCCCCCCCCTTTTTTTTTTTCAAATGGAGCTCAAAGGCACAACACATCTAGAAGAGCAGTTTTCTTTCATTTTCACTTAAAAATGGAAACTTTAAAAATCCATCCTTATCACTCCTTTCCAATAGAGCAAATGTTTCCATTCCGATTGTGCAGAGGGGAAGTCAGAGCAACGGGGATGCTTGGGCTGGTTTGCAGCGGTCCGTGCAGTTCCGCATCTTGTACAAGAAGCAGTGAACGCAATGGAGTCAAAATGGTTGCAGATCTGGAGCTGAAGTCTCCATTTTCTTCACAGTTCCCTCAACGGCCTGTCTCACAACAGTTTGTCAAATTCCCGCTCTGAAGCCTGCATCTTACTCTTTTTCCTTCCTGGGAAGCATGGGGAGGGGTTTAACCCTGGAAGATAGAATTGCTAAGGTTATTAAAAATCTGATTGTGTGTGTGTGTGTGTGTGTGTGTGTGTGTGTGTGTGTGTGTGTGTGTGTGTGTGTGTGGGGAGAGAGAGAGAGAGAGAGAGAGAGAGAGAGAGAGAGAGAGCAAGAGAGAGGGAGGCATGGAGGGAGGGAGGAGAGAGAGAGTGAGAGAGAGAGAGAGAGAGAGAGAGAGAGAGAGAGAGAGAGAGAGAGAGAGAGAGAGAGAGAGAGAGAGAGAGAGAGAGAGAGAGAGACAACCTCGAGTGTTGTTCTTCAGGTACTGTCTTTTTCCAGACACTTTCTCGCTGACTTAGGTCAGGTTGACTGGTGCCCAGAGATCCACTGTCTCTACCTCCCCAGCACTGAAATGACAAGCATGTGCCACCATGCCCTTTGCTTGAGTTACTTTACGCAGGACCTAGGAATTGAACTCAGGGTCTTCAGGGCTGTGTGGTAAGCAAGCCCTTGAGCAGCTGATATCTCCTCCAGCCCTAAGAAATTAGTTTTTCACTTGTGCAGCTCTTGTACTGGTTGGTATCCTGTGTAAAGATTTACACCAGCATTTAGTAATGCCCTTATTAATGATAGCCGCTCCTATCACAATGAGCTTTATGCAGGCCCTTTGCAAAGAACAATATAGGAGACAAAACAAACAAAAAGGGGGTAGAAAACCCTTTGCTTCCGTTTGTAGGCTGCTCTTGGTGGCCTGACATAGCAGATCTCTGAGGTAATCTTATGCTTTGCTCAGCTATGTTTATACCTAGTCTCAAAGATTGTTTCCTAACGTGACAATGCTAAAGCAGTTACATGTATGTTAAAATGTCAGTACCATAGTGGTTATAACTGCAGTTCAGGAATTCTCTTTTCACAGCATTTATTTCTGGCTTCTATGTACTTGTTCCCTTTTAGCAAATAACTATTACAAAAATTAAATTTATTTTGTTCATTAGCGAGCTCTATGACATTAGATTATTTGAGAATTTTATAAACTATATTTTGATTGTGTTATAGATTTTTGGCATTTTTTAAAAAAAGTATTTGTGTTTGAATGGTAAAGAAGACACTTGGGTAGTAATTCAGTCTCATCAGAGGCTCCAAAGTGAAGACAGACATTGAACCCTCTTCTGATTTGAATGCGGCCCTTACGTAAAGCAGCAGTGCTGTTCAGAACGTGTGTTTAAGGAGATATGAGGAAAGGGTCATGCATATATGTAGTCTTACCAAATTATTCACCATGTTCAAACACAAAGGATTACTTCTCTTACATTCAGTGAACTACATGGGCAGAGTAGCCCTCGGGGATGCTTCACAGAATTATTGATTAGTTATGTCTTTTAAGCAATAGAAAACAAAAGATAATTAGTAGAAAAAAAAATCAACGAAGCCAATCAATACTTCTTTTTTTTTTTTTGCTTTTGTATTATGAAAAGTGGGATGAGGCTTAATTGTAATGTTACCTTGTGGTGTCTGTGAAAATGAGTCATCTTATTTTGTAGACTGTGTTAGTTTCTTCTCTGTTGCTGTGATAAAACAAGTAACCAAGGCAACTTAGAGAAGGAAGGGTTCATTGGAGCTTCTGGTTTCAAAGGAATAAGGATCCATCGCAGTCAGTGTGGGGAAGCTATGCATCACACATTGGGCATGGCAGCAGGAGCAAGTGAGAGCTCACATCTTCAACTACAAGTGTCAGCAGAGTGAGTGCCTGGAAATGACACTTGGCCTTTGAAATACCAAAGCATGCCTCCAGGGGCATAACTCCTCCAGCAAGAGCAACTTTCTAAGCCTCCCTGAACAGCCACTAACTGGGGACTAGGCATTCAAATGCCAAAGACTATGGGGGACATTTAACATTCACCACACATACAGTCACTGTGTTTGCAAGTGAATGAGACTCAAACCATAGCCATTTCTTTTTAAGACTGGGTTGTTCTGTGTAGCCTCGGCTGTCCTGGAACTCACTCTGTAGACCAGGCTATCCTCGAACTCACAGAAATCTGCCTGCCTCCGCCTCCCAAGTGCTGGAATTAAAGGTGTGTACCACTATCCCCCAGCTCCATAACCATTTCTTATTACAAGAAATAGAAATCATGATTTCAAATTGAATGAGCCCAAGACTTCTTGGTTTCTGAACATCCCCAAAACATTTTCCTCTTTATATTGAAATGTAGAAAACTTGCCTCCAAAATAGGAGGGAGGCATTACTTATATTCTCAGAACTGCCTGCCACTATGCCCACAAGCTGACTTAGCCCACCAAGATTGTGTCCTCTGTATACAGATGGACCTCTCCAGAGGCCCTAGCCAACAGTCCATACCCCATTTCCTGACCTGCGCTGACTTATTCTGCCTCCAGGACTGGGATTCAGTTACTGGGTCCTGTTTCTTTTTCTCTTTATTCCTTCCATCCACATTCCTACTTAGTATTCTTCATTTTGGCTTTATGGAGAAGGCATAGATCAGCAATGTCCCAGAATGATTCCTTGTTCTCTCATTCGGCAAATACCTATAGGTTGCCTCTGGAATTAAGTATATCCCTGTCCCACATATGCTATAGATGAGCACTAAGAACAGCCACTTCACATATTCATTCCTTCAGCCACTGCAGTCCCCTTTCATCACAGATCTTCAGAAAGCATCAAGCTTGTGGTTCTCATTTCTTCGCACTCCATCTTCCTCACATGAGTACCACAGATGGGCTGCCTCAGGCCATCTCCACCTAAACTTAGCCATTTTCTCTGAAGTAAAATTAGAACCATTATGATTCTTGTATACTTGAATCCTAAATTGAAGCTTGTTTGACATTCACTTGTTTTAAGGGTCCATTCAGTACCCTTAAGCCATTTTATTTGACAAACTATTTGTTGAATCAAATCTTCTCCGAAATTGATATAGTGAAAACTGTATCATTTTATATAACACAAATGTTATAAGGTGGGAATGAGGGCACAGAGGATAAGTTAGAGAATGGCATGTCAAATAATGCTGTTTAAACATTAATACTGAGTCTGAAATTCCAGCTGTGAAGGTAGTCACCGGGTGGACTTTGTAATGCACTGGCATCTTAGGTCACATCTCCCCTTCCCGGGGTCTTCTCTTGGTACGGTGCCTGCTCCTTGACCCAACCTTTGGAGTGGATGCTGGCTCCTCACAGCACATAGTCCTGTGAAACTTGGAAATTCTCTGTGCACCATTGCATCACACCATCACTACTTGAGGGAGTTGACTGTCTCTTTGTCTGTGACTTTGATTGGATGCATGAGCCCCTGAGGTTCATTTGTGTTGGAGCCTACTCCAGCAAGACAGCTGGGTTGCCTGAGTAGCGGCATGAGGATTGACAAAAGGCAGATAAAAGAAACAGAGACAGAAACACAGGGTAGATTATGGAGGACTTCCCGGTTCATGCCTTTCAGCACACTAGACAGCTGAAGTTTAATTTGGACCCTGCTTATAGACAGATTAGAGGCAAAGCAGAACAAAGAACATCATAGTAAATTAACCAGATCCCTGCTCGGTCGTTAAATTGAGGAGCAGCCAGGTTCACTATTTATCATGTGAGTCTTGCTAGCAGCAAGAAACTTCTGATGCCTATGTGCCTTTTGGCTGGCATAGTTAGATATTATGCTCTTTCTCATAGGCTTAATCAGAGCTTTCTCACAGCTCTCAAGGAGACTGAAGCAAGCAAGCTTGAACTCTTATGTCTTATAAGTCAGAATAGACTCCAGGTGGAAATTGAGTCACTTATGGGCTCCCACACCTTTGACCATGGACCTCAAATAATTTGTCTTTGATTTTATTTGGGGAGTATGAGTACCCAATGAATCTTCTGTTGGATCATTATTCATGAACCAAGTCACAAAGAGGAATTCAAAGGCTCTCAGGCATGTTTACAAATTAAAGAATTTTGTTAGCCATGAAATACATAAATTTTCCAGCAACATTAAAACACCAATGAAATGGCAGCATAGAAAGATGGTCCATACATGCGGCTGGATCTCTGACTCCAAACAGTCTAACTTCCAGATCTTTAAGGTTTTCCATCTTCATTCAAGTTGCATGAGTATATCATGCAGAGGCTTGATATCATAGAATGCTCTGGAACAATTCTTAGTCTCACTGACTGGATAGATGCCTATTGTCTTTCTGATTGATGTCATAAAAATACTGAAGGTCAATTATAGGTTGATACTTCTATAATTAAGCATTTGATTTGGTCAAGTGTGAGGTGAGCAAGAACACGTTTTATTTTTCTTGGGTGTTATGTTGGTGATGTTGGCATGGCTGATGTTGGTAGTATTTTATTGTCTTGCCATCAAAGAAGTTTTTCAGTCTAAAGGCAAAATTCATGTACAAAATATATGAAATATTTTCATTGCATATAATACCTGATTCTTGAATTCTATATAAGTAGAATTTTGAAGTAGTCACCTTGAAATTTTAAAATGCCTTTAGTTTTTCGGGCAAAGATTATTTAATAAAATTATTTAATTATTTAATAAAGATTATTACATAAGAGATCTAGCTATTAATACATTAATATATTAGGTGGTATATTCTAATCTAAGCTCTCAGAAGGGATTGCAAATCCTCACAAAACTATGTTATAAATCAATTTTCTGCATGTGGGCTCCTATATATCTATGTCTTCACATTTGTACATGCTGGGCGGGTTAGTTTTTGTTGACCTGATACAAATCAGGGTTACCTATAGAGGAAAAAAAAAAAAAACCCAGTTAGAGAATTGCCTCAATCAGATTGGTTTGTGGACACGTCTGTGAGGAGTTTCTTGATTGCTGATGAGGTAGAAGGGCTGCCAATTGTGGGTGGTCTTATAGATGGGCGTCTGAGGGATCAAGAAGTTGGGGAAAGAACAGAGGAGAGCAAGGAAAGAGATACCTTAATAGAGGGAGCTGTTATGGGCTTAACAAGAAACCTGGAACTAGGGAAATCTCCAGGCATCCACAATAATGGCAACAATTAAGAATCTAAGCAATAGTGGAGATGCTCTTCCCCTATAATGAGATTGACGACTACCTAAAATGCCATCTTAGAGCCTTCATCCAGTAGCTGATAGAAGCAGAAGTAGAAATTCACAGCTAAGCACTGAGTCAAACTCGAATCTAGTTGTAGAGAGGGAGGAGTGATGAGGAAATGGGTAAAGACCATGTTGGGGAAATCCAGAGAAACAGCTAATCTGAACAGGTGGGAGCTCAGAGACCCCAGACTGACAGCTGGGGAACCTTCTTAAGACTGAACCAGGCCCCCTGGACATGGGTATCAGTTGGGGGGCCTGGGCAGTCTATAGAGCCTCTAGCAGTGGAACCAGTATTTATCCCTAGTCCACAAATGGACTTTGGGAGCACATTCTCCATGGAGGGATACTCTCTCAGCATGGATTCATGGGGGAGGGCCTCAGTCCTGTCCCAAATGATGTGACAGATTTTTATGATCCCTCATGGGATGCCTCACCCTCCTGGAGGAGTGAATGGAAGTGGGGTGGGGGGATGGAGGGTGGGGGTGAGGGAAATGGGAGGACAGGAGAGAAAGGGAACTGGGTTTGGTATGTAAAATAAGGTTGTTTTTAATTTAAATAAAAATTAATTAAAAAGAAAAAGGAAGAAAGATAGCAAAGAAGCCAGGGGAAGTAAGCCTTTAAGCAGATTTCTTCCATGGTTTCTGCTTTAGCTCCCACCTTGGCTTCCTATGATGATACACTGTAGCCTGTAAGCCAAACAAACCCTCTCTTCTCCCAAGCTTGGGCAGTGTCTTATCACTAGGACATATGCAGATGTCTTGCTGAGTACAGGATTATGGAATTAAAAGTTTCACTTTGTTTTTATGAAAACAAATCAATGAAACCCCTGGCATGAATCCCATGTACAGTAGTGAAGTTTATTTGCCTATCCCACATATGGGAGTTTTTGGAAATTCTGTTTTACAATATTCTTGATATGCAGGTGATAGTTACCCATAGGAAGACAAGACTCTTATCAATGTATTCCATTATAAATGAGGAGAAATGGCTGGCCCAGTGTCAGCTGCAACTGTTTCTTTCATTCACTCAGTTTTTAACTTGGTTGCAGGATTCCATATGGCTTTTCCATGCCCCCTTCATTTTAGTTATTACTCTCCCAAACTTTGTGTCCTTCATCCCTACTTCCTTCTCTCCTTAAACCTTAAATCTTAAACAGTGACCAATATCGACTGTCTCCTCCCCTTTAAGACACCTCCCTCTCAGTGGCCTCTCCCTAGTTTCCTGGCTTCTACAGAAACTCCAGATCTAACATACAAACTTAGAATTTTGAAGTTAGGACCCATGTCTTTTATGAGGGACAACATTGGGCATTCATTTTTTTCTGTGCCTAGGTTGTCTCACTGGATATATCTTTTCCCATTTTCCTCCATTTCCTGTTGAAAAAAATTCAGTTTTATTTATGGCTTAATAAAATTGCATTATATATATATATAATACATATTCATTATCCATTATTAGTTGATGGACATCTAGACTGATTTCATTTCCTGGCTATTATGATTGAAGCAGCAATGAACATGGGTGAGCAAGAAACTTGGTAGTAGGATGTAGAGTCCTTTGGAAGTATCCCCAGAAATTAGGGTATAGTTGGACCATGTGCTATATTGATTTCTCACTTTTTGTTGAATCTCCACATTGATTTCCACGGTGACTACACTATCTTGTACTCCTGCCAACAGTGGTTCCTCTTTCCCCACATCCTGTGCAGCCTTTGTTGTCATTTAATTTTCCAATAATAGACATCTGGCAGTGGTGAAGTAGAATCTCATGTTTTATAGTTTTCTTTTCTCCAGTGGCTAATGATATTGAAGCCTTTTTAAAGCCATTCATGGTCCTTCTTTTGTAAGTTCTCTGTTAAGGTGCATAGCGAACTTTTAAAGGAGTTGTTTGCTTTCTTATTTTTTTTTTTTATTTTTTGTACATTCTAACGACTAGTACTCTGTCGGGCAGGTAGCAAAGATGTCTTCCATTCTGTATGCAGCCTCTACACTCACTTATTTCCGTTGCTGAACAGAAGCTTCTTAGTTTCATGACACCCACTTTACCAGATGTTGGCCTCATTTCCCTAGCAACCAGAGTCCCAGTTTAGAAAGTCCTTACTTATATGTAAATGTTGCAGTATACTCTCTACCTTCTCTTGTAGAAACTTCAGGTTTTATACTGAGGTCTTTTGTGTATTTGGAACTGATGTTTGTGTTGGCTGAGAGATAAAGTTCTCATTATACATATGGATACCCGATTTTCCATCATGATTTGTTGACGATGGAGTCTTTCCTCCATGACAGTCCTACCAAAATCGATTTACATATTCAGTGTACACCTAACCCAAATTCCTAACCTGGGCTCTACAGAAATACAAAAATATCATTCATATAGACGTCAAAAGACCTTGTATGGCCAAGGCAATCCTGAGTAAGAGCGGCAATGCTGGAAGCATCTCCATACCCAATCTTGAGTTGAACAACAGAACCACTCTAATGTAAATAGCACGATACCACCACAAAACTCAGACACGGATATCAGAGGAACGGAATAAAGGAGCTGGATTTAACTTCACACAATTGCAGCCAGACAGCATTTTGAGATGCTCTTTACAATTGCCTTTTCAAAAAAAAAAAATCAGCTCAAAATGATAGCCAGTTCTCTAACAATAAGTGCTAAATGTTGCTTTTCTCATTTGAATTTTCTGTTTGTCTCTGTATACAATGTGCTTTAAAAAATATTCTACTTTATTATGGGGCTAAACCCCTGACCGTGTGGACTGTGTGGGTGTGTGCGCCTTGGGGAAAGTCTGAGGGGGTTTCCATCTCAGCCCCTGTAGCCCATACATATCCGCACCTTCCTCTATAGGTAAGTCTCTTGTCTTGTGTCAAGGGTTCTTGCTTTTGGAGCCCTGGTGTATGCATAAAGATGGTTATTAGAGCACACATTTTATGCATAAGATGAAAAATAAAAGCATTTATAATGTCCCAACTTCATAAAATTTTAAGTGAACGATGAAGGAATATATTATCATCACATCTGCTAAGCCGAATCTTTGTTTTATACCTGCCAGGGTTTTCCTTCCTACAGCACCTGATTCTGGGGCCTCATAAGATTTGATTCCATTGAAATACGTTTCTTAGAGGGAAAGGCCGCCTATGCATTATATGTCTGCAGTCAGCTATAATGGTTAATGTGCAACCTTCCTTGAAAAATCTGTTTTACAAGCAAAATGTTGACACGGTTTTAATTATAGCACTCAAGTGAGCACTGCTGTAATTTTTAATACTCCTCCATGGTAACATTGTCACTGTTCTAATAGAGGAAATGCACTGATCTGGCATCCCTAGTTTCCCTAGTTTCTAGTGCTTTGGGGTTTTATGGGGATGCTGTCTCTTTCTTAGTTGCAATTTTTCATTTGGTCTTAAAGAAAAAGAATATAATTCGGGATCTGTTGTGTTTATTTATTAATGTAAGCATTCTCTGTGACTGTCATTATTGTGATTTAATATGTCACTTTATGGACCTTACATGATTCACGTTAAGGAGGTGGTTTCTGTACAGTGCAGCGTGGAAAATCGAACTTTCCACATTTTTAACCTATATAAACTGTATTGGTATTAAATTCTGTTACACTAAGGGTTTGTGTTTTCCAGAAATAAAATGGGTTCTAAAATAATATGCTTTAAGGAAATCACAATCACTGAGGTCTCTCATGTGACCATGATTAGAGAGTCTGTGTATTGATGTTCAGATTGAGCTGCCCTGGCTTCCTGTTCACTGCCCAGGTCTATGTTTTAACATACCCATGGACATGGGAGGTTCATGAATGTTAGCAGCTGGGTTGGTTCTTGTGTTGTTTTATACCTCTTCCTGAGTGTGCTTTATGATAACCTCTCAGGAGAGCCGGGTGCTCTGGCCTATCTGAGTGGAAAGGACACAGGCACATGTGCCTTCACAGCTTGGCCTATGAAAAAGAAGGCTCTGTGTATCCTCAGCAAGCTATCTACAGCTAAGCTGAGGCCAGGGCAGGACAAAGGCTGGAAACGAAGTAGGCGCTGGAGGATGGCTCTGATTAAGAATACCTTTCTCAGCGAGAAGAGTATATGTGGATCAAGACCAAATAGCTCTCGTTTTTAGATGTTGTAATGTGATTTTATCTATTTTTACTGTTAAAGATTTGATCACTCTCTTCTCATGAAAACCTTTTTTTTCATGTCTTAAAAACTTTTAATCATATATTAGTTATATACTAAAAGTTTCATTATATTTTCATTCATAAATAATATTTTCTGATTATATTCACCCAGTTACTCCATCTTATCGCTTTCTAGACCATTAATCTTGCTCTTCCTCTAATTAGTCTTTTTCTAGTTTCAGTTCTTCATGCCTTGTGTGTGGTTCCATTCATTTAATCAGTGTTCCTTGCATGAGCATGGATGATGACTTATTTACAGGAACACTGTAGCTTACCAGTGGCTTTGCCAATGGAAAAAATGTCTCCTCTTCCCCCAGCAGCCATTAACTGTCATTAGCAACTTAGGAAGGGGAGGGGCTCATGAACACTCTCCAAAGCACCTTCATTTTAAGTGCATGAGTCCTACACACGTGTGGTGTGTAAAGATACTTCTCCCTGTGCAAGAGCACACTGATACATCTCTTGGAGCTGGGGGTGACTTTATAGTTAATACAGTTTCTAGGCTTCAGAGGCTACGAATTTTTACTGTTTTTTAAATTGTCTTAGGATCAGATTTTATAGTGCATACACATTCTACATATGTAAGTAGAGTTAGGCTTCAAAACATCTACTTTTTAAAAGAAAAAAAAATAAAAGGACCAAGAATTTCAGATTTCAACACAGCAGCTTCTGAGTGTGCCCAACATGAGCAATAAAGGATGTAACTCAAGGACTTGATGTTAGGAATGCACCATGTGTTCATGTAATATACCTCTGAAATGTATGTGAGCAAACCACATGTGTTTATTTAAAACAAAATAGAGTCTAGAATTATGTATTCTTGAAACCAGCACTCAGAAAGATATTGAGAAAAACAATGGGAAGGATTCCATTTTCATATATCTTTTATCCCAGTTGATTACAAGGAATAACTTGGCATTAATATATGTATGTATGTATGTATATGTATACGTATACGTATACGTGTGTGTGTGTGTGTATATATATATATGGACATGGAACAATAAAGATACAAAGCATGTCCTATCCCTGAGTCTTGGCTCTTTACCCACAAAGTTTTGATCTGATACCTTTAAGTACATTTTGTTTATTTTTGAAAGAAACTCATGAGATTTGCTGAAAGTACTGTTAGCTTATTCTGGAGCAAATTTTGCAAACATACTTTATTTTTCTCGTCTGGAGCATTTGCAGTTATTCAAATTACATATTACATAGAGTATCTTTGTTTGGGTTCTATTTTAAAGTTGTTGATAAGCAAATAATGGCAAGTTGGTATAATAGTCAGATACATTGTGTAATTTGAACAGTGGGTTTCTAGCATATAGCTGTCTGGATTCAGTTTCTACCTGTAAAATTAAGGCATTTAAACCAAAAGTTTATTCTTGCCTGAAAGTTTCATTGTTAATTTGAAAGGTTAAAAGATTATACTGTTCTTTGCTCTGACAAAAGCCTGAAATACAGAATCAAACGTGCGAGGGATGAGACAAAGGCTATATACATCTAAAATGAGTGTACCATATGCTGCAATGTGGTTTTGAGAACTTATAAAGACCTATAGGAAAGCCATAAACATGAAATAATAATATATCAATGGAAGCCCATGGTAGATAGATAAGGAAATGTAAAGGAATAAAGGACTGATGACTAAGAAAACTAGAAGAAACAAACTAAAATTATCTGTAAATTAAACTCTGTCCATGTAGCAAATATGGACCAGGCAGTGTCCTTATCAGAGATCCAAGGCTGAGACATATTGGCTGAGGTTTAATTTAGCTCCTTGTGGTTTAGGAAGGGACAGTTCCTGATGGAGTTGTTTGAGCTGAGGTAGGTAGAATGCACACAGGAGAATCCCCTGTTATTCCTGCATGATTCCAGAAGGTTTTGGTAAAAAAAATTCTTGCCTATTGGTCATTTTTCCTAAGCACTATTGATAGTGAGTTCCCAAAGTAAATCTGTAATATCTTTTATATATGTTGGTTTTCTCAACAAAAAGATTAGAGATACTACATTTTCTTTTCACTTAAATACTAGAGGTTATAGGATGTTGGCAGGCTAGAAGAAATATTACGGTTCTAGCTTTGCATGAGGTATGCTTCCTTAATGCCATGCCATCTTGAAAGGTGCCAGTTTCCAGGATAATTTTTTCCACATAGAATCTGTAAAATATGCAATGCAGCTAAGAGAGCACGGATAATAAAGACCCAGAGACAGATATCAAACAGATATCAGAAAAACAGCCAGTCAGTAGCTCTTACCTCTACCAAGGCTGAAATAGAGATCCTTCTTCCCTGTGACTGGAAACTGAATCTCTTATAAGACCATTTGCTTCTTCCTTATATACCTCACTAGTGCTGGGATTAAAGGCATGAGCCGTGTTTCTCTCTTTTAGACTGATTTTCTCTCATTATAGCTCAGGGTGGTTTTGAACTCACAGAGATCCATCTGTATCTGTCTCCTGAGTCCTGGGATTAAAGGTGTGTGCCAACACTGCCTGGTGTCTATGGCTAACTAGTGTGGCTAGCTTTGCATTCTGATCCCCCAGGCAAGCTTTATTAAATCAAAAACAGTGTATCACCACACTTACTATGTTGGCCTATGTGGCATCTGTCTAGTAAGACAGAATCTACATTTGAACCTGAAAGCTGAGTAACTCATATACAAGTGCGGTTTGAAGTTGACAGAAGAGCAGTTAATTGTATATTACATTTCCTTTTGATCTAGATAAACTCAGGTATCATAGGTTTGTGTGTTCTGAAAATGTCAATGCCATGCTGAAAATGATGCTTTTGGAGACATGAGCATCTATTTCATGTTTGACCAGCCATTTCCTGTAGTTTCCACATGGAACATTCAGAACTGCATGGAAGCCAAGAAACTGATTCACACCAAAACCCTATCTACTGCAGCTACTCAAACAAGGATCAGTGGCAGAAAACATATTGGTGCCTGAGAAACTTGTAGTAGGGTAATTGTATTAGTGAGAACATTTGAAAGCTCATGCAAAACAAATGAGTTACTGGGTTACCTCCATATGGGAATAATTGGAGGCCCCATCTCTGAAAACCTGAAACTGACATGAAGAGGAAATAGGGTGCCGCATGTGAGAATGCCCTTCATGCTAGCAGAGACTGGTTGAAAGACAAGGGGTGTGTTTCTTCTGCAACTTTGATTACTGACAATGTTACTATACAGAGATGCTCTTTCTTCATCAGGTTGATGAATCAATGCACTCTTCTATTAAAAACAATCTGTAGAGTATGACTTATCTCCCTTGGTGGCCCTGTCTCAGTAGGACCCCGTGGTTCTTTTCTTTTCATTTCATTTGATTACACAGTAGTTAACTAAAAGAGACCCTCACTGCCAAACAGAAGAAGCTCCACTTCTTCATTCATTTTTCTAGGTGAGAGAAAAAGCCCACAAAGCACTTTGCCTTTTGGAGCCATTTTTCAAGCGGATGGAGAAACCCTGGCAGTCTGGAATCATCCAGTGCCTTAGAGACTTTGTGTGGATTCTTTATACCAGGTCCAACCCAGCTGATTTCACCAGGCACTTATGGTCTAAAGATGGCACACCTCCTTCTTTGTGCTTCCATAGATTAAGCATCATCCAAGAGGAAAGACCCCAACTGCAGTTCCATGACCCAGAAAGGAAATAAGCAGCTAAATCAAGTATTTAGCCATTCTTTTCCCCTGCCACTGTAATACTTTCTAGGAGACTTGGTTGATGGGACATGTCAGATTATGGTATAGATATGAATACTTTGTTTTGGAATGGATTTTCATTTATTGATACAAATTGAAGGTCAATTTTATGATATGTATATTTCTCCTCTTGTTTAGATATTGTGTTTATATAGCTCATTTAAAAATGTAGTGTATAATTTAGTGCAGATTGTACATAGTTACCTATGATAGTCAAAACATATAATGTTAGTTAGGTTTTCTAGATATATAGAGATGTATTTAAGATGAACAGGCATTCTTCAAAGCTTTCAAAGATATACAAAATATGTCATTTAAAATGGTTTAGGGTTTTTCTTAACAGTGAGACATAACAGCTCCTGGCAATACCACCTGTGTCAGGAAGGAAGATAGACATCGAAGAACCTTGTTACGGAGTTTACTTTCAATATGGCTAAACTAGCCATTTGGACAAGATACTGCTCTTGTTTGGACTGTTTGACTTTATGCTGTATAAACTGGACATACAGGACCAATAGGAAAATAGCTGCTAAAACAAGATGGACAATGCTACAGGATTCCTGCTTCATGGAAGAGTCTGGCAGACATTCTGCAGGACACAGAAAAAAGTGACTGACAAACTGCCAACACACGTGGACACTTTAAAGTTTCCTGCTTTGCTGAGGAGTCTGCCAGACACACTATGGCCTATAGGCTGAAGATAAAATATTACAAAAGAACTTTGGGTGACTGACCAGATAGGAGTTACATATAAGACTTTAGACTCACAAAGATAGGATAGATGATAAAATATTTTCTTTAAATCTTGCTAAATGTTAATGAACTAAATATTGTTAACTAGGGTTCTTATTTGATACCCGTTTTGTTAGATATTTTGCTATATTAAGGTTAAAATCCTTTTCATTTAGACAGAAAAGAGGAGATGATGGGAGATATCATTCTGTAAATACGTTTCTCTTATTGGTTAACAAATAAAGCACTGTTGGCCAATAGAAAAACAAGATAGGTGGGACTAGGAGACAAGGAGGATTCCGGAAGTATTAGAGGAGGAGATTCAACATGGAGGATGGAGAGAGCGGAAAGCTAGGCCCTCTCTCCAGTAAGCCAAGGCCATGTGGAAACTTAGATTAATAGAAATTAGTTAATATTTAAGACAGAACTAGCCAATAAGAGATGCTAATAAAGGCACCAACAGCTTTATATCTAATACAGCATCTCTGTGTGTTATTTGGCGCTGGCGTGGCTGTGGGACTGGCAGAAAAACATACTCTTAACCCTTGGTTTCATATGGATACTGCTAGGAATGATCACTGTCATTCATGTCAGCTGGGTATACTCATTTTATGTTAGTGTGCAGGATGGTTTAACACACTCAAATATCAAGTCACATTAGTTAAGAAGTTAGCATTACTTTCTGCTATTGTCTCCATAATACAAAGATTAATTCTTCAATTCTTCTGTCTCCCGTTTGTGGAAATGGTTCTTAACCAACCAACAGCATCTTCCATTGCAAATGGCAACCATCTTCATGTGAGAAGTAAGAGTGGGAGGAAAAATGATTGTTACTCTATCTAGTCTTACTTCCTCCTGATTGCCAAAGTGGTGGAGGGAGGCCTCTTCTTTTTGTCTAAATCATTCTGCTAATGACAGATTTTCTCTCAAGATCCTCCTGTGATCCTGTGTGATCATATTTTCCCACACCACTCATATTGACAGAGCACCTCCATTCATGGCTGACATACATGAGTTGAGCTATGGGTTAAACCCACCATGAGTTTTTCCTGGTGGTTAGGTGACAGGGCTTCAGTGCAGATAAAGGGGACAGGCTGTTTCACAGTATTTTGGTCTTTGAAAAGTAATTATTGTTCATCCTAAAAGTTGTCATAAAGCCCTGTGTATATTGCTTAACATATACTCTCTCTGTTACTTTAACAGTGGCTACCTTGAGTTTTGTGTCTTTGCTGGTATAGAAAAAAGAAAAAAAAAATCCTCACCAAGGCACCAAAATATTCCTATGTAGGAGACACTGATTGCTGTCTTAAAGAACATCAGTGACTTGCCACATGCGGTTGCGGTCGGACACCCTGACTTGCTTTGTAAACTCTCATCTGATTTCCTTCTGTTTCAGCTAGCTGTGAGGTGGCTGGAGCACAACTGTCATTACCAGCATTTAGATGAGCTGCTGCAGTACATCCGCTTTGGACTCATGGATGTGGATACTCTCCACGCAGTTGCCCTATCCCACCCCCTGGTCCAGGCAAGCGAGGCTGCAACTGCCCTTGTCAATGAGGCCCTGGAATACCATCAAAGCATCTATGCACAGCCTGTGTGGCAGACCCGCAGGACCAAACCGCGGTTCCAGTCAGACACTCTCTACATCATCGGTGGGAAGAAGCGAGAGGTGTGCAAAGTGAAGGAACTTCGGTACTTCAACCCCGTGGATCAGGAGAATGCTCTCATCGCTGCCATCGCCAACTGGAGTGAGCTGGCTGCCATGCCGGTGGGAAGGAGCCATCACTGCGTGGCGGTCATGGGGGACTTCCTGTTCGTAGCAGGAGGGGAAGTGGAGCATGCCAGCGGCCGGACATGTGCAGTGAGGACTGCCTGTCGCTATGACCCCCGCAGTAATTCCTGGGCAGAGATAGCACCCATGAAGAACTGCCGGGAGCATTTCGTGCTGGGCGCCATGGATGAATACCTCTATGCAGTAGGGGGCAGAAATGAGCTGCGCCAGGTTCTGCCCACGGTCGAGCGGTACTGTCCCAAGAAGAACAAATGGACTTTTGTGCAGTCCTTTGACCGATCCCTTTCGTGTCACGCTGGATACGTGGCTGATGGCCTGCTTTGGATATCAGGTAGAGCGTGCCTCCTATGTTGCCTTTACTGAAAAGCACTTTTGCTGTGGCTTAGATTTAAAAGTCATCTCCTGGGGAGTGGCCCTGAGTAATCGAACAGTTGAGCTAGCAATGCATTTTAGTTAATTAACCATCGTTTATGGAGCACCTACTCTATAGAGAACAATGTGAAAATCAGAATAATTGACCTTTCTGTGATTTTTTTTTATTTTTTTCTGAGTGACGTCTATTGTAAAAATTCAGGATGAAGGTTGACGGGACTGTCACACGTCACACCTGTGTTTGTTTGTTTGTTTGTTTGTCTTTACTAAGTTTTCCATTGTTTATGTTGTCAGCTCTCGGTTATCTATGGGGTGAGTTGCACAGCTAGTGTTTTAACTAAGACCCTTGCTTTTCCTTACACTCTTGGCTGACCAGCTGGGAGCCATTTTGTTGGAAGCAGGAGAAATAAAATCCTACTAAATTCATTTTACTGAATGTAACAAAAGAAACTCTCCTTCAGGGATTAGCTATGCTGGTGTATTGAAGAAAGGGATTAAGTTAATGAAAAAGGCTTTTGTGTTATCTGTGAGTGTTATTGGTGGTGTCATGGATTCCCGTATACTCTCCCATTCTTACTGGCCATTTGAAGGAAGTTTAAGGTCTATTTCACTTTACTCTTTTCACTTACGCTTATGGACAAAGTAGAGAAGCTAGTATAGTGAACAGGGTATACCAAAGCCTAGATTCAGCCACCAGTCACTCGTGGCTAATCCTTACTTACCCTGGCGTTTTTTCAATCCGATCCTGGCAGCCATGTTGTTTGTTCAGAAGTCTGTGCAGCCTATGTTGTCAGTCTCACAGTATCGACTGGGGAGAAGTTGCCTGTCTCTCAGTTGGAGGCTACCCATTTTGTAACCCAAATAGAAGTTGAGTGACAACGATAGAAAGATCCTTAGGTGAAATATTGATGGGCAATCCTGGTGTTCTGACTTAGAAGACACAACCACATTAGGAAGTGACGGCCAGACACAACCACAGTAGGAAGTGACGGCTTCTTGCAATTCCCCTGTTGCCATTTCCAGTTTTTAAACATCGGTTTTCCTTCCACCATCTTTGATAACCCAGGGAACAGGCAGAGCCTCAGCTTCTCTGGATGAGGCTTCAGTTATTTTCATCAATGTCACCTGTCTTATATTGGAATTTAAGTAATTGATGAACTAATGGTGCATGGGATATGGACTGAGAATATATACAAAGAGAATAAACGAGAACCCAGTACTTACTGGTCTTACATACAAAATAAAAGCATTAGAAATTAGCATATATGTAGATACATTTAAATATTATTCTTACTTATATATGTAATGCAAAGGAAAGAAGTCACTAATAAGTGACTACCGAAAGAGTCACCAGGACTATGGTTGATTGCTGAAGAAACTTCAAAATGGCTACACTGAGGTTTTGTAAATAACAGGAATAGGTGTAGACTTCCCTGGACACAGAGTGATGATGGATTTATGAAATCAATGCAGTTTGTATTTTCTCCAAGTTTACATCTATGCCATTGATTAATTGGTTCCACATGTTTTTAATGCAGTATATTCTTAAATTTTGCAACGTGCTTTCTAAATTTTGTATGAATTTAACATAAATATTTTAATAAGCTTGTCATACTTGGCACTGCAAAACTAGATTTTAAAATATCCTTGACTTTCCCTCACATAGTCATAAAGCTGCGACTACTCTGCCCTTTTCAGTGATGCTAAGGGAGCAGAAGCTCAAAATCCAGGCCCGACCTACCACCCTGGGGTCAAGTGAGCTTCCCTGTCAATGAAGGTCTATGTGTTCCCCTTTCCGTTTTAGTACTTACTGCCTGTGCCCTGGGTGTATCTTATTGCCATCTCACTTTGCTTAACTCCTACCGCGGAAGGAAATACCTTTTCTTTGTTCCATGTACTGATGAATGCTGCCTGTGTTAACTATATTTAATGAAAGCAATCAGAATTTTCTCAGGCCTGTTTCTCCCTACTGTGCACTTGAGATGAGAAGCTTTCCTGTGAGGAGTATGGTACCTTTAACTAGGGAGAACAGGAAGTCACCAGTGACATTCCTAATACCTCCAGTCGTCTGCCTCTCTCCTCAGGCCCAGCTTTATAATAAATCAATTGTGAGTTTAACCATGAATGGGGGGGGGCTGTGTGGATTTGCTCTTGGCCCCCTTTAAAAGAAGACAGGAGCATTTCTTCTTCCTGACAATGATTTGGAAAAGTTAGCTTGGTTTCTAGGATCAGATGAAAATGTGTGAAGCTATTACTTATTGACCAAATAAGCAAGTTTTTTTCAAATGATAAGAGGGCCGAGTGTCCGGCATCCTCCTGGGACTTTGCCAGTTTTGTCTAAGGTAGGGGTGGTGTGGATTATAGAGTGTGGGTCTTAAAGGCTTAGTTCTGTTCCATGGAACACAGAATGAATGCGTCTTCAGAGACTTGCTATTTGCAACATGCTTGCTCTCTCTCTGTTCCCTTCCCATCCTGCCCATTTGGGGGTCGAGGCACTTTGAAAACTGACCATGGCCTGTCAACATGACAACCAGAGAATTCAGAAAGCTAGGTTGGATGGATATGCCCATTAGCATTTAAGATGTTAGAGACAGTCAAATGTTAAAGGCTTCTGTAGTATTTGCCCCTCTGACCCAGTTCACAAATGTCCTATCCCATTTCAATTTGAAATCCACATTTGTGAAGTAAAATAAGTGTTAAGCATCTTGTGGCTCTCTGTTGTGAACTATTAAGAAGATTCTTTTGTGTGTATGAAGGAAACTGGAACTGGGCCCATCTTGCAGAAATTATCTGTTTATTTTTATCAGATGGCAGCAAGATAGTGAGATGCTAGCCATGAACTGAGTGCTTTAAACGTAGAAAACAAAACAAATGGTACTGCAGATACACAGTATCCTAATACTGTGAGGCTTTGCCACAGATAAACATGATTATTTCAGTAAATGTACCCCCTGCCCTCTAGAAGCTGACAAATTTTTTGTCTTTGTTTTTTGTTTGTTTTTAACAAGAAGCTTTGTTGACACTTCTTTAATTTCCTAACAACTGTGCTTATTTTCATCTTAGTTGGCTTTATATGAAGCTTGTGTTGTCTCATTTTAAATCACTTTAATTTATTCAGGTTTTCTATTAAATTAAGAACTTCAGATTTTCTATTAAATTAGAGCAAGGTAATTCTTAAGTAATGTTAAAATACTATAGCTTTGGTGTTTCTCTAACTGCAACAGATCTCATTTTGTTTGCATTTAAAACATTGCCAATGAAGAATAGGCATGGTTGTGGTTGGGGTGTGAAACACTAAGATAATGGAGCAGAGTTACTCACAGGTGTGAACCTGGCCACGCTCTCAGTCATGAGATGGCCTAGCTTCACCATGTCCTGCGTTGGTGTCACGTTGGGTCTAGTAGGCAGTTGCAGTGTGTGATGAAGTGGTGCTAGGAGTCTTTCCAGGGGACAGAAGTAATGTGGACAACAGGAAGGGGGCATCAAAGTAGCATCCCACCTGGCCCCAGCTCCTGCTGCTTTCTGTCATTCACTCCCCCCCAGCTCTCCACTTGAACATCATCACATAATCACTTCAGCAATCACTCCCCTTGTCTTTTAGGAAGGAGACACAGTACTGGATGCACCTAGCTTTCTACTTTGCTTCTGTAGTTGTCCTTCAGTAACCACGGGGGATTGGCTCAAGAACACACACACACACACACACACACACACACACACACACACAGAGTTACACACACTGCTGATAGAAAAGTCTCCAGATGGGAGAGGTGGAGAGGAGTTCAGGGAAAACAGAGAAGGGAGAAATTATGTAATCATATTGTAATTGTAATTGTAATTGTAATAAAAGAAAAAATGGGGAATGGAAATCCCTCATATGCTCAAGTTCCTTATTTAAGATGGTATAATATTTGCATAAAACCTGTGCTAAGAAAATAGTTGGTATAGTGTATTGTTTAGATGACATTGACATGGAAATCTGTGTATGTTTGCTACAAGCACAGATTTTTTTGTCAAATGTTTTGAATCCACATTGAATCTGTAGATGTAAAAAGCATGGAAATGGAGGGCTGACAGTTCCGGTCAGTTGAGATTGTGGATAGTTATCAAAAAAGAGACTTGCTGGGGCATCTTCTGTTCTCCAAGCACATTCCACTTCTCAGCTTTCTGTTCCCTAGTAGTCTCTTACCTACTCTCCTTCACCGGCTTGAACTTGCCAGCACTCCTTAAGACCTCTCCCTCTGACTTAGACAGAGGACCTTGTCTTCTGTTTTTCAAAGCAAATGCAAGATCACAAACTGAATGATGAATATCATGAGGAGACAGATGGACAGTAGAGAAGACATGGTCTGGAAAGAGCCCAAGGGTACCTTTTAGGAAAACTAGTAAGAAAGATGCTGGGTGGGCCCTCTAAAATGTAAGGTGCCCAGGGTCAGCAAGGGAGAGGACCTTGAAGCAACCAGGGCCCAAACAGAAGCCCACAATGAGTGACACTTGTCCAGTACCACAGTCCAAAATATTTGCCCTACATTTTTCTATTGCAAACATGTCAATGTAAGGCATTTCAGATGAAGGGAAGATGGAGACGAGAGGCAGAGTACTATAGTGAAGGTGTAATGTGACAGTAAGGATGAAGAAACCACAGGTACAAGCTACACTGGCTACTTCATCGTGCCTGCCATGGACACTGTATCACAGAAATTTCATCTCTGAGTCAGAGCTCCAGTTATTGTTTAGATTGCCCTATACTCCTACCTATGGGAAGAGAGTGTATGGTTTCTGGGGGCATGCATAATTCAGTCTGTGCGACAGCAACATTTTTTTCCTTTCATTATAAATGGCTTTTGACTTTACAAAGGGAAAGGGAGATTAGAAATATAAAAAGGAAAGAAAAAATAAATTTGTTTTTAGAAAAAAATACTGTAGTTAAAAAAGAAAATCCAGATCAGTGGAGAGACTTTTCTTTTCAAAAAGGATGTTAAGTGCATTAAGGAAACTTGTTAGTGAGGGGAGATGTAGGAAGGAGAGCTCTCCATTTGGTTGGGAAAACCTGACAGCAGTTCCCCAGTACCAATTCCCCAATGCAAAAATAAATAAATAAATAAATAAATAAATAAATAAATAAATAAATAGTACAATACAATGAAATAAAACAACTGATCGGTTTAAAGGAAGGAAACAGTACAGAGTCCTGAATAGGCAGGAGGAACTGAGTCAGTGAAAAAGAAAGATTGTCTAACACTAAGCCCAAAGGAAGGGGAATGATGGCTGTGGTTTCTGGGTACCAGGAGAGGGAGATGCTATCTATGGGCCCAGGTACCAGTTCAGAGATGATGGTGGTTGTGGTTTCTGGGTATCAGTGGAGGGAGATGATAGCTATGGGCCCAGGTACCAGTTCAGAGAGATGATGGGTGTGGTTTCTGGGTACCAGTGGTGAGTAGCAGAAACCAGGAGTTTCCTTGTTGATAAATTCAAATGAGATGTTGATGAAAACTTCTGTTGAGATAATCAGGGAACTAACAGGCTTTTAAAGATGAAGCTTTCAAAACCTATACCACGTTGGGAAGCTTTTGTTCTGTTTTGGTAGTGTAAACACAGAACTGTAAAAGGCATACCTTTGCATTTACTGATGATAAAAGGTTCCCAGGCTAAGGATAGCTCAAGGGCTCCTTCAGGAAGGTGCTTGGCCGCCAGCACCCCAGCTAGTCCAGCCAGGGGTAGGACTGGTTACCCTGGACTCCAGGAAGCATCTGTCACACATCAAGCCACGTAGGTTAGAACTTCATAACCTTTATGCCAGCTTGGAAGTTCCCAGTGAGCTGTAGTAGACAATAAGAATTAAATCCACCTTGTCTTAGAATCCAGCACACAGGCGGCCCCAGTCATTCAGTTTCCTTCTCTTCTATTCAAACCTTATACCCCAGCCAGCTGAAAGAAATTAAAACAAACCTTGCTACTGAACTGAGATGGAAGCCAAATAGAAGTGATTTACCCACAGTGCTTTTTAAAAAAAACAAAACAAAAATCCCTAAGTGTTTTAAAGGAAGGAAAGCGTTCAGATTGCCTACGTCCTGAAAAACCAGTGAATGCTTTTACCCCTGCCTCACTTGGGCGGGGGGTAAAAGTGAGGAGAGTACAGTACTGTGTGTATCTTTATGTTGCTGTCCAGAAAATGAAGCATAAAGAAGTGCAGTGGCCCTGTGCCCAAAGTGCTAATATTGGGTAGGATTTGAATTCTATTTCTGGTTTTAAAAATGAGGTTTCCTCTCTAAACAAGTGGTTCCCAATCTCAGTGGGGGCCCTATATCTGATAAGTTGTATATCAGATAATTACACTATGATTCATAACGGTAACAAAATTCAGTTATGAGCTAGCAACAAAATAATTTTCTGGTTGAAGTCACCACAACATGAGGAACTGCATTGAAGGGCTGCAGCATTGGGAAGGGTGAGAGCCACTGGCCATACAGCCACCAGTTGTTTATCGTGTATTAGAGAAAGTCTGAGAAACACACACTTAAATTATTATTTTTATTAATTAATCAATTAGTTACTTTTTCCCGCTCCAATCACAGTTTACTCTTCCTCCCTCCTCTTCCCCCCTCCCCATCCACTCCCTGTCTCTTCCCTTCAGAAAAGCACAGGCCTTTCATGTATATCAGCCAGCCATGCGATATAAAGTTGCATCCTCTCTTGTTGTATATAAGGTTGGATGAGGCAACCCAGCAGAAGGAAAGGGTTCCAAGAGCAGGCAGCAGATCAAAGACAGCCCCCGTACCCTCTGCCAGGAGTCCCAAGACCAACCCACACATATGCAGAGGGCCCAGGCCAGTCCCATGTAAGTTCTCTGGTTGGCGGTTCAGTCTCTGTGAGCCCCCATGACCCCACTCCACACATCATGGTGTCCTTGTTGCCTCTGGCTCCCATAATCTTTTCTCCTCTTCTTCTTCCACAGGATTTCCCGAGGGCCACCTAATTAATGTTTGGCTACACACACTTAAATTATAAATAGAACTTCTCCACGGCATATCCCTAAAAGTAAATGATATGTAAAAATGATGATGCCCTGAAATGTACATATTTGTTATTGTTCATTGCTTAAAATCATTCTTTTAAGTCGAAAACTCTAGAGTTTTTCTCACAGAAAGAGCAGCCTTCGGTTTGATCTCTTGTGTCTCTACCGCAGAGACACAGAGCTAGTTGAGGAAGCTGAGTGGGACTGCTCTAAGAACGAGAGGTGTAAAATGCTTCAGGCTTCAGTGTAGCCAGTAGCTGAAGAGCCTGGCTGATGAGAGGGCAATTAAAGAGCCAGTAAGTGCCCAGCAAAGTCATGAGATTGTTGCATGGACATTGTGACTTGAGAATGTAACCCCACTGACAATGCGTAGACTCTTTGGATTCTGATTTTGAACAGATTGGACAATGGGAGTTAGAGTGGATGTTTAATGAGATTTTAAATGGCAGGTTCCTCGAGATCTCCTGAGCATATTGGAGGGGGGGCGGTCAGTGAGTGGAGAGGGAGCTAGGAGAAAGAGAACGGGAGGAGAGTAGGAGAACATGTGGGGCCAGGAAGATTGAGTCAGGGGAACAAATAGAAAAAAAAGAGATACCACAATAGAGCGAGCCAGTATAGATTTGAAGAGAAAACTGACTCTAGAGAAATGTCCAGAGACCTACAAGGATGACCCCAACTAACAATCTGAGCAACAGTGGAAAGGCTACCTTACATGCCTTTCCCTGATGATGGGATTGATAACTAACTTATATGCCATCATAAAGCACTCATTTAGTAGCAGATAGAAGCAGCAGCAGACACCCACAGCTAAACACTGAGCCTACCTCCTGGAATCCAGTTGCAGAGAGGGAGGAGTGATAAGAAGGGCTCAATACCAGGCTACAGAAACCCACAGAGACAGCTGACCTGAACAAGGAGGAGCTCATGGACCCCAGACTGATAGCTGGGAATCCAGCATTGGAACTGACTCAGACCCCTTGAACGTTGGTCTCAGTTAGAAGGCCTGGTCTAAAGGACTCTGACAGTGGAACCAGGATGTACCCCTGATGCACAAAAGGACTTTGGGAGCACATTCCCCATGGAGGGATACTCCCTTAGCCTAGAGGACCTAGTCCCTACTCCAAATGACTTGACAGATTTTGATGATCCCTCTTGGAAGGCATCACCCTCACTGTGGAGTGGAGGGGGGGATGGCATGGAAGGGAGAGGGAACTGGGATCAATATGTAAAATAATAAAAAAATTTTATATATATATATATATATATATATATATATATATGAACAATAAATAAGTGGCAAGTTTCCTGAGTTGACAGAGCATTTTGATAGATTTCACTTATTTAAAAGAACATATGGTAGTCAATTTACCTATTTGTAGGTTGTAAATTTGTCCTTGTTCACTCTAGATGACATAAACACCATTTACATGTTGAAGGGCAGACATCTTTTATTGACACTTTTTAAGTTTGAGACTTTCCTTCCTGAAGATTTCAGTGTATTCGTTACACATCCATTTGTATGAGCTTCTTAAGTGTGACAGAAATCACAGGGATACTAATTTTGATACACTGTTAATACACAGTTAAATGTGTTATTCAACATGTCAGTATAGTATAAAGATGCCTAGTTATAATTCTTCATACAGCATTATGAGCATCATGAGAATATAGACCATTGTGTGGCTTATAAGAATAGATCATAGAAATATATTGTTTTAGCTGGGTATGGAGTGAGTGTCATGCCCGTAACCTCAACATTTGCACATACGATGTTGATCTAGAAAAACTGCTATGAGTTCAAGGTCAACCTCAGCTACCTAGTATTTTCTACGTTAGCTTGGGGTACAGAATGAAATCCTGTCTCAAAATAAAAGTATTTGAACTTATTTGTATCTATTCCCATTACACCACTTTTCTCAAGAAACAATAGTGAGTTTAATTCTACAAAAATGATTAATATGAGCTCATACTTAGTGTTACCATTTTTGGGGTAATTAAACTACGAGTATAAAATTAGAATACAATTAAATAAGAGGAAATCGAAACTATTAAAAAAGAAAAAGGGCCAAGTGCAGGAGCCATTTACTTTGCTTATTAAAAAAGAAGGAGGAGGAGGAGAGGGAGAAGATGAAGAAGAAGAACAATAACTATGGGACTTGGGAAACAGCTCAGTGGGAAAAATTCTTGGGAGAACCTGAGTCCCATCCTCAGAATCCAAGGAAAACTAAGCCAGGGCCAGGGACAGGCATTTTCCATCTCGGTGTTTGGCAGATCCTTGGTGTTGCTGGCCAGACCCTATCCTATTTGGTTGTGCTTCAAGACACTGAGAGAAGAACCTGTGTCAAAAAACCCAAACAAACACAAAAACAAACAAAAAACCCAGGTGATGGTGGTGCGCGCCTTTGGTCCCAGCACTCAGCACGTGGGAGGCAGAGTCAGGCAGATCTCTGTGAGTTCCAGGCCAGTCTGGTCTACAAAGCCAGTTCCAGAACAGCCAGAGCTGTTACTCATAGAAATGCTGTCTCGAAAAACCAAAAACAAATAGATAAAGAAATAAAAATAAAGTGGGTAATTCCTGAGGAATGACACACAAGTTTATACCCCAGACTCCCATACACGTGTGCAAGCATACCTTCAGACACAAATACACACTTGACATGCATTCACATATACATACAAAGTAAAACAAATGGTACTACAGAAAATTGCATCCAGACTGTAACACACATTCAATAATTTAATGCCTTTCGCATGGAAAGTGTAAGAAATGCTGATACAGTGACTACAGAATTGTGGGAAATGTCCCCTTCTGGATTGTTTTTATGCCCTGCATCCTACTCATCTCAGCCTCTCAGGGATCAGAGTCTTCATTTTGCCAACGTGGAAACCTGAGGTTGGCTCTGGTATATGGCTCCCCAAAGACAGAATCTTTTTCCTGTTCTTGCTACTCTTCCCCTAGATTGATGTGACAGGGGGACTGTGAGTGTCAGAAAACTCAAGCTAGTTTCCTCAATCCTCAATTTGCAGGCAGAATTTTCCATCCTTGGAACACGGAGAGGGACAGCTCCATGAGCCTTAGACCCAGTTGTGCCGTAGCATTGTCTGTGTTAGGAACCAAAGGGCTCTCTTCCTCCAATTTAAGCATAGGAGCACCTACTCATCAAAGACATGTTTCCTGGTTTTGAAAAAAAGCAGGGCCTGTGAGATGACTCAGTTGGTAAAGGTGCCTGACCAAGCCTAATGGCTGAAGTTTGGTAAGTCACTGAGCCCTCACTTGGTAGAAGGAGAGAACTTACTCCAACAAATTGTTCTCTGACCTCCATGTGTACACTGTAACACACATTCAGGCCTATCTTCCCAATCAACCATAAATAAATACTATATGAAGAAAAAAAAAAAAAAAGAAGCATCAGACTAGGACCTACTCTAACCAAAGCATGGGAAGAGCTTTGCTAACCCACTGCTTTGTAGAAGCTGTCAGTATCGAGCTGTTGTTGCCCTGCACACTGTGTGAGTGTTTAACATTTCTTGGTAGCAGAGACAAAGGCTGCTTGGCAGTCACTTGTCAGCCTCTCGGGTATGCATTCATCCATTTGACACAAGTTCTGTGGAGAGCGGTACAGGAAAGCGTAAGAAAAATGCTTTCCTCTTGTCTTGATGATAGAATGCGTTTCTCACTCGTGGTAGCCTGTGTAGTAACTTTTCATTCCTCCTGGCAGCTTTTAAAGACTTATTTGACTTTGGGGAACCTGCAGTATATCTTTAAGGTACAGTTCAAACATATAAGGCAAGGTTGCTCATTTTCAATTTTGGCTGAGAAGTCTTAACTTTGACAGTGACACTTCAAAGTTAGGGAAAACTTGGTTTTAAAAAAATGGATGCTGATATGAGATGGCATATTTAATGACAGCTATATCTATGGAAAGCTGTTAAGATGCAGATTATCCCTCCTGGGGTGGGGGAGAGAGATCAAACTGCCAATCTATAAAATATACTCGATAGAAGAAGGCATGGAATCTGTCTTTTCGAGTGCTTTGATTGCAGGGGACAGTACAGCAGCATGTGGCATCATAACCCAGAGCAGACAAATCAGCTTGATGACTTTCAAAGCCAGGAATACTGCTGCAGGCAAGGGTACTCCAGAGCGGGAGAAATTAAAACATATAGAGACTGTTATTAATTTCATATCTATTTTTGTATAGTCAAATCTGTATGCAAATCCTTAGCATCTCATTTTAGCAGATTAATCTAAAGTGAAGAGTGGTGTGTGAAGGGAATGTGATGATGAAGTTCTTTGGAATAAATGTGGGCTGAAAACTTGGAAGCTTCCTGTAAAATTTATTTTTTTTTTGTACTGTGAAGAAATGGATTTGTTTATATGCTCACTTGTAAATTACTTCAAAAGCAAAAGCAATAGAGGCAATCCCCCAGTTTCCCTTTGCAATCCCGACTTGGCAAAAGTTACAGTGCTAGTGTGTCAGGCGCCTCCTGGTCTTCACATTCTAGAGGTAATCATGCATGTAAGAAACTGGGAATTTCATTTTTTATTCCCAACTAGTGACCCAATATCGCATTTCTAAACAGCTTCTTGTGAGTGAAAACTTTTGTGTAATGCTAAGACATCTAATTATTGAGTGCAGATTAATAAAATCATATTGCAGATGCATCTGTGTAAGTAAATAACAATTCTGCACAATAATTCCGAAGAGCATGGTGATCAGTTGTGTCCCCCATGTAGCTGAGGGGACGTGGTAGCTGCATTGTGATTTACCAATTGTACTTTTAGTCCATGGTGGGCAGACTCTCATTTACATAGTGATGCAAATGTATTCAGTATTGTCATAAAGTGGGGAGCTTACTGCAGTAGATGTCAATTCTGACCTATACATGTAGAGATACTTTCAGAGTTTCATAATAAGAAGTGGGAGCTTGGCCTCCTGCTTGCTTTCAGTTGGAGAAATGATCAGAGGTGACCTGGACATTTTATGGCCCCAGTCATAAGCATTGGCAATGGTTCTGACCTCAAGCTCATGGGTGGTCTCAATGGATTCATTTATCCTTATGTGGTTATGCCAAAGGAGAATTCTTCAACATTCTCTTTTCAATCAGATAGGAAGCAAGGGTCAGGAGTAGAAGAGAATACAGTTCTCTGTTATGATGTACAACTTGACTCTCTGTTGGGATTTCAACTTTGTGTTTCTTAAATGTGGTTTCTTTTCCTTTGGCTCCATTTTAGAAATGAGACATCCAACAAATCAAGAGAAAGCTTTTGTTAAGAACAGGGATCTCCTTCTCTTTGCTCTCAGAGGATAAAGCTTTTGTTGACTGTAAAAGTGGTGCCTTACTTTGTATAACTAATATGTGCTTCAAAGGATGATTGGAGGCTACAGAATTTTAAAAAAATAACTCTCTAGTTAACACTAGCCACCATTCATGGAGGATCCAGCCTTTTTGCCATGCTTAGGGAAATGGTTGACCTGGATCAGTGATCATCCTTTATGTATCTAGTAGTGTTGGTATTAACTGTTCTAAGTCAGATTTGAGTTCCATATTAATCCTCTGGATTCTGGTTCATTTAATTCTTGGTGATGGAGTTGATGGTAGAGACTACGCCAAGCATTTGGACTGCTAGAACAAAATACAAATTGGTAGGTGTTTTAAGACAGTCAAGAGACGGAGATGCATATGATGGGTATTAGTTCTATAGCAACACAGGTTTTCTTCAGCACCAGAGTGAGCAAAGGAGGGACTTTGGAGGAAGGGCTGCCCAGTGGATTCAGCAAGCACACACAGCTGTTCCTCAATCTGCAACCTTTTCTCCCATAATTAGGCCATTAGAACTTGCTAGCTGGTGCCTTATCAAAACTAGACTCTGTTCCTCTCCTAAAAACAGAAGACAAGGGCATCATTTTTCTCAATATTTCAAAGAGATCTAGGTCCTTAAAAAAGATATTCCTGTTTCATCAAAGTGGCAAGTGTCTTAAAATAAGTGACATTTTAAAGAGACAGAGAAAGTCATTACTGATATACCTAACCTACAGTAAATGATTTTTAAGAAACAAAGTTGGGGTGTTAGCATCCGAAAGCAGCTGAAGTTGAGAGAATGTTAAAGCCTGTGTGGTCAGTCTTACAGCTATCTGTGTCTTCCAAACTGGAAAAACCCTACGATAACATCCTTTCCAGCCAATCCAATTGTGAATCCATATTTAAGAACCTTTAAGAACCATGTCTTTCTGGTTCTTATTAAGAATACCCTTTTACACCAGTGCCTGGAACTATCTATGGGTGGTGTTTAGAAAGATAGGTTTTGAGTCCTTGCAGTCCTATTGTCACATGGCTTAAAAATATCTCATTTTCTGTTTATGTGCAGCTCCTTTGAGTTTTCCCTCTTAATAATAAAACTAGAATGAAAAATGTATAGCACAAACATGAAAGGAACATCTAAGAGCTGAATGCCCCTTATCCCCAATGCTTGTGACTAGAAGTGTTGGGCCACATTTTGATTTTTAGATGTCCGGGTAGTTGTATATTTAGGATTGATGTCTTAGGGATGCCAACAGTTTCTAAACATAAAATTCATTTAACCTTATACACAGAATCTGAAGATAACGTAAAACCAATTTTTTTGGTGTTCCTGTGTTTTTACTGTGGCATCTCGCCTGAGGCCAGATGTGAGAATTTTTAGGCCTTAGTATTTTAGGTTAAGTATTTTTGACCTATGTGGGGACAGGTATGAAAAAACAGTTAAAAGTATTGGCTTTTATTCTTCCTAGTTAAGCAGAAAGTCTTCTCTCTTAGATATAAGCACTGGAAAGGATTCTGTAGAAAGTTGACTAAAGTAGTTACACTGGAGAAATTTAGAGTGTGCTGTCCCATTTGGGAAGATTAGCCACTAACTAGATCCACTGTTCACATTAAACGTTTGGAGTGTGTTTCACTGTGCTGTATCAGATACATCCTGGACTTTGAAGATTTTGTATGGGGAAAAAAGTCCTCATTAAATTTTATATGGATTTCGTATTAGGAGAATATTTCTAGCAAATTGAAAATGTATTATTAAATATAATTTTTGTATTCATTTTGACCATAGCCCATTCACGGATTTTGTTATTTTCTACTACATAATACTGGCCCTAACTATCTTTTGATAGTTAATGATTTTTGCTATATGTGGTATGTGATCCAATAGGAAACTATCACCCTGCTAATGCACAGAGCTTAGAGCTCTAACATTGCCAACTTGGCTAAGGACAGGAACCGTGTATGTAACTCTGTCTTTAGAATAGATTATGTGGAGAGAAATTTGATCTGTGTGTGCTGTATTCACCCACTCCTTTGCCCTTTTATCTGGCCATGCAGACCAGCTTGTAATTAGAGACTACTCATTGCTTGCTCTCAAGCAGATTGCTACTGAACTGCTTCTGGAGGAGGAACCTGCTTCTTCTGCAATAAGTTTCTATTGTTTATTCATTCATGTCTCATACAATACATCCCAACTCCTCCCAGTCCCCTCCTTCACCCTCTACCACCCCCAGATTCACACCTATGTTTCCCTTTAGAAAAGAGTGGGCCTCCCAGGGATATCAACCCAACACAGCATAGCATAACACGTTCCGGTAAGATCTAACACAAACCCTCATATCAAGGCTGGATGAGGCAACCCAATAGGAGAAAAAGGATCCCAAGTAATGGCAAAAAATTAGAGGCATCCCCCACATCCACTATTAGGAGTCCCAGAAGAACTCCGAGCTGTACAACCATAACATAGATGCAGAGGACCTCGCTTAGACTCACGAAGGCTCTTGCTGATCCAGTCTCTGTGAGTCCTATGAACGCAGCTTAGTTGATTCTGTGGGCTGTATTCTTGTAGTGCCTTTGATACCTCTGGGTCCTACAATTATTCCTCCTCCCTCTTCTGCAGGAGGTTTCTCAAGCTCACTACTGAATATTCAGCTGTGTGTCTCTGTATCTGCTCCAATCAGATGCTGGATGAAGCCTCTCTGAAAACAACTGAACTAGGCTCTGGTCTATGAGTATAGCAGAATATCATTAAGAATCATTTCATTGGCTTTTTTCCCCTAGATAACTAGTTGTGTTTATTCTATCCTGTGTGTGTGTGTGTGTGTGTGTGTGTGTGTGTGTGTGTGTGTGTGTGTGTGTGTGTGGCTATCCAGCCTATGGCTCCTGGCCATCAAGGCAGTTGGGTATGGGGCCCCTCTTGTGGTGTGGGCCTCAAGTTAGAGAGTTAGAGCCGTCATTGATTGGCCACTCCCATAAGCTCTGAACCACCATGGGCCCAGCACATCTTTCAGGCAAGACAGATGGCCAACGGTTTTGTGTCTGGGTTGATGTCCCTGGTTGCAGAAGGTGGCTGGTTCAGGCTCCATGTCCTCCATTACTAGGAGTCCTTGTAGGGTCACCCTCATAGATTCCGAGGCGTTCCACTGCATCAGCTCCACATCACCCCCACATACCCCACCCAATTCCAGTCACTTCTTCCCACACTCTCTCCTCCCATCCCCCGCCCCTATAATAAATGTCTTAATTATGTCATTGTTTCACTTTGATAGCATGCAAAGATGCTCTACGGTAGCTAATTGTCTTCTAGTGTAACTCATACTTATTTTGGGAAGGTCTAATGTGTGCTGCTCCATTACAGGCGGAGTCACTAACACGGCACAGTACCAGAACAGACTGATGGTTTATGAGCCCAACCAGGTAAGAACTTGACAGGAAGTTACCACCTCAGTTGAGATGCACTCACCAGAGCTTTCCACGGGAAGGGTGGGTTGGAATGCCACACAAGCGCGCCTTAAGCTCCATGTGGAAAAGAACGCGTGTAGGGGAATGCCTTAGGCATCTCATTATCCCTGCAGAAGTTCGGCTCCTGTAGTTTCATGCTACATGTAATGACACAGAGCTTTGCATGCTGTAGAGAGGATTTTGATTGTAGCCATGTCCTAGAAGGGATGCCATTTTGGTCAAGAAACATAGCAATCAATGGCCTTGTTATTCTCAAATCAAATAAAGTCATTTGACTACCATAGCCAACAGTGTTCTAGAATAGTACCTAGGACAAGCACAAATTAAGTGTCTGAACAAGTCTGAGAATGGTGTGCCTCTAACAGATGGGCCCTTTCTGTGCAATTTTGGTGCACACGTAATTCCTTCTTCCCTAAAATGAGGCATACTTTTATTCTCTTTTCCTTCTACCAAAATATCTTCAAATGAACAAAATATGATGAATTTTGCCATTTCCATTGATTGTGACAGTATTCCAAAATGGTGTGACATGGAGGTTTAATATCCACCAATATCCAGCAATATCTGGATATGAAACAACAGGTTGACTTTAGCAGGCTGCCTCTGGTTAGGTACCACGAGTATGTGCATAGTGCCTGCTGTGTTTTACAATGACTTGACTGAGGAAGGCATTTCTCGTTTTACAAGTGTGTCTCCTGAAGTTGTATATTGCAGAGACGGAACGTTCATCGGTCAGCTGTCTCAGGAGGGATCACAAATTGCAGAAGCCCGAGTTTGGTGCACACATGGTTAAGGAGGAAGACAGCATTAGCATTGCTTAAATGAATTCCCTTTCATGTTTGTACACACATGCCCTTTTTTAAAAATTCTGCCGGCATATTGTTTACGGTGGGTACTGGCAAGCATCACATCTGCTTGCATCTTGCTCGGAATCTCAATAACTCTATCATTCAGCCCTGGTGCTTATTTCTCTTCTAGGCCTTTGTGGAGAGTCGATAATGCCTGCCATCTGCCACAGAGCACATCGCTACCTGCCAACAGGCAGGCTAGGGTGACCTCTGCTTTCCCACCACTGATTAGTATTCACACGCCAGCTTATTAGGAATGACCCCACCAGGCCTCTCTGCTTCTTTGCCTTTGCAGCGGGTGGCAGCTCACCTGGCAGGCACTGCAGTGAAGGAAGCTAAAGATATAATCAGGGGATGAAGACAGGCTTTGCAAAGCAGATGGCATCTATAGTCTTGTGGCTGGGGACTGGATTGCTAATGCAAACACTGATTCCTAATACTGTAATAGGTTATCGCATAGATGGCACCCGAGATAAGCATCATCAGAATTTTAAAATTCACTCAAGCATAATGCACTAAGGTTATTTCTTAGCAAAATGTCTGAAATCTACCTTTAACTATTTATTAAAGACTGTATTTTATTGAAGAGATTCTGTGTTCAGAGGAACGAAACTGTAGAAGCCTCTCAAACCAAGCTTTTTTTTCTGCTGTTTACCCTGATAAATTAGAAATTAGCAAATACAAGCCCCCAACAATAAATGACACAGTGTGTGCCTGTAGTGAATAAATGTCACTGTGTGCCTGTAGTGAATAAATGTCACAGTGTGTGTGCCTGTAGTGAATAAATGTCACAGTGTGTGTGCCTGTAGTGAATAAATGTCACAGTGTGTGTGCCTGTAGTGAATAAATGTCACAGTGTGTGTGACTGTAGTGAATAAATGTCACAGTGTGTGTGACTGTAGTGAATAAATGTCACAGTGTGCCTGTAGTGAATAAATGTCACAGTGTGTGTGCCTGTAGTGAATAAATGTCACAGTGTGTGCCTGTAGTGAATAAATGTCACTGTGTGCCTGTAGTGAATAAATGTCACAGTGTGTGTGCCTGTAGTGAATAAATGTCACAGTGTGTGTGACTGTAGTGAATAAATGTCACAGTGTGTGTGACTGTAGTGAATAAATGTCACAGTGTGCCTGTAGTGAATAAATGTCACAGTGTGCCTGTAGTGAATAAATGTCACAGTGTGTGTGCCTGTAGTGAATAAATGTCACAGTGTGTGTGCCTGTAGTGAATAAATGTCACAGTGTGCCTGTAGTGAATAAATGTCACTGTGTGCCTATAGTGAATAAATGTCACAGTGTGTGTGCCTGTAGTGAATAAATGTCACAGTGTGTGCCTGTAGTGAATAAATGTCACAGTGTGTGTGCCTGTAGTGAATAAATGTCACAGTGTGTGTGCCTGTAGTGAATAAATGTCACAGTGTGTGTGACTGTAGTGAATAAATGTCACAGTGTGTGTGACTGTAGTGAATAAATGTCACAGTGTGCCTGTAGTGAATAAATGTCACAGTGTGTGCCTGTAGTGAATAAATGTCACAGTGTGTGTGCCTGTAGTGAATAAATGTCACAGTGTGCCTGTAGTGAATAAATGTCACTGTGTGCCTATAGTGAATAAATGTCACAGTGTGTGTGCCTGTAGTGAATAAATGTCACAGTGTGTGACTGTAGTGAATAAATGTCACAGTGTGTGTGACTGTAGTGAATAAATGTCACTGTGTGCCTGTAGTGAATAAATGTCACAGTGTGTGTGCCTGTAGTGAATAAATGTCACAGTGTGCCTGTAGTGAATAAATGTCACAGTGTGTGTGCCTGTAGTGAATAAATGTCACAGTGTGTGTGCCTGTAGTGAATAAATGTCACAGTGTGTGTGACTGTAGTGAATAAATGTCACAGTGTGTGTGACTGTAGTGAATAAATGTCACAGTGTGTGTGACTGTAGTGAATAAATGTCACAGTGTGTGTGCCTGTAGTGAATAAATGTCACAGTGTGCCTGTAGTGAATAAATGTCACAGTGTGTGTGCCTGTAGTGAATAAATGTCACTGTGTGCCTGTAGTGAATAAATGTCACAGTGTGTGTGACTGTAGTGAATAAATGTCACAGTGTGTGTGCCTGTAGTGAATAAATGTCACTGTGTGCCTGTAGTGAATAAATGTCACAGTGTGTGTGCCTGTAGTGAATAAATGTCACAGTGTGTGTGCCTGTAGTGAATAAATGTCACAGTGTGTGCCTGTAGTGAATAAATGTCACTGTGTGTGTGCCTGTAGTGAATAAATGTCACAGTGTGTGTGCCTGTAGTGAATAAATGTCACAGTGTGCCTGTAGTGAATAAATGTCACAGTGTGTGCCTGTAGTGAATAAATGTCACAGTGTGCCTGTAGTGAATAAATGTCACAGTGTGCCTGTAGTGAATAAATGTCACAGTGTGTGTGCCTGTAGTGAATAAATGTCACAGTGTGTGTGCCTGTAGTGAATAAATGTCACAGTGTGTGTGCCTGTAGTGAATAAATGTCACAGTGTGTGTGCCTGTAGTGAATAAATGTCACAGTGTGTGTGCCTGTAGTGAATAAATGTCACTGTGTGTGTGCCTGTAGTGAATAAATGTCACAGTGTGCCTGTAGTGAATAAATGTCACTGTGTGCCTATAGTGAATAAATGTCACAGTGTGTGTGCCTGTAGTGAATAAATGTCACAGTGTGCCTGTAGTGAATAAATGTCACAGTGTGTGTGCCTGTAGTGAATAAATGTCACAGTGTGCCTGTAGTGAATAAATGTCACAGTGTGTGTGACTGTAGTGAATAAATGTCACTGTGTGCCTGTAGTGAATAAATGTCACAGTGTGTGTGACTGTAGTGAATAAATGTCACAGTGTGTGTGCCTGTAGTGAATAAATGTCACAGTGTGTGTGCCTGTAGTGAATAAATGTCACAGTGTGTGTGCCTGTAGTGAATAAATGTCACAGTGTGTGTGCCTGTAGTGAATAAATGTCACAGTGTGTGTGACTGTAGTGAATAAATGTCACAGTGTGTGTGACTGTAGTGAATAAATGTCACAGTGTGTGTGACTGTAGTGAATAAATGTCACAGTGTGTGTGCCTGTAGTGAATAAATGTCACAGTGTGTGTGACTGTAGTGAATAAATGTCACAGTGTGCCTGTAGTGAATAAATGTCACAGTGTGTGTGACTGTAGTGAATAAATGTCACAGTGTGTGTGCCTGTAGTGAATAAATGACACAGTGTGTGACTGTAGTGAATAAATGTCACAGTGTGTGACTGTAGTGAATAAATGTCACAGTGTGTGTGACTGTAGTGAATAAATGTCACAGTGTGTGTGCCTGTAGTGAATAAATGTCACAGTGTGCCTGTAGTGAATAAATGTCACAGTGTGTGTGCCTGTAGTGAATAAATGTCACAGTGTGTGTGCCTGTAGTGAATAAATGTCACAGTGTGTGTGCCTGTAGTGAATAAATGTCACAGTGTGTGTGCCTGTAGTGAATAAATGTCACAGTGTGTGTGCCTGTAGTGAATAAATGTCACAGTGTGTGTGCCTGTAGTGAATAAATGTCACAGTGTGTGCCTGTAGTGAATAAATGTCACAGTGTGTGTGACTGTAGTGAATAAATGTCACAGTGTGTGTGCCTGTAGTGAATAAATGTCACAGTGTGCCTGTAGTGAATAAATGTCACAGTGTGTGTGCCTGTAGTGAATAAATGTCACAGTGTGTGTGACTGTAGTGAATAAATGTCACAGTGTGACTGTAGTGAATAAATGTCACAGTGTGTGTGCCTGTAGTGAATAAATGTCACAGTGTGCCTGTAGTGAATAAATGTCACAGTGTGTGTGCCTGTAGTGAATAAATGTCACAGTGTGTGTGACTGTAGTGAATAAATGTCACAGTGTGACTGTAGTGAATAAATGTCACAGTGTGTGTGCCTGTAGTGAATAAATGTCACAGTGTGTGCCTGTAGTGAATAAATGTCACAGTGTGCCTGTAGTGAATAAATGTCACAGTGTGTGTGCCTGTAGTGAATAAATGTCACAGTGTGTGTGCCTGTAGTGAATAAATGTCACAGTGTGTGACTGTAGTGAATAAATGTCACAGTGTGCCTGTAGTGAATAAATGTCACAGTGTGTGTGCCTGTAGTGAATAAATGTCACAGTGTGTGTGACTGTAGTGAATAAATGTCACAGTGTGACTGTAGTGAATAAATGTCACAGTGTGTGTGCCTGTAGTGAATAAATGTCACAGTGTGTGCCTGTAGTGAATAAATGTCACAGTGTGCCTGTAGTGAATAAATGTCACAGTGTGTGTGCCTGTAGTGAATAAATGTCACAGTGTGTGTGCCTGTAGTGAATAAATGTCACAGTGTGTGACTGTAGTGAATAAATGTCACAGTGTGTTCCTGTAGTGAATAAATGTCACAGTGTGTGTGCCTGTAGTGAATAAATGTCACAGTGTGACTGTAGTGAATAAATGTCACAGTGTGTGTGCCTGTAGTGAATAAATGTCACAGTGTGTGTGCCTGTAGTGAATAAATGTCACAGTGTGTGTGCCTGTAGTGAATAAATGTCACAGTGTGTGCCTGTAGTGAATAAATGTCACTGTGTGCCTGTAGTGAATAAATGTCACAGTGTGTGTGCCTGTAGTGAATAAATGTCACAGTGTGTGCCTGTAGTGAATAAATGTCACTGTGTGCCTGTAGTGAATAAATGTCACAGTGTGTGTGACTGTAGTGAATAAATGTCACAGTGTGCCTGTAGTGAATAAATGTCACAGTGTGTGCCTGTAGTGAATAAATGTCACAGTGTGTGTGCCTGTAGTGAATAAATGTCACAGTGTGCCTGTAGTGAATAAATGTCACAGTGTGTGTGCCTGTAGTGAATAAATGTCACAGTGTGTGTGCCTGTAGTGAATAAATGTCACAGTGTGTGTGACTGTAGTGAATAAATGTCACAGTGTGCCTGTAGTGAATAAATGTCACAGTGTGTGTGCCTGTAGTGAATAAATGTCACAGTGTGTGTGCCTGTAGTGAATAAATGTCACAGTGTGTGTGCCTGTAGTGAATAAATGTCACTGTGTGCCTGTAGTGAATAAATGTCACAGTGTGTGTGCCTGTAGTGAATAAATGTCACAGTGTGCCTGTAGTGAATAAATGTCACAGTGTGTGTGCCTGTAGTGAATAAATGTCACAGTGTGTGTGACTGTAGTGAATAAATGTCACAGTGTGTGTGCCTGTAGTGAATAAATGTCACAGTGTGTGTGCCTGTAGTGAATAAATGTCACTGTGTGCCTGTAGTGAATAAATGTCACAGTGTGTGCCTGTAGTGAATAAATGTCACAGTGTGTGTGCCTGTAGTGAATAAATGTCACAGTGTGTGACTGTAGTGAATAAATGTCACAGTGTGTGTGCCTGTAGTGAATAAATGTCACAGTGTGTGCCTGTAGTGAATAAATGTCACTGTGTGTGTGCCTGTAGTGAATAAATGTCACAGTGTGTGTGCCTGTAGTGAATAAATGTCACAGTGTGCCTGTAGTGAATAAATGTCACAGTGTGTGCCTGTAGTGAATAAATGTCACAGTGTGCCTGTAGTGAATAAATGTCACAGTGTGCCTGTAGTGAATAAATGTCACAGTGTGTGTGCCTGTAGTGAATAAATGTCACAGTGTGTGTGCCTGTAGTGAATAAATGTCACAGTGTGTGTGCCTGTAGTGAATAAATGTCACAGTGTGTGTGCCTGTAGTGAATAAATGTCACAGTGTGTGTGCCTGTAGTGAATAAATGTCACTGTGTGTGTGCCTGTAGTGAATAAATGTCACAGTGTGCCTGTAGTGAATAAATGTCACTGTGTGCCTATAGTGAATAAATGTCACAGTGTGTGTGCCTGTAGTGAATAAATGTCACAGTGTGCCTGTAGTGAATAAATGTCACAGTGTGTGTGCCTGTAGTGAATAAATGTCACAGTGTGCCTGTAGTGAATAAATGTCACAGTGTGTGTGACTGTAGTGAATAAATGTCACTGTGTGCCTGTAGTGAATAAATGTCACAGTGTGTGTGACTGTAGTGAATAAATGTCACAGTGTGTGTGCCTGTAGTGAATAAATGTCACAGTGTGTGCCTGTAGTGAATAAATGTCACAGTGTGTGTGCCTGTAGTGAATAAATGTCACAGTGTGTGTGCCTGTAGTGAATAAATGTCACAGTGTGTGTGCCTGTAGTGAATAAATGTCACAGTGTGTGTGCCTGTAGTGAATAAATGTCACAGTGTGACTGTAGTGAATAAATGTCACTGTGTGCCTGTAGTGAATAAATGTCACAGTGTGTGTGCCTGTAGTGAATAAATGTCACAGTGTGTGTGCCTGTAGTGAATAAATGTCACAGTGTGTGTGACTGTAGTGAATAAATGTCACAGTGTGTGTGACTGTAGTGAATAAATGTCACAGTGTGTGTGCCTGTAGTGAATAAATGTCACAGTGTGTGTGACTGTAGTGAATAAATGTCACAGTGTGCCTGTAGTGAATAAATGTCACAGTGTGTGTGACTGTAGTGAATAAATGTCACAGTGTGTGTGCCTGTAGTGAATAAATGACACAGTGTGTGACTGTAGTGAATAAATGTCACAGTGTGTGACTGTAGTGAATAAATGTCACAGTGTGTGTGACTGTAGTGAATAAATGTCACAGTGTGTGTGCCTGTAGTGAATAAATGTCACAGTGTGCCTGTAGTGAATAAATGTCACAGTGTGTGTGCCTGTAGTGAATAAATGTCACAGTGTGTGTGCCTGTAGTGAATAAATGTCACAGTGTGTGTGCCTGTAGTGAATAAATGTCACAGTGTGTGTGCCTGTAGTGAATAAATGTCACAGTGTGTGTGCCTGTAGTGAATAAATGTCACAGTGTGTGTGCCTGTAGTGAATAAATGTCACAGTGTGTGCCTGTAGTGAATAAATGTCACAGTGTGTGTGACTGTAGTGAATAAATGTCACAGTGTGTGTGCCTGTAGTGAATAAATGTCACAGTGTGCCTGTAGTGAATAAATGTCACAGTGTGTGTGCCTGTAGTGAATAAATGTCACAGTGTGTGTGACTGTAGTGAATAAATGTCACAGTGTGACTGTAGTGAATAAATGTCACAGTGTGTGTGCCTGTAGTGAATAAATGTCACAGTGTGCCTGTAGTGAATAAATGTCACAGTGTGTGTGCCTGTAGTGAATAAATGTCACAGTGTGTGTGACTGTAGTGAATAAATGTCACAGTGTGACTGTAGTGAATAAATGTCACAGTGTGTGTGCCTGTAGTGAATAAATGTCACAGTGTGTGCCTGTAGTGAATAAATGTCACAGTGTGCCTGTAGTGAATAAATGTCACAGTGTGTGTGCCTGTAGTGAATAAATGTCACAGTGTGTGTGCCTGTAGTGAATAAATGTCACAGTGTGTGACTGTAGTGAATAAATGTCACAGTGTGTTCCTGTAGTGAATAAATGTCACAGTGTGTGTGCCTGTAGTGAATAAATGTCACAGTGTGACTGTAGTGAATAAATGTCACAGTGTGTGTGCCTGTAGTGAATAAATGTCACAGTGTGTGTGCCTGTAGTGAATAAATGTCACAGTGTGTGTGCCTGTAGTGAATAAATGTCACAGTGTGTGCCTGTAGTGAATAAATGTCACTGTGTGCCTGTAGTGAATAAATGTCACAGTGTGTGTGCCTGTAGTGAATAAATGTCACAGTGTGTGCCTGTAGTGAATAAATGTCACTGTGTGCCTGTAGTGAATAAATGTCACAGTGTGTGTGACTGTAGTGAATAAATGTCACAGTGTGCCTGTAGTGAATAAATGTCACAGTGTGTGCCTGTAGTGAATAAATGTCACAGTGTGTGTGCCTGTAGTGAATAAATGTCACAGTGTGCCTGTAGTGAATAAATGTCACAGTGTGTGTGCCTGTAGTGAATAAATGTCACAGTGTGTGTGCCTGTAGTGAATAAATGTCACAGTGTGTGTGACTGTAGTGAATAAATGTCACAGTGTGCCTGTAGTGAATAAATGTCACAGTGTGTGTGCCTGTAGTGAATAAATGTCACAGTGTGTGTGCCTGTAGTGAATAAATGTCACAGTGTGTGTGCCTGTAGTGAATAAATGTCACTGTGTGCCTGTAGTGAATAAATGTCACAGTGTGTGTGCCTGTAGTGAATAAATGTCACAGTGTGCCTGTAGTGAATAAATGTCACAGTGTGTGTGCCTGTAGTGAATAAATGTCACAGTGTGTGTGACTGTAGTGAATAAATGTCACAGTGTGTGTGCCTGTAGTGAATAAATGTCACAGTGTGTGTGCCTGTAGTGAATAAATGTCACTGTGTGCCTGTAGTGAATAAATGTCACAGTGTGTGCCTGTAGTGAATAAATGTCACAGTGTGTGTGCCTGTAGTGAATAAATGTCACAGTGTGTGTGCCTGTAGTGAATAAATGTCACAGTGTGTGTGACTGTAGTGAATAAATGTCACAGTGTGCCTGTAGTGAATAAATGTCACAGTGTGTGCCTGTAGTGAATAAATGTCACAGTGTGTGTGCCTGTAGTGAATAAATGTCACAGTGTGTGTGCCTGTAGTGAATAAATGTCACAGTGTGTGCCTGTAGTGAATAAATGTCACAGTGTGTGACTGTAGTGAATAAATGTCACAGTGTGTGCCTGTAGTGAATAAATGTCACAGTGTGACTGTAGTGAATAAATGTCACAGTGTGTGTGCCTGTAGTGAATAAATGTCACAGTGTGTGCCTGTAGTGAATAAATGTCACAGTGTGTGACTGTAGTGAATAAATGTCACAGTGTGTGCCTGTAGTGAATAAATGTCACAGTGTGTGCCTGTAGTGAATAAATGTCACAGTGTGTGTGCCTGTAGTGAATAAATGTCACAGTGTGCCTGTAGTGAATAAATGTCACAGTGTGTGCCTGTAGTGAATAAATGTCACAGTGTGTGCCTGTAGTGAATAAATGTCACAGTGTGTGTGCCTGTAGTGAATAAATGTCACAGTGTGTGTGACTGTAGTGAATAAATGTCACAGTGTGTGTGCCTGTAGTGAATAAATGTCACAGTGTGTGTGCCTGTAGTGAATAAATGTCACAGTGTGTGCCTGTAGTGAATAAATGTCACAGTGTGTGCCTGTAGTGAATAAATGTCACAGTGTGTGTGCCTGTAGTGAATAAATGTCACTGTGTGCCTGTAGTGAATAAATGTCACAGTGTGTGTGACTGTAGTGAATAAATGTCACAGTGTGCCTGTAGTGAATAAATGTCACAGTGTGTGTGACTGTAGTGAATAAATGTCACAGTGTGTGTGCCTGTAGTGAATAAATGTCACAGTGTGTGACTGTAGTGAATAAATGTCACAGTGTGTGCCTGTAGTGAATAAATGTCACAGTGTGTGCCTGTAGTGAATAAATGTCACAGTGTGTGTGCCTGTAGTGAATAAATGTCACAGTGTGCCTGTAGTGAATAAATGTCACAGTGTGTTCCTGTAGTGAATAAATGTCACAGTGTGCCTGTAGTGAATAAATGTCACAGTGTGCCTGTAGTGAATAAATGTCACAGTGTGCCTGTAGTGAATAAATGTCACAGTGTGTGTGCCTGTAGTGAATAAATGTCACAGTGTGTGTGCCTGTAGTGAATAAATGTCACAGTGTGTGCCTGTAGTGAATAAATGTCACAGTGTGTGTGCCTGTAGTGAATAAATGTCACAGTGTGTGTGACTGTAGTGAATAAATGTCACAGTGTGTGCCTGTAGTGAATAAATGTCACAGTGTGTGCCTGTAGTGAATAAATGTCACTGTGTGCCTGTAGTGAATAAATGTCACAGTGTGTGTGACTGTAGTGAATAAATGTCACAGTGTGTGTGACTGTAGTGAATAAATGTCACAGTGTGCCTGTAGTGAATAAATGTCACAGTGTGTGCCTGTAGTGAATAAATGTCACAGTGTGTTCCTGTAGTGAATAAATGTCACAGTGTGTGTGCCTGTAGTGAATAAATGTCACAGTGTGTGTGACTGTAGTGAATAAATGTCACAGTGTGTGCCTGTAGTGAATAAATGTCACAGTGTGTGTGCCTGTAGTGAATAAATGTCACAGTGTGTGTGCCTGTAGTGAATAAATGTCACAGTGTGTGCCTGTAGTGAATAAATGTCACAGTGTGTGTGCCTGTAGTGAATAAATGTCACAGTGTGTGTGCCTGTAGTGAATAAATGTCACAGTGTGCCTGTAGTGAATAAATGTCACAGTGTGTGTGCCTGTAGTGAATAAATGTCACAGTGTGTGTGCCTGTAGTGAATAAATGTCACAGTGTGCCTGTAGTGAATAAATGTCACAGTGTGTGTGCCTGTAGTGAATAAATGTCACAGTGTGTGTGCCTGTAGTGAATAAATGTCACAGTGTGTGTGCCTGTAGTGAATAAATGTCACAGTGTGACTGTAGTGAATAAATGTCACAGTGTGACTGTAGTGAATAAATGTCACAGTGTGTGTGCCTGTAGTGAATAAATGTCACAGTGTGTGCCTGTAGTGAATAAATGTCACAGTGTGACTGTAGTGAATAAATGTCACAGTGTGTGTGCCTGTAGTGAATAAATGTCACAGTGTGTGTGCCTGTAGTGAATAAATGTCACAGTGTGTGTGCCTGTAGTGAATAAATGTCACAGTGTGTGTGCCTGTAGTGAATAAATGTCACAGTGTGACTGTAGTGAATAAATGTCACAGTGTGACTGTAGTGAATAAATGTCACAGTGTGTGTGCCTGTAGTGAATAAATGTCACAGTGTGTGCCTGTAGTGAATAAATGTCACAGTGTGACTGTAGTGAATAAATGTCACAGTGTGTGTGCCTGTAGTGAATAAATGTCACAGTGTGTGTGCCTGTAGTGAATAAATGTCACAGTGTGCCTGTAGTGAATAAATGTCACAGTGTGACTGTAGTGAATAAATGTCACAGTGTGTGTGACTGTAGTGAATAAATGTCACAGTGTGTGACTGTAGTGAATAAATGTCACAGTGTGTGACTGTAGTGAATAAATGTCACAGTGAGTGCCTGTAGTGAATAAATGTCACAGTGTGTGTGCCTGTAGTGAATAAATGTCACAGTGTGTGCCTGTAGTGAATAAATGTCACAGTGTGCCTGTAGTGAATAAATGTCACAGTGTGACTGTAGTGAATAAATGTCACAGTGTGTGTGACTGTAGTGAATAAATGTCACAGTGTGTGACTGTAGTGAATAAATGTCACAGTGTGTGACTGTAGTGAATAAATGTCACAGTGTGTGCCTGTAGTGAATAAATGTCACAGTGTGTGTGCCTGTAGTGAATAAATGTCACAGTGTGTGTGACTGTAGTGAATAAATGTCACAGTGTGTGACTGTAGTGAATAAATGTCACAGTGTGCCTGTAGTGAATAAATGTCACAGTGTGTGTGCCTGTAGTGAATAAATGTCACAGTGTGTGTGACTGTAGTGAATAAATGTCACAGTGTGTGACTGTAGTGAATAAATGTCACAGTGTGTGCCTGTAGTGAATAAATGTCACAGTGTGTGTGACTGTAGTGAATAAATGTCACAGTGTGTGTGCCTGTAGTGAATAAATGTCACAGTGTGACTGTAGTGAATAAATGTCACAGTGTGTGTGCCTGTAGTGAATAAATGTCACAGTGTGTGCCTGTAGTGACAAGTGCCTATAGTGTATTGCCACTGTTTATACATGCATGTTTGTGCTTGTAGTCTGCTTTTTTCTTCGCAGCTTTGTGAACTGGTGAAATTCTGTGCATGGAAAACATCATATGATTTTTCTGGACCAAGTCCAATTTCATCCTGGCAAAGGAAATGAGGTTCTTCCTATATGTTGAATGTTTTCGAGAAAACAAGTGGTTAGGTTTATTTATTGATCTATCAGGCAGCTTACTTGTCTGTCAGTTGCTTAGTTGGGATTTAAATGTAAAGCCATAGTTGCGTCTCAGATAAATTTAAAATTTGTATTGCATTTTAAATATGAATCTTTTGTTAAGAGGGGCTGATCTTAGCATTCTTATTATTGAGAATGATCTAGAGCATATTAATAATGCCTCCATTCCTTAACATTGTCATGTAAATCCTCACCTCCTACCAATACCAATATAAATAACATGTTTAGACCTAGCTATTCTGATAGGAAAAAACATCATTTTAAATATGTGAAAGTGGGAGAGGACTCAGATACAAAGGAAACAGTTGGCTACTGATCCAAATCTTAGCTTGTCCTCTGCTCTGAGTTTAAATTCGGACAGAAAGGTAAAGTTACCTTCACCCTAACTTATCTGGAATCTCTGTTACTCAGTGTTTATATACGCCCCTTCTCCCACTTTTTATTGAAACATGATATCACTATGTAGCTCTGTCTGACCTGAAATTCAGTAGGTACATAGATCAGTTGGCTTTGAACTCACAGAGATCTGTCTGCTTCTACCTCCCAAGTGCTGGGATTAAAGGCGTGTGCCACCACACTTGTGCTCAAGCCCTGTATTTTTAAAACAGTGAGCATGTACTAAACATTTATTACATATGAGGCATTTTCTAAATCGTAACTGGATGTCCTACAGGTTTCATTGTCTCCATTGCGCAGATGAGGAGAGTGTGGGGCACGGATTGCTTAAGGCTGCACATGAATTTTGGCTTACATAATCTAGATCTATAGGTTTGACTATCACACTGTCTTCTACACGGTACCTGGCCATGTGCTTAAAACTGAGGAATTTCTGTGGGCTAAGCATCATGAAATTTTAAAATTGCATTATAAAATGAAAAACAGCTGATAAAATGCCAACATGCCAAATTTTATTTTTAAAATGTAAGCCACAAGATAGGATTATGTAGTTCTTTCTTGTTTTCATGAAACTCATACCTTTCAACACATAAATAATATGCAAATAAGATGTGGTTGACATCAGTGTTCTTACTGCTAGTAGGGCACCACTACTGCCTTTGCTATTTGTGAAGTCTTTTTAACCCAAATGCACCTGAATGTTTGTTTTGTTTTTTCAGAACAAGTGGATAAGCCGTAGCCCCATGCTACAGAGAAGGGTCTATCACTCTATGGCTGCTGTTCAGAGGAAGCTTTATGTTCTTGGAGGCAATGACCTAGACTACAACAACGACCGTATTCTTGTGCGTCACATAGACTCTTACAACATTGACACTGACCAGTGGACACGCTGTAATTTCAACTTGCTGACTGGCAAGTATCTCTGGTTAAGCAATCTAAAAGCAAAACTAGGGTCTGCAGAGATGACCAGGTGGTTGAGAGTACTAGTTTCTCTTCTGTGTGAGCCAGGTTCGATACCCAGCACCCCTGTGACAGCTCAGAGCTGCCTGTAATTGGAGTCCCAGGGGTCTTAAGCCTCCTTTTGGCCCCCAAGGGTACCAGAAACACATGTAGTAAGTACACAGATAGATACACAGACAAAAAAAAAACATATAAAAATAAAATTAAAAATCACAATAGAGATTCAAAGCATCTCCAGACTTGTTTCTTGGACATTTAGAGTACATCTCTAAATATTATGTAAACCATGGGTCATGCAAACTGTTTTCTTTACCCAGGAAGATGTGCATGAGTTATAGCTACAGAACACAGATGGGGCTCCTCCAAGTGACTGGGAATTTAGTTTCTATTTTGCCTTTGTATACATTCTCAAATGACCAAGAGAAGCTTATCAACTCGCTTTCCATCAATTGGTGTTCATGTGAGAACTAGTAGGAGGGGAAAGGAACCAAGAGTTAATAGGGTCCACCCACCAACTCCCCCCTCCTTTTCTTAAAGTCAGGGTCTCATGTACATCAGAAAGGCTTCAAAGAGCTTCTGGTCCTCCTTGTCCCCCCTCCCTTTTACTGGGTTCCACCTGTGTCCCACCATGTCCAGTTTCCTGTATGCTAGGCAGACACTCTCCTGTCTAAGTCATATCCCAAGCCCCAACCAGTTCAACTTCCCAATGCCTAAGTCCTCTTTTATCTCTTGGGACATCAGATGGTCTTCATTATTTGTCCCTGCTGAGTGTTGTGTCTGTGTGCAGTAAAGAAATTAGGCTGTAGAGCAGCTCTGCGCCTGCCTTAGAGATGCACATCCCTCCTAGTGCATCTCTGCAGAGCAATGGGGTACGTGGCACTTATTCATCACAGACGGGGATGGAGTGAGTGTGGTAACAGTGCACTTACCCTGACATCCTAGGTGGAGCTGGAAACTCTCTCTCCACCAATGGCAGCATCTCTTGCAGGGCTGCTTTAGGTCAGGAAAGTCACAAGCTGTGAGAGTAGTTCTTGAAGGCATTTAATATGCAGAGTTGGCATTCAGTCACTCACAGATACTGCTTCAAGGCCACGCTGAGAACACAACCAGGAATTTAGATGCTTTGTGTCTAGCTCTCCCCTTTCTGCAGAATGATTTGTAGGCCTATTGGAAGTTCTGATCTCTCAGGTAGAGTGGCATCTTAGATCCTAGATCCCTGGATCTGTGATTCTGCTTCCGACTTATTTATTACTCCAGTCAATCCTGTGCCAGCTCATCAATAAAAAGAGGCTCTCACTCTCTGCTTGCCTGCAGGGAAGAATGTGCGGTAGTGAGTTATTCTGTCTCCTCTCTTGAGATGGGAGGTAAACCCTTTCATCATTTTGGCGTGTCAGTATCTAGGGATTGTGTAGGCTGGTCTCAGCTTTGGAACGCTAATAGAATCTTAAAACTGTTGACCATGTAAAGGAAGAAGGCTACCAACTCCATCTGTTTTCACCTGCCATTTGTCTTCATTTGAGGAATGCGGTGGGGGCATGGCTGTTGTGCCTCAGAGTTGCAGTTGGTACTTTTTTAAAGGTAAGCACTTGTCTATATTTGTTGGCACAAGTGCTATATGGAGCATAATGCATGCTTTGCATATCTAAATTATCCCTAATTCCCACCACCACAAACTAATGGCATACAGAGTAATCTGGGGTTATTGGTTCTACAAAGCTTACTATGACTATATGTAGTGCTACATTTTGTAAGGTGTTGGTTAAGAGATATTTTGGCCTGGTCCTAACTAGGCGCTGGTTCACTCTTTGAGAAATAGTAGCTAATTCATTTTAGTTCTGGAGACAGTTATTAATTGCTGCAAAATTCCTGTGGAGTATCCAAATATGCCACAGGGGAAAATGGTATCCCTCAGTGGCAAAAGGGTTAATTAAAACTCATAAGAAATGGAGTTTTCCCCCCCTTTTATTCAATTCTCTTTACTTTAGGCCAGAATGAATCTGGAGTTGCTGTCCACAATGGGAGAATATATTTAGTTGGTGGATATTCAATTTGGACAAATGAGCCTCTGGCTTGTATCCAGGTGAGTGGTTGAAGTTCCTTTTGAAGTTTGTGCAAGTGGTTCAGCAAGGTTATGGTTTGCAATTCAGCTGCAGGAGGAGATATTTAATGTACAGAGAGAGGCCCAAGGTCTCTTTCTTTGTGTAGCTACTGAAGCCTGGATCCTATATTCCAGAAATGATGCCTACTCAATGATCATCGAGAGCTTTTAAAAAATTAAGATGGGGCAACTTTAAACCATCTATGAAATGTACCAGAAATGGAGAAATTTGAATAGATTACCCCTTTTAAAATACATACAAAGAAAAACTTTGGCAATATCCACTTTGCACCCATCCATTTTAAAGATGCCCCATTTTCACACATTTTGTATCTTACATTTTCTTTATTTTCATAATTGTCACCTGCAGAGGAATCCTTCCTTCCTGGTTTGTAGCAATGGTGGCTTATGGATAGCCTGATGGGGGCAGTTTCTGCCCCCAAACAATAGCCCAAGCATTTCACAAGTGAACCAGGCACGTTGGCCGTGGCAGAATGCCAGCTGGGTCTCTCAAAGCAGAAACACACACTTTGTTATATGTAGCTCCTAGTGTTCTTTGTAATTCTTACACTTTTTCTTTTTCACAAGTAAAATCTTGATATGTCTTAGCTCTGACTTATCTAACATATGTAAGTACTATATATGTATATATATGCACATACATACATACACACACACATATATATATACATACATACACACATATACATACATATACACACACATATATATACATACATACACACACATATATACATACATACATACACACACATATATATACATACATACACACATATACATACATACACACATATATATATATACATACACACACACATATATATACATACACACACATATATATGTATACATGTACATACATACATACATACATACATACATAATGTATTTTTTGAGATAGTTTCCCCTTGTAGTAGCTTTGGAGCCTGTCCTGGCACTTGAACCAGGCTGGCCTCAAACTCACAGAGAGTCTACCAGACATCCTGCAGGACACAGAGAAAAGTGACTGACAAATTGCCAATACAGGTGGACAGTTTAAAGTTTCCTGCTTTGCTGAGAAGTCTGCCAGACACACTATGGCCTATGGGCTGAAGATGGAACATTACAGAAGAACTTCGGGTGACTGACCAGTCAATGAGTTGTCTCTGTCATTTCTAGAGTTTATATATTATCCTTCTGTGGTCTTTGATGGAGTTGAAGACAGATAGTTATGGTTATAGTTTTCCTTAGTTAGGATTAAAGATAAGTTACATATAGGACTTTAGACTCACAAAGATAGGATAAATGATATTTTCTTTACATCTTACAAAATGTTAATGGATTAAATATTGTTAACTGTGATTCTTATTTGACAACTGTTGTATGGTATATTTTGCTATGTTAAGGTTAAAATCCTTCTTTTATTTTAGACAGAAAAAGAGGAGATGATGGGAGATGTTATTCTGTAAATATGTTTCTCATACTGGTTAATGAATAAAGCACTGTGGCCAATGGGAAAGCAAGATAGGTGGGGCTAGGAGACTAGGAGGAACGAGGAAAGAGTAAGGAGGAGTCAACATGGAGAGCCCGGAGAGGTAGCACGTCAGCGCCGCTTCGGCCAGTAAGATGAGCCACGTGGAAATACTTAGAATAGTAGAAATGGGTTAATAATTAAGATAGAGCTAGCCAGTAAGGAATTAGTAACTGGCCAACAGAATTGTATCAAATACAGAGTCTCTGCATGTTATTGGGGGGCTGGCATGGTGGCAGGACCAGACCGGCGGCGGGGGGGGGGGTGGTGGTGGTGTGGGCTGCGCCTGCCTCTGCCTCTAGGGTTAAAGGTGTGCACCATCATCACCTGGCACAATTCATATTTTTTAACCTAATCTTTGTGGGAAAACTTTTGAAAATGGTTTCAGTATTTTTAATGGTTGCAGAATAATTCTAGAACCACCACCACCACCACCATCATCATCATCACTAATACTATTGTTTTGAGAGAGTATACAGTCTCGCCTAACCAGTGGCTTGCCTAACTTACTATGTAGACCAGGGTGGCCTTAAACTCTAGAGATCTGCCTGTTGGCCATCAGAATGCTGGGACGAGAGGTGTGTACCACCACGCCTGCCAATTCTGAGCTTTTATTTTTCAGTCATACCTCAAAGGGGATATTCCATGTATCTCAGAAGGTGGTATGTGCTCGTTAAGAAACTTCTCCATGTTGTCTGCTTTCAAGGTTGCTAATGTCTACTTGCTGTGTTAGTTATATCCCTCCTTTATTTTCATGCTATAGTTTATCTTTTCTCCTCTTGGTTTGTCTCACCACAGGTTTTCCTGGCGAGTTCACATATTTCTGTTATTCACAGAGATCAAGTAGATATGAAAAGTGTGACTGCCGTCTTTGGTTGAATAGACCCGAGCTTTACAGTGAATAGCTAGAATTCATTTTTCTTAGCACTCAGGCAATGTTCATAAAACTCAGTCATGCTTTACATAAAATTGAGGTGGGGGGATCTAAAAAATTGTCTTGTGGACTGCTAATACAATGCAAGTATATTGAACTTAATTTGTTAAGTTCAAAACTAAACTCTCCATAGCTGTAAATGATGAAACATACTTGTGTATAGCTGACTTGAAAGTCATAATGAAACAGAGTCTTAGAAGGTTGGAATAATACAAACAGTATACAGCAAAATGTGGGACAAATGTAGCTTAACAAGCTAGGAAATGAATTTCAAAATAAACTCAAAGTAGAAGATAATAAAAATGAGTGCAAGGTATTAACTAGGAAGGAATACTAGAGTAGAAAAATGTGAGCCCCCAAATCACCTGGACATAATCAGCAAGCGTCGCCTTCTCCCAAGTAGTGGGTATCTTCACTCAAGCACACTGTTGTCAGAGTGTGGTCCTTGAGTTTTCAGAAGACATTGGCTTGGGCAGGAGTTTTCCATGGTGACAGAATGCTGTGTTGTAAATGGCCTACAGACTTGATTAGATTGTTTTTACAGTGGAATCAAGTTTGCATAGTCATTAAGATGTAAGTATGAGTATATTTCTACTAACATTAATGTTGGATTGGTTCTATGAATAAAAGATAAATTAAAACTAAGAGAGAAATAAGAAGCTCTTTCAACATGTCAGTTTTAGGAGAACAGAATATGGTCATACTTCACAACTGTTTCAAGACTTCTGTTTTGGCAAGTTTTAAAAACAAAAGAAAACACTTCATACTGATATAATTTGTCTTATCCCCAGATAGTTTTTCCTGAAGTGGCCCACTTCTTTTGTACACTAAACTTTTCAAAACTTTTTGTTTATTTATTTGTGTGCATGAGTATTTGCCTGCATGTCTGGGCAAGACATGCATGCTGTCCCAACAGAGGCCAGAAGAGGGCATCATATCCCCCTGGGAATCTATGTGGGTCTTCTACAAGAGCAGGCAGTACTCTTGAAGACAACATGGAGCCATCTCTCCATCCTGCTTATCCACTGGGTCATTATTAGTAATATCTGGTTGTTCCCATACAAACTTCATTCAAGAAATGAAGGTGTGCAGGTATATTTTAAACCCCTGAGGACATGACAATCAAGTTTCCTCAGTAATAAGGTAATACTAAAAGAAGAGATATTTAAAAATGTTTAATAAGTACTTGTGTTGATAGAATACATTGTACTTTTAAGATCACATAATGAAATAAATTAGTACAGTCCCTTAAAAACAAATACAGGCAATTCTGTATTTCAGTAGCCGGACAACTCAATCTATCCATGTGGCTAGCACACTGTTTCTACAAAGTATTAGAAAAACTTGAGAGAATGCTTTTCTCTATTTTAATATTTATGTATGTATGTTGGAGGCACAGTCCCTTGGCACCCATGGTGTACATGTGGAAGTCAGATGACAACCTGCAGAGTTGATTCTCATTTACCACAGGGGTTCAGGGCATCTGGCTTGGCTGCCATCTCACTGGTCCTGCTTTCATTTCTCACATCACTGTGTGTCTGTGTGGTGTGGACGTGCATATGTACACATGTCCCCGTGTGTATGCGCACATGCACGTGTGTATGAGTACACTTGCATGGAGACCTATTGTTGCCTGCAGGTGTTTTCCTCCGTTATATTTGACTTTATTGAGACGTGGTTGTTACGAGTAGGTTCCCCCCCCTCCCCTGCCGGTCTGGTCCCGCCGCCATGCCAGCCCCCAATAACATGCAGATTTGTATTTGATACAGTCCTGTTGGCCAGTTACTATCATTGTTTATCGGCTAGCTCTGACTTAATGATTAACCCATTTCTATTAATCTAAGTATTTCCACGTGGTCATCTTATCGGAGAGCAGCAGGCCGGCATCTGCTCTCTTTTGGCTCTCCATCTTGACTCCTCCCAACTTCTTCCTCCTTTCTCCTAGTTTTCTAGTCCCTCCTATCTTCCTTTTCTATTGGACAGCAGAGCTTTATTAATTAACCAGTATGAGAAACGTATTTACAGAATAACATCTACCATCATCTCCTCTTTTCTGTCTAAAATAAAAAGAAGGGTTTTAACCTTAACATAGAAAAATATATCACACAACAGTTAACAAATAAGAATTACAGTTAACAATATTTTGTCCATTAACATTTTGTAAGACGTAAAGAAAATATCATCTATCCTATCTTTGTGAGTCTAAAGTCCTATATGTAACTTATCTTTAATCCTAACTAAGGAAAACTATAACCATAACTATCTGTCTTCAACTCCTTCAAAGACCACAGAAGGATAATAGATAAACTCTAGAAATGACAGAGACAACTCACTGCCTGGTCAGTCACCCGATGTTCTTCTGTAATGTTCCATCTTCAGCCCATAGGCCATAGTGTGTCTGGCAGACTCCTCAGAAAAGCAGGAAACTTTAAACTGTCCATCTGTATTGGCAATTTGTCAGTCACTTTTCTCTGTGTCCTATAAACTGTCTGGCAGCCTCTTCCATGAAGCAGGAAGACAGGAATGATGATCGTGAGAAAATGTTGGTTAAACACTTTAAGTTCCTAATATAGAACATGTTGAAAATTACAGAGTGGTGGTGACAGTCACATACTCTGAAACTATCAAGGTTTAAATTTTTGTCACAAACCTCAGTAATTCACAATCAAAGATTAACTTATAAACTTATAAACCAGGAGGACTGGTTAGTGAAGATCGTAGTTAAATAGTTCAGAGATTCTCTCATTAATACGCAGAACTAATTTTTTTCCTTTAAAAATACCAGCCAATACTGTGGTCCCAGCAGGCTGTCCTCAGTCATCTGTGGGGTCAGGCACCTGGGTTGACATACCTGAGAAGCCATTTCAACTACTTCCAAGTTCGCATATGGTACCCCATTCTCTGGAAGGGCAGTGCGGGCAGAGGGACGCTGGGAAGCTTACATTAGTGTTTGTCTAAACATTCAGGTTGAGAAGCACACGTAATACAATTACTGGATATAGACCCCGCACAATACAGACGTGCAGGCCCTCTGTTAATTTTGTGGGCATGAGGGTGGGTGTCTGGTGTGCCTGGGGAGACTAGTACATGTGGGCAGCTGTGAGGAAGCAGCTGATTCGCCTGCTTCCGGATTATTCTACTGCTATGCGCTCACTTCCTTGTGTCTGGAGGACAGCGGCACCACCGTTTCCCACAGTCTCTTTTCTGCCAGTTTACAGGCGCATGCTTTGGAGAAAATCTGCCAAAAAGCTTTCTTTTTCCTCCCCAGATTAAATGCATTACATCTGCGTGACACATGCAGTTTCTGTTGGCCCAGGGAAGCCACCAGAAGCTCTCGGGGTGATGACCTCACTGCTATTCTCACTTCTAAAAATGTGTTCGTGTGGGGGCAAGCAGTAAGTCATTTCTCTTCTGGGCTACATCCCTGGGTTAAAATACTGGCTAGATCCACCATGGACAGCCAAGTTACCTTGAGAAAAAAAGTCCCTTAATTTTGTTTTGTTTTCTCCTCTGTAAATTGGAGGCAGTACTTAACCTTGTATGTTTTTGATAAATATTTGGAACCATAAAGGGAATGAGCCATTCAAGATCAGCACAGGTGCTATTTGGGAAAAGGCCTGCAGATGGCGCCCTAGAGTAAAAACCCAGAGCCAGCAACGCACTTCCAGGCTGGGCAAGTTGAAGGGCACAGAGGGGAAATGATTCCGTGTTCAGCCTGTGCTGTGTTAAAGGCGTTTGGGTGACGAATACCTCTCTGGTAGACGGCTATTTCCATAAGTCAGGGAGCATCATGAATTGGCACTGTTTAATCCAAATGTAGAATGTCACAAAACCACACCACGTGACCATAGTTAACATTTTAGAGATAGGCAAAACAGGGAGCCATAATTGTTGCTCTTGCTAGACAAGGGCCTCACTGAGCAGAGGCTTTCGAGGCAACCTGTGGTATCGGAAATTTTGGAGGATGCTGTTGACATATCTTTTCGTGGTGTCCTTGATAGAGGAGTTCAGTTTCTTGGATACAAACTAGGCTAGGAAACTGAGAAGACAGAGCCCAAAGACTACCAGGAAGAGGGACAAGCCAGCCAGGCAGCCAGCATTCCAGGCTGGGTACTGTCCCCTAGAGCTGGAATGTCAACAGAGCTCAGGTGCTCAGGGTCCGGGGTCTTTGGGCTGCATCTCAGACCACTCCAGAGGAAGAGAGGTTCCTCCTTTCGTGGCAATAAGGAGGTTCAGAATTCTGCAGTTGTAGAGGACACCCACAAATAAATCTATTTGTTTTAATAGGATTGTAATTGTTGTAATTGTTGCTCACATTTCCAATTCCTGAGGAGATGAGATCAAAAGTCTACTCACCCCCAACAGGGAACCAATGACTGACCGAAGTGTGGCTAACACCAGAGTCAAACTTGGTGAACCATTGAGTTTTATCAGGGTTACTTTCAGGAAAGTGGGTGAGGGGTTACTTTCAGGACCAGAAATGACTAAAGCCTACCCCAGCATGGGCAACAGCTCCCAAAAGCTGGGAACCCGGAGCTCACTGCACAGCCTTCAGGTACCTCATTGCGTTGGCTAATGTCCTTTTCTAGCACCTCTGCAGGTCTGCGGCTCTTCTGGGCAGTTTGGCTGGTGTATCTCTTTCTTTCAGGCTGCTGGGTCTGAGTCTCTCAGCAGCTCAGCTTGTCAGGGCATCTCTGAATTTTGGCTTGCCTGAGAGGGACTCTCAGCCCTGGGGGAGGGAGAGGACCAGTGAATCAGGCTAATTTCAGGGACTCCCTGGAGTCATTTGGAGTTGATTACTTCCTGTTTTAAGCAGGTCAAGCAAGCCAGCAAGCAGCATTCCTCCATGGCTTGCACTTCAGTTCACTGGCCCAACTTCTCTGAGAGGTGTAAGCTGAAATCAACCTTTTCCTCCCCAGATTGCCTTTGGTCATGGTGTGTTACCCCAGCAGTAGAAACCAATCTGTTATAGGTGCAGAAGATGCTGCTGTGACAGACCTGATGGTGTTGTCAGGAGAAATGTGGTGTTTGAACTTAGGGCTGGAAAAGACCTAGAGATGTGTTTTGGGAGCTAAAAGGATAACCCTGAGAGCAGTGTAGACGATGGAGGTCTGGCTTGTGAAGTTACCGAGGGAAGTTCATGACTCCCTTAAAGATATGTTGAATTAAGAATCCATGGTTCTGGTTAGCTGGGGGATGAAGATTAACAAAAGACCAGAACCAGGAAACTGAACCTTTGCTTTTGGGGGGACAATTGATTCTGCGTAGCTAGAGCTGAGGAATTAATGCTGATTCAAAGAGACAGCAGCTTCAGTACCACCAAGGTGATGTCTTGTGAGTATTTCCTCAACTCAGGGAACAGAAGCGGTGGTCTAGAGCAGGGAGGGGGGAGGCTTACCTCATACTGACAGCTGAACTTAGTAATGTATAAAGGTTCCTCAGGTGGTACTGGGTTTGAAGGCATGAAGGGGGGTCACTGAGAGCAGCAGAGGTTTTGCTTGTGAGAGGACAGGATAGGACATTGGTGAAGTTGCAGTAGAAGCCCAGGAAAGAGCTAGACAGTGAGACCTGGCACCATGTGGCAGAGTCAGGGTCCCTTAAGAGAGCACAGAAGAGGCAGTGGAAACATCAGCACTTTGGAGATGCTAAGGACAGCAGCAACTGTAGGATGGATCTAGCCTGAGCCCATGAGACAAGCTGTGTGTGCTGCAAATATCAGAGCTAGAGAAATGGAGACATTTAGAGCCCAGAAGATTTGGAGTCCCAGATGTCGAACATTAAGCTATTTACACACTTTGGTCGTGCTATGACTTGAATGTGACTGTACCCTGGTCTTTCCCTCTTGGACTAAGAAAATGTTTAGTTTGTGTTTTGATTTTACAGGAGCAGTTTAGAAACTTTGGATATGTTCATCAGCTACTAGATGAGGGCTCTATGATGGTGGATAAGTTAGCAGACAGCCACAGCTAAACACTGAGCCAAATTGGAATCCAGATGCAGAGAGGGAGCACAAGGCCAGCCTGTAGAAACCCACAGAGACAGCTGACCTGAACAAGGAGGAGCCAATGGGCCCCCAGACTGACAGCTGGGAATCCAGCATTGGACTGACTCAGACCCCCTGAACTTGTGTCTCAGTTAGAAGGCCTGGGCAGTCTAAAGGATCTCAGAGAGTAAAACCAGAATGTATCCCTGGTGCACAAAAGGACTTTGGGAGCACATTCCCCATGGAGGGATACTCCCTTAGCCTAGAGGCAGGAGGGAGGCCTAGTCCCTACTCCAAAGAACTTGACAGATTTTGATGACCCCTTCTGGAAGACATCAACCTACCTGTGTTGGGGGGGGGGGAATGGGATGGGATGGGAGGGTGGGAGAAAGTGAGGGAGAGGGAGAGGGAACTGGGATGGATATGTAAAATAAGAGAGAGAGAGAAAAAGAAACTTTGAATGTTTTAAAGAGATTTTGAACTGTGAGTTTTTTTTTTTTTTTTTAAAGAGACTGAGCTTTTAAAATTTAGTTATTTATTTTAGGTGCTGATCGCAGCCTCTGCCTACCCCGTATCCCCCTCTCCTACTCCCTTCCCCCATTCCCCCTCCTCTTCCATCTCTGTGCAGGAAAGGGCAGATCTCCTATGAGTAACAATGAAACATGGCATATCAAGTTGCAGTAAGACTAAGCACCTCCCCATGTATTAAGGCTGGGCAAATCAACCCAATATGAGGAACAGAATCCCAAAAGCCAGTAAAGAGTCAGAGACAGCCGGTTCCCATTGTTAAGAGTCCCAAAAGAGAAACAAATTACACAACTGTAACACATATGCAGAGTGCCTAGGTCAGTCCCACGCCTGGTTGTTGGTTCAGTCTGTGAGCCCCTGTGAACCCAGGTCAGTTGACTATGTGTCCTTGACACCCTGGCTCCTACACTCCTTTCCCCCACTCAGCAGGATTCCTGAACTCCACCAAGTGTTTGGCTGTGGTTGGATGACGCATCTCTGATTACAACTGGGCCAGGCACTAATCTGGTCACAGGAGACTGCCAGTTCAGTCTACTATCCACTATTGCTAGGAGTCTAAGCTGGGGTTCTCCCCATAGACTTCTGGGAGACCTGAACCAGGCTTCTACCCAAACAACGTGATCGCTCATGTTTCCATCCCCCACCTGCCCTCAGTCCACTCACAAAATCTATCTTCCATTTCCCCTTCCCATGGAGAATCTGGGTGTCCCTCCATGAACTATCCTTGTTACCTAGAGACTAAACTGTTAGAGTGTTTGAAGTTTTAAAGACCGAGGGACTCTACAAGTTTGGAATATGTTTTCTATTGAAATGCTGGTATTAGCATGCGATCTGGTGGATGAACAACGGAGTAATATTGTTAAATAGTGCTATGCTTGTATGTCAGCTTGAAAGGGGGGGGGGTCAGGTTTTTTTTTTTCTCTTTTTCGTCAACATGACACAAACTAAAGTTACCTTAGAAGAGGACCCACAATTGAGAAAATACCTCGGTAAGACTTGTCAGTAGAGAAGCCTGTGTGGCGTATTGGTCGTGATTGCTTTTGCAGGGACAGAAAAGTAACGGAAATACACAGTGAGAAAAACAGTGATGGTACAGGGGCTGCCTTTGCTCATGCATATGTGTTTTTTGAGTAACCCCTGCCTTCTTTTGGTGTAGGTATTGGATGTCAGCAGAGAAGGTAAAGAGGAGGTGTTCTATGGACCTACCCTTCCCTTTGCTTCCAATGGGATAGCGGCGTGCTTCCTCCCGGCTCCGTATTTCACGTGCCCGAACCTTCAGACTCTTCAGGTGCCTCACCACAGGATCGGCACTATCTGAAAAGCCAGCAGTCTATTTCACAGCATTAACAGGAACCCGGATGAGAGCTTGGCATCTGGGTGCAGAGCAGGAACCTCCTCAGTGTTTACCCTGCCGTGTTTTACAGGTCTAAACTTCTGATAAATTCTAGCAAAAAAAAAAAAAAAAAAAAGAATTTTCTAAAACATGCTGTCGAGAATTCGTCACTTCTTTTCGTGTATGTTAACACACAACTTGTGTAACTCTTGTTGCGGTGCACCTTAATGCCATCCATCCTAATGGCACAATATTGTTTCGTGGGTCTTTAAAACATTCCTTTTGCTCTGTCTAATTAGCTCCATCCAGGATCACGTGACGTTATTAGTAACACACCTTTCACAGGTGGCATCACTTCTCTTACAATCTCGTACTTCTGCCTTTTACCCCTGGAACATCAGAGCGTCATTTTTCAAAGCTTGGCATTCCCCAGAAGAGGGTCGGCATGGTGACATCATGGGATCCAAGTACCATTCAAGGTGCAGGGCTTGGAAAAGAGTTCCAACCCAGCTTTACTCTGACCTCGTGTCACAACTTTACAAGGCTTAGGTTTCTCCCCCTTGAAAGAGAATCATTTCTAATTTCCACGCGAACTGAAAAGAATGTTGTGAGAGCCAGGCTAAATGCTCAGAACCTTGCCTCAGAAAACAAAGTTACTCAAATTCTAAGGTTTTTGTATCTTTAGAACCACCGTGTAACTGAACCACATCCTGTGGCATAGAGTCTGAAAATAGCACAAAGACACTGTACCTATCCTGTCTAGGAACACCAAAGATCCAAACTTGTATGGATTCTTGCTTGAAAGAATTCTCTTAAATGCCTCATCTTAAGTTTAAAAAACAAAGTTAGCTGTACTAACCCTGGCATCACAGAAGGCTGTGACGTAAGTCTGAACTGAGAGATGGCAGTTCTAATGGACATTTTCCAAATTGTTAAAAGCTATGTTAACCTTGAGTATTTGCAACATTCTCTGCCACTGCCAACATACTTTCTTGTTACTACCACTTTGAATAATGCACAGTTCTTTTTTGGTCTAGATTTTTTAGTTTGCTTTATCTACGACTGAAAATAAAATAAATCATCATAATAACCACACTTTAACATAAATGCAGCATGTTTGTTTTTTTCTAATCTTGCCAAGACTTAAGGTCATTTTTATTAAAAGGCTGCTCAGTAACTTATGAGGGCTTAGGCCATAGGAATTGTTTCACATGTAACCACTTTTTTTTTTTTTAAATCATCATAAGTAAATGAAAAAGTAACCCTTTTCTTTTTGCTCAGGGTGGCTTTGATTGGCTCTGTGGTTATGCTGGCCTCCAACTCATGAGCCTCCCAAATAAAACAATCTGTTTACATTAGCAAATTCACTAACTTTAAGCACTGTTGTAAGATACCTAAAGCACTGTTCCAAAAACATAGATGATCTGGTCACTGGGTTAAAGGACAGGAAGTGATAGAAAGGGTGAAGAGGAAAGGCAACAACCAACACCAGCAGAGCAGCGGCAGTTGGTCCAGAGAGATGGTGAGAAGGCTTCGAAAAGCTGCCTTTGAACCTTCAGAAATAAACTTACAAGTTCTGTGAGGAATGTATGTTCCCGCCCTGCTGAATTCTTGCAGCACAGACCCAAATAACAAGTGTATCAGACTTACTGACCTTTCTAGTTGATATATCAATCTTCTCTCTAGCAGTTTTGCCTTGTAAAACCATTAAATAAATAATGTTGTAATAAATGAATGAATGAATAAATAAATAAATAAATAGTTATATTCCCAGGTCCTAAACCCCGAATGAAAGGAAATGGCTTAAAAATGAACTTACCCAACTGAAACCTTAGACTTTCTGTACTCATGTCTAACCATTCACAGAAGCCAGCATAATAAATACCAATTTCTCCTTGATGGCCTTCATGGTACACTTTTTGCAGAGTGTGGACATCTACAGTCAAAGAATGGCATCAAAACTAACACATTTCTTTACTAAAAAGAAAAAGGAATGAGATTGTACAATTGGATCCCTTTCCTAAAAATTATCTGCAATGAGGAAAAAAAATCTATGAAATTATATTTGTCACACACTATAAGCAAATCCCATGCAAAATACTCAACTATATTCAGGTACTATTCAAGTATAGCATTGAATAGTAATTTATCTTCTATTTTCAACCCTCCAAATTAGAGGCAGTATTTTACCAAAAGACTTTGAAGCATAAACATCACTTGAGGATTTTACTTTAAAACATAAAACAAGAAGTTTCAACAATTACTCTTTTATGAAAGGAAAAGCTAGCAAAGCTATGGCTATCTACAATGTAAGATGCAATAAACCCCTTAATCTTTAAAAATAAAACTCCCAACTAAATTGTAATCGGGGCACTTTTGAACCTTCCTGTGTTGCTGTTTACCCTGCTTGGACACCCCTTTGGGGGAGGGGATGAGAATACACAGCTCCAACGACTCAGGCACTGGGAGTCCGTGAGTAGCAGAGCATGTGGCAGACTCGATTATTAAGGAAGATAGGCCTGCCTTTATACCCCCTCTCCAGGTCCCATTGGCTCAGGCAGCTGACTCTGCTGCTTCGTCCTTTCCTCACTAGTATCTCTGTCAGCAGTCTCTGGGTGTAGACGCGGGCTTGGCTCAGGCAGGAAGTACCTGCTCATGCAGGCTGGACTGGGCACCTGCGCTTGGGTAGGCTGGTTTCAGTTTCTCCTACATTCTTGATTTCTTTACACCTAAAATACTTGTGTACCATCCCCTTCCGCTACTGCAAAAGTGGAATGGAAACCTTCAATTGTTTGTCTACAAATTGTAAATGCAATAGGAACAAAACGGATACTGTTTCTCTATGTATCATGGCTCATCTTTATTCTCATTGTATAATCACTGACACTATGTAAGACAAATGCATACATTAAAATTTATATACCTGTCTTTCACCTTTATCATATGCAAACAACCTATAAACTACATATAAAATAATATCTGTAATATCTAATAAACTGATAACTACCAGCACATCAGAGTTCTAAGTAAGGACTGGGGATGTAGCCTGGTTGATAGAGTAAACGTCTGGCTTGCAGGAAGCCTGGGGTTCAGTCTCCTGTACTGCAGCTGTGGGGGCTTGTTAGGGGCAGGTTTTTCCCTGTATTTGCATCAAAGACTCTGTATTTGATGCAATCCTGATGGCCAGTTACCATTATTGTTTATGGGCTAGCCCTGTCTTAATTATTAACCCATTTCCACGTGGCTCATCTTATCCGGGAGAATATGGCTGGCGTCTTCCTTCCTCCCTGGTCTACATCTTGACTCCTCCCAACTACTTCCTCTTTCCTCCTCCTGGTCTCCTAGCCACACTTACCTTGTTTCCTATTGGCCACAGTGCTTTATTAATTAACCAGTATGAGAAACATATATACAGAATAACATCTCCCATCATCTCCTCTTTTCTGTCTAAAATAAAAAGAAGAGTTTTAACCTTGACATAGCAAAATATATCATACAACAGTTATCAAATAAGAATCACAGTTAACAATATTTTATCTGGTGTCAGAAGTGGAACTGAGAACTTCCACTTAAAACTTAACAAAAGCTTAAAAAATAGTTTTTAGAAACAAAAGAATAGAGATTAACAAGACCTCTTGGTAGCAGCATTTTCTCAGTTGGATTTGTTTTGCTGTAGACAGAGATTTGTGCGGCTCCTTTAAGGGAGGTTTCCAAAATTAGCATAAGCGACAAAAAGCCGCCTTGCTTTTAAAGAGCTCTGCTAAAAATTCATTGGTGTGTACTAGAGCTGCAATGAAGGTTTACACTGTGTTTTAAAAAATATGGTGGCTTGGGAGAGAAAATCAGGATACAATGGTTTAAAAAAGAAAAAAGAAAGTAAAATGAATGGGTATGGTGGCGCACGCCATTAATCACAGCACTCGGGAGGCAGAGGCAAACAGATCTATATGATTTCAAAGTAAACCTGGCATGCAGTGAATTCCAGGATAGATAAAAGTTACACAGAGAAACCCTGTCTCAAAATATGTAAAAATAGAAGTAGAAGAAATAGAGTAATAAAAAAACCACGTAAAGATGGAAAGCACAGAGAAATTTCGGATACTATATGCGATTCTGTTGTCTTTAAATTATTTGATTGCTGAGAAAATAAGACTACTGATAAAAGAAATGCTGCTAGATTAATTCAATTTATATATTTTAAAAATGCTTTGACTCCAAAATTTAAGCCTAAGGACAAGTTACTGGGGAAAAGGATTTCTATTTTTGTTTCCACAGAAAATGAAAAGCTGTGGATTCCTTCCAGACTTATGTGGTTTGATCAAGCAAGACCCCCTGAAGCAATGTCAATGGGACATTGCAACCTTACAGAACACTACAGCCAGGATTTCTGGGTCTTCCTTGGACCTCCATGTCAGCACCCTCTACCAGCCGGAAGTAGTTTGGAAAGAACGACACCCAAATTCCCAAATATTGTTTATAAGTGTTTGTTTTTATTTAAATTGGCTTGGTTATAAATGGTTAATGACCACAAGCAATCATTTTAAAGGTAAAACTGGAATTATGGTATAGATACGAATACTTTGCTTTGGAATGGATTTTCTTTTATTGATACAATTTAAGGTCAATTTTGTAATATGTATATTTCTCCTCTTGTTTAGGTATTGTGTTTATATAGCTCATTGGAAAATGTAAATTAGTATAATTTAGTACAGATTATAGAGAGTTACCTATGATAGTTAAAACTTAGAGTTAAGTGCGTTAGGATTTCTAGATGTGCAGAGATGTATTTGAGATGAATAGGCATTCTTCAAACCTTTCAAAGACCTACAGAATATGGCATTTAAAATGGTTTAGGGATTTTCTTGACAGTGAGGCACAACTGCTCCTGGTAACACCACCTGCATCAGAAAGAAAGATGGACATCTAAGAAACGTGTAATGAAGTTTGCTTCTAATATGGCAAGACTAGCTATTTGGACAAGATACTGCTCTTGTCTAGACTGACTATATGCTGAATAAACTGGATGTGCGGGACCCACAGAAAAGTGACTGCTGATGCAAGATGAACATTGTTACAGGATTCCTGCTTCATGGAAGAGGCTGCCTTCCAGACAGTCTACAGGACACAAAGAAAAATGACTGACAAACTGCCAATACAGGTGGACAGTTTAAAGTTTCCTGCCTTGTTGAGGAGTCTGGACACACACTATGGCCTATGGGCTGAAGATGGAACATTACAGAAGAACTTCGGGTGACTGACTAGGCAATGAGTTGTCTCTGTCATTTTTAGAGTTTATATATTATCCTTCTGTGGTCTTTGAAGGAGTTGAAGACAGATAGTTTTGGTTATATTTTTCCTTAGGATTAAAGATAAGTTACATATAGGACTTTAGACTCACAAAGATAGGATAAATGATATTTTCTCTAAGTCTTACAAAATGTTAATGGACTAAATATCATTAACTGTGATTCTTATTTGATAACTGTTGTATGTTATATTTTGCTATGTTAAGGTTAAACCCCTTCTTTTATTTTAGACAGAAAAGAGATGATGGGAGATGTTATTCTGTAAGTATGTTTCTCATACTGGTTAATAAATAAAGCACTGTGGCCAACAGAAAAGCAAGATAGGCGGGGCTAGGAGACAAGGAGAAAAGAGGAAGTGGTTAGGAGGAGTCAAGATGGAGACCTGGGAGAAAGAAGATGCTGGCGGTGGCTCCTGGATAAGATGACCATGTGGAAATACTTAGATAAGTAGAAATGGGTTAATAATTAAGACAGAGCTAGCCCATTGACAATGATAGTCATTGGCCAACAGGATTGTATCAAATACAGAGTCTCTGAGTGTTATTTGGGGCTGGTGCGGCTATAGGACCAGACTGGCGGCAGGTGGGCTGGTGGGCTGGCAAGAAAACAGACACGCCACAGGGGCTCATGATTTTCATCCCACTTTGCTTGGGAAGTAGAAGTCAGAGGATCAAATTCAAGGGCACTCTTGGCTATCAAGAGACTGCAAAGAAGCTAGCCTGAAACAGATTCTGACCCTGTCTTTGACAAATAGACACATAAATAAAATAATAAATTGTTCAGTTATAATCATGTGGTACTGAATTAAGTAAGCTCACCATACAGGTGATCACACAGAAGACACAACTCTTGTACTTAATCGATAGAGAAAAGAATGTGCTTTTTGCTAGAATCCTATACTGATTGTTTTAAAAAAATAAAAGACATAATTTTTACTGACATTTTAAACTCTTGCTTGACTAGGCAATACATTTGACTCTAAGAAGGGTAGGTAGGTATTTGGTTTTGCTTAGTGTAGAAGATGTAGGGTGCAGAGCAAGCAGATTTCCTCAAGGGTTTCCCAAAATACAGAAACAAAAATTTTTTAAAAAATCTTATTTATTTATTTAGTATACAATGTTGTGTCTGCATATATCCCTGCAGGTCAGAAGAGGCCACTAGATCTTATTACAGATGGTAAGCCATCCTGTGGTTGCTGAACATTGAACTCAGGACCTCTGGAAGATCAATTAGTGTTTTTAACCACTGTGAGACCTGAATGTGGTTATTCGTATGTACACCTGTCAGTCCATCACTCCAGTATATGGTGGGAGCTTGAAGCAGGAGGAGTGTGTTGAAGGCTGGCCTGGAATATGTAGCAAGACACTCAAACAAAACCTTACAAGAGAGGGAAAAAGACTTTTTTTTTTTAAGCTTGAAGACCTGTGTTAGATCCCTGGGACCCACATGAACGAAGAGAACTCATTCCTCTATGTTGTACTCTGATTTAATGTATGCACACACATACACACATATAGAAAAAAAAAGGAAAGTATATCTTTATTTTAAAAAGTGAAGTCAGTGCAGAACACACCTATAATACTACCACTGGGGTGCCCAAGGCAAGGATTTTTGCGTTTGTGTGGCCTGAGTTACATAGTGAGAGAGAACTCATACCGTGAGCCAATCATCTCAACAAAACAAAATCACTAAGAGAACAAAACAAGCCACTAAACAAAACCCAATAAACTTGAAGGAAAAAGTGTGATAGAAGCTGCAGGATAATAAATACCAATTAGTCCAAGGCTTAAAAATACTATTTTCTTAAATAATGCTGAGATAGAAAACCAAGTAAAATGCAGTCATCCTTCATTTAATGAATGGGAAGTATTCTGAGACGTGCATCCTAAGGAAAAATCATTTTACTAACACTACTTGTGGCCTCTGTGTGGCATCCGGATATGTGGTGCTGGTGTAACAAGGCATACTGTTTCACATTAAGATTTTCTCCTGAGAACTTTTATATAGTAGGCACATGGCCTAAAACAAGGAGGGGGGAATAAACATCAAAGCACCAAATCATCAATCATGAAGCAGAATGTACTGTGCATAGTTGCATGTGCTATAGATAGTTCTGTGTCTGGCAGGGTGTTGGGCTCACCTGTCTCAGCATCACCACTTGTGTCGACTATATTACATTGTGATATCACAATAGCTATGGACCTAAGAGTAAGGGACATTGTAGATCTGCCACAATCTCATGGGATTACCTTGGTATTTGAGTCCCATCACTGAACTATCATGTACCACATGATTTTACTTAAGAAAAAAAAAATGATATAAAGATGTTTAAAATCGTGAAATCCTTCTAGTGCAAATGAACTCAATACTGATTGGTTTTTACAGACAATTCTCCAGATTTTTCTTAACCATGTAGTTAGATGCTAATTAAATTGAAGTTTAAATCAAAACCAAGTCTTAATGTCTAATAAAACATTTTCATCACTCTGTGGCCCTTCAATCATCTTTTATACCCACCCCTTCTAATGCTTTGTAGGTATGCTCACATATCCACTATGTATATTTTTTTTCCTGTTTAACTTTTGTTGTTGTTGTGCCAGGGTTCTTTTTTTTTTTTTTGTATGGCTGGTCTACTCTGTAGACCCCGCTGGCCTCCAACTCACAGAGATCTGCTTGCCTCTGCCTCCCAAGTGCTGGGATTAAAGGCATGCACCACCAATACCTGGCTGTTTTAAATTTTTATAGAGATGAAGTTTATTAACTTTCAGCTTTATGAAAAGGGTGATATGCCACACTGGCCGGCTGAATGAACCTGAGTGCAGAATTAACAGTATTCAGAGAAAGCAAGTCTGGAGGAAAAAAAAAACCTGAAAGGAACTGTCAATTTCATGACTGAATTTGATTTTTACTGCTGTGATGTATACCCTGACCAAAAAGAACTCGGAAAGGAAAAGGTTCATTTCAGCTTATAGTTGTAGAGGCCAAGGAGTAACACTGCCTTACTGGCTTGCTCATCTTGCTTTCTTATAGTATCCCGAACCACCTACTGAGAGGTGGCAGTTCTCTGTGAACTAGACCCTTCTCTATCAATTAGTAATCAAATATGTGCACTACAGACTTGCATATAAGCAACTCAATGGAGGTATTTCCTCAATTGAGTTTCCTCTTCTCAGATAACTCCAACTTGTGTCAAGTTGGCAGCAGAGAACATGGTTAAGCAACTATCTCTGTAGTAGAACATAGAGTCCTTTGGGTGTATGCCCAGAGGTGGGGCAGCTGTGTCTCATGCTAGTCCTACTTTCAGTTTTTTAAGGTCTTCTGATTTCCACTGTGGATGCCAGTTTGCATTCTGTAGTTGTTTGAATGAAAATGGCCCCTATAGAGTGACACCATTAGGAGATGTGACCCTGTTGGAAGAAGTGTGTCACTGGGAGTGGGCTTAGATCTCTCAAATACTCAAGCCAGGCCCAATGTCTCACTCTTAACCTGCTGATTTGAATATTAATCACTCAGCTCTCTTTGTAGCACCATGCCTGCCTATGTTTGGCCGTGCTTCCACCATAATGGACTAAACCTCTGAACTGTAATCCCCCCCCCCATTAAATGTTTCCTTGTAAGAGTTGTTGTGGTTAAGGTACAGAAACCCAAAGACATACTCTAACCGTGAATAAGTCTTCCCTTTTCATGACATCCCAGTCAGCATTTGCTTTCCTGTTAAATGTCACTCTAGTGGGGGTATATTTTAATTTGCAGTTCCCTGATTGCTAAGGATGTTATGTTATATACTTTTAAATCTATCTCCCAACCATCTATTTTAAAAGGTATATTTTTATATGTGTTTCTATTTGTGTTTGCTACATGTGGTGTGCAGATACCTGCAGAAGCAAAAGGAGGGTATCCGATTACCTGAAGCTGGAGGTTCAGGTTATGAGATTCCTGATATGGGTGCATGGAACTAAATGCACATCCTCTGGGCGAGAAGCCAGTGCTCCTGCCGTCCCTGTCTCAGCCAGCCTTTCTTTCCTTTTTGAGAGTTTCCTGAGTGTTTACAGCATTTTCCCCTTCCATGTGCCCCCTCCAGTTCTCAAATTCATCGCCTCTGCTCTCCTCTTTACACACACACACACGTTCAGTCTCATGCCCTGAGTTAGATCCCTGGGTCTCAAAAAGTACAGCCTATTTCCTTGGTCTCCTGGAACTTGAAGATAGGACCCTATCATGAAAGACTTTGATATGAAAGACTTTGGATACTGTTCTGGAAAGTTCCTCCCCAATGGCCACCTTTCATAGTGGTGAAAGGTGCTACATGGCTGCTGGTGAAGGGTTTCACAGTCCTGCCAAGCTGCGAACCTTGAGAACTACAATCATGACCAGCCTGACAATACAGTCCCGTGGTCAACAGTGGCAGTTACGGAGGTAACCAATAGTTGTGTGATTGGATTTAAATGAGAAAGAACTCATACCTTGTACTGTAAACTTGGCCAAGAACACTTGACTGGAGAGATGAGACCATATAAAAGAACCTCTTCTTACTATTTTAACACCTGCATCCCAATATCTTCTAAGTACCCACCCTTATACCAATAGAATGTGGTTTTCAACCTCATCAGAGAAACAACTTTTTACAGAGGATCTCATCAGGTCAACAGAGAATGTGTGACCCTGGAATACCTATCCCCACACGGGACACCTATAAAGTAAGTCTACACCCAAGACTCAGAGAACATTGCTAGGAGGGGGCAGAGTTTAAGAGCCAGAGATTCAGAGGAATGGCATGAGGTTCAGTGATTTACAAGTCTTTATATTTCAGGGATTCAATGGGAAATATACTCACGAATATAGGACAAGGTGGAAGTCACTGTGGTTTGTACGCGCCTGCCCTCGCCAGCAAGGAAGACGAGACTCTGGGTAGATCTTCTTCATGCAGTTTTAATCAGGATCCTTTAAACATGTTGCTTCTGGCCCGCAGGGAGGGAGGGAGGGAGGGAGGGAGGGAGGGAGAGAGAGAGAGAGAGAGAGAGAGAGAGAGAGAGAGAGAGAGAAGAGAAAGACACACACACACACACACACACACACACAGAGAGAGAGAGAGAGAGAGAGAGAGAGAGAGAGAGAGAGAGAGAGAGAGAGAGAGGACCCCTGCACAGGCTTAAATACCCTTGAGCTAACCAACCCCAGTGAGCCACGTGGACCCTGCAGATAGGCTACTCTAATGTGGAAGCAGACAGGCTGAACAGACTTAACCAATTAAGGGCTTGTTTACCCAGAGAGTCTTCACCAGTGAGAAGGTGTAAGGTAGAAGCCAGTGCCACTTTAAGGCGTGGCACTACACGGCTCTCTACAGTGGTTCCCATCACCTGTGTCCTGCCCTTCTGACCAGGGGAGATGTGAACAACTGCAAGGCTTGCTTCGGCTTTGACCTCCAAAGAGGTCTTTCCTTATGAGGTCACATCTGCAGACAAGAAGCTGTGACCCAATGCTGTTACCCCAAATCTATTGGTGGAATGAATCCCCTTAACAGTTCAGTATCTTCTTGAACCCATGACTTTGCAAGAGTGTAGTTGTCTGCACACAATCTGCACAGCACGACAGCCCACATTCCAGCATGCATGTGGAAAGGCTTGTAACGCCACCCCTGTTGAGGCGCTATAGGCAACAGTTGATGGTCACTCAGGGTGAGTCAGTTTTATTGACAGGGTCAGTGGTAGGCTGTCCATGCTCCGGTGGTTAGCCATACACTCATGTGAATATGGGTAACATAAATCAGTCAATATGATATATATTCATTTAAAACTGAGGGCATGGATTTGAGAGAAGAATGTACATGAAGGGAGCCTGGGAGGAGAAAAATGTAAGAAAAGACTGGAGAAAACTGCAAAGGTTGATAAGATAAAAAAAATGTATTGTTCTCATGTATGAAAATCTTGAATAAAACAGCAAGAAATGGCCCACTTAGGTGACATACATTGATCAGACTGATGTCTAGTGTCTGCTGGACAAGAGGAAGTTACTGAAGGTCCTACAGCAGAGCAGCAAAATGAAAGGACACGGTACTATAGGAACACAGACCAGAGATGAGGAAACAGCTTTCTGTGCCTGAGAGAAAAAAGTTTGGATGCAAGTGATGGTAAACTGGGGCGGGGGCAACAAGGTAGGTTTAAGAGTGAGGTGACTGGTGTTAATCAAGGTGATTAATTAGCAATCCTTTCAGATTGCGTGCTTGATTATATACATTTTATTTGTCAATTTTACTTTGATAAAATAGAGGGGAAAAATGTCTACTGGTTATCAAAAGTAGGAGAAAAGGGGGTCTAAAATGTTTCTGGGATTCCATGGCTATACTACCTTGGGAAATAGTCTTCTCTTGTATAGAAAATGAAAACAGGTTTGAGCCCATTCCACAAAGAGGGATACTCTCTCAGCCTAGAAACAGGGGAGAGGGCCTACTTAGGCCCTGCTCCAAATGATATGACAGACTTTGAAGATCCCCCAAGGAAAGCCTCACCCTGGGGGGAGGGGGCAGGAAGGGGATGGGATAGGGGGTGGGGGGAGGCAGGGGAGGAGGGGAGGGAGAGGGAACTGGGATTGACATGTAAAGCAAGCTTGTTTCAAATTTAAATTAAAAAAGGGGGGGGCAGGTGACATGTGCTGCTTGTCATGTCCTAGGGTTTCAAAGCACTGAACTAATGAGGTTGAGGAAAACTTAGTACTGCACATAGATTTAAGGAAAAGGGTATGAGCCTATGGGATCAGTCCACTGCTGAAAGAATTCCAAGACAGGAAGGGAACAGCTTACCACTCAGATCAGAGAAAGAAGTCAATCAAATTGTGTTAATCCCACTGAATGAGAGTAAAGACCATCACCCAGATTTTTTCAGTCAAATTAAGCAAGCTTTATTTTCTTTCACAGAGCTGTCTCTCTTAAGTCAAGGCTGAAAAAAACAGCATGGAACACAGGATAAAATGTGGTTTATATTGGTCCCAAAACTGCACGGATGCTTTCAAGGGAAGGGGGTTAATTTTGATTAAGCCAAGAAGGAACTTGGCTTAACATCTCAAAATTATTTGGCAGAACATCTTAGGTGGAGGTCAGGATACAGGGTGTGGAATATGTCAAATTCCAGAAAACAGGTCAAGACATGGTCAAATGTGAGTTTTACAGAAAGCAGGAATGAATTTACTTTGAATCTGCAGCAAGAATGCTTCTAACACTAAGAGTTAGGCTGGTTCAGCAGATGCTTTCAAGAAACAGCATATCTAGAAAAAGAAGCAGTTTTGGAGAGGGCACTGAAGAGAAAGGAAAATTCAAATGTCATAGAGGCCATGGACTCCCTAGTGGTGGAGGAAGTAGCCTCAAGGAAAATGGGCTTAGTTACTAGTCTATTCCTATCAGGAAACACCATGACCAAGACAACTTTTGAAGTGAATCATCTAACTGGAGGCTTCCTTCCAGTTCCAGAAGCTTCATGATTGTCACCATAGGGAATTTGACTGTAAGCCTGACATTAGAGCCCACCTATAGTGACACACCTCTTCCAAAAAGTCTGCTCTTCCTAACCCTTCCCAACCAGTTCCACTACATGGGGACCCAGTGTTCAAACACAGGAAGGAGCCTATGGGGCCATTCTCATTAATCCACCACAGGCTTTAAGGAAGCAGGTATCAAGTAAAGGTCAGAATGCAAAAAGTGAGTGTAATACCAAGTGAAGAAGGGGACAATGAAGAAAAGCATCTAATAAGGGACACAAGTCTGTATAAACAAAGCCCCATTCTCAGCAGGGGAAGAAAAGTATCTTGAAACAAACCAACCTAAATTCTTAACATGCAAAATATTTCGTGTGTGTGGCACAGCATCTGTGTGCCAAGGCCAGAGGCAGGTGGGCACCTTTTTCAACACGGCTCTCCAGCTCCATTTTTGAGCTGCACGTACAGCTCCAGGGATCTGTTCCCATCCCTGCCGACCACCTCCCCCTACCCTATGCTTCCTGGTCCCAGGCACACTCTTACTCAGGACCTCATGCCTGTGGGATGAGCACTTTACCTGGAGTCATCACTTGTTACTTACTTTAAAAACCAAATCTTAATTATTTTTAGCACCTATGCTCTAAATATGTAACTAATTAGCAGCTTCTCACCACCCCCCCAAGTTTCTGACTCTAAGCCACATGTTCTGAAACATATCACTTTGCCTTTTCTCTTTGGTTTTTTTGCGACAGGTTCTTGCTCTAGCTCAGACTAGTTGAGAACTAGTGACAATACTCCTGAACATGCTTTCCCACTTCTGTAATTATAGACCTGAGCCACTGATGACACCTCGTCTATAAAATACCTTTGAAAATTACTTTGGGAAAAGGAGACTTCTCTTGGTCTCTGTCTGACGTTATGCTACATTACGATCTCTCTCTCTCTCTCTCTCTCTCTCTCTCTCTCTCTCTCTCTCTCTCTCTCTCTCCCTCCCTCCCTCCCTCCCTCCCTCCCTCCCTCTCTCTCTCTCTCTCTCTCTCTCTCTCTCTCTCTCTCTCTCTCTCTCTCACACACACACACACACACACACATACAGAGTAACCCAGATCCTCAGACCATTTTGGCATAGAGGTATATTGTCAACCCCTTTAAGAGCCTTTCTGAGTTGCCTTAGAGAACTCTTGGGTTACAGAGGTGGTTAGGTTCACAACTGAGCCAAGAAGTCAAAGCGCGTTAGCTGCTGAGGCAAAAAGTGCAACACAGCATCAGATGAGTAAGTTAGTCACTAACACGCTGAAAGGAAATTCCTTGCTATGTAGTTTTCCACAGCCTGGAATCCATTTTTTGACAATTGATTTGGGGAGATAAATCAAGATTTGACACTTGCAGTTATAATACATATTTGGATTTCAGATATTAGAAACTGGGAAAGCACTAGAGAATGCTGCATTGTTAAAAAAAAAACAAAACTTTAACTTTTTAAAAAACATCATTACGTTTTTGTTTTTAACCTACTGGGGACTCAATCCAAGGCTAGCCCTCTGTATTTCCTTTTGAATTATAAGGATAAAGTGTTTCCCTAAAGGAACACAAGAACAATAATAAAATACACAATCTCCACAAGGAAACAAATCACTTCAAAGTTAAAACATGTAAAAACCACAAGCAATTTATTGGTGGTGGGGGGATACTTTGGAATCCCTTTTATAATTTCTAACTAAAGAAGAGAAACAACCTTGAAAGGCACACAGTATTGGCTAATTTTCTGTTGCTGTGATGAACACCAGGAGAAAGGGAGGCTTACGGATGAGACAGTTTGTTTTGGATTATGGTTCCAGAGGGCTAAGCCCATGAAGTGGAGGCATGGCAGCAGACACAACGCTCAGGAAGCAGAGAACCCTTACTGAGGTGGTGCAAAGAAGAAAACTCCAAAGCCCCTTCCAGGGACACACTTTCTCCATCAAGACCTAGACCTCCCAAGTGAGCCCAGAGGGGACATGTCATTCAAACCACCACACATACTCCCCCTTATGTTAGGAATACATAGTAACCCAGTCTGTAAGGTAAAACTACTCCAACATTTTCACTTATGTTACCCATGGATTTCTAATCTTTTTTCTTGTCCATGAAGAATGGTTAGGAAACCTCCTGGTTACCTAATGCACGTCCTGAACCACAGGACTGGATGGAAATCCTTGTATTTATTGATACTCACGGCAGAAATGAGTCTGGACAAGAAGATGAAGTGTACAGCCTTCACGAGACAGCTAAACGGAGGAGCCAGTGAAGGACAACACCCAGCAGGTGAAGTGTGCAGCCTTTACAAGACACGAAGTCACAAGAGCAAGGAGAACTTGCTTTTTACGGGGTGTATTGGGAGTGTGTGGGGAGCAAAAGACCATGCTGGAGTGAGGCATGAGAGAAGCAGGAGGGCGGCCAGGCAGGTGGGCAGAGAACACGGAAGAGGAGAAAAGTACCAGACTTCCTTTACTAGTAGTTTTGAGATGCTTCCAGCATATTAATTATTCCTCTAAAGTCTCCATATTTCCTCTCCCTTGATAAGCCTTTAAATGACAAATTCTGGAAGATGAATAGAGAAAGAAAAATCTAGCCATCTACAGAATGTTCACATAACTACTATTAATATCCTTTTAAAACGTTAAAATGAATGGTGGGTATAATCCTCCAATCAGAACCAGTGATGAGCCCTAAGAGTTATGCACACCTTTATATAAGTCTTACAACTGTTGTAAAGGCTTTATTTGCTAACATTGCTTTGTAACAACAAAAACACACAGCCCATATCCTGATACTCCCTTTTCCTTCAACAGTAAAACAGAACAGGCTAGCAAGGTAACTAGGGGGAGGGGGAGAAAAGATGTGAAAGTTAACAGAACAAATATCAACTAAACAGCGTACCAGTAAGAACCGGATAAGACTCATTCACGAAAGCTGTTCTGGTTGGAAAAGGATTTAATTTAGTTAAAAATCTCTTCAAGATAGAGCAGTTTTACAACATTCCAGGATCCTATTATACAGTTACTAATTAGCTTTCATTTCTTATTTATATACTTTATACAAATGCAGGTAAAAAGGAAATTATTTGTGATACGACATTATGCAATTAATTAAAGTCCCAGCTGGGGTGGCACAAAGCAGCTTTAGAGTCGTCGCAGACAGGAAGTTTGTGTGGTGGCAGTGTCATGTTTTGTCACTTTCCAGCCTCTGCTTCTCATCCTGTCCCACCTGGCCTAGGTGAGATAAAAGTCTGATATATGCTTCCCTGTTTAAGAAAAAAAATTCTCTTAAGTATTTATGAACGTCTATTAACCCAGCTAGCAGATTTGGCACAATACTAAAAATAGTGCTTCATGTATCTAAGGAGTAAGCAGTATGATTCATACATACAGAATGAAGGTTCAAGGATATGAGAGCTTATTAACCAATGAAATATAATGTCCATCTGTAACAAGTGTGTTCATGGCACACTGCTTAAGGATAAGGATGGTGTGATTACAATAAGGAGATGTTTCACCGACAAAACACACAACAGTGAAAGTGTTACAGCCAGAATAAGACCAGTGTCACAACACCAGAACATGCTAATTTTTTTCTTTACTTTCGTCTCCTTACTTGAATAACAGCTTAAAAATACAGTGCTGTTTCTAACATTCTGTACTTCTGGTATTTAAGATTTATTATTTTCTTTACAGAAAGGAGGGGGTTCATGTGGGTAGAGAAACAGGGAAGGCATGCTTGTCCTGGGGCCTGGCTCCAACAGGGCAAGAAGGGAGGACAGACCCAGGCAGGGTCTTCAATGATCAAATTATATGGTTCATTCATAAAGCACTCAGCACTTGAAATGCTTTGAGAAATATTTTGCCATGACATGCATTCATTAGTCTAACTACGGATGGGGTTGTCAATCTCTAAAACCAAACCGTTTGTGAATGAACATGCATGGCCACAAAGAGTAGCACATAGCACACACTGCCCAGTGGTCACTGGGTGGAGTCCACACAAGACTCCAGTCTTTCCATGAAAAGCGTCAGAAGCTATGTCAGCAGTGTTTGCAGAGGATATCGTTTCATTTACTGTACTGCAAAGGAGGATTCTATGAGTTAGCTAATGTCATAATCAATATGGGTTTTACATGACAAGTCACCTGAAGCTCTGAAATCCATCTCTAAGGACACTGCTTTGAAAAGGTAAGCACCTCTAAGGGGTAAAGTTTTGAGGTGGCCATGTCTGCAGGAACATGGAAATGATGGGTGACCCATGCAAAGCCATTCCACTGTCTACTCAGGCAGGCATTACACAATTAACAACAGTCACAGAACTGAAGCATTTTTCATCTCAAAAGAAAATACCCCATTTCCCTAAATGGGAAACAAACCATTATTATAAAGAGAAAACACGGGCTGTATAATACTCAAAATAGTACAATATCAAACATACCTTTGAGCAATATTTCTGCCAAGGCCCCATTTCAGCTCTGAATCCTTCAGGGACTGAGTGAGGGCAGGAATCAAGTGGATGACAATGTGTTGATTCAGTGTTGCTACTGTCTCTAGGACGCTGTACACTTGGTAACTGTACTGCATACCATAGTCCTGGATGAACTGCCTGCAAGTCAAACAGGCAACTTAAGAACCAACTGGAGGCAACTCCTTGGGCCCGTTATATACAATAAAATCACCTTTAACCCGAACACAGCAGGATCATTTCATCAAGACCGAGGAAAGACTGTTGGTAAGGCTTACTTGTTTCTTTCTTAACTTTTGGAGTTGTCTGGCCTGATCTTTAAGTCACTATGCTCTTGCCTCAGCCACGTACAATGCTGGGATTACAAGTGTGCATCACCATGTCCAGCTTGGTGACACTCAAAGAGCAGAAAAATGATTGGAGGGAGAACCAGGTGAGGAAAAACAGAGCTAACTTCAAGGACTTCTCATGATACTCTCCACTTCAGACTGGAAGTGGAGGAGTGTGAAAGCCAGCGCAGAAGATCAAGATTCCCAGTGATTTTTCAGTGCATCATATGTCTGTATTAGTCAATACAGTTATAAGGACAGAAAGTTATTAATAACATACTTACATGTTTTAAATGAATAAGAGACATTATGAATAGGAATTCTTTAGAGATAAAAAGATGTATTTTACCACTAAAATTTCCACACATCCCAATCAACAAAATAAAAGCCATGTAAATTAATAAATTATATATAACAAAGATTAATTCTATCTTTTCTTTCCTCCCAAGGTTTTGGAATGTTCACTAGCAAACGTTGATAGCAACTGGAAACAGCAGACAAGTGCCAATTATGTGTTGAGAGGGAAGAAACAACACAGAATAAAAGAAACACACCGCAAATCACACATTGTGTGGTGGCAAGGCAGAGACGTGTGAGGTAAAAGCAAGCTGATAGAGACCCTGGGGAAAAATGGCACAAAGGAACTCTACAAGGACAAAGCTTGGCCCTGGGAGTGTGGCTGGGTATCTCTTCCACTCTCTATATAGGGTCCATACTTCCCAAGCAAGTGTTCTGAAGCTTCAGTGTTTAAAGCAGGGCAAAAGCTCAGGGACAAGCCGAGCGTCCCGAAGCCTGCACATCTGTTTTCCGGATTTATGCGTCTCACTTCTTCTCCTTAACCACATTCAATATTCTTTCTCAATCAAGTACATTAACTCACCCTTTTCCCTGGCACTTTTATTTTTCAATAAAGCAATACAATGTAACAAAACCACTGCCCCAAACACTATAATTGAACACTGTAAACAAGTAGTAACACATTATGTTTTGGATAATTAGTTATTTAAAAGGCATGCTGGCTGTCAAATGGCTGGCAACCCTCTCCTTGCCAGTTGGCATGTTTTCCAGTTACCTCAGCAGAGAAGTCAGCTGGGTGGCAAGTTCTCCTTCTGACCCTTCTTGGCAGCTTTTTATCATGCATTGCAGGTTCTCTGTGGCCAGCTTTTTAACTAGGAGAAAATGGCATATTATACAGTGCGTCTGAACTGACCATCTGGATCCTCACTTCTCACACTCTTGACTTAGAAAAATACGGTGTTTTCTTATAGTTTTAAGTTTGTTTTGTTCTGAAGAATACCTAAGAAGTTTAAAAATCTCTTCTAAATCTCAAAGCTGAGGTAATACATGAAGATATGTTTTCCCCCCAGAAAAGTGTACATATTCAAAAACACTTCCCACCTAATCTTACAGATGTATACAGACAAGAGAGCCTTTTAAAAGACATGGATTTGTAGACGGGCATATGGATTTTATTTTTAAATTCACAGTCACATACCTTTCACCCCTTACAAACCTCTAAGTAGCAAACCAGACCAACCAATGATGTTCCTTTGCTTAAAATTAGCCAAATATTTGTCTTAATTATTTATTTAACCGAATTCTTAAGGCAGCGTATTTGTACAAACAGCACAAACACTGCTGCGGTTCGGAACTTCAATGTGCCAAAGGCTCGTGCGCCCGATGCTGGGTTGCCAGCCCAAGATGCTACGGATGGGGCAACGCCTCTTCCTCCACTGTCCCCACTCTCCCCACAGTCGCAGGCCAGCAGTCTCTGCCTTCTGGTGCTCCCACCGCGATCACCGCCTCTCCACTAAAGCAGTGTCTTCAAACTGAGTCATCACATTGGTTTTAAACTAACACCTTGACTGTCAGTTTATATATGTGTGGAAGCAGATGCCTCACACACAGGCAGGGATGATTCTTACCGTCAGAGTCGTGCAAGTATAATCAAAGTCAGGATTCATACTACTTTTGCCATCTCATAAAGAAGCCCTAACCTGTTGCTATCACCTGCTTTCCCACAGGTAGGGAAGGTTATCTACCTCTGTCTTAGAGACAAGTTTTCTGAGAGCTGGTGGAATCCAGTCAGGATAAACCTCCTCAGAATGGTGTACAATTAAAGCTTATGAACTGTAACCTCTAGAACTTTCCGCTTAGAGTTGTTGACCCGCTGTTAATACCACGCAGGTGAAAGCACAGGAAACAGCCATGGCTACAGACATCTCCACCCTGTCTGCTCTGGTGAGGAGATCTTCCACTGCGCTTGAGCACATGAAGACTAACAAGGGCAGTGTTCCTACAGCGCTGGTTCTCTCCGGAGCCACCACACGGCAGGTCCTCCCGCCCAGTGATAGAGGGGTGCAGAAATGGAACAAATCTCCTTTCCCAGACTCAGACTGAAAGCAGACAAGGATGTTCAAACACTGCAATCAATGTCGATTAGAAAATAGCATAAATTTCTGAGAAAAGACAGAGCATGTCAGAAATCACCTAAGCTTTCCAACCACCACTTTGGACACTGCCCTTGGATTCCTCAGCGTCCACTCCACATTCATCTTAGCAGCTAAAAGGCAATCACATTATAGCAACTCACCCACACCCCCCACCAACCCTACCCATCCCCCAACTCCCCACACACCCACACCCACACACACCCACACACACATACACACACACACACACACACACACACACACACACACACACACACACACACGCATACCCCACCCCTCTGCACAAAAGCAAGAAACAAAGAGCTGGCTGCCCACCACGGATGACGACAGATCTGAGCCTCCTGCTCTGCACTCTCCACATGCTTACTAAGGCACGTTACAGTGGGGACCAGAGACTGATCAGGCAAGGTGAGCTCAGTCAATGAGACGAACAGAAAATGGGCTGAACTCAGACCCTCCCAGGTCTGTCCCGAATGGCTGAAAATAAAGAGACCTCCCATCCCCTGACACTTGACAAGTCTCATGGGATAGCAGAGTAAGTCAGCACAAGTGTGTGTGTGTGTGTGTGTGTGTGAGAGAGAGAGAGAGAGGGAGGGAGGGAGGGAGAGAGAGAGAGAGAGAGAGAGAGAGAGAGAGAGAGAGAGAGAGAGAGAGAGAGAGAGAGAGAGAGAGAGAGAGAGAGAGGCTAAAAAACAAAAGCCCTGAGACAGGGAGAGATGCTAAAATACAAAAGCCCTGAACCAAAATAGTCTGAAACATACCAAGGATGGATAATAACCACACACAATGTACAGCTTTGAGTTTAACCCACTGAGAAGGATAGTTGCTACAAAAAATGCTGATAAAATCAAGACTGAGCCAACTAACCTTCGAGTTCACTGACCAACACCAGACATTTTAAGATGGCAGGAAGGAGTAGCCCAAAGTCACAAACACCCATGCTGTTGTCCTTGAAGAGCTGGAGGATGAAGGCCAATATGGGTGCTAATCGAGCAGGAGGGGAGGAACCTTTAAACTCAAGATAGGATTTCCTGAAAAGAAGCAAATTTTATTTTACTGTTCTGTTTCAAGCATCAACTGAGCAGAATCAAATGCCATTCATGTTGAAGATACTGGAAAAATTTATTCCCTAAATAAAGTACAGTTTTAAAAGAATGTGTATTTACTGTGCTAACTTTAAGGATCATTTTGGTGTGCTGTGTGCTCTAAAACCTAATACAGACATAAAATTTAAAGCAACCTGGTTTTAAAGTGAAGGTACAAAACCTAATTGCTAACTTTTCTCCTTTTCCCATGGATGTCTCATATCCCTTATCAGTTTTAGCAGGAATCAACATTTCCTCTAATGTCAAATTTGCATAAACAAATCTCCTCTCCAATTATTCACTTAGAATTTAGGAAGGGTCTTAGGTTTCTAAATAAATAAAAGGACTATCCTAGGAATTAGCTTTCCAGTTCTAGCTTTATCTTTCCTCCACTAGGAAATGTAAAGAACCAACTTAAGATTGAATATCATCTCTTGGGGCACTATAAACTGTAACATTAAAATTCAAAACAGACTGGAACAACCTGCTTGACTCGTCTCATTCAACCACACAGACTGATCCTGGTACTCCTCAAAAACATGAATAAGCCTGAAAGTGCTGAGTTTTTTTTTAAAAAACCTAGACCATATAAAAGTTGGACAGAAATTCCTTAATATCTCCCCACTGTATTCTTAATTTTACTGGTGTTTGGGATGAACTTAGACCCTTGTACATGGTAGGTAAGCTTCCTACCAGAGGTACATTTCCAGCCCCGGATACTTCTCAGTCAAAACTGATGTACATATTTGTTTGAGAACTAACAGGAAAACACTGGGGCTAATAAACTCATTAGAGGAACTCCATCAATCATTTTGTTCCATGTACACAGTGACTCCCACAAATTTAACATCCTAGATAGAACCACTATCTGAAGCAGTGTTTGCTTTGGTTTTCTCTGTGCACTGATGAAGGACTAATGTCCCAAAAAAAACATTTATTTGTCAGATACGGGACACCAGGAGCAAATGTAAAAATAAGCATATATAATTAAGTAAAAAAGAATAAACAACAGACTTATCTTGTGGGGAGTCACATGTGACAAAAAAAAAAAAAAAAAAAAAAAAAGGCAATTTCCATACATGTGACTGGTACTTTGATAAAGAATCGTCAAGGAATTGTCAGGGATTCTGAGGAAGCCCTAACTCAAATGGATCACAGAGGAGAAAAGTAGAGAATGGAAGCAGCCACAGCAGTCCAACTCTACTTTCGCTGAATATTGGGAACAGAAACCCAAGTACCCTTGTAGTCAGCTGGAACCTAATGCATGAAGAAGAGTAGAGGCCATCCTTAACCAGACATGAAGTAGAACAGAGAGGCGAGAATACAGCTGGGTTACTAACAGAGTGGATTAACTTGGTTTTAGGGATTTGAATTCACTTCCCATTTGTCATGGAGTTTATATTAAAACCAGGCAATGTCTCAAACATCACAAAAGATTACTACAATCTTGCTGGAAATGCAGATACAACCAAAGCATTATTATTCAGAGCCTAAAAACCACATCAGAAAAGACACAGGTGTTATAAAGGGCAAGCAGGATCCAGCTCGGACGTGTTACTCAGGGGACTGGCATAACAAAGCTTTAATGTCAGGAAGTATAAAGCAATAGCCAAACCAGGGACAGTGGGGTACATATAGGACAGAGACACCATCAACAGAAAAAATGAGTGACAAACACCTACTACACAGGCAGAAAGGGACCAGTGAAAATCTGGGACAGGGAAGCGTCAAAACTAAAATGGCTGGGCTGGTGGCAGAAACTAGTGGGTCTTTATGAGTTCCAGGCCAGGCAGGATGACATGACATAACTGAAGTTACTTTATACAGCAAATACGACAAATTCCTTTCATTGAATGAAATCCTCTAACATAATGTAGAATGATCTGGCTTATGCAGTCTCCCATCTCAGTAAAGTCCTCATGTTTTCTTCAGAACAGTCATTTCTGAAGGAAAACCAACTGTCCACACCAATAATTAGGTTGTGCAGTTGAGAATCAGACACTGCACCAGCGGGTCCCTGAGAGTTGAGTGGAGAGAGAGTCTTACGCTTGGGAAACTGCCAAGAAAACGCCACACACCTGGCAATGTCCAGTGCTGAGGGGCTTGCGAACACTGCACAACAGTGCATTCTCAATCACGTGCTCCTCTCCACTATTTTAGATACGAAAGCAAGGTCCTATGACTTGATGTCAACATGTATGGGACACAAACTGCTACATGAGGTATTCTGTAATAAAGGGCAGTATAGAGGAAGGCGTAGTCTACAAGGAGACTACCCAAAAGAAGAAAGTTTCCCATATAATCAGCTGGAAGTGATCAGGACCCAGTCTGCTGCTAAGCTGACCTTTCTGTGTTTGTCTGAGCTACAACAGCTTTAACGAGAAGGGAGTGACAGCTAGTTCCACACTGAGCTTCGGATGTCCCTCTGTTCCAAGTTTCTCTTGAGCTTACTGTGTCAACATTGGCATTCCTGAAGAGAAACAGTGCTCAGGGCTCACAGGGAGAGGGGAGCTGAACTCTAGGTTGAGGAGGCCACACTTGATTGCAGATATTTTATAGAATGTATTAATACAAGACAGGAAATAAAATAATCGAGATAAACAATAAATTAATAACATAAGACTTCATATTGTTTATTTTCACTTATCTGATAAATAATTGCTATATACTGTATTGTACAAAATACAAATTCTATTGTTATGAAAACCATACAAATATGTCTTTTTACGTAATTTTTCTTTTTATTTCATGTGCACTAGTGTTTTGCCTGTGTGTATTTCTGTGTGAGGGTAACTGGTCTCCTGGTACTGGAGTAGCAGACAGTTATGGGCTACCTTGTGGGTACTGGGAACTGAACTTAGGTCTTGCAGAAGAGCAACCAGTGCTCTTAACCACTGAGCCATCTCTCCAGCCGATACAAATATATCTTTAGGGAGGTATGTGAGAAAAGTAACAGCTACATAGTGAAACTGACAATTTTAAATGCAAATATAATTTTAAGAAATTCTTTTTTAATCCAAAAGCACACAGGAGCTATCAAAAAAATTCTGGTGTACTCTTCAACGATGTAGTTGTCACAATAATCAGCAATCATTGTCTTATCATTTAATTCAGAGAAATGATAATGTATGTTCACATAAAGACTTTCATAAATGTTATGTGAGCTTTATTCCTAGAAGGGATACGATAATATAACTAGGAAAAGACATAGATGTCTCTTCAGGAGAAAAATGAACAAGTAGTTATAGCCATGCTGCGGAACATGGTTAGATGGTAATAAACTTACTGTTTTCTAAGCTATCACAATGCTGAGATACATTAATATTTCTGAGATAATATAAATTATTTTTTGATTAATAACGTCTGCATGCAATCTTTGTAGTAACTGTATTACCGTACGGCATGGATAATATGCTTCCTTAGGGCTGTCATCACTGGAAGAGAGGCTGGGCTTCTCAGTGCCAAAAGAACAGGATGCTGCCCAGGATCTGAGACACACAGTGAGGTGGGGAGAAACCGCCCAATATACTGCTCAATGACATTCCTCAGCAACTGATTCAAGTAGGCATTGGGATTTTGAGACTGACAACACACAATACATATGCCCTATGGAAAGGAAAAATAAGAAAAAGAAAAATGTCAAAAGGTAGAGTTCCACAGAGTGTTTAGGAACTTACTAATATGTTTGTCAGCATTAACATTCATGGTAGAATTTGTACTTCTCACTATCAAGTAGTACTTCGTAGGACACATACAGCTCTCCTACAGCTGAGCTTGGGTTATATATACCAAGCCTATATAGTTTAGAAGCATGACCAAAGGAAGTAAGATAAGCACACATAAGGGAATGTGTGTGCTTCCTCTCTTCCTCCTGCACACAACACTTGACTTCCATGACCATCAACTACATACACACATCATTACTAAGTTTTAGAATACACGTGTCATCAGTCTTTTTTTAAAGTGTTTAAATCCAAGTTCAGGGTATCATCAAGCAAAAAGTGGAAAAAGTAAAGACGCACCCCTCAGAGCACCAATCGATAATGCCATGGAGGCACAGATGGGTGGAGCAGAGTTATCACACAGTCATTCTGGGTAAGAACTAACATTTACCCCCAAATTTGCCATGTAAGGAAGTGAGATCACTTTTTAACAACTCATAGTGTGTTTGTGTGTGGGGGTGGGGGTGGGATGCAGATGCTTGGACTGAGAATAAACATATCCTTACAAATTTTTCTCTGTGCTATTATCCCAAGTGCTGTATATTTATTATTTCATTTCTATTTACAGAACAAAGGAGTTAATATTATAGTTCCATTTTACAGTCAAGGAAACTGAGGTTCAGAGAAATTAAGATCTTAATAGAAGCCACAGGAGCACATCAGAATATCATGCTGCATGTTTTGATATAATTACTTCCATATATATGAAAGTTAGCAACATACTCAGAACTATTTGACCTACAAATGATTAAACCCATTCCTTCAAAAAAAGAGAAATATTTTTTTGCATGTTTATTAGGACTTCATTGAAGACATAATTGGATGTTTATCCAGTAAAATATCCTAGGAGTTCATTTATAGTAAAAAATAGAATAAAGCTGTTGAAATACTGGCAAGAACACAGCTAAAATGAACAACAGTAGAGCCCACCAGCTCAGTCTTTCACATGCTTTGTTTAAGAAAAAGGCAGAGCAAGAAGATGGTGGCAGACAGAACCCACAGAGCCAAAGACAACAGAGCACCTTTAAAAACTAAAGATGCAGATTCCCAACAATTCTACCAAGTGGATAGATAATTCAACAAAACTCTCACTATGTTACTTAAGAAACATGGACCATACAGAACAAACATCCAGACTTTCCTGGTACTCTCAACTCCACTGTTTACATTTGTCCTCCATGAAACTGACTGCCAGGTGACACTCTGCTCCTGCTCTTTGTCACTCTGCTTAATGACACACTAAACTTTGACATAAATACCAACACGAATACATAACTAGAATCAGGTTAAAACTTCTCAGAAATCTTAAAACGTCACTTAAAAAAAAAAAAATCAAAATCTGCTTCCTTCTGCCTCACCTTCTAGGGAATGTCAGATTTAGAAAGGTCTAGCTTTTAGTATCACACACTAACGAATGAGCTCAATATTTCAGAGTGCCTACGGATATCGCTATTTACACATTCCTTATCACTTCAAAGTGAAGCTATTAAAAAGCCAGTTTTTTCCCTATGTATCCCAGGCTGGTCAGGAACTCATGAACCTCCTGCCTCAGCCTCCTGGGACCTGGCACTACAGGCATGTGTCACCATGTTTGGCTGTTTCTGTACAGTGGCACTTTCTAGCCCCTATCAGTCTAGTCTAGGAAGCAATCATTTTTGTTTCTTCCCATATTTAGCAATGGTTTTGAAATAGCCTTCAGCCACTTTCTGACATCTGCACAGGCCCTAATCTCATTGCCCTAGTTTAAAACCCCTACTAACATGAGTATTTCAGTGAACTAGTCACTGTCTCACAGGTACTAAATCTAAGCCATGCCGGGATCATTGTTCCCAAATACAACTCTCACTCCTTTGCTCAAAAATCTCCCAGCGTTTCATATGTATATGAGACGGAGTCCACCACGTCTCTTCCTATATGCATTTCCAGCCCCACAAGAACCACTTGCCTTTCCCCAGTTTTTACTTTTTCACAGCTCTTGCCCTTGTCTACGTTACCCTGACAGAAATGGTTGTCTGACTCCTAGGGACTCTGCCCTTCACACCCAGAGGTCTTTGTGGAGCTGCCTCTCCTGTCCCTTCCACCACAGCCTGCCTGTCTCCAAGGAAAGTATTTCATGAGCCTCTGGAAACTTCTGAGAGCCCTGCCTTCATTCCCAATTCAAGCTTTTAAAAAGTTTGCCTCTCTTGCCTTTGTTTCCAAAGTCAAGCCCAAAAGGCATTCATAACTTTTTCAGTGGATGTGCCATATGCAAATCTGTACTTGGGAGATGACAATCTCTGGCTTTTCAGTCTAAAAAAGCATGCTCTAAACCATGCTTTGAGGCAGTTTCCACTCGGGTATACCTGGAGATACAGAGGAAGGCTCTTCTGAATTGCGGTCAGCATTGGTGCAGGCAACTCCTTCTCCTGTTGTAGTACTGTGTGCGGCAGCAGTAAGCAGTCTATGATTCGAAACAGCAACTTCTGTGCTTTAGAGGTGCCAAAGATGTGTGCCCAGGACTTCACAAGAGTTCCTAATAAAGAAGTAGCTTTGCTTACAATTATCTCCTAATCAGAATATTTTGTTACTCTATGAAAAACTGTACTTATCACAGATACAAGTTAAAATAGACAGCAGGAAGAAACATATGCCAGGAGTGAAAAGACTTAATATTGAGGCACCCATTTCACTCTTCATTAAAAGGTGACAAATGAAATAAAATGGCAAAGACAAGGCCTACTTGAAATAAAGACAAAGTGGGAACTACAGAGATGGGCACTAAGGATCCTCAGTATAAAAGCACCAAGGAAAAGGGGGAAGGATGAACAGACATAGGGATGATGAAATGCAGGGCACTGGAAAAGAAAACTATAAGAAACCAAAACCAAGTTTCTGCTGTCTACCCCCCCCACCCTCAGAAAACAATGAGAAGGGGAGTTGGGGGTACTGCTGATGTACCGATGTACCAATTTCTCTTTCAGAAATCACTCAACTGTGATACTTTCTCTAACCTGGAATGCGTCTTAGTGACTTCCACTAAACAGCAGAGTATCCTGAGCTAGGAACTGGCAAGCTAATAAGCCAGAGTTTCAATGGTTCCTTCCATTCTTATGGCTATGATATCTCATCTCTAACACAGGCTCAAACTCTTAAGCTCTTTCTCCATTCTGTTTTAATTCTTTTATGTAAAGAAAAGAACAAGTTAGTTGTTCTAATTTCTTATGAATAAATAAGTAATTCACTAGCCATGTAATCTATTCCCACCCTTTGAGACATAGGCAAATGGAAAGAATCTAGTCCTAATTACTTGCTAAATAAATAAATAAAAACAAAATAAAAAACTCTAGGCAAAATAACAGAGACAGTCCTCAATTTTTCATAAGCAAAATTTTGCCCCAAACCTACACATGATCAATTCACAGGGGATTCTATGCTTCGTGACACAACCACCATGTACTCTGTAATGTAAAGACAAACTCTAATCATCCACTTACTTTGGCAAAATCTAAATTTGGAAATGTCAGGCAACTTTTTTAGGGACTAATAAATCATAAGCTTGAGTTGCTAGAATAGTAATATAGATATTAGTGTTGAATTGGTAATAAATCTCTTTTTTTTTCTAAAATTAAGTAACATGAATTGCAAGTATTGCTCTCAGCACCTTCTACATTATCCACATTTCTAACCCTTCATATAATCCTTCATCATTCACAACAAAGATAAAAGATTTCAGACAGCCCACAGAAGGTTTATTTATACATTGTCAAGATTAAAGAGAATAGATACAAGGATTGGGCCATAGAGAAAAAAAAAAATCCCAAACTTAAATTCTAAATAAAATTTCTAAGGAAGTGTTTCTCATTTCCTTTTATTCCATTCTATTTTTAGTTAGCAACATGGTTTTAGTCAACAAAGACATTCAAATTACTGACTTCCAAAAGAAATTTGAATCCAGTCCTTATAGAACATGCACATGAAGCTTTCCTTTTGAAAAGAGAAAACACTTTGGGAACAGTAAGATTTGAAGCATCAGTGTCATTGGTACTAAGTGCCTCTCTGGATCTCCTTCTCTAAGGCACAGAAGGCCGCCAACACTGAAAGAAAGTGACGGCTTTCTGTAGTTTTAACTCCTACCCCAGGGTAGGTAAACATTAACAGAAGGTTCATTTTAGAGGTTTGGGTACTATAATGTGACTGAAATGGACTATCAGCAGCAGTTAGCTTGAATATATTTTCTGTTATGTTCATAATTAATACCAGTACCAACAAGAGCACAGTATATGACTGCCAGTATGAACTATTTTAAGCAATTCACTGTATTTCATGCTTTCTTATGCCTGCACACAGAGTTAAGTGATTTGGCGTATCTTTTTCCACTTGGGTCCTAATGGCTAGAGTTAAGGAAATGTTTCTAGCAAAAACATGTCAGATATACATACCCATGATCCCATATGACAGCTGCAACCCTGCACTGGAAATTTTTTTTCCTAAATAAGGCTTTATGTATTTTAATACTTCACCAACGTATTCTAAGGACTTTGTGACCATGGCAGATTTATCAGAAAATGTCTGGAGAGTCCTGTAAGTCAGACCAACAGCCTATAAATAAAGGAAAACATGCTATAAGTTTATATAATACAAACCTAGAAAACCTATTTTTTCTTTCTTGTTCACTAGAGATATAGCTCATACTTAGGCCTTCATCCTTAAATTTCCAATAAAGATTCACAATAATTAAAACTTTAATGAAGATGTAAGTTTTGCCTTTTATAATTAAAGGTCAAAGGAAGAATCTTTTAAAAATTAATTCTTTAGTAATTATTATTTACAGAACATCTGATTCAGCAAAATTATTAGTGAGAAGAAACATCCAACTGTTATGCAAGAAGCTGGTAATTAAATAAAGCTTTCTACACAGACTGGCTTATAATTCATGACTGGAAATCTCAAAATTCCTACAGAAAAGAGTTGCAAGTAGCATTACCCAATTCTTACAAGTAAAATCTCTTTAACAAAGTTCTACAATATGAAGATACCCCTCCACAATTTATAACTTAAGGAATATCCTTTATGAGCCATCGGCTAGCAACCTTAATTAATGTTCTTAGTGGAGGTCATGGAAAATGTGGTTGAGAGGCTGAAAATGGGTCAACCAAGAGGTAGTCAACAGAAACATGAGGTGAGACAGTAAGGACAAGAGGTAATAAACCCAAGACTTTTGAGGAAGGTGAGGGAAAGTAGGTTGCAAAAAGCGATAAAAGAACCAAGAAATAACTGTAGAGATGAGTAAGAAAGTTTGAGGGAAGTTTCAACCACTCTGGAACTCACAAAGGATTTCAATGGCCCACATTCGGACCAGAGGCACCACACTTATGTGGCCATTCTTACCAGCTCCTAGGGGCGACATCGGAGGACAGAGCAAGGGGCTCTATTGTCTCATGGTTGAGGTTGTGTAGGTGTAAGCAAACAATACAAGAGCATCAAGTGCTAAAAGCATTGTTAAAGTAGTCGACATAAGCTCTAAGAGGTCTGATTAGGTTGAGTAAGAGAGACTAAATGGAAGTAAGTCATGTGGAATGAAGACAAGGCAAGAAATTCAGTGAAGTAGGCAAATGAGAAGAGATATATTTTATTAATTGGTCACTTTCTTTTCAATTTACTTTCTGTCCTTTGAATATTTCATTCAGAAGTTCTTAAACTTTTGATCTCAGATCCCTTGAACACATGCTAAGCATGAGTGTCTTGGAAAACTTTTATTGTTTAGGTCATGATACTCACTAATTGGGAATCTAGACTTCTCATGTATGACATGCAAGAAAGAGAAGGTACAGGGAACATGGTTAATGAAGAAATCAACCTCTTATGTTCTTGAAAGGGAGGAAAGGAGGGAGGGAGAAGGAACTGGGATCGATATGTAAAATAAGAAAAATAAATAAATTAAAAAAAGAAAGAAATTAACCTCACTAACATATAGCCAGAAAAAGTATTTTGAGAAATGTTTCAAGTAACTAGGAAGCTTTCTTTGCTATTATGCCAAAAATTTCAAGAGATATTTCTGAAAGGACAGTAGTAACTAAAATGGAGACTTTCATTGACTCTAAATTGACTACATTAAATTGAGTTCAGTAACTCTGAATAAACCTTTTATTCATAAATGCTTACTAAAATGCAGTTAGAAATTTGGGCAAGTTCATGAGTGATTTTGCTTCTCAAAAAAGGATACACATTGATACTGTCCCTTTCCTACAGAAGTCTTTAAATATCAGGAAGCTCTCTGTTCATGAAGGTTCATGTAAATTTCCTAAATTCTAATTTTCTTGAAAAGCTGAACTGCATTACTAGCAACAGATACTGTCAGTTGTTTTCTTTGAAGTGCTACGCTTATTTACTTCACAAAAAAAAAAAAAAAAAGAGAGAGAAAGAAATGTCTGCCAAATGCCCAAGCCTAAATAATCACATTTGTCAGTTTTCTTTCAGATAAAAGCAGTCAGCTCAGCTTGCAGCTCAAGTGCTCTCTCTCAGGCTCTTTCTTTAGACAATGCACTGCTTTGGCACTCAAGTCCTTCACTTGCACTGTGCATTTACATTTGGAGGATGAGCTTAAGGTTTGTAATTTGATGAAATTTTAAATTTTGCTCCTAATTAACACTATTCTTTAATGAACTAGCAGCTTTATAGTTTTGAGGTAGAGAACATCTTGAGAAGGTTCAGGAGTCTATGAACCATACTTGAATATTAGTGCCATGGTACTTTAATAAGTATGTTTAAGTTTAATTTCCCTGAGACTAAAAATTATGTATTTCTAAAAATGTAATGTATATGACATATATACTTTGTATTTCTTTGTCTCTCTCTCTCTGACACTTGCATATATATGTATGTATGTATACACACACACACACACACACACACTTATTGTGTCCACAGAGGCTAAAAAAGCAGTGAATCCTCTAGAACTGGATTTAACTGGTTGTTAACTCCATGTGGGGGTTGAGAATTAAAACCTGGGTCCTCTACAATAGCAACCAGTGATCTTATCTAATGACCCATCTCTTTAGCACCATAATGTGTTTCTTAGTACTGTGATAACTTCTCCTATACCATATCATACTATTTATTTCCATGCATAAAAAGCCAAACACTGGTACTTTATGAATGGCCCTTAATTGGTGTTTAAGCTGTTAGATTTCTGGAGGACTTCACATTGTGATTCTCTTAGAGAATGGCCTACCCTTAACCCTACAATATCCATGTAATCAATATGTTCTATAATGGACACTTGCCTTCACTCTCCAAGTCTGGAATCCACCAACGGGAGTAACTAGCCATAGACACTGGGTGCTAATAACTTTCTCTGCTCAACAAAATCTTATGTTTTGCCACAAATTGTTGCTGCAGAATTAACTATGTAGCCTCACGGAGAAAAGACTCAGAAACGTGTGTGTCCATCCAGATTCCCCAATATTTTGTACTTTTTGATCCTTTTTCTATGACAGGTCCTAGGGACTATATGCTGAGCCGTATGAGAACTAGAAGAAATCCGAAATCTACCCTAAAAAGCAATACTCTCAGCCTCTAACTTATACCATAATCCTCCTGAACTTATACCATAATCTACATTACTTTTGCTATTTTTTACACTTTAAGAGCTTTATATTCTTCATAGGGTAAATTCTAAAGACTTTGCACCAAGACACTGACTCTTGCCTACTGATGAATCTAATGGCATACTGGTATTAAGCATTTAAACATGTTGTATCATTATTTTAACCTTCATGTATTTTACATTCTCAGATCAATAAAGCTCCTCTTAGATTAAAGCTTAGGGATTCTCAAATCCCCAAGAAGTCCTAGCTAACACTATGTAACATTTTACAAAAACCTATCATTGGTTTATTGATAGGAAGAAAAATTTATTTGTGCTGGACTAAATTAGAACAGACCAAACTGTTAGTAGAAAGTCTTCCTTCTACCTCCTTCTTTTGACCCAAAACTGTTGGTCAGAACTCACTATAACAGTCACATAAAATACTCAACAAAGATTTGTATTTCATATTTGCACATTATTACTGCATCATTAGCTATTATTAGGGTTTACTGACATTTCTGCTTGTCATACAATTGTATTATAGTTTACTAGAAATCGAAGGAATTAACTGACTTAACAATATGGAAATAGCGTATTGGTTGTAACCATTTTCATACAATTAGAATCATATTTTCATGTAGTTAGTATCAACATGCTAGAAAGTAAATCTACTTTTATTGTGAATAATTTACTAAAGACAGTAGTTCAAACATAGGGTAGTAAATACTCAGCCAGAACCATTGTAAACTCTTTATAAGTAGAGTTTGTACCTGAATTGTTACCAATCAATTATCACTAAAAGATAGTCCTTCATTTCAGCTGGACTTGAAACAAGGCTTCCACATACTCTTCCTTAGTTTTATTATTCTACATATAGCATAAATTTCCTGCTGTCTTAGGAGTGAATCATACTATACCTAAGAGCAACACTTCCTGTCCTTCCAAATTTTACAGTAAAAGAGAACCAATAATATGACTCCAGTTAAACAACCCACTTTATAGAAAAAATTTAGTAACACTTTAAGCTTTTCTGAAAAAAAAATTATAATTAATTATTTGGAAGATTATACTTATGAAAAATACCTCTAGGAACTGAGTAAGTGCTTGTTTGGGGTCTTCTGGGCTGGGCAAATGTTCAATTTGAGCCTTAGAGAAGATATTCTTTACTTCTGAGAGTTTAAATAGTAATCTTGTCATTTCAGCCAGCTGTTCCATGTACTCTTTTTCTATTAAAACAAGAGAATGATCATGCTTATTATATAAATATGCAATAAAATATAAAATAAGCTGTACATATACTACACATGCTGGAAATACATCCTTCATTTTTGAAATGTCATAAAAACTCAAATTTTCACAAAGTTAAAAACTGAATTAGGCTCTTTACAATCAACCTAATAATCCAGAGAGTTGTTTAGGTCAAACAACTACACAAGACATAAGAGAAAAAGTACATCCTTTTCAGGACAGTCTGAGTGAAACTTGTAAGAGGTTATAAATACTAGCTTTTATAAAGGCACGTTCCACACAAAACAGAACTGTATGAGAACTCTAAAATGAACATGTTTTCAGTGACTAATAGTAAAGCAGGAAAGCAAATTTCTTCATAAAAATGGTACAAATATTCCTAGCTGGGTATTCTTTATTTTAAGGTACTCAATATGTACTTCAGATATGTGATGAGATTCTTCAGGAGAAAAAGCAGTGTCACCTGAGGAGCAAGATTTGGTTTTTAGCTCTTTTAGCTTTGTAGCAGTGGTATTTGCCATATGTAGTAAAAATAAAGTATTAATACAAAGAGACTACAAAAGCACAATTTATGTAATTTCATAGCTAATTATAAATATATTTTGAATATTTGATATTAGTTTATTTAATCCATGTACACTCCCTGCATGACTTATGTGATACTTACCCACTGCTTGTTCAGGGTTCACACCAATTAGCAAGTCAGGTTCAGAGAGGTGTTTTATGTGCATTTGCAAAACACAACGGACCCATGATCTTATAGTTAAGGATTGAAAAGATACACAGCTTGACTGAGAAAGTGCTTCACACACTGTGCTGTAAAAAAAAAAGAGGGAAATGGGTGGATAGAGAACAGAGCTTGTAACGAAACACATTCTAACAACTCCCTTGGCTTTACTGACTTTACATGGATACAGTACTTCAGAAATGCTGAAAACGAGTACTACAGATGCACATGATAAGAGTTAAACATCTTTGCTTTCATTTCTAATATTCTCATTTTTAATACTTCTTTTCTACTGGTGGTGTATCTGCAGATGTATGCCAAGAAAAAAAATTATAGCAAGAAGGTATAATTAATTAGGCAATATAATAATAGTTAAGCAAAACAACAGTAGACGCAAATAACAAATGGCACTATCAGTATCAGTTAAAAGGAAGAGGTCATGATAAAAAGCTGTTAAAGAACAAAATATTTCTACAAATGTCTCTTGACTGGCTAATGTTTCCATCCTTTTCTTTTCACTTCATAAGTGCTCATTTTCAAAGATTATCACATAAAAAATTCCAAAATACACCTTCTAGGAAGTAAAAGACACCTTTTTCTGAAGCCAAACACATGGCTGAGTCTGACTTCTAATTGATGAGGGCTGCTAGGGATAGAAAAGATAGGCAGAGTTTTATTTTAAACATAGCATTATGCAAAGCCCAAGTACCTTTTTATTCTCATTTTGTTTTGATATATGTGCACGTAGAAAAACCAAAGACTTTTGCTGGGATGTCTTCCTTTACTGCTTTTTCTGTACTGTATTTTGAGACAGATTCTGTCACTGGAGCTGGCCATTGTGCGATGGCCAGCAAGCTCCTATGGTCTGCCTACTTATATATCCTAGCACTTAAGTTGTGAAGGCCACTGTTCCCTGAATACTCAGGATCCAAACTGATGCCATCATTTTTGTACAACAAACACCTTATCCACTAAGCCATCTCCTCAACCCCTAAAACAATGTTTCATTAATTAGCTTTGAGGCAGGGTTTCACTATGTAGCTCTGGCTGCCTTGGAACTTACTACGTAGATCAGGTTGGCCTCAAACTCAGAGATCCACCTGCCTCTGCTTCCTGAGTGTGAGGACTGACGCCTGGTTTAGAACCAAATTTTTAAATGTAAATAAATCAGAGTTTTAAAAGTATTTTAAAACAGTTTGAATATAAATTTTCCTTAAAAAGTATCTAATATAGAAATACAGCTTGTTCATTTATTACCTATAATTTTCTTAAAGCTAATAGCTTTGTGTTTCAGTTTTTTCAACTCTTACAAATAAACATTATTTTAAAAATAAATACTAGTATACATACATACATACAAAAATGCATATATACACTGGGCAGTGATGATACCCACCTTTAACCCTGGCACTCAGGAGGCAGAGGGAGGCCAGCAGATTTTGTAAATTGGAGGCCAGCCTGATATACAGAGCAAGTTCCAGTAACAGTCAGGGCTCTCTCTCTCCTCTCTCTCTCTCTCTCTCTCTCTCTCTCTCTCTCTCTCTCTCTCTCTCTCTCTCTCTCTCTCTCTCTCTCTCTCTCTCTCTCTCTCTCTCTCTCTCTCTCTCTCTCTCTCTCTCTCTCTCTCTCTCTCTCTCTCTCTCTCTCTCTCTCTCTCTCTCTCTCTCTCTCTCTCTCTCTCTCTCTCTCTCTCTCTCTCTCTCTCTCTCTCTCTCTCTCTCTCTCTCTCTCTCTCTCTCTCTCTCTCTCTCTCTCTCTCTCTCTCTCTCTCTCTCTCTCTCTCTCTCTCTCTCTCTCTCTCTCTCTCTCTCTCTCTCTCTCTCTCTCTCTCTCTCTCTCTCTCTCTCTCTCTCTCTCTCTCTCTCTCTCTCTCTCTCTCTCTCTCTCTCTCTCTCTCTCTCTCTCTCTCTCTCTCTCTCTCTCTCTCTCTCTCTCTCTCTCTCTCTCTCTCTCTCTCTCTCTCTCTCTCTCTCTCTCTCTCTCTCTCTCTCTCTCTCTCTCTCTCTCTCTCTCTCTCTCTCTCTCTCTCTCTCTCTCTCTCTCTCTCTCTCTCTCTCTCTCTCTCTCTCTCTCTCTCTCTCTCTCTCTCTCTCTCTCTCTCTCTCTCTCTCTCTCTCTCTCTCTCTCTCTCTCTCTCTCTCTCTCTCTCTCTCTCTCTCTCTCTCTCTCTCTCTCTCTCTCTCTCTCTCTCTCTCTCTCTCTCTCTCTCTCTCTCTCTCTCTCTCTCTCTCTCTCTCTCTCTCTCTCTCTCTCTCTCTCTCTCTCTCTCTCTCTCTCTCTCTCTCTCTCTCTCTCTCTCTCTCTCTCTCTCTCTCTCTCTCTCTCTCTCTCTCTCTCTCTCTCTCTCTCTCTCTCTCTCTCTCTCTCTCTCTCTCTCTCTCTCTCTCTCTCTCTCTCTCTCTCTCTCTCTCTCTCTCTCTCTCTCTCTCTCTCTCTCTCTCTCTCTCTCTCTCTCTCTGGACAGTTACAGGTTGTCTTATAGGGCCCTACCCAAAACTCAAAATGTAAGTTAAATTATGTAGTTTCTCTCAGGTTAGGAATGCCGCATTGACCCATGCACGTAGCTCTAAGTTGGTGAGGGTTCCCAGACATCAGAAATCAAGATGTAACAATAACAATTAGTTAGCTGGTAGGGAGGACATGCACACTAAAGTTGCTTTGAACTCTGCCCTTGAATCAGCAAACAACACCTGGAAAAATGGCCTAACGCATTTCTCTCTAGGGGAAACTAGCCTGCTTAGAATCTGCTCAAGTCTTCACTAAATGTGTAAAAGGCTGTCTTTGTAGATGATTATTATCCTGTGTCAGTCTGAGATATGAAAAATATCCTAGTATTATTTCTAGATCATCCACAGGTACAAGTATGCTCAATAGATGGAATATATACATGCGATAAACACACAAGCAGTGGGAGGACACCCAGAGTGGTTATTAGAGAAGAACTAGAGTAACTCGTGAGAGAAATTAAAGACAGGAGCAACCAGTTTCCAGTCAGTGACCCCCCACAGCATTGCTAGGTGGGGGCTCAACCAGGAATCACACATCTGATGGGTCAGCTCATTAAATGCCAACTGTCAGTGCTGTACAGTCCATGGCCCTCTGCAGAGTTACATACATAACTCACTGTGGTTACAAAAGACACGAAAACTTCATCTCTATGAAGCATCTCAACACCACACAGCCTTATATGTGCAGTCATCAAGAGAAGCAACCATTCCACTGTATACTTTTTTCAAAAGGCTGTTTTACAAACAGGTCTTTACTTTGTTAATAAAACTGAGTGATTCAAGAACAAAAAGTAAACATTCATTATTATTAGAGAAGTCTCATACTTGAAGAAATTATAAAAGCAATCCAACTGATGCTGAATTCTCTCAATTTATAAAAAACATAAGATTAATGATGCTGACTAATGTCCTCAGGAAACAATTGATTCACTAAGTCACCCTCTATGCATTGACTGGCAGCTGATATGAGAACCACTCAGCCTCTCAGGCCAGGCCTGCACGGTCATTTCAACCCTCTTCCTCTTGATGCCTTTATGAAGGTCCCACGTGGGGACCACTGCGGTGGTTCCCCATAGCTTCTGCACGACAAGGAGGAGACAGACAGACTGAAGAAAACAACAACTGATTTAAGCGGAGTGCCTTGCTCATGACCTCATAAGAGTCAAAAATTTAGTTATCATTAAGTCTAAAATGCAGTAATATACCAGTGTTTCATAGATTCGGCAATTATACCTATATAATTTCATAGTAGCTGCAATTATACTGGTAAAATGCCATCTACCAAATGATATACTGCAGATAGTTTTCATTAGAAAAACCCTTCCAAGATACTCAGCTATTGGGGTGTGGACTAAAGAGTATGTCTGAAATAAGGGTACATACCTATTTTGTAGCAAATGACTTAAATATCTTGCAACAACTTGAGGCCAGATGATATCATCCCAACCAAAAAGCTGAATTATTGATATAACTGGCTGAGGCTGAAGATCTGATGGTGCTGTGTTTGGCATATCCACTGCGAGCCAAGTAAAATCTAGAGTTAAAAGGAGAGAAAGTTCAGGTGAGACATTTTCAAATCTAGTCCCAAATAAAATGTAGCATTCAGAAAGTCACGTTGTCAAATGTTTGTAACACTACTGTAAGCTCTGAAAGGTGTAAAAGCATATAGCTTAGTAGTCTGATTACAGACAAGACTTCCTCAAGTCAAGCCAGTGGGTTTTATCAGTATGCCTCCACCATTCAAAGACTTGGGTTAAAAAAAACATTTCCAGCACCCACTCTTCTTTGACCTCTGCCACAGATGTTAATGTTCACAGTAAATACCAACCTTTTCTTCTGATAAATCATGGTCTGCCATGATCAAAGTCACCCATCTTCTTCAGAACCCACAATCTGGAAACTAGAATTCTTTAATTATGCTAAACGCACTATTTTATGTTTTCCTGAATTTGTCAACTCGATCTGTACCTATGGCAGCAAATCAACTACCCCGAAGCACTGATTCCTAGGAAGCTTTCTCTAATGGTGGTGGCTTATCCTCCTAGTCACCTCTTACTACTGAACTCAGGGACAGGCAGGGAAGGCTGACTTCTTGTTATACATCGCTACTTCCAGACCATTCTCACTGCTTCCTTCCTAAAAGTCTAGCTTTGAAGCTCACATTCATCATCAAACTATACTAGCAACAAACTCTTCTTCCTGTAGGCCCTACTTTCCTAGGTTCACAATCTTCCCAACAGCAATTTTGTCATGATCTCTTTTTTACTTGGAATTCCTCTAATTCAATGATCTATCCTCTGTTATACTTAAAATACTCCCTTGTTGATACCTAAAGCACTGGGAACTATCAATTATAACCTCTATATAATTTCAGTTTCAAGGACTCCACTTGGATAAGATTTGCTTCCCAGCTCCTCTTCTAGGACCCGAACTCTATCAAGCCTTTGCTTATAACAAATCTACAACCAATTGACTGCATAACTTCTTCCTATCACTCTTCTGCTTTCATACCTTCTATTCTGTCGTTGGGAAGTTTGATGGCATAGTCCATGGCTTGTACACTATTTTCCTCTAACAGCTATATTTCGTCAATCATTTCACTGATTCTCTGACATAGAAAAAACATACCGTTCAGAACCCCGGGAGATACTTAGTGTGGAAGAGCACTTGCTATGTAATCATGAAGTATTTAGTTCTGATCTTGAATACCCATATGAAAGCAGGGCCTTACTTGCCTATAATCCTGGTGTTAGGGTGTGGTGGATCCCTGGAACTCTCTAGCCAAATGGCTTCCACTTCAGTGAGACGTCATGCTTTTATAAGGAAGAGAACTATTGAGGAACTCACCCAACTCCATATGTACAGGAGCATTTGAACACTCTGCCCCGCCTCCCCCCAGCACTCTTCAGGTTACTGGAGACTTACTGGCACTCCTGTTAAAGTCAGTGACGATTCTCGGGTTTCATTTTATTGGGCCCTTCCCCTTCCTAGTTCAGGGCACCACCCTTTCTTGGTTTGCTTCTTACCCGTTCTCCTTTACAGTGTCCTTTCTTGTTTCTCCTTAGCCTACAAATCTCAACACAGAAATTCACTGTGAACAGATCCAAACCCTTTCTCCATCCAGTGCTAACCTCCTCAAGGTCTTCATCAAACTATTTATCCATGGATAGTTTACAAACAAACCCCCATCTCAGAGCTCTTCAGGGAAGCCTTGCTTATTATATCCAAATTCTCATTTATGTAGTTGACTTTAATGGATATGTTAAATCAAAACACCCTAAAAACTTAAGAATCCTCAGTTTTCTGACATAAAATGGTCTCTTCATAATCGTCTTATCTCAGCAAATTGCTAGCTTACTCTTGACTCCTCTCATGAACTACTCTGATTACCTTACCTTGTTTGCTTAGCAAATTCTATCAGGTCTACCTTCAAAGTAGCTTTCCTTCCTCTGGATCTGACCAACTCCGACTATCTATACTACAACTATATTCTGAACTGATTTGAGTTGTTAGAATAAGTTCCTAACTGCCTTATTTCACTCCGTGCTTCCTTTTATTTAATCAGCCAGAAGGATTACATTTCCTCTTTTGAAAAACGACCAACACCTTCTAATCTTGAAGTACAAGTGGAAATCTTCACAATGGCTTAAAAGGCAGAGCACAGACTCTCCATTCCCATTTATCCACACCTCAGCCTCTCACCCTTCCCTGTTCCACCCTAGTCTGTGTCTCTTCCTTCTAGTTCCCTAAACCTTGTTCTCTCCCCTCACCTCCTCAAATTGGTGGCTCCCTGAGCCCTCTACACTCCCTCCCCCATTTTGGTTTGTTTTTGCTGGATGTGGTTCATCTGTAACCCAGATTTAGGAAGTTGAATTAGCAGGATCACAGTTCCACCAGCCTAGGCTATAGAGCAAGACTGGCAGAAATAACACAACAAATTATCTTTGGCCCCATCACTCACTAGCTGATAATCTCTGGGAGAACAGGATGTTTTTCTTTGTGGTACCTGCCACACTGGTATATCCCTAGTACCTACAGATGTGACTTTTTCTTAAATGAAGAAAATCATTTTCTCTCAACCTGAGTCTACTTCAAATCAGAAATCTACACCTTTGACTTTGGATTTATTCGGCATTTACTTTCAAAGCCGAGGACAGTGCCAACTAAACAGAGGCAACAGTACTTTTATTGATGGCCTAGCATTCTGAATGACAGAATACAGTTCAACTTACTGAATAGCAATATATACGATCTCAGACACTACACTAGTCAGAAAGTATGACCCTGCCACAATTTTCTATTCATATTCGTGGAAAGTCTTAATGCACTCTGTATGAAGTCTGAGCTGCTGCAAGATTTCAATTCTTATACACTTTTATCATTCATTTAGCTCATCTTTCCTCACCCGAGAATAACAATAAATGGTGATTTAGACCACCAAGATTGTTTTGTTACTGTCATTTCTTCAAAGCATTACATTTAAATACATAAAATACTTTCAAATGAACTTTATATAAATACATGCTGTATAATGATACAAATCTCTTGCCTATTCCAGAACTTCTTAACATATCATGGACACAATAGTTCTTTGAGGGGGAAAAACTGCAAATATGTCCACATAGCCACATAGTTAAAATCTTGACTAACTGCATATTATTCAGAGTCCCTGAAAGCCTAAGTGCATGTCTTCAGGCCAATAGTCAAATTAAATAAAAACTGCAATCTAAAATAAAGTTGAGGGGAAGTCAGAACACTAGCATTCTATGCATTTCATCCCATCTTGATCTTTTCCTCTTGATGTTGAAGGGCTGTTCTCCCCAACCCCCTTGGTCTGCATACAGATTCTCTTATATTTTGATAATCGCTCAGAAAATATGAAAGCATACACTTGAACTAGATATAATAAAATGCTACCTTATTTTGCAAATAGTTGTGAGAAGAAAGTTTATGAACATTCAATGTTTACGTCTGAAAATTTTTTTAAACAACTAATCATTTAATTTTTAATGATACATAAGCCAAAGACACCCAACTTAAACATGTCATTTGTTTCATCACTGGTTTCTCACAATGTTCGTTTTAAAACAAGAGATTGTCACCAAGCACATAGGGGAAACTACCGATACAAGTATGTAAAAGGAGAAAGCAATTAGTAATGAACACTAATGCTGACCTGCAGCAGCATCCGCAAGGTGGGCGGGAGGCACTGAGTGCGCCATTCTCTGACTCTTCAGAAATGAAAAGAAGTGCCTCCACAGTGCACTGGAGACTGCAGCAAGGTGGCGCTCTTTAGCCGACAATGAAGCCTGTGCAGTGAGGCCCACAGTCTCCCTTTGAAGTTCCTGACACAATTGCTGGTGAATACGCCTAAAAAGAAAAACAACTATAGCTCACCCTCAAGAAATGAAAACAAAAACCTTTTTAACACATTGCATTCTTTTTCACATTAATATCCCAAGAAAACTAAAGGAGCTTTTCTACAACTAAAATCTTTATGTTAAGGCATGACACATTTATTTGAAGGATGAATGATGTCATATTAAACACCATAAAGTTAATGTTAATTACTAATGTCAACCGTTAATTATATGCTTTTTAATATGTCAGATCCAAATGAGAAACAGGCAGCTTCAGAATGAGGGTCTACATTTTGTAATTTGTGTATGACAAGTGATTTTACTTAGAATCTAGACACAAAATAATTTTTTAAACCATTTTCTCTTGAAGGTTTTAGGACACATATATTGGGGAAAAGGTAAGAACACTGGCTCATGTGTGGTATTTTAAACTGAACATTTTTCCTTGTGTAGAAAAGCAACAGACTGGGGTGCTGGTGTACAAATCTGTGGGGACAGTCTTGGTTACTGGAACAAAAGGGAATGAGACCATTTTCACGCAGTAAACAAAATATTATATGCCTACAGCCTAATTCAGCACTGTCTTAGATTTTGATTTACCATGAATTACTTTTAGGTTAGAGAAGCTTAAATTTTAAACATCTTTTGGAGGCTAACAGAAACACAGCTACAGAAAATTGTGGTTGCCAAACTATGCATAGGAAGAACTTAGACTTCTCAATGACTGGGAAGAGAGGCATTGAAAAAGCAACCCATCCAGAAACTATTCAGATGTTGTGTTAAATGTGGAGAGAGGCTATTTTCTTTGTCTGCTTACATCACTGCCATACCAACCTAGGAAGCCAAAGTAACCATGTGGATTATCACCCTGCCATTTGTTCTCGCCAGTTATATAGGAAGCAATGAGATGCAAAAATACAAAGAAAGCTCAAGGCTTACTTTGACAGAAATTGTTTTCAACTAGGAACATAAGCAGTACTTTAAAAAATAATTAATTTATTTTGTTTTTCTTGATGTTTTAAGCTATTTATTTAGGACATGCACCTAAAGTAATTCTACAAAATGGTTACAAGACTCTATCTTACCAAGCAAATATACAGCAGGGAATAAAATTCCGAGTATAAATTACATAACATTAGGAGCTTCTACCCCTTTACATAGGATTTCTGCACAATCATGGGACACTACTTAATCTTACTTTAAGTATACAAAAAGTGTAAAAATGCCTTGGGAAAAGAATATATAGTAAGCTATTCTCATTACCAAAAAACAAACAAACAAACAAACAAACACCTAGCTAAGAATCTGACATGTTCTGTGTGAAAGTCTGCCTGAGATGCTCTCAATTTAAATTAGAGGCTAGAGACCAATTTAAGTCCTGTAGGTTAGAATACAATGAATGATAGGCTCCCAGGATTATTTGGCAACAAATTCAGCTGCTCCTGCTAACACAGAAAAGATTAGGAATATCTTCTACACACTAAAGTTCAACCAAAACAGAGACTATTTCCCATGGTTTCTAGTAGCTTTTTTCAGGTATACTGATTTTTAAAGGATAATAAATAATGTATTATTCACTATTTCTATGTAAATGACTTCTTTTACTCACTAAAACCTACTCCCTAGGAAGGAATAACATTTCTGATAAGTTTCTATGGGCAAGAAACTTTCACGTAAGACGTTACACATCTCATCTGCTGGGACTGGTGGGGCACACCTGTAACAAGTAACAAAATACCTTCAGTTATTATTCAGAGTAAATTAAAGATCTAAATACAAGACCTGAATCAAACTTCTAGGAGAAACACCTCAGGACAATGAATGGCCAAGGAGCTTTGGGATACGACTCCTGTTGCTCCCCCACCTCAAACATAGGAAGGAAGCACAAAAGTAGACAACTGCAATATGAAACTAAAACACTTCTATACCACAAGGGAAACAATCAAGTTAAAGCAATTGGAAAGAGAGACAATATTTACACACTATACATCTGACAGGGGTCAATATGCAGAACAAAGTCCAAAATTTCATCATTACCAAAAAAAAAAAAAAAAAAAAAAATAAAAAAGACTTTAAACTATTTCAGACTGAAAGATTTTAGTTTGCTGAGCAGGGATGTGGGAAAGGGGCAGGAAAATAGTTCTTGCAAGCATAATATAGAAAATCATAAAGAATGGACATTGACATGGGAGGAAAGAAAGAATTATGAGAACAAGAAAGGTTACTATGGTGATGGGGCTAATGGTTATATGCTAGTCTGATCTTGTTAAATAGGGCTAGTTACAGCCAAGAGAAAGCCAGAGTATGAAAAAAAGGTTCTCCCAGGTCTTAGCCCCCAACCCTGGAACAAATGGTCCCAGATGAACAGCACTGTCTGGGTCACTCCTGGCCAATGGACAGTCTGGGGACTTTCCAAGTCACTCTGTGGTTTATCCTTTGAATAAGAACAGGTCATACCTGGGTGATCTCTCAAACATGAGATCATACTCTGTAATCAATCACCTTGTGCCGCATACATGTATGCTGATTTGCGGCTTATCTCTATAAAAAGGAGCCTGAACCCTTTGGGGGGGGTGTGCAGCTTTCCCCGAGATTGCTGTCACCCGAGTGCACTCGTTCAATAAACACCTCTTGCTTGTTGCATCTCCTGGTTTTGGTGTTTGTGTCGCGGGCTCTCCCACCGGCCCATCAGAACCCCAGAATTAGGGTCCAACAAGACATGTCTCAAAAGACTACATACAAATAGCTAACAGACATATGAAAAATTCTTAATATAAAAATTAAAACCACAGTGAAATACTGTGAGATAACTTTATTCTAGTTAGGAATGGCTACTATCAGGGAGGAACTAACTATAGGGTAGATTTAACCAAAATATATTATATGCATATATGACATTCTCAAACAATAAAAGTCCTTAAAAAGTGTCTGCTAGTCATTTTTAAAACAGGGAAAGATGTTAATTTAAGTCTACACATCAAGATTCACTTTTTGTTCTTTTTCTTTTTACTTATATCTCAGCAATAGAGATGTAAGATATAAACTAACTACTGGTTTTGCCTGTTTCTGTTTTTTGAGACAGGGTTTCACTGTGCTGTGTAGCCCTGGATCACACTTTGTAGGCCAGGTTGGCCTTGAACTCACATAGATCTGCCTGTCTCTGCTTACCAAGAGCTGGGATTAAAGGTGTGTCTCCCCCCACCCCAATTAATATCTACTATTTTTACTAAACATGGACTCTGGTTTAAAAGTGGTGGTTGGGATTTCACAAAAAAAGGCAAACTAGTGTTGGTGAAAATTTAAAGAAAGGGAAACCTTTTTACAGTATTGGCAGAGATTTACTATAAATTATTTTTGTCATTATGGGGGTTCCTCAAAAATTAAAACTGAACTGCCATGAGCCAGCAATGCTGCTCCTGGGCATGAATCCAAAGGAAATGAAGTGAGCATGTCAAGGGGACACCTGCACTACCTCATTCACTGCAGCATTACTCACTATACCCAAGAACTGGGAACAACCTCATCTGTCCATCAAGTGATGAATGGAGAGAGAAAGTGTAACAGTCATAAATGAGAGAATATTACTCAGCCATAAAAGAAATTATGAGGCTGCCAGGTGGCTTGGCCGGTAAATGCTAGCCAAGGGTTCTGGCTAGTTCTGATTGTAGTGAGAGACGAAACACCATGACCGAAGGCCAAGTCATGAGGGAAAAGGTTTATTTATTTGGCTTATACTTCCACACTGTAGTATATCACTGAAGGAGGTAAGGCCAGGGACTTAAAGAGGGCAGGCACCTGGATGCAGGAGCTAAGGCAGAGGTCATGGAAGTCTCTCTCTAATGTCAGTGCTGGCAAGGGTGAGACAGAAGAATCCCTTGAGGCTTGCTGATCAATTAAACTAGTTGAGTCAGCCACCTCCAGGTTCAGTGATAGACCACATCTTAATATTAAAATGCAGAGCAACTGAAGGCAACTAACACTGACCTCAAATCTTCACACATGTGGATATTCGTGTGTTGCCACCCGCCCGCCCACTTCTTTCCTCCCTCAAAAATAATGAACCATCCTGACAAATAGAGATCATAGTAAGTGAAATGAACCAGGCAGAGAAAGTTCTGCTGTGCTTTGCAAAGTAAGTGAGCATAGAAAATAATTATGGATTGCACAGTACAAACATTAGAGGCTGGTGAAACAGTTCAGGGATGGAGGGCTTGCTCATGTGCAAGGCCCTAGGATTAATCCCTACTGGTACACACTAAACAACTGTTAATTAGAAATCTACTATAAACCGGAACTATTCTGGACAATTTCACTGTAAAGAAAGGATGAGTATGTGAAGAACTGGATATGCTTGGGCTTGACCACCACACAGCATACACAAACATCACAACAGGTTACCTCACAAGATGAGCAAATGTTATGCTTTGACATGTCAACTAAATAAAGAAAACGCAAAGCCCATGGGGTAACTCATTACAGAAGATGAAGCTGAGAGCAGGAGAGTTAAATAAAACATACGAAGCCCATATAGCTGAGGGCTGACCCTGAAGGTGAGATACTGCTTCCTTTACACACTAATTGTTGTTCTCTCATCTTACGTGGACTAAGGAAATTCCAGCAAGGAAGGAAGGAGCTGGAGAGACAAGAGTGGCCCTGAGCTTTAAAAGGTCAAGGGCCATAGCAGAATTCCGTATTAGCTAAGACTAGAAAAAGATATACAAACACGTGCACTCAGGGCAATATTGAAAAGGACAACAAATATGCCCTGCCTTTTACTTTTCTAGTAAAAAGTGACACAGTAGGTGTATCTATTGGTAACTTCAAGGAAATGATTCAGACATCTGAATATGTAATGTTAAAACACAAACCATTATGGAAATATGTGACACTGCCAGAGTGGATTCCTTTCAAGGCAGAGTAAGAAGAGCAAAGATAGGATCTAATTAAGTTGAGACACTGACCCAAACTAAGTGTGTCTGAGAAATGTGCCCCTGAGCACTGCAGACTGGGAATGCTGCATACCTAGAACACGCAAATGCTCCCACTGCAATCTCCAACCTTCCAACTTCACAAGTCTGTTGTATTCAGGGTGAATTAATAAGAATAGATCACAATTTCTCTATCCCTGAAGAAATCATAGTGAAAATGAAGAAATAGCAAGCATCACCCATTTTAGAGGCTGAATGACACATCTGAATACAGCCACCAGTTAAAGGTATCCATGTACTCTTGGGTAATTTTTAAAATCCAAGTTCCTGGAAAGGGTAACTAATTTAAAGCACTAGTGAAAAATGGTGCATTACAAAGTGCTGGGTGTAGAGGAAGCGCCATCATTAGGGACACAACTATGAAAGAAAACACACAGGAAACGTTATTAGAACTGCAGATGCCACGGATAGTTTCAGATACCTTCTACCTTCCTGAACAATCAGTAAAAAACAAGAAATGATCTGCTGCATAAAAGGTAAGGTACAGTCAAAACAGAAAACATATGTGAATTTCCCCAACTCTTTGAAATTGCTTTAGGACAGCTCTCATGCAGGCTAAAGAGAATCTGAAACACGCACGTGGAAGTACACCTAATAACCAGGCCACCCTATATTATAAACGATGAAACACAGTAACAGAAAATAAATTTGCCATATGTCAAGTCACTCAAATTGCGGCTTTCAAAGTAGAAATAATACCAACACCCAGCATTTATTAGTATTTACTATGAGCCTGGTATTATGTCAACTATTTTATAAGTATTATTTTTCATCCTATGAGGCAGAAAAAAATTATTATTCAAATCTTACAAATGAAGAATTGATACCAGCTACAAGAACGTGCTATGTAGCTAGTTACAGCATATCTAGCTGGGCTGTGTGACCTTGGAAGAAAGGACTTCCAATTCCTGTTCTCCTGAGTCAGGAACAGTGGCTATGGTTGTTAAAGCCACTTAACAGGGTTTTTTTTTATGAAAGGCACATAAAGTCTTCAGAAGGATTCTAAGTTCATCATGATTACGCCCAGACTCTTTCTAACCCACTATTCACATGTCTTATGGCTTTAAATTTAGTTCTGCAGTCCCAATCCCTGCTTCTCACTATACTCAAGGGACTTCCAGATTTGTTTATGCCCCCCCCCACACCATTTTCCAGGATTGGTCTTCTTGTCTTCATCTGTCTTGATGCCACATGTTCACTGATTTATCCCCCACCTCACCCCAACTATGTTGCAGCAGCAACAGAATCTGGGGCTCTTTCTGCATGCCTGTTCTTTCCTGGTAACTCCACAGCCCTCTGCTGCTACAGGCAAAGCCTGCACAAGATGAACTGGTCAACTTACAGGTTACTTTTCTGGTATGCACAGATGAATGCATTATGTTTCCAAATTTGAAGAAAAGAAGATCTCTTGATGGATCTTGTATTAACAGGACTAACATGATACAGGACATGTGACTGGCAGGAGTTCACAGGGAACAGAAAAAACTGAATGATTCTTTTAGCACTATTCTAATATGCTGACTTTAAAACTGCATTTGTTTAAAAAAAAAAAGCTTCAAATCACTATGAGGGGTTATTCAAAGTGTCAAGTGATTAGGTGCTGGTAAACAGAGAGAGAGAGATATAAGAGGGAACCCTACAAGTGCCTTGAAAGCTTTTCATTGCTTGTCTACATCTGTCTACATCTGAAAAAAGAAACTGGAAAGTAGGGAAGAGAGAAACAACCTTGATAGGCAGTGGTGGCACACGCCTTTAATCCCAGCACTCAGGAAGCAGAGGCAGGCGGATCTCTGTGAGTTCGAGGCCAGCCTGGTCTATAGAGCTAATTCCAGGACAGGCTCCAAAACAATACAGAGAAACACTGAGTGAAAAAACCAAGGGTAGGGGGTGGGGGGATGGAGGTGAGGGCAGGAACAACCTCAAAAGCTTCTAGGAGTTAAAGAAACCTCCATAGCATCTCCAAATGAGGTAACAGATTCAGTTTTGTTCAGACTGCTGAGCAGACCCAAGTTATAAGCTACAAGTGACAAACACAAGAAAGCAGGCTGACAAACACAATCCTGCGTAATTTACAGTGCTCCACAGGGCACACGCATGTACATGTTTCTGTGGAGCTGGGGTAGGGAGGGTGGTGAGATCAAAGCAGGGTTTTGATGGCTGTGAGCAGAGATTCTACAGACAAGCAGATTGGGGGAAATAAAGAGAACTCTTCAGTATGTGAGAAAAATTAAGTTAACACTTGTCTGAGAAAGAGAACAGCTTATGACCTGAAAAACGTGGGACTCGGTTTTCCATCAACTGGATGGGCATATATAGCTTGATTTTCCTCTACAGTGCTGGTAGCTCATCAAGTATTGAAAATGCTTTGTAAAACATGAGACAAGGCAGTGTGCTACATCTCAGGCATAACTCTATTGCCTCAAATCCTAGCATCTGTGGTTTAGAGGCAGGAGAACGTCACTGAAAAGTATGCCATTTCTTACAGCATTAAATAAATCGTATTCAAAAACTGAAATTAACCAGACCCTCTTTTTATTGTTGTTATTTGTTTCTTAGCAACTAGAAGTGGGCATAAACCTTGGTTCTGGTTAATTTTATTTGCAAGTTCTTTATAATAAAGTTTAAATTAAAAAACAAAAAACCGAGGAACTGTTATTATTAGCGAGCAAGTTCTAGATTACTTGTAATCTCTGCTCTAGCCCAAGTCTACTCATGTTTTGTAGTTACTGTCAATGTCCTCATTTTATAGACAAGGAATCTAGGCACAGTGGAGCAGAGAAGACTATTCTGTCAGTTCTGGGACCTAAGCACTCAAAAGATTCAATGTCCCAACTAAGAATCACTGTTCTATAGTTGTCTCAAATACCATTTTATGACCTAAATAAATAATGCATGTATTATAGTGCTGTACTTATTTATTTATATACAAAACTATTACATATAGCTATGGGCTGGAGAGATAGCTCAGCTGTTAAAGGCTAGGCACACAACCAAGAGTAGCTACAAGTGGCATATGAACCAATCCCAGCTAGACATCAGCTGCAACATACTAAAATTTCAACATTCCTATGGAATATAAAAGTCTTCTATAAGGATCTTAAAGGTCAATGACATAATATTTAAACTTCTGCTAGGACCATATGAGTTAATTTGCAAGGAAAGAAACAACAACAACAATCAAGCATGTCCGTGTTTCGTGTTTCTGTAAACCACGGGCTCACAGGTTCAGTGGGTGAAGTGCATGACTACATGGTCCTGTGGCTTTGGCCTGAGGTGGCATATCATGATGTGGCAGCAGAGGTCTGTTCTCATGGTGGCCAGAAGCAAAGAGAGACAGAGAGGTTACAAAAAGAAAAGGGGTAGAGTGGGGGGAGGAGGAGGAAGGGAATGTCCTTTCCTTTTAGGGTTCCCACAGCTCCCAACAGTGCCGAATGGTGGAGGGGCAAAGCTCCAGCATATGGCTTTTAGGGGAAACTTCAGATCTAAACTTCAGTATATCACTATGGTAATATGCCCCAAGATGTCATACAGCAAGTACTTAAGAGGACACTTAACCTTCTCCCCAAAGTACCAGCTACTGCTGGATGAAAGCAATAATAAAAACCTGCTTTCTTGGAGACCGTTCTTTATCAGTCTCACACTTATTTATTGAGAACATTCTGTGTAATTACTACCACAGATGAGGAACTAGCCATGCAGCTAGTGGCTTCATGGATCATATAAGTGACAGAGACATAATCCTGAGCAGGTCGCTGTTGGATTTCATTCCTCTATAGTGTAGTATACATAGACGAAAAACAAATTATAATTTCTTCAAGGAGTTGTTTAACCATCTCACAAAACACACATGTAAGTCTGCTTTACCAATTTACAGAGAGAGGTAAGCTCTACTTAGGTGAAAAGGAAGAAAGGAGGAAGGCATAAAAATCTACTCAATTCTAATTCTAAACATGCTGCTAGTATTCTTACGACGAGGGATGCAAAGCCAACAGGACAAAGTCTTGTTGAGACAGAGGAGTGACACAAACTAACCAACTGTGATGAAAAGAAGCATCTCTCCTCAGACGACATTTAAACAAAACTACCAAGTGAACAATGGGGGGATGTCAGGGACACATGGGAAGAACACTGTAGAAAGACGCAAGCCTGGGGGTGGAGGCAGGCACGGCTGGAGGCTGAGAAACAAGGGCCATGGTGGCTGAAGCACAACAGGTGATAGGACAGTAGACACTGGGTTCGGTACCACAGGGATTCTTATAAAGAGTGGTAAGAATCTTGTATAAAATCTAAGCCACAAATGCAGAGGTAAAATTTCAATTTGACTATAATGGGAAATTTTTGCAGCGGTATTAGAACAGAATCAGGGATTGATTTGTTCAATCATGTTTTCTTCATTCATTTTATAAGAAGTTACCCAGTGCCAGTCACTGTCTGAAATCAGAAATACAGAAACATGATTAAGCTAATCCTGCTGTTAGAAAGGGAGCCAAGCCCTTCATTCTGCAGGTCAGGCAGCACAGAAAAGATTCTGCATGGAGACTGATAGGATAAAATACAACCCTAGGGAGAGAACAATCTGGTAAAGCCAAAACTGACTGGAGGAGACCCACGAGGAAAAGCTGCTGTGAGCACCTAGGCAGGCATAAATGTGTAATTTGAGTTACATTATGAAGGAAAGGAAGGCCGATGGTCATTATCTAGCAGGGCACAGAAGAGGATAGACAAGCCTATGTTACTGCCAAGTTTTGATGAAAACAAAAAAACGAAAACAAAACACTGATGTTGGGAGGGTTAGGTAATTACCACAGAAGGGAGGTGTAGCTTGGTTTAAAATCAAGTTTTAAGAGAAAACACCTAAAGTGTGTCCTCGAGTAGAATAGAAGAGTGGTAAGCGCCAACAGCACTTTGCCCAGCAGCTGAGCTCACAGGACCATATAAGCATCTAGTTACACTAAGCTCTTTAGAAGGTGCTAACCACCAGGCACAGCGCATGCGCTCAAAGAATGTACACTCAAGGGCCATGACAAAAGTACTGCAAGACTATAATCTGCAAATTAAAAAGTATGGGTACCATGACTATTTTGTGGACAAGATACACCAGCACCATCACAAAAAGTTGTATTGGCTGAAAAAAAAATACTACAGGAAAGTTCAAGAAACTGAAAAATATTAAAAGCATAGCAATGTGAAACTGTAAACTGTTCAGAGCAGTGGCCAACCTTCCCAATGTTGTGACTCTTTAATACAGTTCCTCATGTTGTCATGACTCCAAACATAAAACTATTTCGTTGCTACTTTACAATTGTAATTTTGCTGTTATGAATTGTAACGGAAGTTTCTGATATGCAGGGCATCTGATGAACAACCCCCAGAGAGATCATGACCCATAGGTTTAGAACCACTGGTTTAGCGAATTAATTGGTATTATCAGATGACAAATGGCAATGGTAAATGACAGAAAACTAACTAGTGTAGACTCCAGCTGCAATATGAAACATCAGGTCTAGGTTTGTCTGCAACCAGAATACCATGTGGTTAAGATTATGAATACAGAAGGCAACCAAGAGAGCACTACTATGGGTAATTTTATAATGGGATGGCATGTATTCTTACTGCCAACTGTCAACAACGTACTTGCGATTTCAAAAGTCTGCGTTCACAAAAGCAGGAGCTCTAAGTAAATAAATCAACACAGACAAAATCACCTCACACAGTCAACATAACATTACACACAAGTATCTACACATTTAGACATCCTGGCAAATGCAAAGGCTAATTTTGTAATATTAGCTGCCTTGGAAACATTTTCATCAAATAACTCAGCTTTCTGAGTATGTACATGTGTGACTTTACACATATACAAATAAATATTTGTCTCATGTACCAATGAACAGTACACATGTCATGACAATATGAGCAGTTTGGCCTTTCAGCATCAGCACCATTTGCAGCACATAATGGGTGATCTATCCTATATGATACTGAGTTGAACGAATACATTTCTTTATTATTATCTATTTCTGTCTTTGTGCTAACAGTTCAACTTATATTAGTAACAAAGAACCTGGGGAAAAGTTTATGCTACATGTTAAGGTTTCTATTTTATTACATTCTAAGATGCTTCAAGTAATTGTTATGAATTAAGGCTACAATGGAAGGCTAATTGATGTTCTCTGAAATTACAAATATAAGAAACTGTTAGGGATTATGACATTATGATCTAGGAATTAATAAAAAGGAAAACTCCAAACAATCATCATGAGTACACATACATGACAGTTCAATTTTAACTGCCTTAAACCACTTTTATTCAGCAAGGGATCCAATTCATTCTCCAAACTTAATAGCAAGTAAGGGAATAGATGAAAATGACAGGAGTAAGACAACAGATTTCAATATGAAACATCAGTTTTCAAGTTCATCTGCTATTAGAATATCAGTGAAGAAGAACGAGGTCCTCCTTTGTTCTTGTGGTTAAAAGGAAGTCAAAAGTAAGACCATTTCTGTGAAAGAATATTAGCTATCATTACTGTGTAGGTGCAGGAATGTGCTGTGGGCAAACATGGCAGAAGGCATGTTTGGAGGTCAGAGGCCAACTCCGTGGAGTTGATTCTCTCCTCCCACTTTTATGTGGGTGCTAGGATAAAATTCTGGTTGCCAGGCTTGTGTGTTGAGCCATATCACTTGCCCTTTGTGAAGGATTTAATTAAAAAAAAAAAATTAAGAAGTACATATCTTTAATAGTACATCTATTGGGGGCTTTGAGAAGAAGTGCAATGGTCTATGAGACTCTGTGCCAGAGAACAAATGCACTTTCTAGACAGATGCTAAGGAAATGGAAGATGCTGAGAAGGCGGAGGAAGTTCTAGTCTCAGCTCAGGATAAAGAGTTTGGGAACCAGGTGGAGACAAGAAAGCACATGTGATCACTGCTGATTTGAATGAAGTTGTCCAAGGGACCAAATTAACTAACTATCCCTTCTGGCCTCACCAGTCAATTGAGAATTTAAAATTGAGTTCAGGAGGAGGCTTTGGCCAGACCAGCTGTCTTATAAAAAAATAAAGAGGAGTTTGCTTTGTTACCCTCTAATGACAGCTGTGATCATTCCACTATATCTTTACCTGATGTGCCAGGATGAGGATGCTTTGTTTCATAAAAATCCAGGAGTCATTCTTTTGTGTTTATTACATGTAAACAGTCAAATATTTTTAGGTCAACTATTATACAAGTAAAACTAACACTAAATTATATTTCTGAGAATTTTCCTAATTGGTGGGAATAAATTTCTGAGAAGAAAGGGTCTAATGGTAATGTTGACTGATTCTTAACTACATCAACTAAAATGGCCCCGTCACAGTCAAATCTGCTCTATAATTTATCTTAATGGATTGGGTATATCAATAAATACTGAAAATATCCGGTCTCCTTTCCCCCCCCCTTCTCCATTTTAATCAAATCCAATTCCATGTCAACAGATTATATGGATGTATAATTCCAATATCTAATGCAATGGGGAAAGCAGGGTTCTTTGATAAATATTTTTCTAAACCCTTTAAAGCATTCTGCATCCTCAGGACTTCTCTCAGACTCGCAAAACCCAGTAAATTATAGGAGGCACTACTGCCCACTGCCAATTGTTAATGGATTCAAAAACCCTATCATCAGATCCAACAGTGACAAGTGGTTTGGATTACAAAAAGTCAGCCAAGTAGGAGTCAAAGTACATAGTGATGCTTGAAAGAAGATTTTGCATCAAAAGTGTAGCCAAATACTAATGGAAATAACAATAATGTCACCAGTATGATATAATGCCCAACTAGGGTATATAAATAAGCTTATAAACCTATATTCCCTAGAGATTATGTAGTTTTATATGTGCATAAATGCATAGAGCTCTTGCTCCTCTTCTACCTTCTTCTAAGCACAAGGCAAATAATTCTTCTTAATTTACCAGTCCATTTTCTCTTATCTTTTGTCTTTACTTCTCTACCAGTGTATCTACTATTCCCAGAAACCCATCTGTAACTTCAATGTACAAAATACATCAATTTAAAAAGACTATTTAAATCGAATCATATACAGAAAAAGATGAAAAATCATGTATAAAACCAATCATCAAAAAGAAACCAGCTCAGACTAATTTAGAGCAAATCAGTATTTAATAGTAAAGAAACTTCATGGTTTTAAATTATGGTTATTTTAGATACTTAGTTAAACAAACACTCTTCTATAAAGAGATAGATGCTACTGGTACTTTTACTGTAGTTCTTTACAAGGAAGGAAAAGGCGGGGAGAACATTTTCCTAAAAGATTATCCATTAAGTCAGTGTGCTGTGAGGTTTATTATAAAGCTCTGGTATTAGAGTCGAGAGCCTCAAAGACTTTTATTATAACACTAATTTCTTTTATAAGTCTTCAGCAAATGAACCTTTTATCTGGTTCTGCATGCTTGGGGCTTGATCTATGATATTTATGTGTGTGTCAGGTATCATCTGCATAAAACCAATGAAAACATCAACCTGTGTTAAGAATTATTGACATGGCTGGGTGTGGCAGTACACACCTTTAATCCCTACACTGGACAGAGGCAGGTGTATCTCTGAGTTCAAGGTCAGATTGGTCTACCAGCTCCAGGACAACCAGAGATGCACAGAGAAACACTGTCTCAAAAACAAAACAAGAAAATGTGTGTTGGTGTAGAGAGCCGTGTAGTGCCACGCCTTAAAGTGGCACTGGCTTCTACCTTACACCTTCCCGCTGGTGTAGACTCTTTGGGTAAACAAGCCCTTAATTGGTTAAGTCTGTTCAGCCTGTCTGCTTCCGCATTAGAGTAGCCTATCTGCAGAGTCCACGTGGCTCACTGGGGTTGGTTAGCTCAAGGGTATTTAAGCCTGTGCAGGGGGCAGGGGTCACTCCCCCCCTCTCCCTCCCTCCCCCCCTCCCTCTCCCTGCGGGCCAGAAGCAACATGTTTAAAAGATCCTGATTAAAATTGCATGAAGAAGATCTACCTGGAGTCGCGTCTTCCTTCCTCGGGAGGCAGAGGAAGGCGGATCTATGTGAGTTCGAGGTCAACCTGGTCTGTAGAGCTAGTTTCAGGACAGCCTCCAAAGCAATACAGAGAAACCCTGCCTCAAAACACCAAAAAGAAAATGTTAAATGTCAAGTGTGATGAATGGAACCAACTACAAGATAACCAATTGTCAATGAATGCTTAAGAAACAATACTAAGGCAAAGTGGTAGAACTGGAAAAATACTTTCTGACAAGAATACAGTAGTATGCAGGCTTTACTAGCATCCTGTAAATACTACCTAAAAATATAAAATCTAATCTACCCACAAACAAGATTACATTTTATAAAGTGTCATGATGAAAGTGAAAATTCTTCACAGTGAATTAAGTGTCCATTGTGTATAATTCCAATAGGATCCCCAAAATTTGTTCTTATGAAAGAAAACTGTTTACAGTGAGTTGCTGTCCAAAATGATAAAGTTTAAACATTTGGAGGAAAGTAACTTTAGTAAACACAGAAAAGGTAATAAAATATAAAGTCGCTTGCATTGTTGGTATTTTGAAAGGAGAGCACAGCTTAATTATGTAAACAGCAAGATGATGATAAGGTAAAACATCCTATGGAGAAAAGTCAGCAGTGGTCTTTGTGAAGATAGTAGATAACCAATTAGTAATTTGTTCCCGTGATTCACTGTTGTGCACAACACAAGGTTACATTAGGCTCCAGTCACCCCTAGTTTCTAGTCTTTGCAGTAACATAGACAGCGAGCTAATTTTCTGCCATTCTAGAAGAACTGTTGGATTGCTAAACTTACCATCACCTCTGAAAGACAGTAAGAATCACTGTTAGAACCAATGGTTTATTAGATCAAACCCACCATCAACAACGTCAACCCTGCCTGGTTGTGTTAACAGGAAAATGTTTTGCAAGTTCCACCATGGGGCACCAGCTATGCTGTAAACTGTGAATCTAATTTATATTGTGACCCATGTGTAGGGGAAGCAGTATCTAGGAGAAACTTCTCACAGCCTGACAAAATTACACCATTCAGATGATTGAGCAAAGAGAGTTTAAGCCATCACCAACAACAGCTTTTTATCTCCAAATGCACTAAAAATGTATTACTGAATGAGTACAATAGGTTATTGCTTTAGAGCCTAGCTTGATAGAACAGAAATGATTGGATAAATATTACATTTCAACTGGTACACATCTCGCCCATTAGGTTTAAATATTGGACAAGCTATGTATTTAAGATAAGTATCAGTCTTAGTTGATTCCATCACATAGTACATTTAGAAAGTCTCCAAATGTTTCCATAGCAACATTTTTTAGCGTACATGTAGCTGAGGATACATCTTTCTTACCAATTAGGAGAAAGAAACCTAGGAACCATTGTCCTCTTCTTAAACAATCTATTATGTCTCTTACTTAACAATTGCAGTTATCAGTATTCGCCATCTGCTGCTGTTTATGAAGAAGTCAAGTAGCTATTCAAAATGGAAGGAACATAATAGAGCTTATCCATAAATCCTATATAAAAGTTTATTTCATGGCATTTTAAACTACAGTTGAGTAGGTTATAATGCTTTGGGTCAGAACTGATCAGGATTTTAGAATAGCAAAGCATGTTGGGACTGGGACCCATATTGGAATATCAGTCTTGCTAGTTCTGCACATAGGTTTTACGAATAGTCTGAAGGTAATTTTTTTTATACTTTCAGGATGTCTGTTTAACTGCAACCTGTCAGATGAGTTATATGTGAAACTTTATACTTCAGGCATCATGTCACTGATCAAAAGTTTTGAGCTGTACTGTACTGTATTTAGATTTTTTGGTAGTAATAGTCAAGTCAGCACAGATTTCATACTTCTAGCTTTTCCAGTACTTAGTGCTGTCAAGTACTGTGAAAAGTGTTTTCATGGCAAAATCTGTTTCCACTTTTCTGGGAACACACCTTTACAGGCAGCAGTAGAAGGGGTTCTGGGGGGTCAGTAAAGTGCTTGCTGTGCAACCATGAAGGCCTGGGTTCCATTGTCTGCACCAAGGTAAGAAGCCAGGCATAGTGCCTTGTACTTACAATGCAAGTGCTCAGAGTATTGATACAGAAAGAATTCTGGGTCTTGCTGACCACCTAGCCTGCCTTTCAGTGCTCCAGTAAGAGACCTAGTCTCAAAAAAGTCAAAGTGGATGAATTCCAGGACAATTCCTGAAAGCTGGAATCTGGTTCCACATGTTTCCATGTTCATGTATATGCACACACACACACACACACACACACACACACACACACACCAGTAGATGACTCTGATCTATAGTTACATAATAGTTGCTGGAACTGCTGGTATGCAATTTTTAAATACTGTTTTTAACATCAGAAGAAGGATCTATGCATATAATCTTCAATATCTTTGGGCTCCTGATCAACTACAGTAGCCTTGACTAATCTGATTAATTAATTCAGTGTTACCTTCTACTATTTTGTAATTTAGTCTGATTAAGTTCTGCAGGGTAAATATTATTTCTAGTTTGGTGATTAAAAAAAATACACTTCAACAGTTAAATAACTTGACAAGTGAGAAATGTCAAACCACTAGAAAGCGATGGACCCAACACATTATTCAGGATAAAACATCTTTGTTCAAGATCCTATTACATTAATTAAAATCTTACATGTAAAACTTTTAAAATATCTGACAAAACATCAAAATAAGACTTGAATATTTACTGAAGGTTATCTTTACAGTACTTAAATCATCAGTTTGTATTTATTAGAGAAATATACTACCAACCAAAACATCACCAGATAAAATGATTAGTCGTTCATGATGAGTTTTCTTTTCCTTAATGAAAATTTCCAACCTGGTTAGTAATATAGCAAAATAATTATTTATGCAAAATGGATATAAAGTAAAAGGTTTATTTAGAAATGAGCCACCTCACATTCTATATACAAAGCTATTTGTTATACAGCACTACTAGAAGAGACTTAAGCATTTAACTTTCAATGCCTAGCAAGATCTCTTAAGCTGTTTTTCTTATCTTGTTCTTTATAATACGAAACTAAAAAAAAAAAATCCCACTTGACTAAAAAGGCAAAAAGGAAGGCTGTCCCTTCTAGGGTTAACAGATGCTTTTTGTAAGATTTTAGGTAAGATTAACCTTTTGCTCACAATAGGAATGGTTACTGGTTTTATTTTCTTTACTGTCTTTAACTCAGGTAAAAATCAATATAGAGCGAGACAAAGGGCTCTAGAGGGCCTGGCAATACCAGCTTTTGGTTTGGCTCCTGCACAATTCTACAGCATGCTGAGGCTGGGAAGGATTAGCCTGCCTGTGTTGAGTAAACCGATGATACTCAATAAACAGTTTCTGTTGTAAACCCCTTAGGACGTGCAAAGCCACACTAGTTGGCAATAGGCCAGATAAGCAGCAGAACCAGCTGTAATCTCATTTAGACCTGAGCTGATCCTCCTGTCCTTTCATTCCACAGGATCAAAGCAAACCACTGAGGAGGCAGCTGTGCTACAGCAGCCCAGCCTGCTGGATGCGGCAAACATTTCATAAATTCTACTCCTTCCAGCAAGTCTCTACTAATCTACCCAGAGCTGGGACAATCGATGAATTTCTGAATTCATTAGACTGGTCATTACAGGGTAATCACTTTCTCCTTGGAGAAAACTGTACATCAACTTTACACAGGAGCTGCAACTTTTGACCATGTCTTTTTTAAAAAAAAATTGGGAAATGCTTAAATGTGCCTTTATAATATCAAACACAGACAGTTTTAAACCACTACTTAGTTCAATACCTTCAATGCATATAACAAGCAAAGAACAAATGATGCTAAATTCCTCTCTGTAATACAGCTGAATACCACTCAAATATGCCAAAATCATAACAGCACCTCCTTTGCTTGAGGACACAGGGAATGCCAAACCCTACTGACTCAAACTAACGATCAGAAAAATTTACAGAAAAAGGCATTGCAGTTCATTAGAGACTGTTATTGAGCATTTGTATAATTCTTCCATAAAACAGAACAAAATTTTAATGCATTCTTAAAAATTGAAGTGTTAAATGTTTCATATTAATTCAAGAGTTTCATTATTCTAACCCTGTCAACAGAACTGATTTTTTAGTATTTCATTTGACAGAGAATTTCTTTTATAAAAGAAAACTGATAATTTCAAGATGTGGACCTTTAAGAATCACTCACTAATTTTAAAAACTAACTGAATGCATAAGAGGCACTAAAGAGATGGGTGCTGGACATATCACAAATCACTCTAAGCAGTAAAGAAAGGAGGGCCGTGCTAGTCAGCAGCACTCTACAAGAACCAAGTATAGCTGAGTGCTCAACTCAATGCCCCCAAGAACTACAAAGCACCCAGCGAAAGAGCTGGGATGCTTGGAGATTCTGTGAGCATTTCTGCTCTGAATACCACATCTTGTTTTCATCGTGGTTAAAATATTTACAGATATTCTAAAGCTCAAAACAAATGGGCCGCAGTCCAGATTTGGCTAGCAGTGATTGAGCCTGTTTCTTTTAGTTCAAACTATTTATTGCACAAATAACATCACAGTTAGAATTCAGATTCCCATGTCTTGCTTTAGTGTTACTCTACAGACTCATATTTACCCTGCTTCTATAACAAATGGTGCAGTGATAAGGCATCTTCTATAAGAACAAGGAGTGAAGACTTAGTTCAGAAACTTCTGAAAACCATAGGCATGAAGGCATGGTGCACATCCATGCAGACCGCAGCACACCTGCGTTAACTATGTGTTCTTGCATCCTTCTATGCTAACAAGTCTTACATTTGGTTAGCCAACTTCTCGTCCTCCACTCTTTAGATGTAAAAAAGTACCATTTAATATGACCATATAATAACAGTAAAAGTGAAAAATATCAAACCTTAACTCTTCTAATATTTGCAAAATCCAGATCTTTGTAGTAATAACACCACAATAGGAAACTGCAAAACTGTGTAATTATACTTTAATTGTATTGTGAAGCATGCATTAATCACAAAGTTTAAGTACTAAGCACAGAATTATAATAATTCTGTAAAACAAATTTAAGCTAGCTAAGTAGGTCAGAAGCAGTAACATGCAACAGGAGACCTCTGGGAATTTATCAGTTAATGGCTATTTATGTGCAAATGAGTGCCCTCCAACCCTCCAAAATACTGTGTAGCTGAAGGGTATTTCTGTTAACCAGGAGCACTGCTTAACTGCAGAAGCATAAATTAAACCATTTTATTGCAGCCATTTTTAATTCTTCTACTTTCCTTTTCCACATTCCCACTCTTTGTAGAAGCACAATTTACAGAACACACACACTTAAAACAAAAGGTTGCTGAGCAGTCAGTCTTCAAAACTAATCTCCAATTTTTATTTTGCAGGACTTATAAATTCAATGGAATTTGTGCCTACAATAATTTGTCTTAACAGCCGATTTACCTGCCAAAGGTAATTTAGAAGAAAAGGCAAGCGTTTGTGCTCAGAAGAGCACTAAGTGCCACTGTCTGAGTTCTTCTAAGAGAACCAAGCATTTGTTTTCTGAAGGCTCTGTGCTATGATTAGGCTTAAATGTGCTTGTGTCCCGAAGGCTTGCTTCCTGACTGATGTACTACTGGAAAGAGATGGGATCTTTACAAGGCAAAGCCTACTGGAAGAAAGCTGGGTCACTGGTAGTGTGCATTCCAAAGCTATCTACAAACTCAATTATTCACATCCTGGCCACCATAAACTGAGCACCTTTGGTCTGTCATGCCCCTCTTTTTTTACCACAGGCTCCAAACGTGGAGGCCATGGACAGAAACTCAAGCAGCTCTCTCTGTGGGGTTGTTTACCCCAAGCATTTCATCCGTGACGCGAAGTCAACAAAGAAAACCAGAAATGATAAAAACTTTCAATCTGATACAAATATGATCAAGGGACCCATAAGGCCCCATTATCTAGAGTGTATCACATAATTAGTACAGAAATGATGAGAAAAAAAACTGGCTGCACCTTTTAGGATTTAGATGGAACAACATTATTAAATATCAGTTTTAAAAGATTTAGTATTGTGACAAATTATGTTTCAAATTGTGCTAATATATCCTTGAAAATTTTTCTCTACCGTTTCCTCAAAAATTAGAAAATAATCTAATATTAAACTAAACACCAAATCAAGAGACCGCTTTAAAATTATATTTCACATAATAATGCCACTTCAGCTCTTCAAATATAGGTAAAAAAGGAAATGTTTGTGGAAAATTTTCTCTTTAAGACTCCAAATAAAATAAGTTTGCAATATGCTCCAAAAAGATGAGGGAAAAAAGTTCCAATCATTTATCCATAACTGAACTTTCCACAGTTGTAAGTAAATTAGAGCAGAGGAAATGACTATCTCAAGTTAGCTTTAGAAAGAAATCACTGGTGGCTTCAGAGGGCAAATATGTTTGAAGTGCTGTAATGAACAATGCTTTTTAATATATGAAAGAGAAAGCAGAACGTGGCCTAAATGTCATGTGTTAAGTGCCAATGCCATGAGAATTAAGATGCATCATCGCCCATTATTACAAGTGCCTTCTTTAGAAAGGATCATTAGAACATCATTTTCCTTTAAACTTGGGCCTAGTTACAACTTTAAAACTCTCTGTATTTTTAAATTATTTTAAAAATACATTTTTATATGATTAGCCTTACCACAGTGGTTTCCTACCAAGTCCCCTGTCTATAGGTCTCTCTTGGTTCACTGCGGAAAAGAAGATCAAGAACCAGATTATTTGTCCCCTCGAGGGACATAGGCCTCAGTGGGGTGGGGACAATACAAGCAGGTTTTATGGACCTTAGATACCACAGTCTTTTATTTTCTCCCATTATGTTTGTAACAACCACCCCCATTTTTTAAAAAAGATTTATTCTTATTTTTATGTACCTCTGTCTGTGTGTGCCACATGCATGTTGGGCATGTTGGGTGCCCACAGACACCAGAAAAGCCATCAGATCCCTTGCAACTAGACTAACAAGTGGTTGTGACCTGTCTGGTATCAGTTCTGAGATCCAAACTCACGTCCTCTGGAAGAGCAGCAAGTGCCCGTAACCACCGAGCATCTCTGCAGGCCTGTATGGTGTCTCTTTAACAGTGAGTTCAGACATAGCTTTCGAGACACCTGTCTTCCCACTACCTGTCACCAGTCAACCTACTTAGTTACAATTTAAATTGTGTCTTCAAACCTTTTCCCCCAAAGCAAAGGAAAATGAGAACTCACACTGCCTCAAGTCTCTGATACACAAGAGGCCTAAGCAAATAAGCTGGTTACTAATGAACTATGACACCATCAATGTCTCTATCTGAAAACGCCCAATGAAAGTAGCTGCTCCAATATTCCTTAAGAATATCTTATAATGACTAATGTAAAAATGCTTGATGATATCTGGAGCACAGTTTGACTTTAAGACTTTCCCATGTCATTTTCTTTTGTACTTTTATTTTACAGAAGCTTTATAAAATGGGAAAACAGCCACACACAAGCAGAAGTAGACAAACTAAATTTGAGTGGAAATTAGTCACAGTGGCAGTGTAAATCATATTGTATCCACTAACTTTAAAAGGAAAAGAAAAACTTCAAATAGTAAAGCATTGCATATAAAACTATCAGTTCCTCATCCTTGATAGATGGGAAATACAGAGAATGTCCTGAGGCTCTATGGCATAAAGTAGCCACAAAGAATCACTGTATATCCGACCTCAATTTGCTTCATATAAATTTAACTTAGCCCCAAGCCAGTAGCCTCTCTTTCCTAAAATAAATGTAAATACTGTATTAATAGGTACTTGAGCAGATGAAAAAAATATTTAATATCAAAGACCATAGCTAACATGAACAGGCAGCAATTTTAACCTATTTCTTTCATTTTAATTCTTTATATTAAAAATAGAAAAGCTGAAAGAAATATCAATTTGAATAAAGAGTTTTCTAACTTTAGTGATTTTCAAACCAAATGTCATAAAAGAAAGTATGAGAAAATGTGTGTATGAAAATTCAAATCAGTCTTTATCAATAATTGTCCTCATGGGAATAAACATCCACTTTTCTAATCAAGTTTACATATTTAAATGATCAAAGTATCTGACAACTACTAGAATGACACATTCATAATACTATTTAAAAGATGAGACTTTATCAGTCCACATAAAATGATGAGAAGATTAAAACAGGTTTAACTTCTACACAAGGTTAACATTCCCTGGGGTGGGGGTGGGGGAGCAAAGATGTGGTAACACAGACATGTGGCATTGTTGAACCACTAGAAACACAGTATGCAGAATTCACTACATACATTCTGGAGACCACCTATCATTTTATATTAGTTGTCTCCAGCACACAGGAAATTACAGATAATGGACTGAATCCATGGTCTAAATATTTCAGAATTCAGAAAAGAACAATGAAAGAGACACAAACATTCAGAGGCATTAAATGGCTGTTCTTTACTACTCCATAAACTCTGCTAGCCCAAAAGCATTTTCACACACCCCACAGTTTTAGAAAGTTATGGGAAAAGAAATCAGGAAATATTTCCTAAATTACATTCCTCTTCCCCTCATGAAACCAACAGTCAGTTAAACAATGAAAACTTGAAAGTAAACATACATCAACTATTACCTATGTGCACATGATTTACATGCGTAAACCCTTCAAATCTTCAAAAAAGTTATTCATGCGCTGTGCCTCACCTGTGCAAGTTGATATGCATGTATGTGCAGGTGCCTGCAGAAGCCAGAAGGTACTGGATTCCACTGAGCTGGAGTTACAGGCATGGTTGCCAGCCACCTGATGTGGACCAACCCTAGGTCCTTTTCAAGAGCACTAGACACTCCTAACTGTTAAGTCACCTCACAAGCTGCCCTTAAAACTTGTATAATTTTTCAGGGATATATACTTTTCCCTAAAGAAAGCTAAAGAATTTAATATAAAATAGCTTTCCTTCCCCTAGAAACTAAAAGTTTTAACTTCCTTCCTTTTTCATGTCTTCCTTCCATTCTGCCATTTACTCTGTTTCAGTCTGGAGCATAGGTGTCTATCTCCTGTTCCTTCACCATTTGTAATGGAGTCTTCAATTATAGAAATTAGCATTTCTCGTCCTTGGTTTAATCTGTCACTTCTCAGATATGCACACCCTCCAGAAATATGCAACAGTAGAATCAAGTCAAAATAAAAAATGTATGTGGTGGTGATTCAATGATCTACATAATTGTTAACTCACAAAGCAGTATTTTGTTTTGGATTTTATCTTTTTCACAATAAAATATTAAAATATCTGTTCTCAAAAGACTAAGAATTTGAATCATATTGGAGGAGGGTGCTACAGTTTCAGAGAACATAACAGAAGAAAAATGGGTGTCAAAAGAAATTGTGGAAAAGCATATTCATGACAAAATACCACAATGACAATTTACAACAATTCCATGTGAGGAAGCAGCTAATTATTTTCATTAAAGTAATCTGCTAAAGATGCCAAGAACAACTTAGAAAATCTTTTAAATTTGTATCTACATAAGGACAAGCATCTAGCTTCTGGATGTTTTGGCATCTCCCTTCTAATGTGTGCCAGCTGTATGATACAGCAGGATTGACTCACTGCCACATAATCACATCTGTCATGTGGTACAGGGCAATCCCAGAGAAAATTCTGTAATGGAGGAAGGAGTCCGAAGGAGTATCTTCACATCTGTCTATTACTCTATCAATCACAGTGTCTTTCGCTTATTTACATGTCTGCTTCCCTAGGTGGCAGGGCACTGAGAGCACTAGTCTGCTTTTATAAGTCTGTTCTCCCAATAGGGCACAAAATTCCATAGCAGCTATCTGATGGGCACCTGATCAAAATGAGTTGACTGAAAAATAGTAATTTCTGTTTCGTGCATAATTATACAATTAAAAACAAAATCAATGCTTATATACTAAGAAAAACAAGAGATCCAAGTAATAAGACTTTGTTATATATTTACTTAAAATATGCATAGTATTTTTTTCGAGTAATATCAATGAAGTTATTCAGAATAGAACTAAAAGTCTCAAAGTAGGAAACTTCAAAGTATATTTTGGATGCCCTGTGCATCCCTTTACTTCTCTTCTGGAAAACCAGTGGATGAACAGTAATGACAAAAAAAAGCAAGTGGCATTATGTACTCATTAGCCATGTATCATCTCTCTTATTCTTCAAGGCAGCTCTCTAGTGTGTAATTACATTCATTTTACAAATTCAAAAAAACGAGGCTTTGGGGAAGTGGTAGGACTTGTTGAAGATTGTGAATGAGAGAAAAACACTCAAATCTGTATTTGTAACCTATAAAAAAATTAACATAATTCTTCAATATAAGTAAAAGACACTTTATATGATTCAAATATAATTGTCCTAAGTAGAAATTTGTTCCACTACGTTTTCAGATACTGGGTATTTAAGAACTTATAAAAATAAACTATCCTGGAGTCTGGAGATAGCACAGTGGATAAGAGCACTGGTTGCCCTTCTGGAGGACCCACAGGGCAGCTCACAACTGTCTGTAGTTCCAGTTCCAGGGGATCTGACACCCTGACGCAGACATGAAGGCATGCAAAATACCAATGCATATAAATAAAATTTCAACAAAAGATTTGCTTTCTTCTTAAAAAAACAAAAACCAAAAAGAAAAAAAAAAATAAAACTATCCTGTTAATAAGCAGCAGTCCTAATTTTCAAGCAAATGGGATCTTGGGAAAAAAAAAAAAAAAGATCAAGCACAAGAATAAAGGAATATACAGTTCTTAAATGCATACTAGATTAAGTAAACGGAAGTTAACAAAAAAATGTTGTCTTAATATATACATAAACAAGGAGATGTCTTTAATATCTTTCTCAATTAAAAAAAAAAAAAAAAAAAGGAGCCAGAGGAATGGTGATGCACACCTCTAATCCTAGCATTTGGGAGGCAGAGGCAGGAGGATCTCTATGAATCTGAGGCCAGCCTGGTATACATAAGTTCTAGAATAGCCAGGGCTACAGAGACATCTCAAAGAACCAAATGAAGTTGCTAAATTTTATGGTATTAATTTTTAAATATGATTCTTACCTGCCAAAGTTAGCAGAGGAAAAAAAAAAAAAAAAAGACGCCTATGGCCCAAAGCAGCAGCAAAAGCAGTAGTTACAAAACTGGTTGTTCTCACAGAAAACACACGTTCAGTTCCAGCACCCAAGATGGGCGTATCACAAATGTCACCTGTAACCTCAAACGTGGGTCACCTGGTACCCTCTTCTGGCCTCTGTGGGTACCTGTACACATGACACCCACAAACACACATGTAAAAAGGTGGTAATCTCCAAGGTATTCCTAGCGGTTCCTCCTGGAGGAAGGCAGTGTAAGGGGATGTGTGACTTCCATTTTCTACTATCAGTATATACTCTTACATATTATTTAGTCTTTCCAAGATACATAAAGTTTGGTAATAGTAAAATGTGAAATGCAATCATTAAAATCTCTTGAGCTTACAAATGCTTCAAAAGTTCTATTACTTATTCTTCAACATACAGATAATATAGCTCCCACTCTTCATCAAAGATGCCTCTCCTTGCAGCAGAGAGATATTACAGAAAACTATTAACTATGGGGCGATTTGTCCCACAGGACAGACACATAAACAACACAGCTTCTGTCCCTAAGACTCAGGGAACATCACGGAAGGTGAGAAAGCCTTGGTAAGAGCCACACAACCAAGAAGTCTGCTGTGAGACTGTGTCTTGTAGAAATGACTGGGAAGCTTCACCTATCATACCCTAATACTGGACAATATGGCTGCCTAAGCCAGCCACAAACAAATATCAGCAATAGACGTGCTAATGTGCAAATTGGATGAGCTGACAGAGAACTGTCAGCAACCAATGACTGCTGAGAAAGAACTCAGCCTTCCCCAGGGATGAGCCTCTTATTTGGTTATACCATATCAAGGGGTCAGTTCAAAATGGTGTACATACAATCAATAGTAAACAGACTCCGCAGGTGTAATTAGGATATTTGTGTTTATATAAACATGTAACAATACTAATTAAAGGAAAAGAGGCCATCAACTTGAAAGGAGAGGGGGAGGGGCACAATGAATATGCTAGAGAAGGCATGGAGATTTGCAAAGGAAGGGGAGAAATGGTGCTATTTTAAATAAATTTTTAAATTGAACTTATGTTAAAAAAACTATTTTATGACAGTTATAGAAAAAAATCTCAAGAAAACAGTTGGGTACATTAATTAACAGGTAAAGAAACAAATTTGACTCTTGTAAATGTTAGTAATTTACTGTCCCTTTTATAGTCATACCACCATTATTTTAAAGGTTACTACTTCTATTACTACAGTTTTCTTCTTATAGACGAGCTGGAATAAGTATTATTTTAATTTTTACTCTATGTAGTAAAAAAAAATTGGAGGATGTATATGACTATTTGTGTAAGCACATGCATATGTATAAACCTTGAGTTTAATTAAACTGTGGCTCCCAGTAATATTTTAGAATTACACATAAGGGTCTATATTTTAAATTATGTAAAAAACATCTTCCACATACAATCAAACAAGTCAGTGAATGTCAAAGCCTTATTTGCAATGCTTTATCAATGACACCATGGAGTTGTATAGTAACTGCAGAGTGGAAAGAGCATCATGCCTAGACACAAAACACTTTCCACACATCTTCACATCTAATTAGTCAAAAACTAAACAAAGCATTAACTTTTTACAAGCAGGAATGGGCTCTTCTTTCATTCCTCCAAAGCTTCCATGTCCTCTCCTCCAAATACACTCTCCTAGTCCCCTCCAAATTCATGGACTCTTTTTCTGTAATATTGCTACAGAATATAAACACATAATATAAACACTGTAATATAAACACATAAATATACAAATAACACCGGCTGAGTCTACTTAGTAGTGCTTGCATGTACTTGGCTGACCACTATGTTATATCTATACAATAGAAGGTAATTATGATATATCAAAAATAATGTAGATGGCCTTGATATGGAAAGCTGTTCTTGGTTATGCATATTTAAAAGCCAGTGATTTGGTCATATTTAATCTATTTGTGTTAAAATGCATATGAACTGGGTAAGTGTGTCTGGCTCTAAAAAGCAAGAGTAATATCCCTATGTGACAGGTAGCTTTTTGAGTTAATCTCCATTTTCTGGATTAATACCAGAAACATCAGTCTGATACTGACTTTTTTTTTAAAGTCACAATTGAAGAAGTAAAGTTAAAGAAAAACAGCCTTTATACAAGATTTTGATGGTTTTCTTTTTAAACCACTTTGCTTACAGGAGAAAACATTTGTCTTCCATTCTACCTGTCCCTAAGATGCAGATTTTTCATGCAGCACAGTCTACATAATCAGGGCTTTTCTTTTCTTTTCTTTTTTTTTTTTTTTTTTTTTTACTTTGTATCTTTAACAGGTATATTTCAAACTGGGCTGACACTGTGGTTGGTAGTCTGCTGTTAAGATTCTGAAGATTACTCGTTAGTAAGTGCTGTTATTGACAAAAATACATAATTGAGAGATCAACCCACCCACCTGAGGTCCCCTAGAAGAATAGTATTTCAGGACAGATGTAAGGGGATCCCTGCCCAGTATTTGGAGTACTTTCCTTTTATAAACCTATTAACCCTTGTTTCACTAAAATACTCTAGAACAACCAATTTCACTGATGCTTTTTACACGATTTACTGTATTTACTGTATCCCACAGACTTTAAGTCTACCCCCACCCCCGCCTTTGTTTATTTATTGTTTTTCTTTATCCTTCTTTCAGCAGGTTTTTTGTTGTTGTTTTTTACCACCAAAAGCACACCAGATTTCTGGAAACCAGGAGAGAAAGCTTTCTCTTCAGTATACTTTCCCAGTTCCCAGGAAAACTGCCGGTAGGAGGCAGCAGTGCCTGCCAGTGGCAACAGCAGTGGCTTTGCTCTGTACAGTAGTTAGCTGCTCGCTTCATTCTTCTGTCATTATATAAGCAAGATGACACTGCTCTCTAATCCCGCCAAAGCTGATAAGTACCATCAACCTGTCACTTCCTACATTTCAGATTCTAACATCACAGCATCAAAGAGTTCTTACATTTCGATTTCTTTTGCTGGCAGCAGCCGGCAGCCTCTCATTCTCCCACGGTGTTCTAATGCTGCATTTGCACACCGGGGTTACTCCCAGACTGAATAGCAGGTCATCCCCTGCTCACTGAGCTCATCTGTGGCCCGTGTGCTAGGCAATTTAGATCCAATCAGCCCTTATTTAGCTCAAGAGTAATGAGCAGCATAGTGACACAGACTTAAGCCTGACCCTCAGGACACTGCTCATCAAGCAGTAAAACTGTGACAAAATCATTCATCTTCCACCCGCTGGCAAGAAATAATACTCGCACTCACTGTATTACTTTTCAAGATAAAAAAAAAAAAAAGTCCTGAATTTTCATGATGTGAGACATTAATTTGCAGAAAGCTGAATTCCCTTAAACCCCCCTGTTGCTATGAGCTCACCAGGGGGAAATAGGCCTTAGGAGACTGAAATGGAATAAAGAAAATTGCTCCAGCTTTCTTTTCATTTTAAATAAGCCTTAAATCTGACAAGAGACATCCTAAAGAGAGAAAAATATGTATCTTGTAAGGTAAAGAAAAAACAATTGAAATTAAGAGTTTCAAATGGTAGTTTCACTCCCCATTTGTTCTCAATTTTGTTAAAATGTTAATAAAATTTTAAAAAGCAATTACTCACCCTTCTTTACAAGGCAGATGGAGGAAGGCTATTCCTTATAAACAAAATGGTGGTGAAAGTAAACCCGTATGCCAGAACGAAATGTGCTCAGATGTTGTCTGTAAAACACACGTTAAAGACAACAGCTTTGGAGTGATAACAGAAAATAGTGAGGCTAGCCAGGTGTATTTAAAGCTACAACAAATTTAGTTTTTCTGTGACTTAGTGCCTTCTGAGTTTATTAATCCAAAAATGATTATGGAAATAAGACATTGGCTTCCTTCCCTCCCTCCCTGATAGGACACTATCACATTAGTGAAAACAATATTATCTATAGCACCTAAATTTTACTTGCTTCCATTGAATACTTCCCTTGTAGAACCAAAAGTCACAATGCCAGTGTATCTCACCAAGTAAGAATCATGATGGCACAGTACCATAAGAAAGTGAAGATATCTTTCCAAGCTCATTGCTGAATTTCATCGAAAATTTCAGAGGGCTGGGGGATCTAAAGCCTAGAGTGAACCTTGGAGTTCAGACAAAGAATGCGATAATGCTTTCCCCTCACCTCATCATCTTCTAGCCACTGACCACTGAGAAAAACTCCAGTGGGTACAGAGAGTACTCATAATGTTCTCCCCCATTTTCTTTGCCCCCGTCCGGCTCAGTGTGTTTAATCTAGTGTGTGTTTTAATCCAGCGTGCGTGTGTCTTTCCCCTGCTCCTTTCTTTTCTCTTTTCCTCTGCCACCATGAAAAGTTGATTTTCTGTATTTCACCCTACTTCCCCATCATTAAATTTGTTAACTTTAAACTTTGGCAGTAATTATACAGTAGAAAATAACAAACCCCAAACCTCATAAAGGTTCACTTTTGTATTTCCTGAATGAATCTTGAATATACCGATCAAATGTCCCATTCACATGCTCACAAAATTTTAATGAAGAATTGGACTTAAATATGAGCTATATTATAACTAGACATTTCAAAACCAAAAGCAAAGCAAGTATAAGCTTTCAAGTTTTTTCTTGTAAAGGATACAGGCTCTAAACTTCACATCCAATTCCAGTTGTTATGCCATTTCCTTGCATTGTACTGAGCTAACTAGGCTTTTCAACACAGAATCTCCAGATCTGTGAGATTTTCTTAAATTATATTTAACAGACTATTTTCTTAGCTCTCTTCTCCAACTATCTTGCTTCTCATCGCACAAACCATGTCTACTTTTAGAATAAACATTTCTAATAAACCCAGCTTCAACAGGGTAGCTCTCAAACATTTCAAAGGCAATGTAAAAAGCTCAAGAGCCCCTTATTTCACCTATTTTGGTATTAGAATGGTCTGGTGATACTTATTGGACGACAAAGATAAAATGACCACAAACAACTCAGCTGCATATAATAAGTATGGTGAGTTTTGCTTTTCAACAGCACCAAAGCCTTTCAATTAATTAGGAAAAATGCATTTCCTTGAATCTTCTGGAGGCCCTTACTGCCCATAGATGCTTAGGTGGCAAACAGAGATGAATTTTAGATTTTTATACTAAAGCCACAGCCCAATTATACCACTGCTAATGTCTGCTTTCCTGTAGACACTGACAAGATCAGTTGATAAACAGAAAATACTAAGAAATAATTAAAGATGGTGACTAAAATAACAGAATATAAATGGTTATGATTTATATAAACACCTATGTTTCTTTCTATCAATCTATCATCCAAGTAATAAGAATATCAACAAATATTATATAGATTTCATTTGACTAGATCACACATATCTGCTATAACAGACATAGGAGGAATCACTTGAATTTGTTAAACACCTTTTAGCATTAATATATGTCCTCTGCAGAAAAATAATTATACGATAAAGTTGAAAGCAATAAATGACATTAGAGCAATTCCAATGAAACTTATTATCATATATATTTCAGAGACACTAGGGTAAAAGAAAATATTGTTCACACAATAATTTAAAAATAAAGAAAGTCACCATATATTGAATTAATGAAGAGATTATTATAACCCTTGTTTTCGATGGGTACAAGACATAAGCCAGTGCTGTCTAACCATTTTTCTGCCTTCCTTCTTTTTTCTTTTAAACAAAACATTTTGTATGTATGAGTGCTATGTTTGCACATGCCTGGTGCTCACAGAGGTCAGAAGAAGGTATCAGATTCTCCAGAACTGAGTTACATATGGTTTTTAATCATGTTTATGCTGGGGACCCATCCCTGGTCCTCTGTAACCTGAATTCTTAATCACCAAGCCATCTCTCCAGTCCTGTTTTTCTGTTCTTCGCTGCAGTAACCACTGCCCAGAAGTCCTTTCCCTAGAGTGTATGGTTAATAAAGTGGGGAGGGTTTATGATCCTTTAAGCCCTCACTTTTATACTATGTACTCCCTGCATCAACTTCAAGCCTGCCAGAATTGTCACAAGTGCAACAGACACACATCCACCATGGTCATGTTTTAACATAAAAAAACACATGCCAAGGTAGTTTCAATTGATTAAATAAAGGAAGACTCATACAAAGACTAACTGGAAGTCAGTAAAGCCAGACTGTAGATAGTTTTGGAGACCACATAAATGTATAATTCTTCTTCTATGTCCACCAGAATATCGTTAAGGTTAAAATCAGAGGTAGGTTACTTCTTCAAGAAGGTAAAGGTGACAAGAGAATGTGAAATAAATATAAGCTACAGCAACAAAACATACATCTTTATAAAAAAAAAAAAAAAAGAGCTTTTATACTGTAAAGAACAATAGCAACAAGTCAATCCATGAGAGGAAATATTTGTAGGTTGTATATTTTGTGGGTCTTGATAGACTATAAAAGTAGCTCATGTAACTCAGTAACAAAATATTTTAAATGAGCAAATGATCTGAATATATATTTATCCAAAAACATAATAGTAATAATCACATGAAAATATTTCCAGCATCATTAGTCTCCAGAAAACTGCAGACAGTGTCACTGTGAGATGGCACCAAGACCACAACAGAAAAGCCATGTGGCAGCCGCACTGGTGCAGCTGTGACCTCTCGGTGTTATGACACATCTTGTTTATGTGGAAGGGAGAACTAGAAATGGCATAGTTTAGCATTTTCTCAAAGAGTATACAGCATGACTCAATTATCCCACTCCTATACCTATACCAAGAAGAAATACATATTTAAACCTTAACTTATAAATCTTTGCTGATAAAGATATGGGAAATATAATACTTTTCTTACATAATTTTTTTTATTCTGCTGCAGGAAAATGCATGATCTATATGGCACACTTCATTAACAATTCAATGATTCAGACATTAATACCTATACATGAAAAAAAAAACTATTTCTGAAAAGACAAAAACGTAAGCAGATATTGCTAGCTAACAGAATATATAGTTTGTGTTACTACATGAATTTATAAAATATGTAAGTATACTGTAGAATTCTAGCCTCATAAAGTATAAAGCTAAAATACTAATTTATAGAATATATATATTCTATATATAGATATCTGTATCTATATCCCAACAGCAAGATGTAGTAAATACTTAATGACATGAAAATTATTTATATGGCTTATATTTTGTAGATTTGCTAAATATTAATTTTATATTCCACTCCCCTTGCAATACCTGTGCCACTTCTGAAGCAACCAAAGCTGCCAGAAAGATGGTTCACTTGAGAAAGCAGCATATCCTGACTTAATTTCTCACAGACTGGTAATATATTTCTCTGTGGAGCAAATTATTACAATACTACCCTCAAATTTACATAGTAGTATATATGATGAAACACCAGAGGCACTTTGGGCAAACCAGAATATAAGCAAAACAGAAATGACTTAGTTTATTTTAAAGTTCTACCTAATCAGATTTACTTGTAGCAAACTATTTTTCAGTAATACCGCTACAGTCCATTCTTACTGATAGAACACACAATGAATTAATAGAACACACATGTTGTCCAGAGTGTTTATCCTACTTTCCCTGAAATAGCATGTACAGTATACGGCATAGGAGATCGTCAGGAGTACCTCCTCCTGAGTACCTACTTTCCTGATGAGGCAGCCCCAGTTTTCTCTCCAAAGCAAAAACACACACAAAAAACCCAAAAAACAAAACAAAACCAAAAAAAAAAAAAAAAAAAAACCAAAACTTTTGCTTATAATAAATGCTATCAAACCAGTAAAAGCATCAAATATGGAAAATATTTGAGGGAAACAGCAAGTATATATCTAAATTCATATTAGTGTGTACGCAACACGTGTGTGCACGTGAGCACAAACAGACACACACTCTCCTCTAATAACAAGACAGTTAAATAACAAAAAGATGATCTCACCTCATGGGGAGAAGAAAAAATCTTAAAACTAAGTCTATATTCAAAATGTATTTCCAAGTCAAAGAAAGAGGCTTAATCTTCCAGGGAATGATACACAAACCATATCACAAAAACAGTAATCACTCCTTTTGAGCTATATACTCTAGTCTCAACATTGAGCATTTCAGGCAAGTTCTCCAAAACCTTTACACTTTGAAACTAGGCTCTTTTTAATACAAAATGGGATGTCAGTTGATCAATATCCATTTGGCTTAAATTCATAAGTCCACAAACTTACCCTAAGTGTTAGAACAAACAAGTACAAAGCCTAAAATTTTATTGTTTCTTTTTTTAACTCAAAATGATATTTGCAGGTGCCAAAAGGCATTTTGAAACCACTCACCCTTACATCAGTAAAAAATGAAAAGGGGGGAGGGGGAGGAGGGAGAATCCCATGAGGCCTTGTGTGTCAAGTTTTTGCCCAGAGCTAATTTTCATAGCTATGTTACAAAACCTGAAAATAGAGGTTTATAATGGAAATGCTGACAGACCTTAACTATAGCAGGCCGAATGGATATAATTAAAGAAAAGCTTTCAGCTATACCTAACCACAAATGAAAAGCGACCATTTTTATATTAACCTCAAACAACACCAAAACTAGAAATGTGATTCCATATAGGAAATGTAAAATACTAAGATGACCAACAGACCTATTTGACTTTTAGAGTTTTAAACAGAGGCATTTAGTTAACATAACCAAGTCAGTATTTCCACAATGCTACTTAATCAGCAATAAAGATTGCTCTGGTGAGCCATCAGCCACAGTTAGCAGAAAGTGGCATATGAAGTTATTATTTCTTAACAGCCTAGAGGCAGCTGCTTTTTCCAATGATCAGTAATCTTAATTCTATATTTTCTGTCATACATTAAAGTTACCTAGTCAACACACACACACACACACACACACACACACACACACACACACACACACACACACACACACACACACACACATTTATGCAAGGGCTGGTACCTTATTCCCATCTGAATTTGAAAACAGAAGAGGTTGTTAAGGTAAAGTATTTCATCCTTTCCCGTGGCTAGGGATGCAGCCAAGAATAAATATCATCAATCTGTGTAATCCATCTTCCTTACCTAAATCAAAAGTCAAAAATTTAGCTTTCTTCTCAACTCTAAAGTAGAAAAAGTAGGTGCCTATGATTCAATTTTTAAAAACTACCCAAAATGTTTTGCGATTTTCCCACTGTATTTTTAGTAGACAGTAATTTAAGTACGGTTACAAAATGTGTTTCAACAAAATTATAAATTTTGTATTAAGAAACCAGGAAATCTCCATGTCCAAATAAACAAAGACTTTTTAAAAAAGATGCCCTGCCCTTTCTTTTTAAAGAAAACAATTCTATGTGATTTCTGGGGACTGTTATCAAGTACTCCAAAGAAAATGCTTGTCTACACTGCCAATATCTATCCTGAAAGTGGTAAAAAGAAACCATCCATGCCCCAGTCTCATATATGCTGTGATTAGTTTCACTGCAGATGTGCACAAATTACTCTCCAAGATTCAGAAATTTACAAGTTAACAGACCTACAGTGTAACAGCAGTATGGACCATCCTGTTCACTCAGACCTCAGGCTCCTTTTAAAGCTCCTCTATTTTTTAACATCAATTTTACCTGATTTTAAAGTTTGTTTCCTATTACAGTTTATAGCACAGTGGTTCAGGGTGCTTCCCAGGGGTCCAAGGACAGCATCCAGCATTCACATCTGGAAACTTACAACCACTTGCTAACTCCAGTGCAGGTGATCAGACGCCCTCTCCAGACTTTGCTGACCTGCACACACACACACACACACACACACACACACACAGAGAGAGAGAGAGAGAGAGAGAGAGAGAGAGAGAGAGAGGCTTGCTCCAGAGTTCAACAAAACTGAAACTCAATCCAGAATCATTTAAGAAAAATTACTAGCATAGATGTAAACTTGTCTCCCTTGTATATGATCCACACTGTTGGGTGTACTTTTTTCCTGCCATCCTTACAGTCATCTCTGGATTGCAGAACAGTATTCCCAGTTATCAGACATTCACAACTCATAAGGTACTTTTAAAGCTGTATTTTTATATAGCTCTTCAAAATAGATTGGCTTTAATGCTAAAATAATTTACTCATTTGAATTTTAAAGAACAGAGTTTTGTTTCAGTCACAAAATTAAAGTGGTTGATGTAACGCTAATAATGCATACAAATATTTTGTTAAATGTACTTTACTTGTCTCCACACTAAACGCTTCATTTTACTGATCCATAAACTACAAAATTATTAAAGCAAGACCATCAAATACCTCCAATAAGCAACTATTCTTTATTCAGTTGTGGAAAAAAAAAAAATCCTCAGATGTACACAAACGATGATAGCAGGTTTGCATACAATATGTAGATTTTACTTATGAGAGTACTTGCCATTGTTAAACAACACACAAGTGATGCCATTATTTTGGCTATGTAAGAAGACAGCTGGTGGAGTGTGAGAATCCAGTCTCAATTCTGAAATTTAATAGGATAAACACATCTATAATTGCACGTTTACCTATAAATAGAAATGGAAGAGTTAATAAAGACAGTATGTGTAAATTGTAAATCTTTAAAAAATATAGGAATTATTTTGTATTCCTCACTATTACTTTATATTATAGCATAGTAAATAATATAAATTTCATGGTAGAGATAGGGCAAATAAATCTAAATAGAATTAAGTAGGTCTCCACACACCCAAACAGAAAACTGCCTTTCAACTGTGAGTAGAAAGTCCTGGTCAAATAGGAAAGGAGACTTCTAAGCAGAGACCATGAACTGTGCAAATGTGTTAAGTAGCAGAAACCCACGAAAGGGGCTCAGGAATCAGAACTGAGTTCCGCTGTGGGATCTATTTGGTCAACTGCTAGAATTTTGTAGCACGATGGCCTCTACCCACTAAATGTGAGTGGTATGTTCCTAGTTGTGACAACTAAAAATGTTTTCAGACATTACCAAATATCCCCTGAAGGACAAACACATTTCTAGTTGAGAACCACTTAACTGGAGAGTAAAGGTGAGATGTAGCTCATTTTACCACATTATATTCACAACGCAAAGGCAATTTCCCAACACAAGGAAAACTGCTAGAATAAGAATATTTATAGGTTACGAATCTTTGCTTAAGAACGATGTAAAGCAAACATGAGGGCACATAACTGTCACCCCAGCACTTGGAAGGTAAGAATTAAAAGAATGAAAGTTCATCCAGGTCAGCCTCAGCTACAGAGTGAGTTTGAGGTCAACCCAGCTTAGACTCTGACTTGATCCACCCAAACCGACCCTCCTCAAATCTATTCAAAATAAAATTATTTAGAACTAATAGGTACTTAGTGATCTTAAAAAGAAAAAATAAATTGATTATGCTACTTTTTTTATATGACTGCCTCTTCAAGATGTGTAACTCTTCCCTTCCTTCACCAAGAATTGCAGTTCCTAGTTATCAGGACAGTTCAGAATAACCCCCTCCTCTTTCTTGTTTTTCACATTAGACAAATTAAAACTAGATGAGAAAGAATTTTCCAGTTAAGCTAGAAAGCACAGGAAATTGTCACTATTTAAAATTGAATAAAATAAAATTAGTCTTTGTCAGAGAACACAAAATCTACTGATACATTCTGTGGTCCCCAAAACATTTGTATGCAAAGATTCACAATTAAGGGTTTTTTCCTTATCAAAGTGCTTATTAACTTGATCATCAAAGATTCTGAGCATTTTTTAATATTGTTGCTTGAACGTTCTTAATAATAGTGAGGCAAGCAAGTAACTGCTGGTGAACACTTCTAGTTAAGCACATATATAAAAACTACTGGCAATTAAAAACTTATGTCAATCAGGATAAAGAAAATTAAGGAATGTACAAACTGGTATTGAGTAAATTTTCAAATCTTGCAAACAGATCTTTTTAAGGTAGTATTAGGAAGAAGTCAGTTTCTACATTTTCTGCAGATAGGACCTCAGATAAAATTACACATATTAATTGTGTGAATCTGTGTTTATCTGTTCGGGGATATGTGCACATGTGCGTGCCTGAGATGTCCAGAAGAGGGTACAATCCCCTGGAGCTGGACAGACAGGTAGGTGTCTTTGGTCCTGTGCAGGAGCAGTGTGTGCTCTCACTACTAAGCCATCTTTGTAGCCCTACAACCACAGTTCTACATACAAGTTCCCAACAACTTTGCAACAACAGTGACCTCACAGTGATAAATTAGCTTACTGGAAACACATACTCAGTCGGGCATAGTGGCCCATGCCTTTAATCCCAGAACTTGGACGGCAGAGCAAGTTCCAGGATAGCCAGGAATACACAGGGAAACCCGGTCTCAAAAAACCAAAACCAAAACAAACAAAAGAAATAAAACAAAAATCCCTCATTTACTTAAGAAGTAAAGCTTCCAAATGATATAAATGCAATAGTTTGTATCCATCACTAAGTTGTGTTCTGAGTATATCTGTAAATTAATATATCTGTACAATTCATATTGACACAAACCAAAAGCCCTGAATAAGTTTTTTTTTTATGTTAAAAACAACACATTAATTTCAGAACACTCACTCAGAAAATAAAATATTTGAGGAAGATTTGAGATTATAAATAAGACACTATTTAAAAAATAATTGTACAATATGGGAGGTGGGGAGATAGCCTAGCCAGCAAAAGTCTTTACAGCACAATCCTGGTAACCCAAATTTGACCCCCAGATTCTCCAGTGAAGGACACAAAAAACTGACGCCTGAAAGAGGCCCTGTGACCTCTCATATATATGCCACAGAACGCCCATGCCCACTAACATCCTAAGTCTCTCAAATAATAACAACAATAATAAATATTAAATAAAATAAAATAGTACACCATAGCAAAAACCTCCCTATGGGAACAAAATTCTACAGGTTTCTTTAAGCAAGACCAGTACGCCTCTTTCTGTGATTACACACTTTTCAGAGAGGTGATATGGAAGGAAGGTCAAAGTATTGGCTCTAGAATCACACCAGGGCTGCTCTCAGTTCATTTTGTTGCCTGTGTCTCCATAAAAGCTTTCTTGTGAAGAACTACTGTTTGCAAACTAATGATTTATGCCTGTGTAGAGGAAAAATCAGCTCTTTCGTTTACATTTGTATGCATGTTAAGTATGTCAAAAGTGAAGCTCACCAGCACTTGATGGCAAACATACCTGACTCTGGCCAGAACAGCTTGCAGAAAGCTCAACACTCTCCTAAGTTCAGGTTCTCGACAGGCTCGCAGTAACATGCTAAATCCATCATTGAGAAGATGCTCATGAGAAGGGTATAAGCAACAGCTGGTCTCAAATACTTCTTGAACACCATCAACATAGATGCAAAGCAGTGTCCATAGAGTATGCCTCTGCACCATTTCATCATTCTTAGATACCAAGAATTCCTTTGCTTTCTCTTGGAACTCACATGACAATTTCTCAGTCCAAACACCAATGTCCAGATTTTTCTGTGCATACATCAGGAGGAATGCCATCTGACCCTTCCAAACGAGGGCCCTATGAGATGATGTGGAGGCAGGCCTGAGGAAATGAAGGAGATCTAAAACATGGCTTGCTACATCTTCTATCTCTGCAACAGATGCTATCAGTAGAAACAGAAGGAAAAAGTTCTGGAGGCCAACTTCAGTTAGTTCTTCCATCCGTTTTTGATGAAATTTAGAATATATTCTATAAAGCATAAAAATTAGTAAGATTATTTCATTAACTAAAATCTACCATTTAAAATTTTACTTTCCTCCAATATTCATGACAGTACTATTGTACGTTATAGCTAATTTTGTGTGTGTACATGCGTGTGTGCAGGTGCTTGTTTACACAAACATATGGAGGCCTGAGGTTAGCATCAGGGGTCTTCCTCAATTGGACCCCACTTTGAGACAGTGCCTCTCACTGAACAGAGTTTATATTTTCAGCTAGCCTAGCTAGCCAGCTTGCCCAGGGATCAGCTTGCCCAGGGATCCACTATATGCACCTCTCAAAGGCTAAGATTCTGTTAGCCTCTACATCTACCCAGTGTTTACAGAGATGCCAGAGAGTCTAACTCCTATGCTTTACTCATCGAGCCATTTTCCCAGGTCAAGTTTTAGCTAAGCCTTCGCCTTGATGTTGCCCTGTCACTGTTTCTTCTTCCCACTGCCCACTGATAGATGAAGCAGATTCAGCCTTTCCAAAGACAGTGAAAGGGCTCTTTTCCTGTAACACACAGCCATTCCCTTTGATTCCCATCATTTCCTTACTTCTTGACAAGTAAGACAGAAAATATGTTACAGCTTGGATTTGAAAAAGTCAATAAAGGTCTGAGGTTTGTTCAACAGTAAAGTGCACTAGAGGCAGCTGCGTCTTTAAGAGGGAGGCTAAGTAGAATTAGGCTAAGTGGAACCACTTCCTGAGATACCATCCTCCTGTCTTTCTTTACTTCTGCTCCCTGACAACAAGCTTAGGTGATTTTGGCTCTGTGTGTGTTCTCAACCAAAACAACAGAAGTCAGTGGATCATGTACTCTAAAACCAAGAGCCCAAACAAACCTGTCCTATTGAAAAACTCATCATCTCAGGCAATTGCCATAGCATCAGAAAACTAAAGTATGCACCATTTTAAGCACAATCTCTCGTGCTCTTACATAAACTTTAACAGGTTTTCAGGACTCTTCTCAAGTATTGTCTGTTCATCCTTCAGAAAAACCTGGCTTTGTTTTGTACCTTAAGAAAATTCAAGGAGCTAGGTTATTTTTACTCTCATAAAGAAAAATTATGAATGCTCAAATATCTAAGCCATCTGTTAAGAAATTTAATCTTTCATCAAAGCTACTTAGTATAACCTAACACCTTATGTACATTTTTCTCAACATTCAGGGGTTAGAATTGGAAAGTAATTCATCTTGACTTCCTAGTCATGGACTGTTAAGTCCTGTAGTTTCTGTACTTAGTTGTTAAGGACATAGATAATTAAAGCACACAAGAGATTGAATGTTCATTACAATGTAACTACATAAGAGCTAATATTCCCACAAAGTAAAGACCTCGTTTTCCCCCTACTACCACCACTACAGTGGTTAGTATATAGTAATGGCCATTAGTGTCATCAAATGAATTACAGTAATTCTTAATTAATGTAGTTATGAGTATATGTCTTTCGTAGAAATATTTAAGTTTGAGAAGTCTTGCCGGTCCTGAGCTGTGTAGCTCAGGAGAATCTTGAGCTAACAATCCTTTTACTACGGCTCCCAAGTGCAGGAGGGGTACACTAATATTCAGCTCATTCAACAATTTTTGAAAATGTCCTGTCAGAAGGATAAATATTTCCTCGCCCACAGTTCTTACCAAACAAGATGAACAAGTAGCAGATGGTGACATATTACAAGACAAAAGCTTTACAAGGGGCTTTCCATGTAATCATGGAACTTGAAAACAAAAAACAAGTAGATTATATCCATTAAAGAAACAAACAAACAAACAAACAAACAAAAAACCCACAAACACAAAACAAAACCAACCAAACAAAAACCAGAAAGGGGGAATGGAGAGAGCCAGAGCGAAAGGAAGAGAACTAAACTAGAATGAAAAATGACTGATTCCCAAGAGAGAACATAGAATTTGGTCCTTGTAGGTTCTAGTCAATTCTCATTTAAGGAAGCAGCATTGAAACTGCTGGGTTCAAAGAGCATTTAAGCAATGAGCCTAATAGCTGCCAATGTACCATGAGAAGATTTTTAAACATTAAAAATCCTGTCACTTTTCATCGACTACAGAAAAGATCATATAACATTACAATTAATTGTAGCCCAAACTGTGGCTACTACTCTGAGATTTAATACACAGAATTCTAATTTTCAGTACTGATTAGATAACAAACTGAAACCCTCTAATTTATGAATATTGAGTTTTTCTCATTATAACAAACTGGCAGGAAACAATTTTTGGCATCCAAGGATAGGGAGTACATGTGCAAAGACTCTAACAATAACTTATAAACAGCAAAATTTCCAAGTATACCAGTAAACACTTATGACAAAAAAAGATACTATACAACACATACCTTCCTTTAACTTGTTTCCAAGGATGAGGGCCACTGTTCTTCATTGCTTTCTTAATGAACTTTGCCAAAATGCAAAGGAAAATGATGTAACTGCTGCTGGATTCATACAGGTCAGGGTCTTGTTTGTCACCAGTGCAGGTCTTCACCATTTTAAGCATTGACAAGGGTGACCTGATGATATTAGTAATGCCTTTCAAAGGAAGCCAAGAAATACTGAAGGAGCTGTTCTAAATAAAAAGAGCACAACATAGCTGTTATAGATGTTTCCTAGTAAGTAAAAGCTGTAAATACTAATTAGCTCATAAAATCTGACCCATTATCATTATAAGTATATTTTTATTATATTGCAATTATCACATAAAGCCCTGAATTTTAAAAAGATGCATAAAAACAGAGAATATGAAGAGGTCTTTGAATTTTGTATTTTCGGCAAAATGTGTTTTAGCAATTGGTCTGCCCAAAGATGCTATGAATGACCCTTAATACCTATTTATTCCTTGTTTCCCAATGTTTCTGTTATGCCATTTAATTTTTTAGATAAACAATATATGTTTGTTATAAAAAAACAGTGGATTTCATTATATTTTCATACATCTATAGTATGTAATAAAGCACCAATATCAAGGCAACTTGTAGAAGGATTTATTTGGCTTAGGGTTCTAGAGCAGTGATTCTCAACATGTACACCCCTGGGAGGGGGCGTAGTCAAACATCCCAAGGCCATAGGAAAATGCAGATATTTAAATTACAATCCACAACAGTGGCAAAGTAACAGTTATAAAGTAGCAACAAAAATAATTTGATGGTTGGGTATCACTACAACATGAAGAACTGCATTCAAGGGTCACAGCATTAGGAAGCTTGAGACCATTGCTCTAGAGGGATAAGCACACACTATGACAGAGCAGTGCAACAGCAACAAACATGGTGGCTGGCACAGGCAATGAACACTAGCAGGAACTAGAGAGAAAGAATTGGGAATGGCTCCTGTCTTTGAAATCTCAAAACCTGCCCCTGGTTACAAACTTCCTCCAGCAAGGCCATTACCTCCTAAACCTACCCAATAGCAACAATTGAGAAGCTAATACTCAAATGCTTGAGAATATGGAATATACTTCTCATTTAAACCACTATACACATTGATCGTATACTCACTCCACTTACTGTCCTCTTTCCCCTCTGACTAGTCACTTTTGTCATCCCTAAAACTCCCATTTACTTTGACACCTTGCTTTTGTTAAATTTAGATTTCACGTATGATGGAACACATGAGATATTTGTCTAAGTCTGGCTTAATGCACTTAACATGGTGATGCCAGGTTCTACACATTTCCTATATATATTATCCAGTCTTTTCCATATAAGCCATTTTTCATAAGAGTTATATATAAGGTTTATTCTTACACCTTCCTAATTGTTTATTTCCTATAATTGCCCCTTTCCTCACTACTTTGCTTGGTTTGGCTTTCTATTCAAGGATGTTTTAAATGTCTTCACCCTTTGCCCAGTGAACGCTTTTGGAGTGCAAATGTTCACGTGCACAGCCATGCCACCTGTGTACCAGTCCAGTGATGACGGCACGCCTCTTCCTGTAAAGTAGACTACTTTGCCAATATGCTCATCTTTATAGTGTCCTTCATGGCCTTAATTTTATCAACATTTTGAATGAAAAGACTGAACCCTGCTCTTCTGTCTCAGGTCTTTGCAGATGGGGAAAGACATAATCTTTCCCCAAATGTGAACAGGCACTGGAATGCTTTTATGATTTTTGGTTTGGGTAAGTTATAAAGAGAATGAATTTCATTTGGCAGCTGACACTCAAGCAAAGGCCACAAAAGCAAAGAATCCATTCATCTTCTTATAGACAGTCTGGCTGACACTCTAACTTGGCTATTTTGAGTAGTGCTGCAATGAAAATGAATGTACGAGTGTCAACCAAGCATATATAGAATTCTTTTTTTTTTTTTTATCGTGTCATTAGTTATACAGTTTCTCATCCCTTTAGGTTACTTACCCTCCCCATTTTTTTTTATTGATTTTGTTCTTTGACAATTTCAGACACACATACAGTGCATTTCATTTACTCTCACATCTTTACTTACCATTCTTTGATACCTATCATTTTGTTTAAAAAAGCTGTCATTCTCCAACCAGCCCATCTATTCCACAAAATTGCTTTTCATTTAATAAGTGCTATGTACAAATAAAAATGTGGTATTTTCTGGAATAGCTTCCATTAATATTTTCTATCTCGAGAAAGATGTTATCTATTTATCCCAAAGTTCAGACATCACAAACCCTCTCACTCTCAAACGTAATTTGATTTAATATCATCAAAATTTGCTATTTTCCTAATTCTTCCCATACTTTCTAAATCTAGTTTCTCTTTTAGTTGTCAGCCATGTTATCTGTATGCAATACTACTAACTCGTCTGCCCCTCCTCTTGTTACATGAACAACCCTGTCAAACACTACTGCAGCTCTCCAGTACTTCCTAAATAAACTGGGAGCCACGCGTGCATCAGCTTCAGCCCTTCAGCTCTCCAGTACTTCCTAAATAAACTGGGAGCCACGCGCGCATCAGCTTCAGCCCTTCAGCTTTCCAGTACTTCCTAAATAAACTGGGAGCCACGCGCGCATCAGCTTCAGCCCTTCAGCTTTCCAGTACTTCCTAAATAAACTGGGAGCCACGTGCGCATCAGCTTCAGCCCTTCAGCTTTCCAGTACTTCCTAAATAAACTGGGAGCCACGCGTGCATCAGCTTCAGCCCTTCAGCTTTCCAGTACTTCCTAAATAAACTGGGAGCCACGCGTGCATCAGCTTCAGCCCTTCAGCTCTCCAGTACTTCCTAAATAAACTGGGAGCCACGTGCGCATCAGCTTCAGCCCTTCAGCTCTCCAGTACTTCCTAAATAAACTGGGAGCCACGTGCGCATCAGCTTCAGCCCTTCAGCTCTCCAGTACTTCCTAAATAAACTGGGAGCCATGCGTGCATCAGCTTCAGCCCTTCAGCTTTCCAGTACTTCCTAAATAAACTGGGAGCCACGTGCGCATCAGCTTCAGCCCTTCAGCTCTCCAGTACTTCCTAAATAAACTGGGAGCCACGCGCGCATCAGCTTCAGCCCTTCAGCTTTCCAGTACTTCCTAAATAAACTGGGAGCCACGCGCGCATCAGCTTCAGCCCTTCAGCTTTCCAGTACTTCCTAAATAAACTGGGAGCCACGTGCGCATCAGCTTCAGCCCTTCAGCTTTCCAGTACTTCCTAAATAAACTGGGAGCCACGCGTGCATCAGCTTCAGCCCTTCAGCTTTCCAGTACTTCCTAAATAAACTGGGAGCCACGCGTGCATCAGCTTCAGCCCTTCAGCTTTCCAGTACTTCCTAAATAAACTGGGAGCCACGCGTGCATCAGCTTCAGCCCTTCAGCTTTCCAGTACTTCCTAAATAAACTGGGAGCCACGTGCGCATCAGCTTCAGCCCTTCAGCTTTCCAGTACTTCCTAAATAAACTGGGAGCCACGCGTGCATCAGCTTCAGCCCTTCAGCTTTCCAGTACTTCCTAAATAAACTGGGAGCCACGCGTGCATCAGCTTCAGCCCTTCAGCTTTCCAGTACTTCCTAAATAAACTGGGAGCCACGTGCGCATCAGCTTCAGCCCTTCAGCTTTCCAGTACTTCCTAAATAAACTGGGAGCCACGCGTGCATCAGCTTCAGCCCTTCAGCTTTCAGTACTTCCTAAATAAACTGGGAGCCACGTGCGCATCAGCTTCAGCCCTTCAGCTCTCCAGTACTTCCTAAATAAACTGGGAGCCACGCGTGCATCAGCTTCAGCCCTTCAGCTCTCCAGTACTTCCTAAATAAACTGGGAGCCACGCGTGCATCAGCTTCAGCCCTTCAGCTCTCCAGTACTTCCTAAATAAACTGGGAGCCACGCGTGCATCAGCTTCAGCCCTTCAGCTTTCCAGTACTTCCTAAATAAACTGGGAGCCACGCGTGCATCAGCTTCAGCCCTTCAGCTCTCCAGTACTTCCTAAATAAACTGGGAGCCACGTGCGCATCAGCTTCAGCCCTTCAGCTCTCCAGTACTTCCTAAATAAACTGGGAGCCACGTGCGCATCAGCTTCAGCCCTTCAGCTCTCCAGTACTTCCTAAATAAACTGGGAGCCATGCGTGCATCAGCTTCAGCCCTTCAGCTTTCCAGTACTTCCTAAATAAACTGGGAGCCACGTGCGCATCAGCTTCAGCCCTTCAGCTCTCCAGTACTTCCTAAATAAACTGGGAGCCACGTGCGCATCAGCTTCAGCCCTGCAGCTTTCCAGTACTTCCTAAATAAACTGGGAGCCACGCGTGCATCAGCTTCAGCCCTTCAGCTTTCCAGTACTTCCTAAATAAACTGGGAGCCACGCGCGCATCAGCTTCAGCCCTTCAGCTCTCCAGTACTTCCTAAATAAACTGGGAGCCACGCGCGCATCAGCTTCAGCCCTTCAGCTTTCCAGTACTTCCTAAATAAACTGGGAGCCACGCGCGCATCAGCTTCAGCCCTTCAGCTTTCCAGTACTTCCTAAATAAACTGGGAGCCACGTGCGCATCAGCTTCAGCCCTTCAGCTTTCCAGTACTTCCTAAATAAACTGGGAGCCACGCGTGCATCAGCTTCAGCCCTTCAGCTTTCCAGTACTTCCTAAATAAACTGGGAGCCACGCGTGCATCAGCTTCAGCCCTTCAGCTTTCCAGTACTTCCTAAATAAACTGGGAGCCACGTGCGCATCAGCTTCAGCCCTTCAGCTTTCCAGTACTTCCTAAATAAACTGGGAGCCACGCGTGCATCAGCTTCAGCCCTTCAGCTTTCCAGTACTTCCTAAATAAACTGGGAGCCTCGTGCGCATCAGCTTCAGCCCTTCAGCTTTCCAGTACTTCCTAAATAAACTGGGAGCCACGCGTGCATCAGCTTCAGCCCTTCAGCTCTCCAGTACTTCCTAAATAAACTGGGAGCCACGTGCGCATCAGCTTCAGCCCTTCAGCTCTCCAGTACTTCCTAAATAAACTGGGAGCCACGCGTGCATCAGCTTCAGCCCTTCAGCTCTCCAGTACTTCCTAAATAAACTGGGAGCCATGCGTGCATCAGCTTCAGCCCTTCAGCTTTCCAGTACTTCCTAAATAAACTGGGAGCCACGCGTGCATCAGCTTCAGCCCTTCAGCTTTCCAGTACTTCCTAAATAAACTGGGAGCCACGCGCGCATCAGCTTCAGCCCTTCAGCTCTCCAGTACTTCCTAAATAAACTGGGAGCCACGCGTGCATCAGCTTCAGCCCTTCAGCTCTCCAGTACTTCCTAAATAAACTGGGAGCCACGCGTGCATCAGCTTCAGCCCTTCAGCTCTCCAGTACTTCCTAAATAAACTGGGAGCCACGCGTGCATCAGCTTCAGCCCTTCAGCTCTCCAGTACTTCCTAAATAAACTGGGAGCCACGCGTGCATCAGCTTCAGCCCTTCAGCTTTCCAGTACTTCCTAAATAAACTGGGAGCCACGTGCGCATCAGCTTCAGCCCTTCAGACTACCCGTCTCTCCCGACTCAATCCCATCTCTCTGACAGTCATTCTAGTCCTATCAGAAGCACAGCAGGGATGCACAGTGTCCTCCTACATCACCATACGCCTGTTTACCCTGCACCTTTGCTCCCCAGACCTTTGCTCACCAAATATTAGGTGGGGGGGAAGGAGAAGGGACTAGAGGTGGAGAGGAAGGGGGAACTGTGTGGTTGGTATGTAAAATGGAAAAAAAACCTTTTAAGTAAAAGAATAAAAAAAAAAAAAAAAACCCACAATCTTCCAAATTTACAGAGGAATTAAGAAGTCCTTCTTCTATATAATACATGGCATTTTAACTTTTTCCTTCCTTCTAATGTGTGCATACTGTATATACCTACTTGGGTACTAAGATTGTTTCTTATTGTGGACTACAGTACCTATTAATTGTTTCCAATTCCAGTGTGTCTGACAGCTTTTTCAGGTTATTAAGACACTGCATACGTACACAGTGCACAAACATATTGCAAGCAAAATACCCATACACATAAAATAAAAATAAATCATGCTTAAGCTTAAAAATTATTTTTAATTTACAAATAAGGATTTGTAATTTGTATAATCCCCTATTTCTGGTTACTTTGCTTATCTTTTCAAGAGAAAAGAAAAATCAAATGCTGATTCTATATACCAGCATTCTATATACAATTTTTGCAAAAGATGCAAGCCATATCCTCCTCCAAACAAAAATTAGCATTTCAAAAAATTCACAGTTCTCATAATGAAATCATAAAATACCCCTCAAATATCAAAAGTAAATTTCAAATTTCTAGAGCAAATCCATATTCTATTTACTTACCAGGTTTTTACTATAGTATTCCCACAAAATGGTGACAATCAAAATGTTTGGCTCCCAGAAATCACAAAGTGTCAAACAACAGTGAAGATACATTCGCAACTGTTCTTCTAGTATACTATCCTTTAAAAAAAAAAAAACAAAACTTGAAATCACAAAGGAGTAAGTAGCTGTAAGAACATATTATCATTTAATAATGTACTGAAAACCCACCAGTAAAAAGAATCTGATTATGCATTACAAAAATCACAGCCATTTTCAATCTTCAGAATACAAGGTTTGACCTGACATATTGGAAACAACTTATTCTGGAGACCATTAGCATCTTCAGATAATGGAAACTTTGTAATTCAGTTAATTAAAACATAGCTGTTTGAAAACTGATATGAGAAATATAAAGAACAAAAAAAAAAATCCAACTAAACGAATATGAAATGATATAATAATTAAAATGCACAAAAAAATTCAGTCAGTTTAGTCATACTTGGGAATTTAACCAAATTTTTTCATAGGATTTTATTGTTCTGCAGAAAACCACTGGATTAGTGCTGGGAAGTGGTAGCCTTTCAGTGTTGTCTAACATTGAGGAGAGCCTAGTACCATTAAGAAAGAAGGGAAGGGGAGGGGAGGAGAAGAGGACAGAAAAGGAAAGAGGACATAAGCAGAGGACAGAGTGGAGGGGAGGAGGAAGGAGGAATGGTGAGAAGGAGAGTAGAGGGGAGGGGAGAGGAAGGGAGGGAAGGGAAAGGAAGGAGAGGGAAGTGGAGGAAAGAGGAGGGGAAAAGAGGAGAGAATTAGAGGACCGAGAGCCTAAGTTTGATCCTAAGACCCCACAGTAGGAGAGAAAACAGACTACTGCGCGTCATCCCATGACTTAGTACACAGACTATGGTGCATGCGTGCCCATTCACATTACACAAACCAACACCGAGATAAATGTAATAACAATATTTAAAACCAAGATCACAGAGGCTTAGGGAGCAGAGGCAGGCAGACCTCTTTGAGTTCAAGAACAGACTACTCAGCGTAGTGAGTTCCAAGCCAGTCAGGATAATGTATAAGAACCCTATTTCATCCTCACAATAAAGAAATAAAGAGGTCACAGCACTGGCAGAGTATTATTTTGTTTATTTTTTAACCTTATAGAAGACAAGGAAGAAATAGTAAATCAAGTTAAGCTCCCATGATGAAATAAGCAGATACTTTTGTTTTTAAAATGACACCTGAATTTCAGTCATTCAACAACTGTATTTAGTGTGGTACACATGAGGCATAGTCTAAGGCAGGACATCGTCAGCAAAAATCAGAAAAAGCACCTGTATAACCTGTACATTAGTCAGAGCTAACCCTTTCAGGGAGGAAAAGAAAACTAGAAACTCAAACAGATGAGTAAATTCACACAATTTAAATTGCTATGGGGGAAAAATGAGCAAAGCAAGGTCTTGTGGCAGCCACGGTCAGGTCTCAAACGGCTGAGGTACCCCTTAACACATCACAGGAGAAGCTGGCTGCCAGGTTTTCCCAGCATCCTTCAGTCCCTACCTTTTACAGGGTATGGCTGGCATATTCTCCCTCTACCCTGAACTCTCCAGTCAAGACACTGGGCTGGGCTTCCCTCCCCTTAGCATCTCTGACCTCTAAATAACTCAACCATTTGGCTATACCAGTCTTGGCCAGTCTCTTGTCCCAGATTGCCTTCTTAGTCAGTGTCTCCTTTCCCTCTCCTCTACCCCAACAGCTCAGAAGGCCCAGTTCAGTCTGCTCATGTTCACTCTGGACTCTCCCAGATGTTCCTGCCTCTGGCTATGCTTGCCCTTTTATCTCCAATAAATTTTCTCTTCTACCATACCTAGGAGCAATCATGTCCTTCCTTTTTTATTTCTTTTTGCTTCTTAATCCAGTCGCTAGCAAAGATCAGTCACCATACTCTGACAAGAGTGTCAAGTATTCAAATGCCTTTTACAGGGAGAGATTGGAGCTAAATGACTAAAAGAACCAAAGAATGGAAAACCTGGAAGAAAAGCAGGAAGGCAGAGAAAAGCAAGTGAAAAGCTCCTAAGCCAGCAGTCAGTGTGGCATTAAAGACAGAGAGGCTGGGCTTATAGGCTTGCATCTCATTTCAGACTTGACAAGGAATAAACGTGTTGTAAAGTCATTGGAAGAGTGGAATCACGGGACCAAAATGGTCTGATTCTTTAAAAGCTGCCATTCTGAAATGAATGCTGGCAATAAGAACAGAAAAGCAGTATCAGGAAGGAAGTAATGGCAAAGCTACAAGTCTGAGACAAGAGAACAACTCTAGACATGGTTTTGGAAAAAAAAAAAAAAAAAAAACAAAGGAAGATCTCAATTGATAATAACTAAAATAGATTGTGGCAAAGAATATGGAGACGTTACTGGGGGAAATGCAGAGCGCATCCACAAGCAGGTGCTAACTAAGTACATAATAAAGAACATAGGTCTAGATTTCAGGGGAGAAGTCAAAGTTGTTAGTATAAACCTAGATGATGGCATCATATCAATAGTTTTTAGACCTAAGGGGCTAGGTGCAATAAGTAAGGAAAGAACACACATAAAAACAAGGAATAAATAAACAAGAGTTTTTTTTCTTTTTTGAATTCTAACAGATACTGAGTAAAGGAATATAGAAGAGTCTATAAAACAAATGGCCAATGAAATGGGAAGAAAATTATAGTTATCATGGAAACCAATGAGGTATATCAAATAAAACCAATGGTGACCAGGTTTGAATTATTATTAACAAGTTGAATTATTATTAACAAGTTGAAAAATGAGGAAAAATACTTAACAACATGCAAGCCAGTGATGCCTTTGACAAGAGCACTTTGGATATGCCAGAAACTCAGTCACTGATGGCTGAGGAGATAAAGGGGATGAAAATATGTTTTAATGGAGATGTAGAAGCAGTAATACTTTCTATACAAAAGTCTTCTGAGAGGTTAGAGGATACAAATTTGCAAAGGTAGAGTTACATTTGCCTGGCAGGGAAAGGTAAGTGCCAAGTAAGATGCTGAGTTTAGCAGGGTGGTGGCGGCGCACACCTTTAGTCCCAGCAGCTGGGATTTATGTGAGTTCAAGGCCAGTCTAATCTACATATCAAGTTCCAGGACAGACCAAGCAGTTACATGGAAAAACCCTGTCTTGCACAGGCAAGCAAGCAAGCAAGCAAACAAACAAGAAGATGCTGAGTTTAGTGGACTGGGTATACATTGTACTAAATAGTGTGATATAGAGAAATTCTAAATGAAGTCATTAGGATACATCGTCTTTGTTCTGTTTTTGTCCTTGTTTGTTTTGCAAAAATTCTAGAGTGGACTGCCACTTGTTATGATGGAGTCTTTAAAGTAGGACAAGTGAGAAGGGATGGTAAATTTCCTCCAGCAGTATCTGATTGTGGAAAGAAATGCAGTAGGAGAGGATAGGTAAATCTTTTCAGATTTAACAGGGAAGAGTTAAATTATAAGAAACATTTCTAAGGGAATGGTTATATTAATGGTGTAATCTGAAAAAAAAACATAAAAAATGAATAACTACAGAGGAGGGAGTTAAGTATGTCTCTCAGATTCCAAGTGTCTATGAGTTCTCTCAGGCCTAAAATAATGCCTTCAAGGCCCAGTCCAATGTCTCATTCATCAAAGAGCTTCCATAAATGTTTCAGAAACAGATTAAATCTAAGACTGAGCCTAAGACTATTTCTACTAAGCACTCACTGAACCAGACGGTCCATCGCTGGCACTCTGACTTCGTAAAGCAAATCTAAAGCTAAGCTCTTACTGATGCTTACAGCACAGTATTAAGCTCAGTTACAGCATATTGACTTTATTATGTGATCATGGCAAAAGAAAGTGGCTTAGGAAATTCATCTTGAAAGGGTTACCTACAATCTCAAACTGATTTACGATGTAATATCCAAAAATGTGTACTCAATCCAAAAGAAAAGGGATAGTTTGGAAAGGCAAAGAGAACGGTAAACCTCTTAAGTCTGTTGTACAAACTATGCTACGTCATAGTCATCACCAAATGAGAACAATCTGTAGCAAATGCCAGATTCGATCTACGTTCTTTTGGAGTACAGAACATATGTTCTTCGTGTTGTATACATCTGTGAAGAAATTAAATATAGCATTTTAGGAGATCTTTTTACTTTCTGAAGTTAAAAAAAAAATATTGCTCTTTAGTGGCTACAGGTTAAAATGCTTCAAAATATTATTTCTTGCTTTGGAAGAGCAGGTAAGTGATTCCGTTAAGTGTGACATATAAAAGATTTTTGTTAAAGCTTACAACCAGTTATTGGAAACCTGTTACATTACTCAGTATTTTCACATTCTATATATCAACTATTGCCTTCTAAACCATTTCCTGCATTTTTAAAAACTCTTAGAAAGTATGTGTCTTGAGCTGGAGAGATCGATCAGTGGCTAAACACACACACTGTTCTTGCAGAGACCTGGTGGAAGGAAGCAGTAGTGGAAGACAACTTATAATGGCTTACGACTCCAGATCCAACTCTGTAGGCACCGGAATGCACATAGTCACATAAAGTCACACAAGCATGTATCAGAATAAAAATAAACCCCTTTTAAATAGGAAGAAGGGAAGTTAATTTTTAAAAAGAAGTATTGTACATCAGCTAAATTACAGATAGAAGACTTCTCAATCTTCAGGTCAAGTTAGTTAAGGCAAGAGCACATGACATGATAGGAATGGAGGAATCAGTGGACATATCCACGCAAGTTCACAACCACAAGATAGACCTATATGGTGAAAATACCTAAGAGACTTGAGTTTGCTCATTTCTTTACCTGTAATCCTCCGCCACACTCTCCAGGGAGAAATAATAATAGTACTACAAACGATATGTGAAGATTCAAATCCCAATGCTGACATTTCCTAGCGAGTTGGCTAAACCTATACATGCTGCTTAACCCTTCACACCCAAGCCTCATAGCAATAAAATGTAAACACAAATAAAATCACAACACAGGATTACCAGCACAAGGCTACCATTAGCATTAATTGCATTTTGTTATTTGCCAAAGAGAAATAGCACTGGGAACCTAAATGCTGATTATTGAAGCTTACAACAAATGTAATAAGATTCACAATCTACTCCTTAAGCAGACACATTTGACTTGCTGAGTTTTAAGCCCAAATCTACCTAACATAGTTAAGTAACGATATGGAAATCTATGATCCCTGACTAGTTTTATTTTTTAAGTAGACCAGAAGAGCTGTGGCTCTTTCGCACATGGCCTTAAACCCAGGCTGACATACTATGCATGCTGAATTTTTAACAAAGCCTTAGGATATCCTATTCTCATCGGTGTTGTGTGTGTGTGTTGTGTGTGTGTGTGTATGTGTGTGTGTGTGTGTGTGTGTGTGTGTGTGTAGAGAGAGAGAGAGAGAGAGAGAGAGAGAGAGAGAAAGAACACTATCTACTGACTCTTATATTTGCTCCAGAAAGCTACTTTAGACTTTTATAAAAGAAATGTTTTCCTGTCTCATTTTTAAAATGAAATTTTGGCATATTAAATTTGGGCATGTTTCATAGGACAAACATTTGATAATGAAACATTCAATGTTTTAGCTTGGTTACTATGTAGACATGTCAATTTAAGAACAAATAACATACCTATAACTATAGATACATAAAGAAAGGGAGGTACTCCTGAAGACACATCTCAGAGAATGGGTGGGGGCTTGAGTTCCACTAAAATGTATTCATTCTCAATAACCTCTTAGCTCGCCCACAAAATTGGTTTTAAGGACACAACAAGTACTCCACTTATTTCGGCCAGACAAAATATAGGTAGGTGGGAAATCCAAACAAAGATGCAGAGAGAAGGCAGGCAGAGTCAGTGATATGCCACATAGTCACTGAATGGGTAAGGTACCAACTGCTATGCTGCAGCATCAAGGCAATATATAGATTAATAGAAATGTGATAATTTATAAGAGAGCATGCCAGTAATATGTCTGAGCATTGTCAAACAATTACAATTCAATATCAGCCTCTGAGTGACTATTTTCATAAGCAGTTAGGCAGATCTGGTGACAGAGAAAACCTTCTGCCTATATCTGGCATGCCAACATGGAACTCTGGATTTTGATTTTTCACATAAGACCTGAGAAAGCTGAAAAAAAAAAAAAAAAAAAGGTGGACTGGAGGTTCTGGAACACATATACAGAGACAGCATCCTGTTTCTGTCTCATGCAGGCCATGGTGCACAGACAGTCGGCATTCAGGCTTGAGCACAGCATGGCAGATTTCCGCATACCCATAGGCATTTCCAGCACACTACATGGCAGATTTAGCTTTTGCTCATATAAAAAAGGCTTATGGGCAGTGTGCTACAAGCTGCTTGGTGGCAGAATACATCAGAGTTGGGGGCAGTGAGCAAGGCTATGAGAGCTGGCATGTTGGAAAGCCAAACATGACAGAGCCACACCCATTTAGCATTTTAAAATACTCTCCTGGCCAGAAAATGATTACAGATTCCCAATAAGGTCAGATTCAGACAAAAAGGCCTTTAAATGGGTCACAGTGTTTGAAAAATGTACATGAGCTTCAGAGAGAGAGGGCAAAAAGGATAAAGTCATAAATCAAAAAAATAGTTTAGGAATAATAAACTGCGGCCCTTAAAGGAGAAACAGACTAATACAGCTAGGATTTAACTGTAATTCTAAAATTTCCCAGGATCTCCATAAGATTACCAGTGTTCTGATGAAGGGCATGGGGGAACCTTGGTGATTCCATGGCAGGCGAAGGTGATCGAGGCAGAGGGACAAACATGCCAGGCAGACAGAGCTTAAGTGAGAAGTTTTTTTGGGGGATGGGGGGAGAGAAGGCTAAAGAGATACAGAGACCAAGAGAAATCAGAAGAGACAGAAAAGAAAGAGTTCCTGTCTATCCCAGGGGAACAGCAGGAGAGAGTGAGAAAAAGAAGACCAGAAAGAGAGCAAAAGTGGGCAGAGGTCTTTCTTTTAAAGGGTCCTTTGCACCTGAGTAGACTACACAATCATGGAACCCTGGGCTGACCAGGGCACTGCCTGAGTGCATTCTTACAGGTGACAGGGGCAGGCCAGCATAATGCCTGAATCCATACAGACAGCACCTCCAATAATCAGGAAGTGGCTTAGAAAACTATATACACATTACCAAAAAATGGATTATAGATTCATCTTTGTTTAGAAGATATGGTTATAATTTGTTATTGATCAGGCAATCTTTTTCTAATGGAAATAAGAAATTTATATAGAAGTGATGGGGAAAAAGGGTAGATTATTAAATCTACTTTATTTCAACAAATAACTATTGATCTTACATATTTGACATTTGTATTGATTTTAGCTTATTGATACAAATATAAAGTTAATTTTGTTATACTATGTATATATATCTACTCTTGCTTAAGGCATTGTATTTATACAGCTCAATTAAAAATGTAAAATTAAGAAAATACAGAATAGTCACTATAATTGTCAAAATTATAGTCATGTTAGTTAGGTTGTCTAGGTATACAAAAATTTATTTCAGAAAGATAGGCAATCTTCAAACACTTCAAAGACCTACAGAACTTAAGACTTAACAGTGAGACAGGTCTGCTCCTGGCAGCACCAATTACTGATGGATGATGGGTATTGAAGAAACCTGTTATGGAGTTTGCCTTTAATGTAGCAAGGCTGGCTATTTGGGCAAGAAACTACTCTTGCCTGAAATGCTTGATTGTGTGCTGTATAAACTGGACATGGACGACACACAAGAAAGTGACTACTGAACTTACCAAGATAATACAGGATAGTCCTTTAGGTTTCCTGACACACAAAGGAAACTGACAGATATTCTACAGGACACGGAAGAAAGCAACTGACAAACTTTGCCAGTACAAGGCAGATCTTCAAGTTTCCTGCTTCACTGAGAAGTATGCCAGATACCCTAGGCCTGTAGGCTAAAGACGGATGCCCCAATGTTGCAGAGAAACTTGGGGTGACTGTCCAGGCAGCCAGATGTCTGTGTCATTTCTAGAGTTTGGGGAGTTGCTTGCAATGTGCTTACTGTTTGCTTAGGTACTATTATATCCTTCTGGAGTTTTTGATAGAGTTGAAGATTAGATACAATTTTACTTGGTTATAATAAAAGATAAATTAGTTATAAAACTCCAGACTCTCAGACAGGCTAGATTATAGAGCATTTTCTTTAATTTTGCCAAATACAAATATAACTAAATATTATAATTTTAATTCTTGCTTGATAATTATTTTGTTATATATAATTTTACAACATCAAAGTTAAAACCTTTCTTTTTAATTAGACAGAAAGGGAAAGATGATATGAGATGTCCTTCTCATAGCTGTGAATACACATTGCTTTTATTGGTTGATGAATAAAGCTGTTTCAGCCAATGGCTAGACAAAATACAGCTAGGTAGGAAACCAAACAAAGATGCAGAGAGAAGGAAGGCAGTGTCAGGAAGATGCCATGGAGCTGCCAATAAGATAGGATACGAGAACAAAGCCATGGCCATGTGGTGATACAAAGATAATAGATTAGTAAAAAAAATTGGTTAATATTTAGCCTCAGAGTGAGTATTTTGTAAATGGCTATGGGACCAGACAGAACACGTAAAAACCTTCAACTACAAGAACGATATTATTTTGACTTAAAAAGACCTAACTTGATGAAGAAAGTGTCTTGAATTAGTAATAGGATACTGCAGTGGCACAATAGGTTAGCTTGCAGTACTTACACAACAGTGAATCAGTAATAATTCAAGGTGATTAGATTCATTTTGGTTTGCTCAGGACTTTCCTGGGTCGATCACTGAAACCCCAGGTCAGATAAACTGAGATGGTTGATCAAGCAACATGTGCTTAAAGATATCTTACATCTTTCTTTTTAAATTTATATGTGTTTTTTATTTTATGTACATTGATGCTTCGCCTGTATGTATGTTTGTGCTGGAGATACAGGCAGTTGTAAGCTGCCATGTGGGTACTGAGAATTGAACCCGGGTCTTCTGGAAGGAACGGCATGTGCTCTTCACCTCTGAACGACCTCTCTATCCTAACACAACTTCAACTGCCACCATTAAAATGCTAATTGTGCTATAAAAATACTCTGTGTACTTAAGTCAAGATTGGGGCACTAAATATAATGAGAGAGTACCCACTTAGCTAGCAGAAGGCCTTGGGTTAATCCTTAAATGTCAAAAAAAATCTGGTTACAGGGAGTCAACATCCAAAGAGGGTAGAGTATATAAAGTCTTGATTAAGAGCAATTAATGGCAAATTCTTTCCTGCTGCCCCTGACCAATATGGGTGTGTCTATATAACGAACAATCTATAATAAAGACCTCAAAAACGGTATAAACTCATATCATTATTAAATACAGAGGAAGAGAAAACAAAACAAAAGGCTAGAAGAAAATTTTAAGCACACAAGCAATTACAATTTCATTAGGAAACTTAAGCTTCCAGCTTCTGAGTCAGATGTCGGGACCATTACTACAAGTGTATCACTACTCAGACTTCTCTGAAGTTACTTGTACTTGGTTTGAACAAAACTCTGTGAGTCACTAAGCATGAATTTGGGTGGAGAAGCCTCTGAAAAGGGAGAATGACATAAATACTGTATTTATATATGAAACTCTAAAAATAAAATTAATGAATTAGTAACTGATACAAATGACAATGGCCAATGCAGTATCTATTTTGTATTTCTTGACTACTCCAATTTCCTATACTACAGAAATTAAAAAGAAAAAAAATACATGTAAAGTTACTAAATTAATATATTTAAAGCAGAGAAATGTAAGTAAAATTATACAGGAAAGTATGAAACAAAATAGTTTCTACAGTGGTTAAAGGACTTCTGATAAAATCCTTAATTCCCTGGTATTCGAGACATCTTCTAGCTCATAATTGATAAGGTTCCTATGATAATTAGAAATATATTCACATACAGTTAATACAGACAGCACATGTAACTTCAACCATTTACAGTTTTGAAATATTCAGCTTTTTTGGTCTAAAAAGATGAGTTAGTGGTTAGACACATCACTTCTATAAGCATATACACACAAAACCATCTCCTAATATTATTACTTATGCCTCTTCAAGTTTTAAATAATCCTCATTTACAGAAAAGCAATTTATCTCCTAAATTAAAAAATATTTCACACCATAACCTGCCATAAAGGGTTCCTAACATTAAAGAACTTTACAGAACTACAACACATTTAAAGATGAGATGAACAGGATATTTAAAAGTATTTTAAAGGAGGTCAAGTCTGACCTCTGGGCCATGAAGCACTACATTAACAGCTCTGTGGAAAGAAAAATGATAAGGTATGAAATGAGTGCTCAGAAACGAGGACCTTATCAGCGAGAATGGGATTCAAGCCTGTAAGACAAATTGCTCAGCGAGGCAAGTCACCTTCCTGCTGTGAGGAGGATAGAGCTGCATTTCCAATACCACTGACTATCTCCGTCATCACATTGCCTGGCTTGCTATCATACAGTCAAGAAATGGCTCCTAACTCTGAAGCATCTCCCACTTATTTTGAATACATTCTTTCAAAGTCACCAACTAAGATAATTATCTTTGTCCTTTAACTGACAAATGCAGTGTTAAGAATAAAAATCTTTAAAGGATTTAATATGAATTACTGAGAAATGACCCTTCAAAGAAGGTCAGATCTGTAATAAATTGTTATTTAAATCATTTTAAGTTTGCTTAATTTTTGTAAGTAAAATTTTTACTATAAAATGCAGAAGTTATATACTGCGTTGCTTTAGCAGCATACCTGAACAGTGATGGACTGTTTCAAAAGTTCTTCTATAAAGCTCCAATTTGACTCCATCTGTCTCTGAAAAGAGAAAACATGGCTGAATTGAAACTAGTACTCTTGTTGATATGCATATTTAAAGTTGTGGCACAACTGTGAAGCTCTGTTGTTAAAAATACCTTTGTAATTTCTTACAATAAAAACTTGGCTGACATACTTAAAGAAATAAACCTGAAGTTATTCTAATCCAATAGAAACCATACCTGGTCTTATTTTATAAAAGCAGTAATTCTATAGGTTTATAGACATTTTAATACTTAATTTGTTGTTATATATAATCTAACTGAAAAGATTACAACACAGCGATATACATTTTTAAAGTTTACATGCCAGTCTTCCCTTTTGTGAAAGGAGGGGGCGGATTACTGAGGTTTTAATAAGGATCAGGAAAAACAAATAGATGTTTATTCAGGGAGAAATAACTTACAGACGAACACCAGCAGGTTCCTGGTCCCAAGGATGCCTCCCGCTGTACTCCTGTCCCCGTGGGGCAACCAAGAGAGCTCCTGGGGCCCCCTCCTCAGACTTAGTTCCCCCAGGTAACATCCACCCCTGTCCCCACCCCAATGGGCATGGTCTGTGCCACAGGTGTGGACAAAGTGAGTATTTCACTACAGGGGGGTCATTTAGACACAGGGTTTCTCTATGTAGCCTTGGCTGTCCTGGAACTCACAAGAGACCCTCCTGCCTCTGCCTCCTGAGTACTGGAATTAAAGATGGTGCCACCAGTGTCAGGCCCTATTCTTCTTACATGAGATTTTCCTGTGTTTTATTTGTAATATACAGAAGATAGTCTATCTTATTAAAGCTTTCATGTAGTTTTATAAAGAAAATTTCATGTTTTCATTTAACGAATGGTCATCTATCTGGTAATTCCAATTCTATTCACGACTCTGTACAGCAAGGAAGAGCATTGTAGTGGACTTTTTAACAGCTTCTTCAGCAAATCCTACCAGCGTGCGACACCACAACGGGCTCCACAGCCTCTCAAAGCCTCACTTTCTTGGAGGATGCTCTCTCAGCATACTCAGTTCTTAAAGACTGAGTGAGATTCATGGACACTGGTGAAAACCAGAAGCAATGAAAGCACTTCCAAAAGGAAGCAAGTAGTTTTCAGTGCAGAAAAAGGATGAAAAGTAATTTAAACTTCAAAAAGCCAAGCCAGAGTCCTAAAGAGCAAAGGCATAGTATAGTGTAAACCTTTGATCCCAGCAGTCAGGAGGCAGATCTCTTTTATGTTCCAGGCCAGACTGGTCCACCAGGGTTCCAGGACAGCCAGGGACATAGGGAGTGGGTCTCGATCAATCAACAATCAAGCTACAGACCATCATGATAATATTTATAAAAAGAGACCAATGGATAAAAGGTATGTTTACTACTTGTGAACTTTAAAGGCTGGAAAATATTCACATAAGGTACTAGCTGTACTGAATCAGTACTTCCTAACCAGAAGGAGCACAGGAACAGCAGTAGTCAGCAACTAAGATAGCCTTTTCTGGTGTCTGCCTCTTGGTCTGAATTATTTACATAGTTCTGTCTCCCCACCATAAAGGGGAGGGTCATCAACAGACTACCAGTCCTAATATGACAATGTCACATCCATGAAGCTCCCATCTTGACAGCACTCTCTTGTTAATTTAATTGAGGAAAAATGCCCCTATTGTGAGCAGGCAGGCCTGAAGCCCACAGGATGGGAAATTTCTGCCAAAATGCAATTTTTATTCCCAACTAAGACTTCAGGAACTGCCTCTAAGTGAGAACTTGACCAATTCCTTTATGGAAGACCCCGAGTCAGGAACCACCTAGATAATGTCCTTAAAAAATAAATAAAATTCTACAACTCTTAGAAACTGACTGAGATATGTATTGTTTCATTTCACTACCTTTTTTTGTTGTTGTTGTTGTTATGTAACCATTATTAAAATAATGACTTAGTTACTACTGGAAAAAACAGAAAACGACAAACCCAACCAACCAACCAACCAACCAACCAACCAACCAACCAACCAACCAAACACACAAGCAGTCCTCTCTGAGGCATTAGAATATCAAAGCCTGAAAGGAAGGCCTTCATTTGGAGACTGACCTATCACACTAGTTTGAGGATAGGCCAGAGCTGAGGCTGTTAAAGCCGTGGAGACTCAGGGCAGGGTTTGCTCAAGCTCCACAAACCAACAGTGTGACTCTGGGTCAGCTAAGCCTTGAGGCTGAGATCAACCACTTGAATATTAACAGGTCATGCCTACGAAACAGAGGCCCAAGAAACTATGAATACTGAAGATGGAGTAAAACACTGGTCAAGACTAAAGTGAGTCCTGTCACACATTGATGCCAGAAGACTAGAATGACTGACTCCTCCTGAAAGAAAACACAAACCTCCCCATTTGCTATGCCACCTGTTCTTTGTCCTATGTACTTCTTAGCTGTCCTAGTCGGCTTTCTAATGCTGGGAACACCATAACCAAAAGCAGCTTGGGGGGTGCTGTGGAATGACCCTTCTGTATACTGTGAATATGTATCACTCTCACTGATTAACTAAAAAGCTGACAGACCAGCAGCCAGGCAGAAGTACAGGCGGGACAGCCAGACACAGAAAATTCTGGGGAGTAGGGGAGAGTCAACGGAGTTGCCAGCTAGATGCAGAGGGAGCAGGAGATCGATGTGTCATGCTAATAAAGTTACCACCATGTGGCAGAGCATAAATAAGAGATAGGAGTTAACTTAAAATGTAAGAGCTAGTTAGCGAAAAGCCTGAGCTATTGGCTGAGCATTTACAATTGACATAAGCCGCAGAGTGGTTATTTGGAACTTGCGATAGGGACTGGAAAACTGAGTGCAGGGAGGGGAGACGTTACTCATCTTACAGCTTGTAGACCATTATGAAGATAAGAGAATGTCACCACCAGGGCCAAGTTATCCAGGACACGATGACATAATTCAGACGTTTGTTTTACAACTGGATCATGTTAATGAGTACTTTTCAATTGTCTTATCAAGCCATTTAAATCACAAAATGTCAGAGTAGTATACTTCTTACCAAAGAATTTCAACAGTGTGGGCTACATTATGGCTATAAGTTAAATAAACTATGTATCAAAAGAATGTGGAAGAGAGAAATCTTACAAGGATCCACCCCTAGACAAAGAACTACAAGCAACTGGTGACTGCTAGGAGGGAGAGTTGGCCTTTTCCTGGTATGAACCCGGTCTGTCATCAAACAGCAAGTGGTCAGTTATTGAAGCATATGCACACAAGCATCATCAGCAAGACGTACATATTTATATGCAAGTATACATGTAACAATAATCAAAACAGAAAACTTTTCTTTAAAAAGAGGTAACTACCATGCCCAAATTCAATATGAGAATACAGTACCAAAAGAACATAATTTACTTGCATAAACTAATTTAAGCATGATAGCATTGTTCCTACATTATCTCCATTGTTCCATATTATCTCACCATAATAATGCCCACATACCTAATTCTAAAAGCCAAGGCAAGTACCAGACATCTGGGACTACGTGTTCTACTTTTTTCCCCCATCATTAAAAAGCAAGGCAGCCATCTAAGCTTTATAGGTAACAGCACCACCAGAAACAAACTCACTTTCCATCTCCAGCAGACTACATTTGGACATATGCAACTCTCTTGTTAAGATTATATTTCATTGCTTTTATTTGGTTGCCATTTCAAATGCTTCAAAAGAAGCATGCCTGATGATTGATTACCCCATGTTCTTGGTAAAAGCACAGTCACAACTGACTTGCAATACTTCACAATTTCAAATTATGTTTGGTTGTAAAATAGATTGACAGGGATTGTAAGAGAATAACAAACTCACGTCTAAATAGAGAACAACTTTGAACAGAAATGAATGAAAAGCTAGAGTTTCTACTATGATAATCATAACCAAGATACCATATTTTTCTTAGTGGCTTAGAAAAAGATATTGGTTAATTTTCTAATTAATTATCCAAATTACAGAAACTTTTAAAATAAAATCACATCTGAAACTTTCCTAAAATGTAAAGCTTTCCTAACAAACTTTGAGAAAAGTTGAAACCACAAATTCTGTCCACAATATTTCTCTGGTGAAAATCATGTAACTAACCACTATGACTTCGTATCATCCCTGCCACATTATTATTATTCTTCAGCGGAAAAGAGCACACTACTGTGTAACCATGTTCTATGGGACAGCTGGCAACATCAATGTATTATAAGGAATTTAAAAAGCATTAAGAAAATTTTCAAACTTATGATTTATACATATCCCAGATCCAAATTAATATCTGTTTATAAATGCTGTAAAGAAATCAACCAACATACCTTCATAGTAATAGATAAGAATGACCTAATTTACTAATGAGGTAACTTGGGAAATAAAATTGAAAATCAAATTAAATGTCAGCTGCAATAAATGGATTATCTATGGCAAACTGGAGCACATAGTTATGCCACCAAGATCTACTTCTGAGAATAAAACTTTTGTAGAACTCCTTAAAAAAAAGTCAAGTTTTTATCTAAGTCACAAAATAAAGTGACCCTTGATCACTATGTATCTCTATTTCATTATCTGTAAAATAGATACATCATTTTCTCTCCTACTTTTTAACACACTAAAAAGTAAATAGTCATTGCGATATTAAGTATACTGTAAATGCAATATGCATAATAAAAACTACTACTAATGGAAAGGCTATACTATTTCTTTAAAAGCCACAACAAAGTTCAAAAATTTTGGAAACTCTGAGAATATGTCTAAAAGTAATTTTTATTTTACATGTACATATATATATTGTAATTATTTTTATCACAGAGAAGCTTCCATTTTCAAATGTGGTCAGTTCCTTTAAAAATCCTTCCACATTAAAAAATATTGTAGACAATATTTTTTAAGTATTTTTTAAGAATTTTAAGTATTCTGGCAAAAGAAAATCACAGAGTAACAAAATTAAAAGACACATTCATTCACTATCTTGACTCCACACTAATAAAAGCAATAATATCCAGAGCTCACAGAATGGTTAACAGCAATGACAGAACAACATCGGGGCTCTCTAGAGGTAAGTATCAACCACTACTGAAATATAGTACCCACTACAAACAGCATTACTATAGCTCAAACAAATATTAATAAAATTAAAGCATACCCTTTGAAGCAAAACAAGTACAATGTATTTCATATTGATCCTCTTATCAACATTTATTGTGATACCTAATACCACTCAGAAGTGCTTGACAAAGAACTACATTTACATACACTGATTAAAATGAGAAATGTGTTCTCAGAGGAATTACGTAGAACAGAAAGAGAAACAAAAAAGCTTAGGTTGGGACTTTAGAATTATATGCAATCTTTTACTTCTCTTAACGTTGTTCTAATATTCTAATAATTAAATGATGTTAAACATTAGTATGCATTTCACAAAAGTACTTAATAATGGGCCATAAAAGGAATTACGACAACTGCTTAAATTTGAGTATTTATTGTATAGCAGCAAAGCAAACTCTCATGAACAGAACCAAAGGACATGTAGTTCATCTGTGTCAGTTTATTCTACTTATCCTTCAAAAGAAAAACAAAAACGGCCACCTAAATTGCTATACTGAGTGAGGCACACATGAACTTCTTACAGCATAACTTAGTCTTGAAATTTTCTTAAATAACTTTTGTTAGTAAAGGAGATATTTGGAGGACATAGATGACACCTCAGAGATCAAGTTGTTTAATGTTTCAAAGGACAAACCTGCCCACTCTATCAAGGAACACATTTCATAAGTGTGATAGTTTGAATTAATTGGCCCCATAAGTTCATCAGGAGTGGGACTATTATTAGGAGATATGGCCTTATTGGAATAGGTGTGGCCTTATCAGAGGAAGTGTGTCCCTATGGGGGTGGGCTTTGAGGTCTCCTATGCTCAAGCTATACACAGTCAGTTAACTTCTTGTTGCCTGTGTATCAAAAACTTAAAATTATTAGCTCCTTCTCCAGCACCATGTCTGGCTTCAGGCTGCCATGACCCACCATGATGATAATGGACTAAACCTCTGAACTGTAAGCTACCCAATTAAACTTTTTCCTTTATAAGAGTTTGTATGGTCGTGATACCTCTTCACAACAACAGAAACCCAACACAGCATAGAATGATTTCCCATACCTCCAGAGGCTGAAACCAAGGAATATTTTAGTCATAGAGATTCAGAAACCCCGAATCAGATTACTAAATAAGGATCTACAGAGTTGAGACCTAAAACCTGCCTGCTTTATTTGGGGGGCTGGATTTTGAGGCAAGACTCTACCCCACAGCCCAGGCTGACCTAGAATTCACTATGCAGCACAGGCTAGCCTTGAATTTGTGTCAAACCTCATTTCATTGAACTGATATGTTGGTATAATCCTGATGTTTTCTGAGAATGGAAGGAGTTATACACCTCTAAAGAAATGTTATGCAAAAGAAAGAGTTTTAAAAGAAAATTCTCTTAAAATTAAGTGTATATGTGTGTGGGTTTGAGCACCATTGCAACTACCTGCAGCAGACCCAAAGAATACAGCAGATCCCCTGGAGCTAAAGTTACAGACAGTGTGACCCTCCCAGTGTGGACGCAGGGAATTAAACTCAGGTTCTCTGCAAGAGCAGCATGTGTTCTTAACCACTGAGCTGATCTCCACAACAAAGACAAACTGTCATTTTATTACATACAAAACCAACCAATTCATTTCAGGGAGACATATGTATGTGTGCCCTTTGACACTCTTGAAGAATTTGTTAACCAGAAAGGACCTTTGGAGGAATGCAAAAACTCTGATTTTTCCATGAAGAAACAGAGGATCAGAAAATCTTGAACAGTTCAATCAAACTCTAGACAAGTGTCACATGTAGAGCTAAGATTGGAGAGACAGAGTCTTCTACAAATTGCCTTCCAGTTATCAAATCACAAAAATGTGAACTTCACTAACTCTTCAAGTTTAGTAGATGTTTACAAAAACATTATACATACATAGAAAACAATTTGCTTCCCCATGACCTGAGTTTTTATTTACTACTCATTTGCTTTACATTTGTCTTTAAAAAACTAATAGTATACAAAAATTAAAATCAAAAGCAAATATAATTCTTACCTGTTCATCTGATACACCATGGCGATCAATATGGTACAATGATGCTACATGAACACTAATCCACCAGCTAAAGCCTAATGGATCCTTGGTCTGGAGTAGAGAAACAGAAGGTCTTCTTTTGTCACTTGATTTTTCAAAAAGTGTTTTAAGAAGTTTATTCAACCAATTCCAAAATGACTATAGAAACAAAAAGAAAATAATTCTGTTAAATTAAGACACTATTCTAATGACCTTTGACTTAAAAGCTTTTCCTGTTTATAATGAAGTACACATACAAAACTGAGCATCAATTATGAACCCTGATGTGTTTTTTTTTATTTTACAGGTGTCTTTTGTCAACATCTAATAGAACATTATGAAAGTTTATCTTCTAAATATATCATCTGTTAATCCTCACAGGGAATGATTAATCAGACTTTAGAGAACCCCAAGTAACTCCCTGCCCCACAGACATCCAAAACTCCCTAAGAGCCCACTCAGCATACTCCCAACTGCCCACAGCTCCTCATCACCATATCCAGGATCATAACTCAGGTAAAAGCCCCCGCTAGTTTGCCAGAGGTCACAGGAGCACCCAAGACCTCACGTAAGATACCTTGACCCATGCCTGCAGACCATCACCATTTGCTTGCAACCCACTCAGCCTACCAACAACTCCCTCTGTCCTCATCACCTTATATGAGCCCACAATACAGGTGGAAGCACCTTGCTTTACCAGAGGTCATGATGGCACTCATAAACCCAAAGTAAGATCCCTGCCCACAGAACACCCATACTCCCTTACTGCCTGACCAAACTATTTCCCCAAATCACCCTCTCTCCTCATCATTATATCGTAGCCCACAAATATCAAGGAAACACCTACTTCACCTGAGACCAACAAAATCTCAGGCCACTGTGGCCAGAAAACCAAAGAAGACAGAAACCAAGGTAAACAAAACAAACAAAAAATCCCACCAATCTAACAAAGACAAACTTAGAGCTCAGCACCTAGACCTATAATTACCCCAAACCCAGATGCCTAGACAAAGCATAAAAACATAATCAACACCAGCCAGAATAATACAGCTGAAACATAAGCAAACAATATTAAAATGAACTTTCTATGGATGATAGAGGTCCTAAAAGGAGGAAACAAATTCCTAAAAGAAAAGGAAGGAAAAACAAAACAAAACAAAATACTGAAGGAAATTAGTAAATCCCTTTAAAAAAAAAGCAAACAAACAATTGAAGGAAATGAATAAAACTGTTCAACACTGAAAAATTAACAGAAGCAATAGCAAAAACTCAAATTGAAGGAACACTAAAGATGGAAAATCTAGGTAAGCAAACAAAAACTATAGATGCAAGCATCATCAACAGAACACAAGAAATAGAAGAATCTCAGGTGCTGAAGATACAATAGAAGAAATGGATACATTAGGTCAAAGAAAATGATAAGTCTATAAAATTCCTGACATAAAACACCAAGGAAACACAGGATACTATAAAAAGGCCAAACCTAAGAATATAGAAATAGAAAGAAAAGAATCCCAGCTCAAGGACAGAAAATATTTTTTAATAAAATCACAGAAGAAAATTTTCCTAACCTATAGGACATGACTATAAAGGTACAAGAAACATACAGAGCACCAAACAGATTGGAACAGAAAAGAAAGTCCCCTCAAAACAATAATCAAAATACTAATCATACAGAACAAAGAACAAATATTAAAAGCTTCAAGGGAAAAGGGACAAGTAGCATATAAAGTCATATATATTAGAATTATACCCAAATTCTCAACAGACTCTAAAGGCCAGAAGGTCTGGACTTATGTCATACAGACTCCATGAGACCACAGATGCCAGCCCAGACTCAGCAAACTTTCAATCACCATAAATAGAGAAGATATTCCATGACAGAGTCACATTTAAACAGTATCTATCCACAAATTCAGGCCTACAGAAGGTTCTAGAAGAAAAATTCAAATGAAAGGTGGTTAACTACACCCATGAAAACATAGGAAATAATCTCACACAAGGAAATCCAAAATACACACACACACACACACACACACACAGACAGAATGGATATGAAAACAAGATCAGAGTACATAGTTGGAAAAAGATTTTCCATGAATTGGAAAGGAAGAAGTTAAGGTATCATTATTTGAAGCTGTGACCCCAAAAATTATACCAGGGAACACCTACAGCTGATAAACACCTTTACTGAAGTGGCTGGATAGAAGACTAATTAAAAAAGTTCAGTAGCCCTCCTACACACAATGACAAATAGACTGAGAAAGAAATCAGGGAATCAACATCCTTCACAATAATCACAAATAATGTAAAATATCTTGTGGTAACTGTAACCAAGCAAGGGAAAGATCTGTATGACAAGAACTTCAAGTCTTTAAAGAAATTGGAGAAGATATCAGAAGATGAAAAGATCTCCAATGCTTATGGATCAGTAGCATTAACATAATAAGAACGACCATCTTATAAAAAGCAATCTACAGATTTGGCGAAATTACCATCAAAATTCCAAAATAATTCGTTACAGACCTTGAAAAGTCAATACTTAATTTCATATGGAAAAATAAGAAGCCCAGGAGAGTTAAAACAATCCTGTACAATAAAAGAATTTGATTTCAAATTGCACTACAGAACTATAGTAATAAAAGCTGCCTGGAATAGAAATGAAAACAGGTTAGTCAATGAAATTGTATCAAAGACCCAGATGCAAATCCACACATGTATGGACATGTGAATTTGATAAAGAATCAAGAAATACACAATGAAAGAAAGTATACAACAAATGGTGCTGACCTACCTGGATGTCAGCATGAGACATGCAAATTGATCTGTAACATATGGCACAAAACTCAAGTCCAAGTGGATCAAAGACCCCAACATAAAACTAAGATACAGTGAACCTGGCAGAAGAGATAGTGGGCGATAACCTTGAACTCACTGGCATAGGAGACAACTTCCTCAACAGAACAATGATTGCACACACTAAGATTCACACTCAGTAATTGGGACCTTATGAAACTGAAAGCTTCTGTACAGCAAAGAACACCATCAATGGGATAAAGTACCTTCCTACAGAATGGGAAGATTTTCACCAACTGACAAATGACAAAAGCTAATATCCAAAATATATAAAGAACTTAACGAAACTAAACATCAACAAACCAAATAATCCAATTAAATACTGGGGTACAGCTCGAAACAGAGAATTCTCAACAAAGGAATCTCTCTAATGGCTGAAAAACACTAAAGGAAATATTCAACACCCTTAGCCATCAAAGAAATGCGTATCAAAACTACTCTGAGATTCTACCTTACACCTTTCAGAATGACTAAAATCAGAAACACAAGTGACAGCTCATGCTAAGGAGGATGTGGAGCAAGAGGAACCCTCCTCCATTGGTGGTGGTAATGCAAGCATGTAAAGCCACTATGAAAGCCCTGTTGCAACAGATGGCAGCAGGTGGGAGCCAAACATTAGGTGGAGTCAAGGGAACACTACAGAAGCGGGGGAGAAGGACTGTAGACACAAGAGGGGTAAAAGGACATCAGGAGAATGGGGCCTACAGAATCACGCAAGCAGGGCTTATAGGAACTCACAGACTGAAAAGATAGACATGGGTCTAATCCAGATCCTGTGCATATAATTTATGCTTGTGTTGTAGCTTGGTGTTCTGTGGGAGTAGGGGTGGCTCTTACTCTTTCACTATGCTTAGGACCCTTTTCCTCCTAATGGATTGCCTAGTTCAGTCAGGATATGCGGAGTTTTGCCCAGTCTTAGTTAACTTGTTAGGCTAAGTTCAGAGGATATCCCTAGGAGGCAATGAGGGACACCATGAGAACAAAAACCCCTCAAATTATATGCACAGATGATGAGAAGAGCCCCAAGTCACTAGCACAGACCAGATCTTCAGCAAGGTCATAGAAGAAAAAATTTCTAAACTGAGGAAACACAAACCCATACCAGATACATTTTATTTGAGGCTTTTGTGAATGAGAGTATGTTCATGGTCTCTCTTTCTCTGACATTTGTTGTTGGTATACCTTACTTGTTGATTCTGTATCCTAACGATGCTGAATTTATCTTTTCTAGAAGTTTTCCAACAGAAATTTTGAGGTCTGTTACATAAAATATATTACCTATATAAATATATATATTGTGTGTGTGTGTGTGTGTGTGTGTGTGTGTGTAACCATGTCTGCAAACAGGTGTAGTTTTCATTCCCGAGGGGCAGTGCTCCTGCCAGGACACACAGCAAGCATTCAAACATTCCGATGAACAGAAGCTCAGACTTCCCCTTGGCTACTTTGTGTTTCTGATGCGCCTTAAGCCAACAGGCTGAGAAAGGAGTAATAGTGTTAGGAAGGGTGATTGATCCAGATTGCCATGGGGAAACTGGATTGCTTCTCTACAATGGAGGTATGAAAGATTATGTCTAGAGGGCAGGAGATACTTCAGGGCATCTCTTGGTCTTATGATTAAAGTCAATGGGAAACCACAACAGCGTAATCTAGGAAGGTAACAAAGGGCATAGATCCTTCAGAAATTAAGGTATAGTCACTCCTCCAGGAAAAGACCCTGCTGAGGTTCTTGCTGAGGATGGAGGAAATACAGAATGCAACAACGGTAGTGAAAAAATACTAGCTAAGGGGTTGGACAGATGGCTTAGCGGAAAAGAACACTGTCTGCCCTTCCAGAGGTCCTGAGCTCAATTCCCAGAAACTACATGGAAGCTCACATCCATCTATAAAGAGATCTGGAGTCCTGTTCTGGTATGCAGGTAGAACACTACACATAATAAATAATAATTTTAAAAAATAGCAGTTAAGGTCATAAGAACAGTTGCAGGAATATAACTGGCATGTTTGTCATATTTTGTCAAGAACGTATTTGAGCAGGTTACATGTATTTTCTTTCCTCAATGTAACATCAATTGAGAGAACATCAGTAGTTATCAAGTTTTGAGATACTAAAAGAATGTCCCTTAAGGGACATTGCCACCTATGCTAAAATATATAATGCATTTGCGGTTGTACATGGTTAGTTACATCATGTTAGGCATAATTATGAGATAAGGAGATATGATGGTGTGTCAAGTTGACAAGTAGACTTGTGATGGTTATTCTTGATTGTCAACTTGACTATATCTGGAATTAACTAAAACCCAAGCAGATGGGTAAACCCGTGAGAGATTTTCTTGACTGAATCTTTTGAGGACCTGCACTAAAGCCAGATCTTTTGAGGTGTGAAGATCTGCCTTAAATCTAGGCTGAATGTACTGGTGGCAGCCTATATAAACACAGAAAGGAGAAGCTCTTGCTCTTTGCCTGCTTGTCCTCATTCTCGCTATCAACTTCATGCCTTTTGTTGTACAGAGTCTACTTTGGAATTCTGGAATATATTGAAAGCCAGCTGAGACAGACTTCCAGACTCTTAGACTAAGTACTACTTACTGGATTCACAGTCTTTCCATCAGGGATATCTGGACCATAACCTATTAGCCACTCTAATAAATTCCATTCTTAATCAGAGACTTAGTCAATCAGTTTCTCAAAAGAATCTTGACTAATATACTATCTGACCAAAAACAAACAAAAGAGCCAAAACTAGGCATGTTAAATCTTCATTTGAGTTAGTCAAGGTTGCCCATGGTTTTTGCTACTACTCTAGATTGCCAGCACACCCCACCAGAGGAAAAGTACATCCCTACTGAAAACAACAAATTTGAAACAGAGGGGCCAGATGACCCAAGGTCCATCTGACTTGGGAGCCTCCTCCCTGAGGACTAGCTTTGATGGTACCAGAAGGTTCCAGGCAAGTTTCCAACAGAGGGAAGCAACCAATAGTTCTATCAGGTATGACAAGTATTAACTACAACAACTAACAGATAAGATAACCCTAAAGGTGCAATAGTGGCAAACATACCTTGACAGTAACAACAGCTCTCTAAATGGACTTCTAAGATCCACTCAAGAAGGAAATCACATCAGACACTACTAGAAATCTAACCAACTTCTCTGGGCTAGTGTAGTCATGAATCTTAAGAGAAAACTACCACTGCCACTTTACTAAACCAACATAATATCCAAATATTCTAAAAAGCTGACTTTATACTCACATGTATGTGTAGGTCTCACAGAAACTTGTAATTGAATATGATAATAAAAAAACCTCAACTGACCAAAATGCAAAGTGGTAGAGCACCGTCCCATCTGGTAACATCCACACCACACCGAGGCACTTTAGGATCAGGGATTTTTTCAGAAGGGGATGGTAAGAGTCAGAAAAACAGGAATCTTGCTGTGTCAGAGAAGCTACACCGAGGAGTTGTCACCGACAAAGCTACTAACTGCCAACCGAACAGGAATGACACCAAGAGACATGCTAATGTGGAAGGGGGAAGCATAGGAAGCTTCAAAGACACAGAAAGAATTGCAGGCAACTAAGGAATGGGAATAGTGGGGAAAAAGCCTTCCCTGAGAAAAGCACCAACACACACAAATATACATGTAAATGAAGAAAAAGACTCTGAATCTGGATGAGAACCTGGCAGATAGGGAGTAGATGAGAGAATTTGAAGACAGGAAATGATGTAAGGATGGATAAATAAATACAGACATACAGACAGACAGACAGACCACTTAACTCCAACTCTGCTTCCTACCAACTCATCCTGAAATACTTTTCTGAGGTGAAGTCCGGAATCCCCCTTCAGTCCAGAAGAGCTCTCTGAAGAGATCTCCTCAGCCCTCAGCACTTATCTGTGGCTCCTGCTCCACTGCTCATGGCACCTCTACATCAGCACTCAGCAATTTATGCTTTTCTATTCATCAAGGCCAACAGCTTGTCATTACAGTATTTCTCTGTGTATACCAGCACATAGGCACACACACCCTTCCTCTGCTTTCCTACATTAAAGGTGATAGATACAATCCTTGCACGTGTTCATGTCATTTCATAATGCATCGGAGAAATCACATTACTTTAAGAAACCTCATTCCACTATGTACAAATACACATATATGTATAAATAATGTTATTTTATGTGTCAACTTGCCCAGACACAGAGTCCCCAGATGTTATAATGGATGCACATTTTAAATTTTCTTCAAGTTAACATTTAAATTAGCAGGCTGAGTAAAGCAGGATGCCCTCCCTGACTAATGTGGGTGGGTGGGTCCCTCCAACTAAGCAGACATGTCATTAAAACCAAAAAGGCTGACTGTGGATCAAAGACGTCTTCTTAAAGTTGGTGTGGCAGCTTTTCCCTCCTTCTCCCTTGGGCTTTGGAGTAAGACTAGATCTGCAGGCTCCCTGGCTTTCAGGCCTTTCGACTCGGACTGTAACTTGTGTAGTCAGTTCTCCTGGGTCTCCAGTTTGCCATCTATACATCCCAGGATCAGCTTCTATAACCATGCTAATCAATCTCTTATAACACACTTCCTGATATATTCTATTAATGTGTGTTCTCTAGAAGATACAGCTCATATAAAATACCCTACTATGCAAACAAAATATTGTTTGTGATTTGAGTAGCCATTCTCCTAAACACAGATATTTAATATACGAACGAGTAACACAACTAAATATCAATTTTCCAACTTACTTCTGCAACAGACCATTTACTTCTGTGGTCTAGAAGATGAATAAGTAGAACCCATAATTCTTTAACACAGGAGCACGAGTAATGATTAACCATTAATGCTTCTGAAGGCCTAATCTATAAAAAGAAACAGAGCTATTTACAGGTCACATAGCTAATAGTTACAAAGAGTTAAAATGTTTTTCTCAATTTTAAAAAACAGTATCATTTCACTAACTTTAAAAAAAAATTCCCTTTACAACCAAAGTACATTATAACCTTGGTTTTCAGTTAAAAAGCAAAAAAAATTTCAAGCATGGGTTAAGCAGTACACATTTAAGATTTTGTTAGAAATAAGCTCTGTCTGGACTACTAAAATCAGCACAGCAATATAACAGCAACTAAAGAAAGTGAAAGGGACATTGGCTAAAGTGTTTTCTGGTACAACATTCGTTACGTAACACCTGTTTTGAGTACAGGTTTGAATGAAGCTCAGTCAGTTCTAAGACAGACACAGACACAGACAGACACAGACAGACAGACAGACACACACACAGACACCCCACAGGTTCCTGGGAATCTTAGAAATAAATTTGCTTTTGTTATAAGGTAAAGTTAGCATGCTTCAAGCTGCCAATAGGCAGGAATAAGAAGTTCCAGTACACAACTGTACACAGTAAGTATAGAAAGTTACATACAAAACATTAAGAAAAGCTAAAACAAAGTATTCTGAATTTTTTTTTAACCAGGATAAAGATTTGATATTTAACCAGCTTTAAGTATTATATAATGTTTATGCTTATCAAAACAAGATTTACTTCATTAAAATGTCCAAACTTTATATTTTAATGTTCACTTTAAATATTAACTTGTAAGATGAATTCTAGCCCATTTTAAACATTTATTTATACCAAACATATATACATATATATCAGCATTTATATGTAAACATTTACATTCTCATACCATTTAGCTCACAGATAACAGTAACCAAATATAAAACAAGAAACTTTAACATGAAAACCATTTCAAATTCTTATATATTAAACTACATGTATTAAGGATTATTGCCATTAAAATATTAATAATTCTTAAACCATTACCTTGTCATATCTGCTGAGTGACAGGCTTATTAAGTCACAAAAAAGATTTTCACAATGTTCTTCAAATAGGCTGACATTGGTTAAACTGTCACCTGCCTGACTGACAAACCGACGACCATAAACAACTTGTTCTGAAAAATAAAATAAATTCTACTTTAAAACTTCAGATTTTACTAATTGTCACAAGAAGAAAATGATTTTGCCTTTTAAAATTTTTTCTAAAGTAAAACACAATTCAAGAATTTTTTTGTAAGTTAAATTTGAGAACTGTTTGAGCCCTTACCTAAAAAAAAAATCTTTTCTAATTCTACATTCAGTTTAATTGACGTCTCTTGTACTAATGAGGCCATCTTTGAAAAGGTTACTGCTCTATCACTTTAAAAGAAAGCATCAGCCCTCTAACAACAAGCCAGCTAGAATACCAGTCTTTTAACTGATGCTTAACACTGTTCTGTGGCATAGACAGAGCAAGCCAAGGTAAACAATAACCAGAACTCGTACCTACATCAGTGTATCCACTAGAATATTGTTCTAAACATATGAAATATAGTCATTATAAATCTGTGAATGTCTTTTGTTTATCTATGATGGGAGATGCCATTCTGTAAATATGCTGTTTCTCTTACTGGTTAACAAATAAAGCACTGTTGGCCAATAGAAAAGCAAGATAGGTGGGACTAGGAGACAAGGAGGATTCTGGAAGTAGGAGGGAGGAGTTTCAAGATGTGGGACCAACAGGGCAGAACTCCAGGCCCTCTGTTAAGATGAGACCACATGGAAATATCTAGATTAATAGAAATGGGTTAATATTTAAGACAGAGCTAGCCGATAAAAAAATGCTAATAACAGGCCAACAGAATTGTATCTAATACAGTGTTTGTTATTTGGGGCTGTCACAGCTGAGTGACCAGACCGGCAGAAAAAACAGCTCATAATATCTCTATGTGTATGTACATGATTTTAATCCACACACTCCAAAGGTAGAAGCAGGTGGATCTTTTTCAGCTCCAGGATGCCAGGACAACCTGGTCTACCTACCGAGGTCTAGGTCAGCCAGGGCTAAATAGAAAAACTCTGTCTCAAAAACAAAATGAAAAACAAAAACAAACAAACAAAATACAACAAGTAATTCACAGCATTAAAAATATAAGATTACTAGCCATATATATAAACTTTCTAAAAATCTACAAATTTTCCAAAAAAAATTTAAATTATATTGAGATGTGGAGATTAGTTGATGACCAAAAAATGCTGGAAGAAAAAAAACAAAAAAAACATTTGATATTGCTTTCCTGTTATCAGCAAGAGTCTGAAGAAAAAACACATGAAAATATTTTACAGGATGTATACAGAGATTAAAGGTATGTGCGTATGTGTCTTCTGGGAAATATTTACTTTTAAAAAACTTCAAAAACTATTGTTAAAGAGAGACATGGATAAGCCTTGGGAAAACTGAACCACAAATACTTACCCAAACACATGTAACGGGAATTAAAATGCTGCTGCATCATTGCAAAACCCTATTATGACTCCCAGCACCCAAAGAAAAGCTGGATATAGCAGCAAGGGCATACAATCTAGAGCTAGGAAAGGAAGATCCTAAGGGCTTGTTGGCCAGTTTGTTTAGCCCAAATGGTATGTTCATGTTCAGATAGTAAGAGATCTTGTCTCAGCCAGGCAGAGGTCACTGAAGCCTTTAAATCCAGCGCTCTGGAGACAGAGGCAGGTGGAGCTCTGGGAGTTTGAGACAGGCCTGTCAACAGAGTTCCCGGACAGCCAGGACTGTCACAGAGAGGAAACCCTGGCTCGGAAGAACAAAAATGAGAGACCTATTTGGTCTCAAAAAATAAGGTAAAAATTTCTGATGCTGTATGTTGTACACACACACACACACACAATCTGCTAAATAAAAAAACAATGAAATGTACAACCATACTAACTGTAGTTATAAACAAAAGAAATACATGTATGCCAACATATCAGAGACTAACAAATAAACTGATGAACCTTTTCCCACTTATCTGGAGGGCTGGGGTAGTGGGGACATGAACAACGCTCACTCTAAGTGAAAAGAGGGCATAAACATTTCCTAATCTACTTTTTTTAAAATGACATTAAGTACTTACAATTTAATATAATTGTTTCTGTTATTTTGAAGAGGGCATCTCTTTGTAGCTCAGGCTGACCCTGAATTCATCATCCAATCCAGACTGGCCTCACGATCCCTCCTACCTTAACCTCCTTTGAGCTGGGATTATAGACTATACGCCAGCATATTCAGCTGGCTAATTTCATTTTTAAAAGCAATCAAAGTTAGGATTTTTTAAAAGAATTAAGACAGAAACCCATAAACTTACTCAATTTTTCACCCAGCATGTGAAGTATTTCCAGCACCAGCCAATGAGTATCCAAGTAGAGATGTAATAAATGCCATGATGGTGGAAAGAGCTGTGAATGAATGACATCAGTAGTAAAAATTCATACTTTACTAGGTATTTTGCACAACATCAAAAACTCCTCCATGTACACAGATAAAAACCAATTAACTACTAATTACCTATCCAAAGGCTCAGAAAAATTTTGTCTTGATTAGTCTCTCACTGGAAATTCTTGAAAAGATACATTTGTACTTGCTGGTTTAATACAGACACATTATTCAGATAGCTAAATAGACTGGGACAGTATAGACCAATGATAATTAGCTACAAGGCTGTAAAGGAATCTTAAGAGTTTTTGCTTTAGAAATTAGGTAAGAAATACTCTTTCATGTAGTAATGCAAAAGAACCATGAAATATAAAAAGGAGAACTTCAGATCATCACACCAATCATATACAGCCATCCTCATTAAGAAATAGAAGCTGCCCAGATGGTGGGGGCACATGCCTTTAGTTCCAGCACCCAGGAGGCAAAGGCAAGAGGATCTCTGTGAGTTCAAGGCCATCCTGTTATATAGAGCGAGTTCCAGGACAGCCAGGGATGTTATAGAAAAACCCTGTCTCAAAAAAACCAAAAAAAAAAAAAAAAAAAAAAAAAAAAAAAATGACAAAGGTGAAGAATTTTCTTTCTCAATTCATGATTGAACATTCAAACTCAAGCCAAAAACTTTAGTTCTATGCTGCACTGATTACCACTAATCAACAATAAGTATCACTGTAAAACAGCACAGTAAACATTAACAAATTTCATTGAAATACCTACAAAAAATGATGAAGGATCTTCTCTATCAGACAAACACAAAAATGCTACACTAATAAATAACAGTGGCACAAAGAGAGAGAGATAACAAGCAGCAGGAATAGGGAAGGGATAAATATGACATTTTAAATCAATGAGGGAAACATAATCCATTTAAAGAGTTATTACACCCATTTACAGAAGCTAGTATCAGATTTCCTCTCTCCCTACATATCTTTTTTTAATGATTATGTATATGGCTGTTGTCTGGATGTATGCACGTTCACCGTGGAGACCAAAAGAGCATATGAGATCCTCTGGAATGCAGTTACAGATGCTTGTGAGCCACCATGTGGTGGGGGCAATCAAACCCAGCCTTATAGGAGAGCAGCTCTTAACCACTGAGCATCTCATTAGCACACCACCCCCTACATACAGTAAAAGAGATGAACTGTAGCCATAAAAGTAAAACAGCACAAATAATACAACATTAAAAAAACAACAACTATAATTACACCCAAACACATCAATCATCTATCTGGAAAGTCAGGTTATTTAATCAAAGAGAAATACGTATATTACAGAATAGTATTTTTACATATATCTTATATTTTAAGTTCTCCTGCTTTAATATTTAGTCTTCTACACTTGAAGTATTTTTTCAAGACATCCAAATCAAAATGTCCACAAAAATTCAGATAAAGACCCTTGTGTACAAAGGCTTCTTTCTGCTGACAGACAAGTTATATATGTTTATTTTCTTATGCATTTGACAGATACCCAAAAAATACAACCACTCCAATTTACAGAAACCAGAAAGGGAAATCACCCTCCAAAATCTACCCAGGTACCTTAACGTGACAGATTTTAAAAAGCAATAATTGGCTTCTTTTCCATGGATTAAACACATTAACCTATAAATTATTTTAGAACTTATTACATAACTGAATTCTGATAAGGTCAATATTTTGTTGTTCTTGTTAAAGTTCACCAAAACTATAAATTTTGAGGAGTATCAGGTTACTAAAAATGTAACAGGAAGGGTTAAAAGTTCAGAGGATCACATAAAGTATAATTAGTCATTTACCTATGCTCCAAATTTCACATAATTTGTTATTTACCTATAAACTACACTGTGCTATTTTTTTAAAAAAAAATCAAACTTCCGAGTGAGTGTCTATCACTAGTTGGAAAAAAAAAGGCATAGTTAAAAGAAACAACCACATTCCAACAAAGTCTAAGAGGTTGGAATATAAATGTGGGTTACAAAATCCAAATGGTTCTCCATTGAAGTCTTGAGGATTTAACCCAACACTGTGCATGTGACAAATACTATGCCATCTATGCCATTAAGCTGTGACAGGATGTGCAAGTGTTCAACTCCATATGATAATTTTCCCTACAATGACTTTTCTCTGAGGACAAGAGTACAGTTGGTAGTGTGCTGTGCTAGCATACATAAAGACCTAGGATTAATTTCTAGACTCTGTGAACTGGGACTGATGGTTTGGGTGTGTATCCCAACACTTGGGGAAAAGGCAGAAAGATCAGCCAAGGTCATACTGAGGCCAGCCTCAGATTACTAAGACATTATCTTTAAAAAAAAAAAAAAAAAAAAGAAAGACCTTTGCTTAAATTTTACTGTAACATACAAATGACATGGCATTTGCCCAAACCTTTATTGATGAGAATGACAGAAATTTCAAACCTGTTAATATTTATTTGAAATTTCCAAGCATTTACACATTCAAATAGAGTACAGCTATAGATTCAGAGTAGTATTATTGTAGGCACTTTAGGCAAACAAATCATTTAATTCTTCCCATAACTCCTGGAAGTAAAGTAAGTTGTGTAACTGGAGAAACTAAGGAGAGGCACATTTATATAGTAAAAATCGTACAATTTAACTCAGAATTTCATTTCATGCCATGCTTGTACCAGTTCTTATATTTGAATACTTTTTTCTTGAGGGAGAAAAATGTTGAATAATTTAAAATACAAACTAATCAAACCTTCATCTGGTTTTGATTTACAAATGCTCCTACAGTAACACTGGGAAGTTCAGCTAGATGTCCAATATACAGAAGTAATCCACGGAGTTCATCAACCAACACTGATGGAAGCTGCGCTTCCAAAACCTCATAGGGATGGACGGGAAGAGTGCGGCTCTTGGCATCTTGTACTTTCAGGCACCTAAAAAGGCATTAGATGTGATAAATACTCAAAGTCCATGTGAATATACCCACAGACATCCATGCAGTAAGGAAAACACTCATCCGTTATCCTACCTGAAGATGAAGACTTTAACGTAGTGGAGAAACGTTACACACTGCTGCCTAATACTGTCTGCTTTTGAGTGCAAGGTGGCTATCTTCCCTGAAAAGGAAGGAGACACTATCAAAGATAGCTTAAACAACTGTTAGTGAACAGTAGCCAAATTTTTCTACAGGCTTATCTTAAATCTAACCTATTAAGTCTTACTAAGTTCACAAAAACACCTTGAAATAACCCACTTTCTCTAGTCTCTCCATTAGAACCCACTACAGGACTTTATATATGCTTTACCTCCCTGTAATCTACTTGCAAAATCTGCTTAAAATGCAAAGTCTTTGTTTTAAGATTTCATTTTTCTTTTAATTATGTGTCTGTGTGTGGGTACCCAGGGAGAAGATCAGATGTCCCTGATGCTAGAGTTGACAGGTGGTTGTGAGATGCCTAACAGGTGAGTGCTGGAGATGGAATTTAGTTCCTCTGCAAGAGCTGTATATGCTTAAGGGCCCTTTCTCTAGTCCTTTGAATTATTTCTTGTCAAGTGCATAAAGGCCACAAACTAAATATATATAAAATGAAATCAAAACTTCTTATGATAATTTATAAGGCCCAAATAATCTTTGATTAATTCTAAACTCATCTCCTGCCACCTCAATTTCCTTAACAACTGCATCACTAAGAATTATATACATTGCTGCTACATATAAAACAGTGATAATTATTGTATGAGAGACAAAAACTAAACAAAGGCCGAGAAAACAGGGTAAGAATTATAGGCAAAAATTTCTCATTCATATTTATTTAACATAAAACTTGCTTGAATTCAAATGAGTAATATGGCTACTACTTTGGCAACATTAAAATTGGAAATAACAATAAGAATATGCTAATAGCTACATATGAAAACTATTCTTTGATATGTTAACAGTAAGTAAAATTTTTTTGATCCTTGCTATAGGATAACTTTGGTTTGTCCTCCAAAGCTTACACTGAAATGTAATTTCCACTGTGGTGGGGTTAAGGAGCCTGAAGAGCTGACCAGTCATTAAGAAGGATGGATGACATCTCACTGTCACAAACAACATTATGTACTAGGACAGTATGGTCTGCTGAAAATAGAGTTCACTACTCAGGCTTTGTCTCTTTTGCAGGTGCCTGAGGCCCAGGTTGTGCCTTTAAAATATGGAGCTACCATATCTAACTTTCTCAGTCTTTAGAACCATACTTGAATAAGCCTTTTTCTTTATAAATTAAAAAGTCTCAGGTACTCTGTCACAGTCCCTCAAAACACGATTCTCAGCTTATGAAAATAGTGTTCTTTAAAAAAAAAAAAAAAAAAAAACCACTAAAAACTCTGCATCTGGGCAAGATAGAATAAAGAGTTCATATATTCTATATCTCCTATCTTAAACTTAAAAACCGGAAGCAATATAATGTCAGTTTTCAAGTACTAAAATCCTGACAATAAATTCTATCCTAGAGATGGAACTTTGTGATCATAAAAGGCTTCCCATGCACATGCACAGGTTTCTAAGCCACTATCCCGGGGAGAGCCTAGACACAGCCCACTTCAGGAGACAGCCCATCTCAACTTTAAAAAATTAAATGTATTGCGCAAAAGCACACTAGAACAAAGAAACCATATAAGAAAGACTAGCGATTTACAGGTCTCCTTAGGGCTGCTGCCCTACTCAGTGATGAGAGGAAACATCACCTTAGACTAAAGAACAACACTGGAAACAACTTTACAATGTGCACACCAGTCACAACAGTTCAAGTCTCTAATACAAGTCTAATACAAGTATTAAATAAGCAAGCAAAACCAAAACAAACAAACAAACAAACAAAAAACCAGCAAGGTGAATGCTGAAAATTTCCAGAAATATATAAAAAATCCACGTATACCACAATGTAACATTGCTACTTAACAAAACAGAAAAATGTATCTCAGAACCAGAAGAAAAAACGAATAAAAACAGATCAATAAAACACAATGACAGACAAATCAGCAGTCATCAAGATTATGAGCAATGATTATACATATACCTCATGTACTTAAGATGGTCAACTCTGCCTCACCTGAAGGTAAACCTGGGAACCTAAGGGACAAAACAAGAACTCCCTGCACCAGGCAGCAAGTTCTTTGCATGTCTCTCTAGATAATAATGAAACAATGATAATTTGTATTTACAGCTAACATCCTATGAAAACAAGAAAAATCTGACAGTTAACAGGGACAACAGCTAGACAATGATACTAGAAAATAAACAATTTTCATTAAATGCAAAAATAAGATAGGACTCTGTGGTTATAGTAAAGTGACAAGTCAAACCTTTATGATCATGTCTCAACACAGAAATAAAATACTATGCACTCAAATACCTCAGACAACATCTTTGTCTTTATGATATTAAGCCTAGTTTAATTAGAGAGAGCCCTTCCAAACCTTCCTTCCTGTGTGTCATCTAAATGCCTTTGCCCCTAACATTCTCCAATGCAGAATAAAGCCCTATCACCCTTACATCTTATCAAAACAAACAAGCACAATACTTTGGTAAATTAATAAACCTATTTGACCTAAAACAAGTGATCTCTATTTGCTAGGCATTTGAAAGACATTGATAAACACTTAAATAATGGCATTTAAACTTTACAAGAATTCAATCAGTAAGACAGGAATTGTTACATAATAGCACACAACTAGCTGAGTTAGAACACAGGTTGAATGCAAAGACTCCAAATACTATGCTGCACTAAAATTGTTGCAAGGAGAAACAGCTGGCCTTCAATAAAAACACTGTACTTCAACTTCCTTAAAACCTATCTGTACCACTCCACTAAAATCACCAATGCACTAACTGTCAAAAGGAAGCGGAAGTAGAAAGCAGGAAAGATGAACAAGAGCCCTGGGAGGTCTGTTACTTTTTATCTTGTGTTTATGTTTCCATTGCACACTTCTAAAGAAACCTCTCAGTAAAGTTTGTTTTTTCAAGTCAGATTTAACTTAAACCCTACAAAATTGACAAAAATACTATCAATCTCATCTATAACAAAACTTAAATGTCACTCTTTCAGAATACCAGCTACACTGTGGTTCTGTGCTGTGACACTTTAATACAGTTCCTCGTGTTGTCATAACCTCCGTCTATGAAATTGTTTTGTTAATACTGCTTCTTTCTAGCTGTGGTTCTGCTGTTTGTTTACCCGATATTCAGGATCAGATGTGCCGCCCCTAAAGGGGTCACAATGCAAAGGTTGAGAGTTGCTGCACTGTACCGTGACCCTCTGAAGCAACACTTAGTTCACGTTTTTAGTGAAACCCCAATTACACATCAGAGCACCATATAAAGTCAGTGTAGTAAGAGTGGCATTCTTCTTTTGTGAGTAAGCACACTGTCAACTTACCAAAATCACAGTTGACTTGCACTAAGGATTCCAAGTTGAATAGCTGTTGCCTAATTTAAAAAAAGTGAAAGAATACATTTTAACATAATATAAAGCACATAGTAATTACATGGATTGGGTTTCTAAAGCTAATGGATAATTCCTTATTTTATAGTTCACTTTGTAAATTTTTATTAAAAGCTTTTGTTTGTCTTTGTTTGGCTTGGTTTTCTTTTAGATTTGGTCTTGTTTAGTGGGGAGGTTGCAAGGGCAGAGGGTGGATCTGAGGGGACAGAGAGATAAGTGGGATGGGAATGCATGCTGTGAAAGCCACACACACACAAAAAAACCCAAAAACAATTTTAAAAGTCAGCTTCAGACACTGTAGAAATTTAAAGATAAAATATCTCTCTCTAAACTTACAAACAAATGATCTCAGGAACTATCTCAAAAATCACAGCCGCCAGTAACAATGAGATATTTTTTATCTTCAGGAAAGATACAACATTTTAAGGTTAAGTTTTCTGTTAAACTTTATCATACTACTATAGAGCAGTTCAGAAAATAAAAAGAATTATTGCCTTGATTAGTTCTTATTCAACTTGATACAGGTTAGTTATCTGGGAAGAACTTCATTTGAGAAAACGCCTTCTCAACCAGACTGCCTATAGGAAATTCTATAGGGCATTTTCTTGATTAGTGGTTGATGCTGGTATGGGAGGCCCAGCTCACTGGGGATGGTGCCATCCCTAAGCAGGCAGTCCTAGGTGGTTTAAGAAACCACGGTGAGCAAGCTCTGGCAACTGGCAGAACACAGCATCCCTTTGTGGTCTTTACTTCATCCTGTAACCCAGACTCCTGTCATAGCTTTCCCTGCAACCTGTTAGGCTAAATAAACTCTTCTCCCCAAGTTGCTTTTTGTCATGGTCTTTAGTCACAGCAGTAGAAAAACAAACTAAAACAGTTACATAAATGAAAAATGTATATATAAAGCAATATGTCGTTGCCTCCTTTTAATTCCCAAATGTAGTCCCATGTCACTGTTCCTACTTGCCTCCAAATTCTCTTGGATAAAGACTCCATGCTGGGTGGTGGTGACTCCAGCAATCAAGAGGCAGAGACAGACAGGTGATCTCTTTGAATTCGAGACCAACCTGGTATACAGAGCAAGTTCCAGGACAGCCAGAGCTACATAGAGAAACCCTGTCTCAACCAATCAAAAAGGGGGAAAAAAAAAAAAAAAAACAAACAAAAAGAAAACCGACTCATTCACTACAATGTTCACTCAGCTTGTTCTCTCAAGTAACAGAGCAGGAGAGACTGCTCAACAGTTCAGAGCACTTTTTACTCTCAGAGGACATGCATTTGGTCCCCAGTACCTACTATGGTGTCTCAGTCATACATAATCCAATCTATGGGGGATTCAAGGCCCTCTTATGACCCCTGTGAACACCAGGCATGCATACAAGCAGACAGACATTAACATATTTGTTTTAACTTAAATAGAAAAATTAAAGAAAACACAAAATACAGCAAAGATACAGAATGAAGTCCAAATCTTTAAGTATTTGTCTTCAAAGCATGATGTCAGAAAACCAAGGCCACACCGGCATGATGGTACATGCCTGCAATTTTAGCACTCATCAGGCTGAGCCAGCATTGCTGTAAGCTCCAGGACAACCTAAGCTACACACTGAATACAACTGAGTCCCTGTCTTAAAAACAAAAACAATGCATATACAATGTTATACATAGAATATTACACACACAAATGAATATTTATTCAATGCAAGTATAGTTCAGTGGTGTGATGCTTGTCTAACACTTAACAGTAGCATTGCACGAGCCCACACAAGCACACTGTAATAAGGTTCTGAAAAGCAATATAAACAACTTCTTAAAACTGTTATGTGGAAATGGTAATACAAGACAAAAGCAATTCCTGATACTTTTGGAATCAGTATCGGGAAACACCCAGCAATGCAAAACTAAACAACACCCAGAATCTGGGGTTAAAAACAGACATACATGTACCTGAATAAATGAAAGAGCTCTCTACATGAAGTTGCTAATGCTGTTTCGGTAACCCACTGGATGCCAAACAGTTCTACCGTATCCTCTTCAAAGTTAGTTGGTAATGGATCAAGATTTAAAATCAACCTGTAATGAGAATGCCAACTTAATCATTTGAATCCAGATTATATGACACATGTAAGTCAGGAAATGCTTAGACATCCTACCCCTTATATTGTGTAAAATCGATGAAAAAGAGAAAGCCTAAAAGGATTCTAGGCAACACATATGGTGGTCTCACCTAGGTCACAGCATTTTATCTTTGAACAACAGGATGGATTTTTAAATCACCAAATATTCTGAATTGTGCCCGAAGGACATTATGAAGTTACATAATGTGCTTTTAAGGTTGTTAAGTGGGTATAATCACAAAATCCGCAAACAAATGGTTTCCTCCATTAATAAAATTGCTTCAAAGGACAGTACCAAAAATAACTCACTGACAGCCATTTAACTGCAATTAATTACATTTATTCAACCGATGTGAAGTCTATGACTCTGCATGCATAGATAACTGAGGGCTGGAAAGCGCCAGAGCAACAACAAAAAGTTGCCTCCTACTTACAAACTACTGTAAACTTGTGGACTGGTAGTGTCCTTAGGAGGAAATAGCAATTCTAAAGCCCAGGCTGCTCAGAAAGCAGTCTAAGTAAATTAAATGATGGTATTCGGCCAAGAAGAGTTCTCCCGAATACTCAAAACCCAGACAGGGCACAAACAGTGCCTGGAACCTTCTAGGCAGGCAGTATTTACCAAACAAGGTTTGGCGAGCGCCGAAGTTTAGACTTGGGCGACAATTAAACACTGGTGCAGAACCTTGCGTTAGTCCTTTTCACCTACCGCTTCAGCGCGCCACTGGCAAGGTAGGACTCTCCAGAAAAACGGGTCCCTTCTGTGTTGTCGAAAGCACAAGAAAAGCGAGGGGGCTTGCACCACTCCGTGCCCAGCTCCAGCTCCAGACTGTCCGTCAGGAAGGTCGTCTGCACGGCAGAACCGCCATCCATCGTTCACATGGTGCCCTGAAATCGGCAGTCACCGCTGAGGCTGCGGGCAGGAGCTGGGACAAGCTGCCTCGCAGCCCTCAGACACGGCGGGCGCCGAACTGGAGCAGAAAAACTCGGGGAGGCACAGGTCTGCACGCACCCGGGAGCCGTCCCGGGCCCGAACGCGGCCCCACGCACCTCAGGCGGCTGTCCCGGCGCGGGCCACGGGCAGGAAAAGCCCGGCTGCAGCGACCGTCCCGGCCTCGGCAGACCCGCACACCCGCAGGCCGGACCCGGAACGCGCGACGCGGAACGCGGGACGCGGAAGGCGGAAGGCGGAACCGTCGGGAGCGCACCGGAAGCAGGCGAAATTCCCGCCACGGCGCGCCCCGCCCCGCCCCGACGCGCCCCGCCCCCGACGCCGCCCTCTCGCGAGGTCTTCGCTGAAGCGAGTGGCAGTGCCCGGGTCTCGCGAGAGGCTGTCGGTGTGGCCAGGAAACGGAACGCAGACCTTGCATTACTGCGTATGCGAGGTGAGACCTCCGCAGGAAAAGGGAGTTCTCCGTTTAGACGAAGGTGCGCGGGTGCGAGGACAGCTGGGGTCAGCTTCCGGTCAGCGCAGCGCGGCTCCCGCCCCCGGGCCGCCCTCTTCCGGCCTGCCGGTGACGGAGAATGCCTTCCGCTCGGAGTCGTGGACCAGGAGCAGCTTGCTTCCCCCCCCCATCCCAGCAAAACAACTTTTACTCGTTTGCAATGCATGCGAACAAAGTTGCAGTTTTGTAAAATGTATAGTCCGTTAGTGTTCTTTAAAACTGACGTCTCGGGCTTTTCCAGCGTAACCAAAATATGACTAACAGGTTTGCATGTTACCATCTTGAGATGTGAGGGGGAAGTCAGAATTCTAATCCTGGCTGTAATTGCAATCTATAGTTTGGTCTGCGGCCACTTCGTTACAGAACCTACTCTTGTCTGTTTGAATTAAATACAACTTATTTTCTGACAGATTGGGTGAAGTGAGAACCCCCCCCCCCAGCATTATCGTGATTACGGCCACGGGGTTCGGCTACGGCTGTTGTGTTTGTGCAGTTCAGTTTTACTCTTGAGACATGATGCTTTTTTTTTTTTTTTAATTGGGTGCTGTGTCATATTTATAGACGGTGACTTGTCTAGTGTCTATCATGAAGATCTCTTTCACAACAATCTTAAGAATATGTTGTCAGAGTACTGCAGTGAGGACAATTAGTTACCATCTGACCAGTGTTCTTCCGAATACACTCTTGTAGGATGTGTTTGTTTAAATATCTGATGTTGATTATCAACTTAGTGAATCCAGAAACTGGAGTGAGAAGAACAAAATATTCTGTACTCATAAACCAGTCCAGTCTATTAATGTGTGGGGGACTGAGGTGATACTTGATGAAAGGTGTGGATCCCGAAGTGTGAAGGCTAAGCACCCACAGCTGGGAAGAGGTATTATCACTCTTCAGCCTAAGGGTAAGTGTGAGCTAGAATTAACTAGAGAAAAGTGGGGTCTATCCCTGTAGGAAACAACCACCTAATGTCACACACCAATGTTTGCATGAGAGAGCAGGGTAAACTGGAGAGGATGGAGTTAACTCCATCCTCAGAAAAAGCCACCTTGAGAAATTCTCAGCATGGCACAGGGCTGACTCAGCTCCAGCCAAGGAGCCATAAACAGTTCCCAGGAGCACCCAAAGTGTGCCCACCCCGGTGAAAGTGACCCCATCCCGATGGTCAGGCAATGACTCATTTTGGTAAATAACATCTTCCTGACACAACTGTCCTTGTGGGCAGGGTTAGTAACAATTTTGAAATTCCTCTAGTCCCCCGTCAGTGAATCCAAAGGTCATCACTCTTCCCCAATCCTGAACAGCCAAGGCATGCACCACCCTTTTTCCTTTACAATTAATTCCCTTGCAATTGAGTCCAGGCAGCCTTTCACTGCAGCTGATGTGCCAGTTTGCAGGACAGGGTCCCTGCAGAGGCTTGTAACTTAACAATAAACCTTGTGTGTTTGCATCAGTGAGTCGGCTCCTTGGTGGTCTTTTTGTGGTCTCAAAACATGGTATAATATGCATTCACAGAGAAGCATAACAACTGTTACCCTATAATCAAGCAGGGAAAAACTGTAAGAATTAAGTACTCAAATACCTTTCTATGTTCCATGTTTCACTGTCATTGGTCAAAACTAACCAAAAAACAAGGCAAGGATTCAGTCTATCAAGTATATATTCCTGTGATAGCATCTACGCCAGAAATGAAAAGGACTAAAGGAGAATTATGGACAGTGGATCAAATAAAATTTTAATTATTTTACTAATTTTTTCAAGGCATAACAATGTTAAGTACTATTACATCTATTTAATAAATGCCAATATTCATAGGTACAAATGTAACTATATATTGTTAATATATTATAGCAAATAATATTGTTACTGCAAAAATATTCAAATAAGCAATATTGTTTTTAAAGATAAAGTGTTGATATCTTGTCCAGGGTGCCCCCAATTTCTTTTTCTCCTGTCTCAGCCACTCAATTAGCTTAGACTACAAACAATCATCACCATATCCACCTAACAATTTTAATTAGAGAATTCAGATGTCTCTGTAGTTGAGGATACAGTAGAAAATTAATACAGCTATAAAAGATTTGAATAGTACTTCCCGTTAACCTAATTGATACATGTGACTCAACTAACAATAAAAGAATACACATTCTTAAAACGTATATGTGGAACCTTCCTGAAGAAAGACGGTATTCAACATTATAAAACAAATTTCATTTGTTTAAAAAGGATTGGGGGCCTCCAATGAAGTGCAGTGGTGGAGCATTTGCATAGCATGCATAAGCCCCTGCATTTGACTCTCAAAACCAAAAAGATTAAAAACATACAAAGTTTATTATGTATCCACAATGAAATGAGGCGCTACTTAACATTAGGAAAAGCAGGGAATGATTTAATGATGCAAACATCCATTTTTTTAAAGATTAGAAGTCCAGTTAAGTAAACTTTAGTAAACTTTATTTTAGCAAAAAAGGATAGAAAAAAATTGTTGAAACCTGCTCCAATGAGTCAACTGGGTTACCTGAGTAAGAACATGAGGATTAAGAAAAGGCAGATAAAAGAAACAGAAACACAGGATGGATTCGGAGGACGATCCCGTTCATGCCTTTCAGCACACCAGGCAGTCCTGGTTTAATTTAGACCCTGCTTATAGACAGACGAGAGGCAAAGCAGAAGAAAAAGAAGCGTGATCCGTTAACCAGCTCCCTGCACTGTCCTTGAATCAAGGAGCAGCTATGTTCACTGTCTATCACATGAGTCCTGCTAGCAGCAAGAAGTTTCATTCTCTATCTCTATGTGACTTTGGGGTGGCATCTGAAGCTTGTTAGTTAGATAATAAGATATATGCTCTTTCCCATGGGCTTAATCAGAACTTTCTCACAGCTCTCAAAAAGACTGAAGCAAGCAAGCTTGAACTCTTATAAGTCAGAATAGACTCCAGATGAAAACTCAGTCACTTGTGGGCTCCCACAAAAAAAAAAAAAAAAAAAAAAAAAACGGAAACAAAAAACATTGACATCAACATGTAATTGACCATCAACATGTAATTAACAAACCATTTAACTAGACAATCAAGGAATCAGAAAGAAATGGCTACCAGGATTTCCACGGTCTCATCTTACCGTCCAGAGAGCGGCTGGCGTCCTACCTCTCCAGTCTCTCCATGTTGACTCCTCCTTACTCCTTCCTCCTTCCTCCTAGTCTCCTAGCCCCGCCTATCTTACTTTCCTATTGGCCAACAGTGCTTTATTCATTAACCAGTATGAGAAACATCTCCCATCATAGACCCTACTAAAAGTCAAATGATGAGAGTATTAAAAAGTATAAACAACAGTATGCAATGAGCAAAGATGAAATGTACAAATTCTTGAGAGCTACAAACTATCAAAGTACACAAAACATCTTAAAGATGTTAACCTGAATAGTTCCATAATCTAGTATAGAAATTTGGATCATCTTCTTAGAAGAAAATAGCAAGACCAAATGGCTTGATTGTTACACTCTCCCGGACATAATTAAAATTGTTTATACTACTTTATTTTATCTGTATGAGTGTTCTGCCTGCACATAGGTGCGCACAACTTCTGTGGTGCTTACATAGTCAGAAGAGGGTGTGAGATATTTTCAGATGGCTGTGGGCCACCATTCAGGTTCCAAGAAGCAAACTCAGGTCCTCTTCAAGAGCAATCAGTGCTCTTAAACACAATTATATTTCCAGAACCATGCAAATATTTAAGGAAGGAAAAAAATACTAATTTTATAGTTACTTTTCCAGAAAATAGCAAGTTGAATACATCAAAACTCATGAGTTTAGCAAGATATAAATATAAAGTTCTGAGTGGCAAGAAAAAAATTTCTATCTAATGTCTCTCATCAGTAGCTGCATAAAAAGATAACACTGTAAGAAAATCAGTTTCACCTTAGTTCAAATTTCACTATTTTGTGGGGTTGATGATATTAACAAATTATAAAAGGTGACAGTAGACAAAGAAATATATTTGAAAAATGTTTCTTCATGATTTTAAAAAATGTTTTCTGCAAACAACACAAGAAAAATTCATTAAGCTGATATGTAATTGTGTGTATGTTGTTGTTGTTGTTTACCTTATGGCTAATCATGAAAATGAGGGCTTCTAGACTGAAGAAAAAAAAGCAAATATATAGATTTTCAATTTCTTTCAACCTTTTATGTAAATTATAGTATGAGAAAGAAAATTCAGATGGATTAGAGAGAAATAAAACAGAAATGCAACTATCTTCATTCTTTGTTGATGCAATTAGTCATATGGAGAAGCCTAAAGAAATCCAAGTTATTTAAACTAATAATAGATTCTGCAAGATGGTAGGGTTGAATGTTAATGTACAAAAATATTTATATTTATATTTATATTTGACCAAATACCTAGATTGATAAACAAGACGCAACAGTCTGGTGTCTTCAAGGAACACCTCACTAGTAAAGATGCCCACAGATTGGAAGTCAGGATGAAGATAATCTATCAAGCAATTTGAAGCAAAAAATAGACTTGCACAGCTATTCTGATACCTTATGAAATAAACTACAAAACTATTCAGAAAATATAAAGTACTATATAATACTAAAGGGAAAAATTCATTAAGAAGACACAATTGTACATGTTTATGAACAAAACATTGTGAATTTCCACTTTATAACACCAATAGGCATAAAAGGTCAGAAGGGTAAAGATGCAAAGATGGATGATTTTGATACCCAACTGCCACCCTCAAGTTATCCAAATTTAAAATATCAACACAAATAAATCAATAATTAAACTATACATTTATCAAATGGTCTTACACCTAACTGAAACAGTGCGCATTCTTTTTTCAACGAGTAGGTTGAATTGAATTAAAAAAAAAAAAAAGGCTAGACACAAATGAAAATGAAGGCACACTATTCAAAGTACTTGAAATACATGCAGAGAGTTCTAAGAAAAAAGTTTATCAGTGTTTATATTGAAAATACAAAGAATAATCAGTCAGGTTGGTGCATACCTTTAATCTCAGAACTTGGGAGGCTGAGGAAGTTGGATTTCTGCGAATTTAAGGTCAGACCAGTCTCCAAACTGAGTTCCAGGGTAAAGTGCATAGAGAAAACTTGCCTCAGAAAAAAGGGAGGAAGGAAGGAAGGAAGGAAGGAAGGAAGGAAGGAAGGAAGGAAGGAAAGAAGGAGAAAACAAAGCAGGAAGATCTCAAATAATTTGTTGATATACCTTAAGGTCTTAGAAAAAGAAGTTAAGCCAAACTCAGAAGCAGGAGGTATAGAGGGGGAAAAATGAATATCAGTGATGAATCTGATGAAACATCAAAAGAACAATACATAGAATCAAAGAGCTGGGTTTGTTGTTGTTTTTTTGTGTGTGTTTTTCATCTAAACAAGATTGATAGCCCCTAACAAAACTGATCAAAAGAAAACAAAGACTTAAATTTGTAAAAGTAAAGATAAAAAGATGGTTACAACATGGATTCTAGAGGAAAAAAATACGGGAATATCCTGAAAACATATTTTACAAAAACTTGAAAATCTAAAAGAAATGGGTAAATTTTTTTTTTACTTTTTTATTTTGTTCTCATATTACTTCTCTACTTCAGTTACCCCCTCCCCCTGTCTCTTTCCCCATTTCTCTCCTCAAGATCCATCCCTCCCTTAGAAAAGAGTGGGCCGCCCAAAAACAACAACAAAACATGGCATAAGCCATAATATGCTACAGTAATACCAGGCAAATACCAAGGCTGGATGAGCAGAAAAAGGCCTCTTAAGCTGGCAAAAAGTCAGAGATACCCCCTCCCCCTGTCATGAGTCCCATAAGAACACCAAGTTATTCAGCATTAACATATATGCAGATACCTACAGACCTACAGAAATGGCAGACCCCTATAGGTTCCCTAATTTCTGAGAACTCCCATGAGTCATGGTCAGTTGATTGTGTGGGCCATATTCTCATAGTGTCCCTGACCTCCCTGGTTCCTCCAGTCCTTCCTCGGCAGGACTCCCAGACCTCTGCCTAATATTTGGCTGTGGGACTTGGCATCTGCCCCCGTCACTTGCTGGATGCAATCTCTTTGATGAAAATTCTGCTAGGCTCTAGTCTCAAAACATTCTGTAGGCAGAACAAATTGCAGGTCAAAGGTTTTGAGTCAGGGTTTGTGTCCCAATCCCTCCACTTGAGGACTTGCCAGGTTACAGAAGATGGTTGGTTCAAGCTTCAAATTCCCTACTACAGGAATCTTTGCTAGGGTTACTCTCATAGATTCCATCAAGTTTCCCTAACACTAGGTTTTTACCTCACCCCTGAAATCCCTTCCTAATTCCAGTAGTTTCTCCCAGTATTTTCTCATTCCCTCCCCCCACCACTTGATCCCTCCTACTTTCAACCCCACCCACCCCTAGTCCACCAGTGAAATGTATTCTAATTTCCCTTACCAGGGATATCCTTGTCCCCCTACCCCTCCTTGATACTTAGCCACTCTGGGTCTGTGAACCATAGCATTTTTACTACGGTATCTTTTACTTTACAGCTAATATCTACCATGTTTGTCAAGGAATGGGTAAATTCTTAAACTTCTGTGATGTACCAAAATTAAGCTAAGAGGATACACATAGCTTAATCAGCTCCATACTGCTCAGTAGCATTGAAGCCCCAATGAAAAGCCCCAACAAAAACAGGAAGGTGCCACAGAAATTCACTATGTCTTCTACCCATTGCTGTTGTTAAAATTACCTCCCAGGGGTAGAAGTAAGCATCCTCTACTCAATCTCCTAAGGTCTGAATGAGAAACCTAGGCACAACTGTGAAATATTAGTTTAATGATGCAAAGATGTGTTGCATTTTTTTATGTTGCACTTGTAAAGCCGTGCTAATTTGCCTGTCTAAAACACCTGATTAGCATAATAAAGAGTTGAATGTCCAATAGTAGGAGACAGAAATAGGCAGGACTGCCATGCAGAGAGAGTAAATAGGAGGAAGAATCTAGGCTCAAAAAGAAGAGCAAGATGTGAGAAAAGGAGGATGAGAGGAGGAGCTAGGGACCAGCCACAGAGTAAGAAGGAAAGAAAGGTCTATGGCATAAAGGTAAAAGACCACAGGCAAATAATTGTTAAAGAGAAACAGGATAATTTAAATTAGAAAAGCTGTGTAATCAGATGAAGGTCTCAGAACCCTCCCCAACTCTTCATGAAGTAATGTAAACAGTCAACAAGCCAAACTGATAATTCTTTTATAAGGGCCCAACCTGAACAAGATGACAGTTGCTTGGCTCAAAGAGTAGTCACAACAGTTACCTAAGACAGAAAGGAAAAGAACATCACATTCTATAACAAAGCCATTCTAAAACACCAGCATTTCTCTGATACCAAAACCAGATAAAGACATAACAAAGAAAACCATTGACAGGTTTTTCTGATGAATATTGACACCAAAATTCTCAATAAAATTCTTACAAGCCAAACTCAAGAACTCACAGCCATATACTACAGCCAGGGGCCATTAGCTGAGGAGAGGATGGACTCCAGAAGGAGTGACATCAGTGCCCAATATATTTTTGGGAAATGCATGTCAGGAGCAATAGTGTCTCATGTCAATGGAGACAGGAATACAAACTTAATTTTACACAGGTTACAACATATAAGAATCTATAACAATGTAAGTTGTATAGAACTAATAATTACTAAGAGAATTCACAAGAAGATAAGTTAATCTACTTATATCCCATCTAAACCATACGTTTCCCAGCCATACCCTATACCTCAGATCTTGATCAACTTAGATGGTATCCACAGCTTTTCTTCTCTTGTAGATAAAAAGGTGAAACCCCTACCCCAATGTAGCACATATCCTGGTTTCCATACTGAGGTCAATACATCCTTGAAATACACTGGCTGGTTTAGTTCAGAAGTTTTTTCTATTGTCTAATGGTTTTCTGCTGCTGTTTTTCCTTTATCATTAGCATTAAGAAACAAAGTCAGCCATTTCAGAGCTTAGAGCAGTGGCCCATTGAAACCCTGAAAATGTGTTTATAATGTGGTGCACATATTTTAATTTCCAAATTCTGCAAAATGAAATGCATCCATTTGCCATATTTCATTTCTATTTATACTTTTAGGGTTACTGCCTGGTGGTAGAGGAGTTTGGTTATAGAATGAACAAGTAGGACATTTCCTTACTATTTTCTTAGCTTGATGACAAATGGTTGAAAAATCCTTTTTTCAATCTTTGCTGTTCACATGGTGTTTCTTTCTCTGAGGACTCTAGCACACTTTCTATTAATAACTGATTCATTTCATCATTGCCTTGTGCTAAAGAACCTGGCAAACCCATATGGCATCTGATGTGATATATATATATATATATATATATATATATATATATATATATATATATGAATGATGAGTTTTATCTTGTAATTGTATAAACAATGAAGTTAATTTTGTATTGTCAGGAATAAATTCTGCAGTCTCAATGTGTATGATGGCTCTCTCTGTGTATTAAGAGTCAGTAACTATTGAGGGGTTCTGTAAAATGCATAAGTAGCATGAGAATGGCAAACAATTCTGCATTTTGTACAGAATTATAAGGGCTTTGAACCACTTTACTTATATTTCCTGATTTATATGCTGCCTTACCTGATTTGTTTGCATCAGTGTAAAATGTAGGAACTCCAGAGATTGGTGTTTTTCTTATAATGCATGGAAGGATCCAAATAGTTTTCTTTATGAATTTTATTCTTTCACTTTTGAGATAATTGTTGCTAATCATTTCCCAAAAGTTACTGCAAGATCTCTGACAATATCCATTATCTTTCCATAAAGAGGAAATTTCCTCATTAAAGGTACTATAATTTCTGCTGGGCCTCTTCCTGTCAGTTGACAAAGTCTTAATTTTCCTTTTAAAATCAAGTCAGAGATCTTTTCTGTGTATGTTTCTAGTTTTTTTTTTAATTCTTTTTACATGGTAGAAATGTACATTATAATGTGATATCTTTTCTCTGCATCAAAATCCCTGAAGGATATTCTCTAGATGGTAATATAACTGGAATACAGTCTAGTTTTGGATCCACACAGTCCACATGTGCTTCTAGTATCCTCTTTTCTACTCATTCTAATTCCTTTTCAACTTCAGCTGATAGCATTCATGGACTCTTCAAGTCCTTGCCCCCTTTTATGGACATTTTCACGTTTTTCAAATCATGCCCTTCTACTCCAATTAGTGGTTTGTAGTTGAGAAATCTCTCCTAGTAATTTTTGAAGATCATAAAGAGTCTGGTAATGATCTCTCCTAATCTGTACATTTTGTGGTCTAATTTTCTGTAGACCTATTTTATATCCTAGGTAGTTGATAGGATCACCTCTTTGTATTTTTTCAGGTGCAATTTGTAATCCCCAGAGAAGTAAAATTTCCTTTACTCCCTCAAACATTTTTTTTTAATATTTCTAGTTTAGAACCAGCCAATAATATATTATCCATGTAATAGTAAATTGTGGATTGTAGAAACTATTTATGAATTATTTCCAAATGTTTTTGCACAAAATATTGGCACAGAGTGAGGCTATTTAGCATTCCCTGTGGCAAACCCTTCCATTGTTATCTCTTGACCAGCTGAAAATTATTGTAATTAGGTACTGTGAAGGTGGATATTTCTTTATCTTTTTCTTGTAAAGATATAGTGAAGAAGCAGTCATTTAAGTCAATAACTATAATAGACCATTCTTTGGGTATCAAAGAAGGCAAGGGCATTCCAGGCTGTAGAGAGCCTATTGGCTGGGTAACTTTATTGATGGTTCTCAGGTCTGTAAGCATTCTCCATTTTCCATATTTCTTTTTGATAACAAATATAGAATTCCAAGGGCTGGTAGATTCGTCAATATGTCCAGCATTTAGCTCTTCCTGAACCAGGTTTCCTAAAGTCTCTAGCTTCTCAGAGGTCATAACCATTGTCCTACCCAGACAGGTTCATCTGCTAGCCATTTTAAGGGTAAGGTTTTTGATTCCTCTGTTAGTTTGGCCCTTGGATTCTGTTTTTGTACAGCCTGGATATTTGGTGTCTGTCTTGTATAGTACTTTACAATATTTTTCTACAACAATGAGTTTGTTTATAGCTCATATCTAATACTGGAGGAATGTTAATCCATGTATCCCATTGCTGCAATAGATCACAGCCCCATAAATTTATTGCTATATCAGCCACATATGGTCTCAACCTTCCTCTCTGTCCTTCTGGTCCTATATATTCAATCCATCTTGTGCTCTGTTTTACCTGAGATCGTGTTCCAATCTCTGAGAATTGAACATTTACCTCTTGCAGGGGTCATCTTGAAGGCCAAAATTTATTAATTATGTTGGACATCAGTGCCCATGTCAGTAATCCCCTCAACCAGTTTGTTCTTCATCTTAACTATCAATTTAGGCCTTTGACATTTATAGAAGTTTGCCAGAATATACATTTTTTGTTTCTTCCATTTATGTTTGATTCATCTTCCATAGCTGATTTGTCATCCAGAGTGGTATAATTTTTTATTATAGTCACTGGATTTTCTAAATATCCTGGGAAAGATTGTCCTCTGCAATGACTGAAAATGTCCAGACCACCTTTGACTTGGGGGTCTTCGAGAGCACCCCAAGGTGTTTCCCGATTGTAAAAGGTTTCCTTGCTTGTCTCTGGTCGATCTACATTCATTGGTCCAGTGTCATTCTTTGCCACAACTTCTACATAATCCAGAAGGCTGAGGCTTTCTGTTTGGTTCATTCCTAGGAGTGTTATTCCTAGAAATGCTTTGCCTACAATTTCTTCTTAGATGTCCTATCCAGCTAATATTAAAACATTTGATATTTTGATGTCTTTTCAAACCTTTGGATATGGCTTCTCCTACCAAAGCTTCCGTGTCACAACAGTTAAGACATCTGTTATCTTAATGTCTTCTCAGATCTTTAGATATGGCTTCTCCTACCCAAGCTTCAGTGTCATGGTAGTTATAATACTCAATGTTGGCTGTATACAGGACCCATTCATCCAAGGGTGCTGATCTGATTTTAAGGGCCAAAGCACTTGTTTGCATTGTTGATTCACATTCTCATAAGCTAATGATTCTATAAGTATTCACTCAGAATCTGTGTCTGCTACCTCTAATTGTATTACTCTAAACAACCTTTGTAGAAATACACTAAAGCATTCTCTCAGTCCCTGCCTCACCTTGGTATAGGATTCTATCCTCTCCCCTGGTTCAAGAACCTTATCCCAAGCATTCCAAGCTGCTGTATTGCATAGAGACAAGATGTGTTCATTATATGCAGGTTGAGTTTCTGGATTAGCATAAAGACCCTCACCAAGAATCTTATCTTTGGGAGCTTTATAACCTTTCTTTAAGCCCTGAATTTCAAGAGTGTTTGCATCTTCTCTCCATAAAGCCCTCCATTCTAATTGAGATGAGTTTTCAAGGAGAGCTGATATTAATTGATCCCAATCCTTAGGGGTTACCTTGTTATTCCTTGCCCATGATTCTACTAATTGCTTCACATATGGTGAGTGTATGCCATAAGAGACTACTGCTTCCTTTATACCTTTTAAGAAAACCTTTCGGGTGTTTTTTGTTTGTTTGTTTGCTGGTATTCAGTAAGAGATGCAGGAAAAGACACTGGTGTTAGAATAATGACCTTAGGCAAATCTCCCCTGACCCTAAAAGGTATAGGAAATTTTAAATCAATTTCATGCCCTCTTACCTGTACGTCTTCTTTTAATGTATCAGATTGAAGGTCTTCTAAGGTCTGCAATCTATTCATCATTGTTTCTTTGAGTTTCTTGAATCATATAATGTTCCAAAGACTTCAATGAATCATTCAGCTTCTTGTTTTCTCCAACTATGAATGATTCTATGCTTTTAATATTCTCATCCTTAGATATTGTCTGAATAGCATGTAAACTGCCTTCCAGAAATAATGTTCTATTTGCTAGCTTGCCATTGACATGGAACAAATTCTGTCTGCCAGTTTTTCCATCTGATGCTCCAGATTTTTAACCTTATTATTTGATTGGTCAGACAACGAACAAGCTGTTTTGCAAGTGTGTTAATGAATTACATTGTTTCTGTTTTGGTCATTGAGGCAGCAGACATGGAACAAATTCTGTTTTATAGTTGGTCATTTTTATGTTTCATGTTTTCTGTTCTTCCTGTCAGATCTCCATTGCCATCTTCAATATTCTGAACCTATTTTCTAAGCACTCTATGTTTTGCATTCTGTTTTTCAGATCTCTGTGGTCATTTTTAATATTCTGAATCCTTATTACTAAGTCTCCTATGGTTTGTACAAGTTTCTTACTCTTCACTCTAATCTCAAACCATTTCTTTAAGACTATTATATTGATCATGAAACTTATCACTGTTATCGAGAAAATGTATATATTGGTTAAGTCATGGTTTTCTTCTACTAAAATTCCTTCCATATATGAAATAAAAGGATTCCTAACATCCTGCATCATAAGATTATCCACTATTGGTATGGAACAATTGACCTCAGTTATTATATTAGCTAAAATTACAGAAGATGTTGCAATTACCTTATTAGGATCCTGTTGTTCTGGGACAGAACAATTCCAGCAGCAATGAGGCTATGCACTGAGGAGTGAAGGGTCCTGGGCCACTCTGATGCTTTGGTTGAATAATCTCAACCTGTAGTAATTACACTTAGCCAGTAGGTGGAAGAGGTGTATCACAAATGGCACCCAGTAGCTGGAGATACCTCCTGCCTGGGTACCTGTTAATAGGTCTATCAAATGTTGTCAGATAGAGGAGTGACCACCTTTGTGTAAAGTACTTGGACTGTAGGAGCAGAGACTCCTGCGAGAACCACAGTGCAGCCTCGCTGGGGCAGTGGTGGCAATGCAGTCTTAGCCGAGGCAGCAGGGAATGTGTCTTCTGGTGACACAACCCCAGAACATGGTGTAGCAGCCACCATGCACAGCTATCTCAGAGAGGACTTGGATCTCTGAAGCAGCATTCACTCAGCAGGGAACAGGTGGGGTGGAGCGTGCTTACAGTGGGGTCAGGGAAGAAACAGGCACCTGGATGAAACCTAATTCCTCAGATCCCATGGAAATCTAGATCCCACTACTGACACCAGATATCGTGGAAAAATAAGGATCAGGGAAAACTGAATAGATGTTTATTCGGGGAGAAATAACTTACAACAAAGACATATGAACACCAGCAGGTTTCTGTCCCAAGGATCCATCTGGATGCTATCTGTCTCCAACCAGGAAGCAAGAGTGAGTTTTCAGGCCCCTGTCCCCAGACCTAGTTCTCCCAGGTGACATCAGATGGGAGATGTCATTCTGTAAATATGGCTCTCTTATTGGTTAATGATTAAAGCCCTGTTGGCCAATAAGAAAGCAAGATAGGCTGAACCAGGAGACAAGGATGATTTTGGGAGATGTAGTAAGGAGAGTCAAGATGTTGGGATTTGAGAGAAGCGGTCCAGACCCTTACATTGATAGAAATGGGCTAATATTTAAGACAGAACTAGCCAATAAGAAACACTAGTAATAGGCCAACAGCTTTATCTCTAATACATCTCTGTGTTTTATTTGGAACTGATGTGGCTCTGGGACCAGGCTGGTGGGAAAACTGCACATAACACATGTCCATACCTGTCCCCACCTCCAATGTACATGGTCAGTGCAACAGGTGTGGGCAAGGTTAATATCTAACTACAGCAGATGAAACAAAACGTGTGTTATGTGTGAATACTGGAATTCAGATCCCCAAAATCTAGAGACAAGCTGGGCATGCATGATATCTACCTATACTCTTTGGACTTGGAAGTTGTAAAGTAGGTAGACTATCCAGAGTTAGTAAGCTCAGGATTCAGTAAGAAATCCTGCCTCAATATACACACTGGATAGCAATCAACTAAGACACCCAATGTCAATTTTCCACCTGCACATACATGCAAACATGCACAGGCACACGCATGCACGGGCACACGCATGCACACACACACACACACACACACACACACACACACACACCAAAACAAAAACCATATGAATGAACCATTTAAGTGGCCAAATGTTTGACATCAAAGAAAGAAACTGAAGACTCTGTAAGGTGGGAAGACCTCCACTACCCCACTGCTCATGGATTGACAACATCAATATTGTGAAAATGGTTGCATTACTGAAAGTTATCAATTAAATCAACTATCATGAAATTAAGTCCCCATGAAACTACCAATGATACTCTTCATAGAACTAGAAAATAGTTCTTAAAATTCACATGGAAGTAAAAAGCTCCTGAACAGCTAAAGCAATCCTTGATAGATAGATATATAGATATATGGATAGATAGATAGAGATAGATAGACAGATGATAGATGATATAAGATAGATAGATGATAGATAGATAGATGATAGATGATAGATAGATAGAGGTAGATAGAGATAGATGATAGATGATAGATAGATGATAGATGATAGATAGATAGATAGAGATAGATAGATGATAGATGATAGATAGATATAGATAGATGATAGATAGATAGATAGATAGATAGATAGAGGTAGATAGAGATAGATAGATGATAGATACATATAGATGATATATATAGATTATAGATAGATAGAGATAGAGATAGATAGATGGATGGATGATAGATAGGAGTGATAATGGAGGAGTCACAGTGCCTGAATTAAATTTATGCTATTTATTCATGGTATTAAAAATAGTATGACACTGTACAGAAACAGACAGGTTGTCCAATGGAATAGAATTTAAGACCCAGAAATAAACTGACACAGATAGAACCACTTACCTTTGATAACAGTTTCAAAACATATGTGAGGGAAAATATAGCCTCTCTAACAAATGTTGGGAGAACCAGGGTTACCACATGCAAAAGAATAAAACTAGAACTCTCAACCTACAAAAGATATTAATTCAAAGTGAATGAAAGTTTGCAACTGCTAGAGGAAAGCACAGGCAAAACACTTTAAGATGCAGGGACAGGCTAGTATCTTCAGAAAAGGACTGCTATAGCAGAGGAAGTCATCCCCCAAATGGACAGGTGGTATTGTGTGAAATTAAAGCCCTTTTCATGGTCAAGAGAATCAGTGAAGAATCCATCTACTACAAATCGCATAATGGATTAATAGTGATAACATCTGGAATATAAAATCACCAAGCACCCAAAACCCAACTCATTTAATAAATAAATGAACTAATGATATGAATAGAGTGTTCTCTGAGAAATACAAATGGCCAATAAATGCTTGAAAAAGTGTTCAACATCCTCAGCCATTAGGAAACTGAAAATAAAAACTGCTTTGAGAGTCCATTTCACCCCAGTAAGAATCTTCATCATCAAGAGAATAAATGATAATAAGTGTTGAAGCTGCTTTGAAAATCAGTCTAGAAGTTTCTCAAAAAAAAAAAAAACTGTAAAAAAAAATTCAACCAAACAAAACGAAACAAAACTCTACGGCATGCACCAACTCTGTATTATGCAGAGTCTGCAAACCTGTGTTCATTGCTGCTCTTTTCACGGTACCTAGAAATGAAAGCAGCTTAGATGTCTGTCAACTGATGAATGGATAGTGAGAATGTGGTACAAATACACAATGGAATCTTATTCAGCTGTAAAGAAAAATTAAATTGTCAGGTAAACGAAACTGGAAAAATTACACTTCATCAAGTAATCCAGCCAAGAAAGACAAACAACGCATGCTCTCCCACAATGCTCTGAGTCTTTAGTTTTGTTTGTTTGCAGGGTATTTGTGTAACCCAGGAAGGTAAGAAAGAGATGTGGGGCAGGGGGTTGCTTCAAGGGAAGAGGGATATTAAAGGACAGGGAAGAGGGGAAATAATGGAGGCTAAATGGGTTAAGCAGGAAGAAATATAGAAGGACGGATGAAAATTCAGGGGTCAGGGAAAATTCACTACAGTGAAGAGTATAGGTGAAAGCCATACAGAAACCTACTATCACAGGCAAGATGTGGCTTGTGCCTTTAATCCCAGAACTTGGGAGGTAGAGGCAGGAAGATCTCTGTAAGTTCAAGGCCAGCCTGGTCTACAGCCAGAACTGTTCCACAGAGAAACCCTGCCTTGGAAAAAAGAAAAGAAAAAAAGAAAAGTAAACTTACTATCTATAACCCAAATCAAAAATACAGAAGAAAGATTGAAGTAATTATTCTACGTGACTATGTAGTGCTGATACTAAAAGCAGTGGCTTACTAAAGAACATTTCCATTTCCTGGTATGGTCCTCAGATGTTGGTCAGGGAAGCTCCAGAGGGCCCCCTCAACACTACAGGTTCTTGTTCATCCTCTTGGTTGCCCACCAGAACTAGAGGACAAAACCCTTCTGCCAACAACATCACACGCCTTGGCTATAAGATACAGAGAAAGCAACCTGGAGCTGAACTGAAACGTCTTCCCTGTTGGCTAGAGTTTTGGTTTTTGTTGTTGTTTTGTTTTGTTTTGTTTTGTTTTTGCTTTTAAAAGAAGCTTTTATTTATTTTGTAGTATCTGTTGGCTAGGTTTTACAGAGCCCAGATTATGAAGGCTGATATGGGATGAAAGCCTTGAACCTTATTGAAAAAAAAAAAGAACTCCCAGGTAAGATGTGCCCAATTGTGCAAAAGTGACACTAATGTTGGGAATAACCAACTGCCCTCTGAGATCCCTGCCACAGAAGGGAACCCACAACTGGTAGTGTAAATCCTGTTAACAAACTGTATCTGGGGAGGTCGTATGCCTAAGTGCGGGACTTCTTACTTACTGTTTAATTAAATTGATATGGAATCAAGCTACCTTCTGAATCTCTTTGTACCTGTGACATAAGATGCTCTTGGGCCTGGAGAGACGTCTCGGTGGTTAAAAGCACTTTGCTGGTCTTTCATAGAACATGAATTTGGTTCACAGCCTTCACCTGACAGCTCCAGCTGTCTAGTTTCAGGAGATCTGATGCCCCCTTCTGGCTTCCACAGAAACAGGGCCATACATACATACAAGCAAAACACTCATACACATACAATAAAATTCTTCTTTAAAAAAGCAATGCTCATCCTTGAAAGCCTCTCTGTGCAGTAAATGAGTTCAGAAACTCAAGGCTTCCTGGAGATGCTGAAGATAAGTAACATTTGAGAACTCCAGCCCAAACTGGACATTTTTTGCCATCTCCCTCATGATGGTTTAAACAAAGAGAGTTGCTCATAGGCTCACAGGCTGTTTGGTAGCACTGTTTCAGAAGATTATGGAATCTTTAAGTGGTGGAGCCTTGCTAGAGGAAGTGTGCCACTGGGAGCAGGCTTTGAGGTTGTATAGCCTGGCCCCACCCCTATCCGCAGACCCCAAGATTCTTTCCATGCTGTGGCTGAGACATGTTCTCTCTGCTTCCTGATTTCCAGAATGGCCTTAATCACCTGCATCCATGGCTGTCTGCATGTTCCTTGAACTATAAGCTAAATTAAACTCCTTCCTTTGCTAGCTTGCTTTTTGTTGGGGTATTTTATCACAGCAGGAAAAGATTATGTCCATTTTTATTAGTTATTACAAACTTGGAATCTGCTCTATAATTCTAAAACAGTCTCTGAAGGGAACAGCACAGTTAAAATTGCTATATGAAGACTTCTTTCCTCATTGCTTTTCATCAGTATTTATATATCCTTTGTACATATAACCTAAGGTGATTCTTCATCTAAGTAGTCCAGAGAAGCTAGATATTGGAACTCAGATCTAAAACAGTCTGCACACATCTGAAATGGGATGAGAATAAGCAGCCTTAACTGACAATCCCTCCAAGACAAACAAGGACAGAAACATGGTTTTCTGAAGTAAGGGCAGCATTGTTAGCAACTGGAAGAATTAGATGCCGTGTAAGTAGAGAAATAGATGCCTTAAACTATTGTTCCGTGGCCTTCATGATGACGTTTGCTTATATCCTTCTACATCACTATTAACTGTCATTAATATCTCTGTGGTGTCACTTCCCTACATGACACTGCTGTGTCCAAGAAAATTTTGTTCATTCCTCTTTGCTATTTTGTAAATGCAACAGTAAAATATGGAAAGTGTCAGTGTGATTCTCAGGAGTAGCTTCTTTCAGGAGTAAGATGTCCAATATGGAGGCTGCCTCTATGTGAGCAAGTGAGCCAGAGAATCAAAATAAGAAAAAAAAAAAAAAGAATAAATAGACATTAAAGAAATTGAAGAAGAGGTTTAGAAATATATAAAAGAAGGTAAATATGTTTTAAAAAATCAAGAAAATGAAAACAAGAACTGTGACCTAATGTAGAGAGCCACGAAGTGCCACGCCTTAAAGTGACTCTGGCTTCTGCCTTACACCTTCCCGTTGGTGAAGGCTCTCTGGGTAAACAAGCCCTTAATTGGTTAAGTCTGTTCAGCCTGTCTGCTTCCGTGTTAGAGTAGCCTATCTGCAGGGTTCACGTAGCTCACTGGGGTTGGTTAGCTCAAGGGTATTTAAGCCTGTGCAGGGGTCCCCCGGCTCTCTCTCACAGGTCAGAAGAAACATGTTTCAAGGATCCTGATTAAAACTTCTCTGGCAAGAAGATCTTCCCAGAGTCGCGTCTTCCTTGCTGGCAGGGGTAGGCGCGTACAACCCAACAAGCCATCCAGGTCCACTAGGCAGCTTGAGACCACCTGCTTCATAAATATGGCCACAAAAGAAAAAAAGTGAACTAAGGACTTCTCCCTGTAGGAGGATACAGTGGGGAAAACATCTAAAGGTAAGCTGTTCCCAGAGGACAATGGGCACATATCAAATGTGAGCTGTGAGATTTTGAAACCGAGAGATTCCCTATAGCTCTAAGACCTCTGTTCTGCCATAATCCAGAGAAGAAAGAAATTTGACTCAGGTACCCTGGGAATGGCTTGGATTGCAGAGAAAACAATACAAGAGTTGATCTCCATCAGAGGAGCTAAACAGAAAAGAACTGACTCAACAACTCATTGTTGGTCCAGAGAAATGGCAGGCAACCTGACAGGTGGGAACCCCACACACTAGCTGTGTTTTATCTGTCCAAATACCTTTGTTTTAAAAGAGTTTATTGCTTCATGGGACATGAGCAGCAGTGTTGAGATTATCTGAGGTGTGAGTTTCCCAACTGTCAGGTTTCCCTACCATTTCCCAGTACCAGCAATGAATGGCTGAGTCATAATCTTCTTCTGTTTAGTTCCTCTGTTGGAGGTCAAATACTGTCCAATTTCCTCTGCAATCCAAGCCATTCCCAGTCAAATTTCTGTCTTCTCTGAACTATGGTGAGGCAGGGAAATTATAGGTTCCCTGGATCTCACTGGTAAACAACTCCAAAAGAGGTAACCCATTCCTTGCATTGAGCCTGTGGTGTCTATTAAGAGCACTATCATCTCCATTATAGGGAATCTACAAAAAACACACATAGTGGGGGGTGGAGTATAAAGTCAGGCCCACTGATCAACGGACTAGAACTGAGGACCACAAGTCCATGCTCTTACAGCTACCTGTGTCAGTTTGTACTGCCAGTAGTTCCTCAATTTCCCACACACACTCCAGCATTTGTCTTTTTTATTTTTATTCTGACAGAATATATTGAGATCTGAAAGTAGTTTTATTTGTGTTTCTCTGATGGCTAAGGATGTTGAGTATTTGCACAAAATGCTTCTCAGCCATTATTGTCTTATCTTTGAGAACACTCTCAGTTCTCACCTTATAGGTGGAGTTTCTCAGGCCAGCAGTCACTTCCGAATGAATGACCACACAGAGTCTGATATTAATTATAATTGCTCATCCAACAACTCAGGCTGGTTACGATTAGAACTTAATCCATTTCTATTAATCTATGTGTTCCCCCAGGCTCAGAGCTTTACCTCTATCCTAGTTTGTGTGTCTGACTTGTTCTTCATCTGGCTATGTCCCTCTTCATCCTATCACTCTCAGTTTGGCTTTCCTGCCTAACTTAACACAGTGTTTAGAAGGATTATTCTACAGCACCATTGAATTGTTTGTCTTCTTGATGTTTTGTTTTTGTAAGGATATTTTCTTCTGTTCCGTGGGCTGCCTCTTCATTTGAATGATGGTACCTTTTGTTGTACAGAAGATTTTTAATTTTATGAGGCCAATTACTGATTAGTGGTCTTAGTGCCTGTGCTATCAGGGTCCTTTTCAGAAGGTCTTTTCCTATGCCAACAAGTTCAAGCCTATTCCCTTTTTTCTTTTAAAGATTTTTAAAACCCTTTCCTTTTAATCTTAGTGGGCAGACATATCTCAAATAAATATAATAATGTACCTTTAGGTTTTACAAAAGCAAAAAGAGCTGAAACAAAAGTACATCAGGTAGCAAAAAAAATAAATATTTGACTGGAAATTAATAGAGACTATAAGAATATTACTTACAACTCACCAAAGAGTTGGTTGTCTGAAAATATTAACAAGATTGAACAACTCCTAGTCAAACTTACTGATGAAAAAATGAGAGAAAACTCAAATTAATAGAGTTTCAACAACAGACCTTTATAAACTTCAGAAAGGCATCAGGGAGTACCATAAATATTTATATTCCAACAAGTTGGGAAAAAGAAATGTGTACATTTCTAAATACATATGAACTGTTAAAGTTATAGCCAGATTATGTAAACAACTTAAACAGGTCCATAACAAGCAATGAAACCAAAATAGTAATTAAGTATTTCTCCATAAAGGGACAGATGAATTTAATATTGACTCCTGTTAAGTTTTCAAGAAGATTTGATATTAACACTTCCCAAAATGCCCCATGTAATAAAAGGAGACGAGCTTTCAGACTCTTTTCACAAACTCAGGATCACCCTGCTATCAAACCCAAGTGAAGACACAGCAAAAGGAAAGGAAACCTATACACCTTGTCCTGAGAAAGAAGCATAGATACAAAAATCCTCAACAAACCACCTACAGACTCTACAGATTATATTCAAGACCATATTAGTGAGGACATACATCATGATTGTTCGTCTCATCCTAAGGATGCAAGACTATATATATATATATATATATATATATATATATATATATATACACACACACACACACACACACAAATCAACAAATGTAATTGATATATCAGATTAATATTCTTAAGGGCAGACTATAGGATTGTTTCAACTGTTGCAGAAACAACAGGCCATCATGATAAAAGCCCTGAGGAAACTAGGCATAGAAAAATCTTAAAACAATATATTATAATGCAATTATATAATAAAGGTTAAATATTACAAACCTATAGCCAATATTATACTAAGTGGAGGAAAATTATGCCATTTCCTCCAAATCTGACACTACATAGGCTGTTTGCTCCCTCTACTTTTATTCAGTATAGTCCTCAAAATTTTGTTAAAGCAGATAGAATAGAGAAAGATATAAAATAGGAAAAGTCAGAAGAAGTCATACCATCCCTGTTTGCTGACAGTGTGATACTATACTCCAAAGGCTTGTGAACCCATCTAAAACACTTTGAAGCTGATAGTTTGAAAATGGTTATGGTTACCTTAACTGAAAATGTTAAGTAGGAGAAACAATATTATCTACAATATTATCTACAATGATTAATTTGCTAAGAACAAAATCAAGAATATATTACCTTCCAAACAGCCTTTAAAACTATCCAGTCATAAACACAATCAAGGAAATGAAAGCCTCCTACAAGGAAAACCTGAAAATTTGAAAACAACTAAAAGTAGAAATAGAAAAGACTCTAGATGATGGAACAATTTTCCATGCCCCTAGATTGGCAGAAGTAATATTGGGGAAAATGGCTATCCTATTAAAAGCAATCTTTAGATTCAGTGCAATCATTATCAAAATTCAAACAGACTTAGAATTTTTACAGATTTAGAAAATAAGCAAAATTCATATGTAACACAGAGAAGGGGGTGGGTGGGAGAGGATGAGAGAGAGTAAGCAAACAGAACATAACCATAGGTTCCACACTGTATGACCTCAAATCATATCACAGAGCTGTAGTGATAACCACAACACGGTACTGCTACCAAGGTAGACATGCAGTTCATGGAGATGTATTAGAGCACTAATATGAACTCACACAACTACAGACACATATTTTTGACAAAGGTGTAAAACAAAAGACACTAGAAAAAAGGGGGATTAGAAAGCTGGCTCACGGTTAAGAGCACTTGCTGCTCTTGAAAAATACCTAAATTCACTTTCTAGTATTCATATCAGATGACTCACGACTACCTGTAACTCCATCTTCTGGGAACCTGACTCTATCTTCTGGCCTAAAGTGTTAGTGTGTACACACACACGCACACAGGCATGCACACACACACACACACACACACACACACACACACACACACACACACGCACGCACGCACACACACACACACACTAAAATAAACATTTATTTCAACAATTCAAAGAAGATAAATAGCCTTTTAAATAAATGGTGCTGGCAAAACTGGATATCTACTTAAAATAGTAGAATAAAATTAGATTCACATCTCTTATCCAGCCCCGAATAAATTCAAATTCTATCAAAAGCCTTAATTTAAATCCAGAATCACTGAAACTAAGGAAAAATAGCTCAGAGTAAAGCTATAAGCAAGAAATTCCTGACTAGAACCTCAGTAGCACAGGAAATAGCCCCAAAAATTGACAAGCGAGTTTACATGAAATTAAAATGCTTCTGCATATAAAAGAAATTATCAAGAGTAGGAACAAAGGAGTTACAGAATAGGAAAAAGTATTTGTCAACCATGCACCGAAGGATTGAACGTAGACTACATAAAGACTTGAGAGAGAGAACTGGGGAGATGCCTCAAGCAGTGTTGTGCACATGCTGCTCTTCCAGAAGTCAGTAGTATGGTTCCCAGAACCCATGTTGGGTGACCGATAAATCCCTGAAACTTCTGCTCCAGGGGAGCCAATGTCCTTTTCTGATCCCTTCAAAAACCTGCATGCCATACACATAAATAAATTAAGAACATGAGAAATGACCAAAACAAGTGCCAGATTAAGAAAATGCCAAGTTGCTAATCAAGAAATGTACTAATGAACTGAACAGACAAATCTAAAAAAGAAAAGGTAAATACAAATGGCTGATCAGTGTTTTTCACTGTTCAACATCTCGACTTCATAGAAATATAATTTAAAATTATTATCAGTTTCTATTTCACCCCCAGTCGAATGGCTTGTATCCAGAGAACAGTTGACCACACACACACACACACACACACACACACACACACACATATTTATCACTGTTTTTTCATAATATTAGGAAATGGCATAATCTTAGATGCCCAATAATAGGTGAATTGATAGTGAAAAGGTATAATACACACACACACACACACACACACACACACACACACACACACACACACACGCAAAATGGGATTTTATTCAGCCATAAGGATAAAATTGTAGGAAAAGTGAGTGGAGCTAAAACACTAACTCCATGCCATAGAGACAAAAGTGTCAAAGATTAAAATGGAAAATGCCTCCATTTTAACAAACAGAATGAGGCTACTTGATTGACAGACTGACTCCGTGACGTATAATATCTCATATAAACATTTAAAGTCTATCTCCTAGTAGCTGGTTGTCCCTGACCACAAACACAAATGTGCTAAAATATAGAATTTAGTTTGTCCTCTCTTATATGAATCTTATACAAGTGTCTTATGGGATAAGTCTAAGTAACTACCTCCTCTTCTGCTATAAAAGGCTTCTAGCCCCTTTACTTATATGTTGCAATACATTCTACAGGAGCTCACTGTGGTATCGCCATACCATATTTTGTAAATTCATTTACAACTCACATGAAAATGTTATGTCACATCTCTCACACATTGCATTTTGGTGACCTTTATGGTAAAAGGTTAAAAGAATCACTCTCAAGCACACAAGAAGTAATGACTAGTTTTTAATGACTCATGTAAATCCTGGGACTGGGTTCTTCTCTGGAAAGGAAACCTATCCTTCCCACATCCGATGGGCATTAGACAAAGTCTGTAAAACATCCCATATAACAGCACTTAAGAGAAAATAAACACAAATGTATAGGCCTGATAGAGAAACATTGTTTCCTCTGGCCCACTGTAGGAAAATATCCATGCACCAAACTAGAAATTCCATGAATATTTCATCCCTAAGTGACCTTTGAGCTAAGATTTTCTTTTTGAATACTCTGTCTCTGGGCTTTATCTTGCTGTCTGACTGAAGTCTAAAATGATCTGCTTGCTTCTGTAATTTGCTTCTCTAGGAGATGTTTCTATATGTTTTCCTCTTCTGAGAGAACACTGGCATCCAATGATAACCCAACCAGCAGACAAATAGGAAAAGAGACCACAAATAAACAACAAGATGGATTACTTCTGACCTTTCTTCATGCAGGAGAAAGACTTGGAAGGCTTCTTTTTTTCCAGCAGTGGGTCCCCTTCCAACTGACCTGCTTAAATACATCCCAGGCAGTCTCTAAACAAGTGCTGCAAGCCAATCAGTCTTCTTTGTTTAAGCTAAGCAGTCAAAAACAAAACAAAAACCCAAGGAGTTGGAGAAAAGGAACCTATCCCAGACCACTGCCACTTAAAACTTCCAGCTCTCTAAAGGGAATGGATTCTGGTATCTGAATTCCCTCCCCACTCATATGAGGTCTGTGTGTTTGTGTGCTCTGTATGTACATGCTTCTATATTCTTAATAAAATGTATTGCTTGTTGCAACTGTGATTGTGTCCTGCCTCGGACCTCTACCCAGTCCTCACCATATCTGTAAAGGAAATCTCCGGAATAATGTTGGGCCTTAAAAGACTCAAGCCTGAGGCCTAGAGAGCTCAGTGTAACTTCCTGAGTCTGATTTGAGTTTAGCGACCTGTCTCTAGCCAGCGACTTCCACGTATGAGTGACTCAGCATAGCCTGATCTTCCTCTGCTTAGCTACTGCTGACATGGTAGATCGTAATTGGCCCCAGTACCTCACCTCTTGCTCAGGTTCATGCCCTTGGCCCCCAAAGCTATATAAGCAGTTGCCCGTGTAACAAAAGGAGATCTTGCTTTGTCAGACTCCTGCTCAGTGTGAATTTCTCCCTAGTAACTGCTAACCAGGAGGGGGGAGGTCTGAGTCCTCTGACACTCACCGTCCCACTCAGCCCCCAGAAGGAAATCAACCTGCTCCTTCCCCAGCCCTACCTGCCAGAGGGTCAGACTGGTGGCCCTGTGTGAGGAGTCTCCATCTTCAAGGAAGAAGCTGACGGACCAATCAGTCCTCAGATGAGTGTATCCCCATAAATTATGGGTCAGTTTTTCAAACCAAACCCCAGTCCCTTATGCCAGACTGAGCGCTTGTATCCATCCCTGGACCCTTTCAGGAGCACCCCAGGCCAGCCAGGGAGCCACCCCCTCCCTAGTAATCCCTTTCAAATTTCCTTACCCCTCTGGCCTATTGTGGAAATAAGGCCCCTAATGGGGGAGTTACTCACCTCTTTCCTGTAGATGTCAATTCTGCTGCCTGGTACTCCTGGGAGGCTCATAACTTCAAAGACCTAAAAAAGACCATCTCAGAGGATGGACCTAACTCCCTCTGGGCGGAGACTATCCTCCAAGGTCTGGCCCACCAGTACTGTACTACCCAGGATTGGAAAAACCTCACCAAGGCCTCCTCTCAGGCCCTTTACTCATAAAGTGGTGTGTCTTCTTTAATGATGAGTGCCACGCTCAGGCTGAATGCAACCAAGCCGCCCAGCCCCGGGTCCCCACCACCTTTGGAATGCTCTCAGGCACTCCTGATCAATTCTCCACCAGCCTTCTGGAGGCCTCCTGCCCCTTACCAAGATTGGCTGCATCGAGGAGGCTGAACGAGGGCCCGACTAAACCCCCTATCATGGGGATTACACAGAGGGCTAGTGAGGACCTGGCCACTTCATAGAGAGTGTTAAAAAGAACCTACAGAGAACGTTCCCTCCTGGTGATCTACAGACCAGTTTGTTAGAATGCTGGTCTGGGAGGGCATAACACATTGGCTTGTGCTGGAATAAAAGATTGCTCTATAGACAGATGGGTTAATGCTTCCAAAGATGTAGGAACCACTTCTCATAAGGCTCGGGCCAAGGTGTCAGCCTTCAGGCCGCTTGACACGAGGATATGGCCACCCTAGTCTGTGCCCTCCAACAGACATTGGGGGGAAGGGGAAGGTCTTGCTTTGGGTGTAATAAGGAAGGTTATTTTAAGAGAGAATGCCTGGCCCAAAGTAACCCATCCACCTCTACCACCTCTGCTACCACCTGTATGCCGTGACCATGCTGCAAAAAGGGATTCCATTGGGCTAGGGATTGTATATCAAAATGTAATCTTTAGGGCGAACCTTTACACTTCCCCAGGGGCCGTCCCCAGACCCGTTAAATAAGGGAGAAAGGACAGGCCAAGCACACTGGACGGTGCCTATTTTACCCGGGCTAAGGCCAAAAATGACCCTAATAGTTGGCCAAAAGACTTTCAAATTCATAATTGATACTGGAGCTGATCATACTGTCATCAGAAAAGAGGAAGTGCCCCACTCATGGCAGTTAGTCCCAGGCCTGCCCTTACTAGGGGTGGGCAGGCACTCAATGTCTTAGGAAACTGCCGATTGGCAGCCCTGGAGGGACCCAGATGGTAACCTTGGGGAAGTTCGCCCCCTAGTGGTTTCTGGCCTAATGTCCAACCTCCTTGGCCAGGACATACTTGGGGAGGCAGAGGCTTATATCACTACCGATTATAAGGCCTTCTTAGATAGTTCAACAGGACTATAAACAACAAGTTAAACAGGGTGGGTTAATCACCCTAACTATAGGGATGACCCCTGTTTGAAAAGATTAGAAAAAAAAATATTCCCAGGTTTGCCCCCAATCCTAGGGACCACTGCTCATCCCCTGGTAACAAAGATTCAATGAGTGCTCAGGGGCCCCGTGTGGGTTGAGCAGTGGCCTTTATCTACCCCCGAGCTCCAACAACATCACACATTGGTCAACCAACTACTAGCGTTGGGGCATGTGTGACCCTCAGCAAACCCATGGAATAATCCCGTCTTTGTCATCAAAAAGGCCAATGGGGCCTGGGGGGCTCTTACATGACTTAAGGAGAATAAATGAGAGGATGATACCATTTGGGATTCCCCAGAGGGAGATCCGCTGGATCCCTGCCATCCTAAACTCTTATTATCTATCATTGATATTAAAGACTGCTTCTTCTCTATTCCATTACACCCAGATGATATGGAAATGTTTGCCTTTTCTATATCCTCCTCTAACTTTTGTGGGCCAGATCTCAGATTTGAATGGACGGTCCTGCCCCAGGACATGGCTAACAGCCCCCCTCATGTGTCAATACTGTATGTCACACATTTTTTTCCCCATCACTAAGTATCACAACATCCTATTTTATATGTATATGGATATTTTGGGCTGCTTCAACTTACACGATCTTCACTGAGACCTCACTGCTGAGTGTCTGGCCCACCTTAGAGAAAAACCATTTTAAGGTGGCTCCAATAAAGGTTCAAATTGCCACTCCACCCTTTAAAATCTTGGTGTCTATACTATCCCTCCATACTGTTTCTCCAATTAAGCCCCAGCTTCATATCCAGGACTCTTACACATTGCTCCAACTACAAAAAGGATTAGGAAAAATCAACTAGATGAGACTCTGGTATCCATCACTATTGAGGATATCCCGTTTTTGATCTTCTAAAGTGTCTTGTCCTCTCCACTCAAATAACTATCATCTGACCATCTCAAGGTCTTACATAAAGTCCAACAGGCCATAGATACCACTACCCTTAAAAGATTTGACCCCAATCTACACCTCTCCCTTTATATTTTCCCTGGAGAGACTGTGTACCACCCTTTGGACTCAAAATGGAGAACCCATCCAATGGGTCCACTTCTCAATTGGAGGAGTCCCTCTGGTTTATTCTATAACCACCAAATTGCAGATATCATTATCAAGGACCAAGACATCTCTGTCTGGTTGTGTGGTGTGGAACCACACCTTCTTCTTGTATGTTTTAAGATAACTGATTTTACCTGGCTCCAGAGAAATAACAGAGGGATTGCTATGGCACTTGAGGGGTTCTTAGGCAAAATTGACTGTCACTATGGCCCTCGCAAATGGATGAGCTCCTTCTCCATACTAGAATGGAAGGCCCCCATCCCCCAGGCCTTTTCTATCTCAACCAAACACTGAGTTTCTGATGATGTTCACCAACAGGGGGTGCCTGGGGGCCTCTTTGGTCATTTTCCCACCTTTCAAACAGGAAGAACCAATAAATACATAATCAACTTCCCATAAAGTGGAGCAATCTACACAGTTTAAGTAGTTTGCTGACAGCCTTTATGTTGTTAATCTGTTACCCCACTTAGTTGAGGCTCATGTTAAACTTGATTCCAACCCTATTTCTCCACTGATGAATCTTCTCAAACAACGAACCAACCCCTCTTTCTTCAACACCTCAGGGGCCATCAAAACCTACCAGGATTCCTCCCTTGAGGAAACAACCTAGTTGACCAAATGGCCTCCATGACTCAATGCAATACTGTTATGGAAGCTACACATTTCCACCTTTTAGCCCATGTTAATTTGAGGGTGTCTTAAACACAAGTTCACACAGGTACCAGTTAAAGTCCTCAAAAAGATTGTTTGGACCTGTAAGTCCTGCCAGCCTTTCCTCCAGATCCCTCCCTCCAAAATATGGGGAGAACTCCCCAGGGGCTCTACACATATCATCTTTGGCAAATGGATGTCACACAATACTCCCCATTTGGAAAACTTAAATATATTTTTCTCTCTGTAGACACTGTTGACTGTTGGGTTTTGGCACATGCCAGAGAAAAATCCAAACATGCCGTGAAACACATGCCCCAATGCTTTGTCATCCTCGGATTACCTGATCAAATTAAGACAGACAATGGCCCATGCTTTATAAACAAAGCCTTTGTAGACTTTCTTCAGACATGGAAGGTTTCATATTCCAGGATATCCCACATAATCCCCGGGACCAGCCATTGTGGAAAGATATAACCAAGTTCTTAAATGTCAATTACAATAATAAAGGGAGAATTTTTATCTCCACATGATCAATTAAAAAAGGCATTGTTTATTTTAAATTTTTCAAAAGGACAGTTATCTCCCTCCCAGAAACATTGGTTCTCATCTGTCATCTATAGTTCTGTTTGGGTCAGATGGAGGGACCCATTGACTGGAGTCTACAGAGGACAAGATCCACTCCTTACAACAAGGAGAGGGTTTGGATGCATCTCCCCCCCCCCCAAAAAAAAAAGGCTCATCTGGGTGATGGCTAGAGATTGCAAATATTTACCCCAACAAGGGGATGATGGTAATGTTTCCAGAAAGTGTCCCACCCATGAGGATTGTCCCTCTGTTTCTCCCTTAGGAGCAATTGGAGATGTGGATGCTACTATTTTTCTGATAATGATGATACTTGCCCTGCCTGATGATGGAGGATTTGAAAACCCAGAGGACCCCAGAGCTATCATGGCCAATCAGATAGGGTAAATCCTGTGATTGCCAAGGTAGAACATACTTGGAAAGGTGCTACTTCTATGAAAACAAGTCAGAGATCATTCTAGGACAATATTAAGAAGCTTCAGGAGGACTTGGAAAGGAGACATTGTGACCTCCAGGACAACCCCTTTGTGGACAGGCCTAAATGTCCTTACCTTCTCCCTCTACTTGGGCCTTTCCTTCTTCTTCTTCTCATTCTCATGGTTGTGTCCTGTCTATTTAATAAGATCATACAATTTGTCCACCAATGGCTATTGGCAGTAAAAGTTCACCAGGTTAATGTCCATTATCACAGGCTTGTTGGATCATGGTTGGATTCATAATACCCAGTGATGAGTAAGATCTCCAAGGGGAGACAACCTAAGATGGGGCCATGTTTTCCACCATGCTTACAAAAACAAAAGGGAGGAATGTTGGGCCTTAAAAGACTCAAGCCCAAGGCCTAGTAAGCTCAATGTAACTTCCTGAGCCTGATTTGAGTTTAGTGACCTGTCTCTGGCCAGCGATTCCCATATGTGAATGACTCAGCATAGTCTGATCTGGAACTGCCTCTGCCTAGCTGACATGGCAGATCATGATTGCCCCCAATACCTCACTCTTTCCTAAGGTTCATGCCCCAGGCCCCAAAGCCATATAAGCACTTACCTGTTGTAATCAAATGAGATCCTGCTTCGACAGACTCCTGGCTCAGTGTGCATTTCTCCCTGGTAACCAGGAGCAGGGAGGACTGGGTTGGCTGACACCATCTCCATCTCACTCAGCCCCGAGAAGGCAATAAGCTGGATCGGTCCTTCCCCAGCCCTACCTGCCAGAGGCTCATTCTGCCAGAGCAGAATACCCTCATTCTTATTGTTAGAGAAAGACCCTCATGCCCCGACTCAGGAAAGGTGTCCCTCTCTCCCCAAATCATCACGAGAAGTGGTCTTGATGCAAAAGCATGAGGTCTTTTATATTTCAAGTGCACTGGGGTCTGCAGTCATACTCCATGTGGGGGTAGAGGACTGGTCACCCTGGGTACAGAATTGAGACAGCTTTCATAGGGTTACAACAAAGCCTGCACATCATAAACTAATCATCTCATAGCATTCAATGTGGGCCAATCAATTTGAACTATCCAAGCCCATTCTTAGCCCAGGAAGTCAGCTTTTGCGCGGGCTTCTGGGTGGGGTGACAAGGTTCATTTCCTGTGTTTGCTCACTCACAGGTGCTGTTGTAAACAGCCCTGTGGTAAACAGTCAAGAATGTGACATTTTGCCTACTCACTGCTAGGGGACAGGGTCTGGGTAAACTTCTAGCTTCCTGGGGTCAGTGGAGAGTTAGGATAAATTTTTCCATCTTTATATTAGCAAAGCCCTAACACATGGGGATTAGTCTAAGGCCTCCATCTGGTCAATAACCAACTCCATCCAGTGGTTCTTAATCCTTATATAGATTAAGATTCAGATTATCTCTAATATGACTTCAGTAATAACCCTTAAAGATGCTTTTTTTTTTTTTTTTTTTTTTTTTTTTTAGCATTCCATTCTACCCCAGGAATAAGCTTCTACTTGCTTTTGAAGTCATGAGAGGACAAGTAACTTGGACTGTCCTCCAACTACAGTTTGATACAATTCTCACTTATTTGTCAAAGTTCTTATCCAAGATTTCACAGAGCAGACTTGTCTAGATTATTTGTCAAAGTTCTTATCCAAGATTTCACAGAGCAGACTTGTCTAGAGAGCACTCTGATTCAAGGTGTAGTATGTTGGCCAAAAGAATACAACATTTCCTGAACAAAGAATCCCTCGATTTTCAGGCTTATGTAGTAGGCTAAAATGTATCTTGGGGAAAAGCTTTGAGGCTTACATGGGTATGAACTAATTTGGCTTTCTTGTTCCCTGGTACCCTCAAACAGATATTGTATAATTTGAACCTCTCATTTTCCAAAAATAGCTACACCTTTGTACCAGGCTTTTAAGGAGGAAACTCAGGCTCAGGGACTCACAAAGGTTAAGTGGACCCTCAAATCCAAAGGAACTTTCCAAATACTTTAAAAGGTACCAAGATCAATTCTATGTGTGCTGAAAGATAGCATATTGCTTTGGATAGTTATACAGTTTATAAATGATCCTCCATAACATATGGGATACTGTGCTGGCTAGTTTTATCTAAACTTGACACAAGCTAGTCATCAGAGAGGAGGGAGCCTCAACTGAGAAAAATATATCCATAAGGCAAGCTTGTAGGCATTTTCTTAATTAGTGATTCATGGTGAAGAGCCCAATCCATTGGTGGTGCCATTTTTAGGTTGATGGTCCTGGGTTCTGTAAGAAAACAGGCTTAGCAAGCCATGATGAGCAAGCCAGTAAGCAGCACCACCCATGAACTCTTTGTCAGCTCCTGCATCAAAGTTCTTGCTCTTTTTGAGTTCCTGTCTTGACTTCCTTCAATGATGAGCAGTGATATGGAAATGTAAGTGCTTTCCAACTGCTTTTGGTCTTGGTGTTTTATCATAGCAATAGTAACCCTGATTATGAAAGATACCCAAACAAGAAATTAGACCCAATAATGAAGGGATTATGAGTAGTTGCTGCTGCCAGAGTTCTAACCCCCAAGGCTCAAAATTTACCCTTGGGTATCCTCTTATTGTTCACAGATCTCAGGACATGGAGAGAAATCTGAATTCTAAGCGAAATCTGTGGCTAACAGACAGAAAGGTACTTATATACCAGGCACTCATGCTGCAGGGACCCGAGATTTCTCTCAGGATCTGTAAAACCTGCATCTAGCTACGTATCTTCCAGTGGATGGAGGAGTCTCCCAACTCCTCATGGAAGGCCATGTAGCCCATTTTGATCTCTCCCCCCCTCTCAGATCAACTCCCGGGAAACCCAAATTTAATCATCTGGGAAATGGATTTACAGGACAATATTTATACAGACTCCAAATATGCCTTTCTCATCCTCCATGCTGTTATCTCATTTATCATATGAAATGAAAGAGGCCTCCTAACTGTATCTAAGACGTTCATAAAGTACTCCCAAGAAGTTATTAGGCTCTGGATATAGTAATTTTGTCTTTCCATGTGGCTTTGGCACACTGTCCTGAACACTACAAAAGAGATGCCCCAAGAGCAAAGAAAAACAAGGTAGCTGATTCTAAACTGATGCCTGCTGCCCAAGGTGCATGGAGCGCCCCTTCTCTGAGGACTCTGCTGCTTCATGGAAAACTCAAGTACTCTTCAGAGCCATAGCCTCTAAAAGCCAGCATTTATAGGACCCCAGAGGATGGTGGATAACACCCAAAGACCAGTCATTACTAAAGGTTCCACAATGGAAAGAAAGTCTTAAAATTCCAACATCATATATGTCACTTGGAACAGAAGATACACTTACTATGTCTAAAAGGTTGGTTGTTCACAGAACAAGACTTAGAAGGAACAGTTAAATAAGTAATACAACCCTTTTATAGGCATCTCTGGTCCTCAGGGGCTGGAGACAGGGCACGGACCCTGAGAAGATTGGAAGCTAGATTTCATTCGCATGCCTGGTGGACCCAATTGTGAATACCTACTATTCCTGGCAGACAACTTACAAGATGGGTAGAGACTGTTCTGTGCAAAACAGAAAAGCCACAGAAGTGACTAATGTGTTGCTCTCCCAAGTATTTCCCCAATCTGGGTTATGTAAAACTCTCCAGTGACATTAGGCCTGTTTTCAAAGAAGTGATCTCTCAGTATTTGACTAAAGCATTGGGAATTCAGTATCATCTACATTGCATGTGGAGGCCCCAGTTCTCATCTGAGATTGGGAAAGCCTATGATAGCAAAGAGAAGAAAAAAAAAAAAAGGAATTCAAGAAACCCAATCTTCATGGGTTAAACTAATGCTCTTGACCCTTTTCAGACTTGGAAATACACCTGATCTGTGAAGTCCTATATAGCAGGCCTTTCCTCCCCAACGACCTGAAACAGCCATAATGGTGAGTCAAGTGACCCAATTGGTAAAATTTCCACAGAATTCATCAGAGGTATAGGTAGGACTTCTTAGGGAGGAATGTAGTGGGATACCCACTTTGTCTACTTCTGTGGCACTGACCACACCCATTGAGGGGCGGAGCCAGGGGCGGAAGTGACCTGTGGAACTAGGTCTGAGTGGAGGCGGGGAACGCTCTCTTTCTGGCAGGATGCGCCAGAACTGCTGTGTTCATCTGTCTGTGTTGTGAGTTGTTTCTCCCTAAATAAATATCTATTTGGCCTATTTGATTATCCTGACCCTTATTAAACTGCAATATCTGGTGTCAGAAGTGGGATCAGGATTTTCACGGCACCTGGGCTTCACCCACGCAGCGGAAGTCGCTAATGTTCCCCTACCTTCCGAACGGGCAAGGTCCCTTGCCTAACCAGGTGGACACGCCCTGCTTGGAACTCCTTTTATCTCCACGTGGCTCATCATCCCACTTCTGACACCATTATGTAAGAGCAGTTTTTTCCTCACTATTGGTCTGGTCCACTCTTTGTTCCTCCCTGTCGGCCACACAGTCCCACGGCCACGCACGCCCCAATAACACGCAGACACTCTGTATTTGATACAAGCGGTTGGCCACTTATTATCATTGTTTATGGGCTAGCTCTGTCTTAATTATTAACCCATTTCTACTTATCTAAATATTTCCACGTGGTCATCTTTTCCGAGCACGGTAGGCCAGCATCTTCTCTCTCTCGGCTCTACATACTGACTCCTCCTTCTACCTCCTCTTTCCTCCTTGTCTCCTAGCCCTGCCTACCTTGCTTTCCTATTGGCCACAGTGCTTTATTCATTAACCAGTATGAGAAACATATTCACAGAATAACCTCTCCCATCATCTCCTCTTTTCTGTCTAAAATAAAAAGAAGGGGTTTAACCTTATCATAGCAAAATATACCATACAACAGTTATCAAATAAGAATCACAGTTAACAATATTTAGTCTATTAACATTTTGTAAGACTTAAAGAAAATATCATCTATCCTATCTTTGTGAGTCTAAAGTCCTATATGTAACTTATCTTTAATCCTAACTAAGAAAAACTATAACCATAACTATCTTCAACTCCTTCAAAGACCACAGAAGGATAATATATAAACTCTAGAAATGACAGAGACAACTCACTGCCTTGTCAGTCACCTGAAGTTCTTTTGTAATGTTCCATCTTCAGCCCATAGGCTATGGTGTGTCTGGCAGACTCTTCAGCAAAGCAGGAAACTTTAAACTGTCTGCCTGTATTGGCAGTTTGTCAATCATTTTTCTCTGTGTCTTGTAGACTGTCCGGCAGCCTTTTCCATGAAGCAGGAATTCTGTAGCAATGTCCATCTTGCATCAGCAGTCACTTTTCTGTGGGTCCTGCACATCCAGTTTATTCAGCATATAGTCAAACAGTCCAGACAAGAGCAGTATCTTGTCCAAATGGCTAGTCTTGCCATATTAGAAGCAAATTTTGTAACAAGTTTCTTCAATGTCCATCTTCCTTTCTGATGCAGGTGGTGTTACCAGGAGCAGTCTTGCCTCACTGTCAAGAAAAACCTTAACCCAATTTAAATGCCATATTCTGTAGGTCTTTCAAAGGTTTGAAGAATGCCTACTCATCTCAAACACATCTCTGCATATCTAGAAATCCTAACTAACTTAATTCTTTCAACTATCATAGGTAACTCTCTATAATCTGTACTAAAGTATACATTACATTTTTCAATGAGCTACATAAACATAATACCTAAACAAGAGGAGAAATATACATATCACAAAATTGACCTTAAATTGTATCAATAAATGAAAATCCATTCCAAAGCAAAGTATTCATATCTATACCATAATTCTTTTTTTACTTTTAAAGATTGTTTGTAGTCATTAGCCATTTACAACCAAGCCCATTTAAGTGAAAACAAACATTTATAAACAATATTTGGGAATTTGGGCATTGTTCTTTCCAAACTACTTCCTGCTGGTATGAGGTGCTGTCATGGGGATCCTAAGAAGACACAGAAATCCTAGCTGTAGTTTGCAAGGCTGCTTTGTCCCTTTGACGTTGCTTTAGGGGGTCTTGCTTGATAAACCACATTAGCCTGGAAGAAATCCACAGCTTTTCATTTTCAGAAAGCTGTGGTCGGTATCTTGCTTCCTCTATGCTCTACATGCTGACTCCTCCTCACTACTTCCTCTTTCCTCCTTGTCACCTAGCCCCACCTATCTTGCTTTCTTATTGGCCACAGTGTTTTATTCATTAACCAGTATGAGAAACATATTTACAGAATAACATCTCCCATCAGAGGAGCAAATGGGACCTCCTTTTTTGCTGTCTTGGGGACAAGGCCTATCACTTATGGGAGGGTCCCCATGTTAGTTCAAATACCAAGAGTAGACATATGAGTTCATAGTCATGTCAATGTCTGGAGACTGCTACTGCTCCTGTAAAACTGCAGTGGGTTTTCCCAAAACTACAGACCCCAGCTGTACTTGGGAGCAAGTAGAGGACATTGAGCTGCTTTTCAAGCAAAAGCATTCTTTGATCTGTGACAAGTTCAAGTCCACCCAGTTGAGCCATGCTGTTGAGACACTATTTCTCTTCCAGCTACAGCCTGTTGGTTATCATGGATGGTACAACATATCCTCTGTTACCATTCCTTTCAGTGAGTTCTGATAGGACCCTCTTTAACTCAGTTCTTTTACCCCACAAGGAATAGGCTGATGAACATAGTGTTTATAGTAGGTTCACTGATTTGGATGCCAGTGGGACACGTATTCCAATACCAATACCTGGTGAGGGACACACGTAGCTGTAACAATTCACTTATTCTTTTGTGGGGTGATTGGGGCTCTTGTTCTGAAGTGTAAAAGGGGTGCTCTAGACATTCACAAAGGAGAATCCTCTCAGGAATACTTTCCTATCTTGACCCAGACCCCAACAAGATCTGTCTGTTAATCCCCTTCCTGGGTGATACCTCTTTTAAGGACTAAAGGTGCCACATCCCTGTCTGTTACTGTCAATATGATGTGCTTCTGGCTAGAACTGAATAATTGATTATAAGGTTTATGCCCAGTCAGGAATGCCTCTGTGTAAAGTCCATGAGCTTAATCAGATGTATAAGATTCATTGCAACATAAAACACTGATATGGGATGTCCTTCTGTACATGTTGCTTTTATTGGTCGATGAATAAAGCTGTTTCAGCCAATGGACAGACAAAATATAGCTGGGTGAAAAATCCAAACAAAGATGCAGAGAGAAGCCAAGGTGGAATTAGGGAGATGCCATGTAGCAGCAGAAGGAATAAGATACCAAACCTTTACTGGTATATTACAGGCATGTGGTGACACATAGATTATTAAAAAGGGTTAATTTATAAGCGAGCACTAGCCACTGGTAAGCCTGAGCCATTGGCCAAACAATTGTAATTGATATTAAATCTCAGAATATTATTTCATAAGTGGCTGTGGGGACCCATGAGTGGGAGAGAAACTGGTATGGGGGAACAGTGGGACAGAGAAAACCCTTCAACTACAAATCCCTTTCTCTAGAGCTCTCTGTCCTGCAACTTGTAGAATACCAATGGAATTCCCTGATAATCTAATTTCTAGGAGTGACTTGGTGAACTTACAGGTCTCCCATGACTAACTTAACCTTGCAGGCCAGATTTGGTGTGACTACATCAAACCACAAGCTCTATAAAAGCAGCCTTACCTGATATGCCAGACAAATCTGGAGACCTCCTATTTCACACACAAACTTTTGCTTACCTGGGACATGTTCTTGCTACCCTTACCCTTCAATGGGGTATTTCATGGTTTTGGATGCATCACTTCAAACCCAAGGAATGCCACTTTTATAATGAGTATAAGGGTGATACATGTCTGAGACGATATTTAAAATGGGGCTACATGTTGTTTTACTTTTGTTTATTACTATTGCTATGATGAAATGCCATGGCCAAAGACAAGATGAGGAAGAAGAAGTTTATTTTGGTTACACTTCCACACTGTGATTCTTCATCAAAGAAAGTCAAGATAGGCCCTCAAACAGGGCTGGAACTGGGGAGGGAGTGGGAGGAGGAATTGATGTAAAAACCATGAGTGTTGCTTTCTGATTTGCTCCCCATGGCTTGTTTGCCTACTTTCAGATAGAACCCAGATATCTCTCATCTCTCTCTCTATTGCTCTGCCTCTCTCTTCTCTTCCTTCTCTCTCTGTCTCTCTCTGACTTTGTTTCTCTCTGTCTCTGTCTCTGTCTCTTTGTGTGTGTGTGTGTGTGCGTGTGCACATGCATGTGAGTGTCTACAGAGGCCAGAAGAGGGAATAGGATTTCTTGGAGCTAGAGTTAGAGTTATAGGCAGTGTGGGTGCTGGGAACACAAAGTCTGGTCCTTTGAAAGAAGCAAACACTCTTAACCACAGAGCTGTCCAGTCTTTACGTCTTACTTTCTAAAATGTGTTTGTTGTAACTGAGCTATAGAGATGGGATCAGCTGGTAAAATGTTTTCCACACAAACAAGACAATATGAGTTTACATGTCCAACACCCACACAAAAAAGGCAGTTTATGTCAGTGTGTGTTGTTAATCCCAGAGACAAGTATCCTCCCTAGGGAGCAGAAAGGGGATGGGCTGGGTTTGGTGGTGGAGGATGAAGGGTGAGACCAACCTTGTTTCAATTTTAAATAAAAAAAAGAAGAACAAAAAAGAATATCCTTGGGAATCACCACTGGCTAGTCTAGCCAATTAGAAAACTCAGTCTCACTGAGCTACGCTGTCTCAAAATCATACACCACAGGCAAGATTTGCCCATGAATGCAACAGTGGTAAAAGTGTTATGGAGATAATCTTTCTGCTTTGAGGTAAGTGCTGCTGAGACATCTCCAGCTTCTAAGTGGGGGTGGGGGATGGAGGGTGAGAGGATTTACATGTTGCTGGTCATATTAAAAAAAAACCAAAGAAAACCTGGTTTGAGGTTCTGAGACCTCAAAGCACTCCCCCAGTGACACACTTCCTCCAACAAAGCCACATATACACAAACAAGTCCACACTTCCTATTACTGCCACTCTCTATGGTCCTATAGAGGTCACTGAATTCAAACCACAGCAATTAATCTGCTTGCTTTTTTAATAGTGTCTGAATAACAAGCTTCTTTTTGAGTTATTTTGCCTTCATCAGGCTTGTCTCAGTGTTTAGGTTAAGCTCTATGTCTTCAGGATACACACACACACACACACACACACACACACACACACACACACACACACATTTGTTTGCTTATTTATTTTTCAAGATAGGGTTTTTTCAGTAGCTATGGATCCAGTCATGGAACTTACTCTGTAGACCAGGCTGGCCTTGAACTCACAGAGGCCTGCCTGTCTTTGCCTCCCGAGTGCTAGGATTAAAGGTGTGTGCCACCACCATCCAGCTCTGTGTCACCTTTAGATATACTACATATTGTAGGGCCTTTACATGATAAAATATACCCTGAAAGATCTTAATTCAAATTGGCCTGTATGTAAACAAGAGTATGTGTAAGTTTATTCCAAAGTAATTTTAATTCATAAGATAATAAACATGTTTAATCTTATACAGGGCATGATTCCTGCTCAGCTCTCTTGCTTTACTCATATAGATCAGGACTCTAGTCACAAATGGTGCCACCCACATTTGGGGAAGATCCTACTACCTCAACCCAAATGAGAATGTTCTTCATAGGTACGCCCACAGACCATCCCAATCCAGATAATCCCTGATAGATTCTCTTTTTAGGTAAGTCTAAATTGTGTTGAGTTGACAGTAAAAACTAGCCACCCTGATTACCATCACCAGGTATCTGCTAGAGGTGAGTCTGGGACTAATTCAGGTGGAATCCCCCCACACCCTTCCCTGGGAACTCCCTGGATTGACCCTGGCTCTTGCTCTCCCTGTGTCCTGTCCCCATCAAGAGCCTCCTGGTGCTCTAATACACACCCACCCACACCCACCAAGAGCCTGCCCTCCCTCTACCCTGTGCCCTACCCTGCCCACAGCCCCACTGCTCTGGTTGAACACTGGGACAGAGGGTGGAGCCAACAATCCTGCCACCTTCAGGGATCTTCCTGGAGCTGATCTGAGCACATTAAACCTGCCTATTCACGCTGGACAACCTGGAATCTATACCTTCCTGGTCTCTGATCCCCACCGCTGGTCCTCTACTGGAGTTCCGGACCCTCCCAGAAATCCACCTATCCCCTCAAGGCCATCCTGAGCCCCTGTGGACTGGATCTTTGACCCCCACCACTGGGCTTCTGCTAAAGAGGTCTCAGATGGAGAATACCAGGCCCAGGCTAGATCCCCCTATCTGCACACAGAACAACACGAGTCCCAGCCTTCAGGATCTTTGACCCCCATCACTGGTCTTCTACTGGAGCCTGATCTTTGACCCCATCACCGGGCCCCTGTCTGAGAAGAGACCTCCTAGAGAGCTTGGATCACCTAGAGCTACAGACATCGAACCTAAGACCCACCTAAGCCCACCTGGGAAGTAACAGACAGAGAGAGAGAGAGAGACAGAGAGAGAGACAGAGACAGAGACAGAGACAGAGACAGAGAGAGACAGAGACAGAGACAGAGAGAGACAGAGACAGAGAGACAGAGAGAAGAGAAAGACACACACACACACACACACACACAGAGAGAGAGAGAGAGAGAGAGAGAGAGAGAGAGAGAGAGAGAGAGAGAGAGAGAGAAAACCCCACCTACACCTACTGGAAGAAGCAATGGGAAAACGGCAATATAAGAAAACACCTAACAATAGAAAGACAAATGTAATACCACCAGAATCTAGGGAATCTACACCAACTAGACCTGAACACCCCAAAGCAGATGAAGCAGAAGAGAACGACTTAAAATTATCATCATAAAAATAATAGAGGCCCCCCAAAAAGGATGTGAGAATATCCCTTAAAGAAATCAAAGAAAAAACAAACAAAAAATTGGAAGAAATGAACAAGTTTCTTAAAGAAAGTACAGAAAGCCAAGAAAAAACAAACAGGTGAAGGAAACAGTTTAAGACTTGAACATGGAAATGGAGACAATAAAGAAATCACAAACTGAAGGAATGCTGGAAATAGAAAAGCTGGGCAAACAATTTACAGATGCAAGCATAACCAACAGAATTCAAGACATGGAAGAGAGAATCTCAGGTGCCGAAGGTAAGCTAGAGGAAATAGAATCATCCACCAAAGAAAATTGTAAATCCAACAAATCCTTAACACAAAACATCCAGGAAATTTGGAACACTGTGAAAAGGCCAAACCTAAGAATAACAGGCATAGAGGAAGGTGAGGAAGCCCAGCTCAAAGGGGCCAAAAACATATAAAATGAAATCATTGAGGAAAACTTTCCCAATCTGAAGAAGGACATGCCCATGAAAGTACAAGAAGCATACCGAACACCAAAAAGAATGGACTAAAGAAAAAAGACCCCTCGACATATAATAATCAAAACACCTAACATACAGAATAAAAAAAGCATATTAAGAGCAGCGAAGAAAAAAGGACAAGTAACATATAAAGGCAGATTCAAAATTATGCCTGATTTCTCCATGGAAACCCTCAAGGCCAGAAGGTCCTGGATAGATGTTCTACAAGTACTAAGAGTCCATGGATGCCAGCCCAGGCTACTATACCCAGCAAAACTCTCAGTCACTATAGATGGAGAAAACAAGATATTTAATGACAAAGCCAGATTTTCACATTACGTATCTACAAATCCAGCCCTACAGAAAGTGTTGGAAGGAAAACTCAAACCCAAGGAAGTTAGCTATGCTCACAAAGACATAGGCAAGAGATAATCCCACTTCACCAGAAATCAAGGGTAAAGCAGGGCAACTGTACTCACAATAACACTGCCAACAACAAATCTAAAACAAACAAGCATTAACAATCAATGGTCCTTACTCTTCCTCAACATTAATGGTCTTAACTCACCTGTAAAAAGACACAGGCGAACAGAAACGAATACAGAATCCATCCTTTTGCTGTATAAAAGAAACACATCTAAGCTTCAAAGATAGACATTACCTCAGGGTAAAGGACTGGGAAAAGATCTTCCAATCAAATGGACCCAAGAGGCAAGCAGGTGTGGCTATCCTAATATCTAACAAGTTAGACTTCAAACCAAAATCAATTAAAAGAGATGAAGATGGTCATTTCGTAATCATCGAAGGAGAAATCCATCAACACAAAGTCTCGATTCTGAATATCTATGCCCCAAATACAAAGGCACCCACATTCGAAAAAGAAACGCTAGTAAAACTCAAAGCTCACATAAAACCTCATATACTTATAGTGGGAGACTTCAACACACCACTCTCACAGCTAGACAGGACCATCAACCAGAAACTCAACAAAGAAACAAAAGAACTAACAGAAGTTATGTCTCAACTGGGTTTAACAGACATCTATAAAACATTCCATCCAAACACAAAAGAATATACCTTCTTCTCTGCTCCACATGGAACCTTCACTAAAATTGACCACATACTAGGTGGCATAACAAACCTCAACAAATACAAAAGAATTGGAATAGTTCCCTGTATCAGACCACCATGCTTTAAAATTGGAATTCAACAACAACACAAATCGCAGAAACCCTACAAACTCATGAAAACTGAAGAATGTGCAATTGCATCACACCTGGGCCAAAGAATAAATAAAGAAAGAAATTAAGAACTTCCTAAAATTCAATGAGAATGAGGACATGACATATCCGAACTTATGGGACACCTTGAAAGCAGTCTTACCAGGGAAGTTCATTGCACTGAGTGACCATATAAAGAAAACAGAGGATAGTCACATTAGAGAATTAACAGTGCAACTGAAAGCCTTAGAAAAAAAAGAAGCAAACTCACCCTGGAGGAGTAGATGCCAGGAAATAATCAATTTGAGGGCTGAAATCAATAAAACAGAAACCAGGAAAACAATACAAAAAATCAATGTAATAAAGAATTGGTTTTTTCAAGAAAATCAACAAGATAGACAAACCCTTATCCAAACTAACAAAAAAGCAGAGAGAGAACATGCAAATTAACAAAATCAGAAGCAAAAAGGGGGACATAATAACTGACATAGAGGAAATCCAGACAACTTTCAGGTCACACTTTCAAAACCTGTACTCCACAAAATTTGAAAATTCAAAGGAAATGGACAAATTTCTGGATAACTATCACTTAACAAAATTAAATCAAAAACAGACAAACAATTTAAGTATACCTATAACCCCCAATAAAATAGAAGCAGTCATCGAAAGCCTTCCAACCAAAAAAAGCCCAGGGCCAGATGGCTTCAGTACAGAATTCTACCAGAAATTCAAGGAGGAGCTAATACCAATACTCCTCAAATTGTTCCACACAATAGAAACAGAAGGCACATTACCAAACTCTTTCTATGAGGCCACAATTACCTTGGTACCCAAGCCTCACAAAGATACAACTAAGAAAGAAAACTACAGACCAATATCCCTGATGAACATCGATGGAAAAATAGTTAATAAAATACTGGCAAGCTAAATTCAGGAATACATCCGAGAAATCATCCACTATGACAAAGTAGGTTTCATCCCTGTGTTGCAGTGATGGTTTAACATACGAAAATCTATCAACATGATCCTACATATAAACAAACTGAGATAGAAAACCATACGATCATCTCCATAGATCCTGAAAAAAACCTTTGACAAAATTCAACACCCTTTCATGATAAAGGTCTTGGAGAGATCAGGGATAACAGGAACATACCTAAACATAGTAAGAGCAATATACAGTAAACCAATAGCCAACATCAAACTGAATGGAGAGCAGCTTAAGGTGATCCCTCTAAAATCAGGAAAAGACAAGGCTGCCCTCTCTCTCCATATCTCTTCAATATTGTACTTAAAGTTCTATCTAAATCTATAAGACAACAAAAGGAGATCAAGGGAATCCAAATTGGAAAGGAAGAAGTCAAACTGTCTCTATTTGCAGATGATATGATAGTTTACATAAGCAACTCAATAAACTCTACTAGGGAACTCCTACAGCTGATAAACACCTTCAGCAAACTAGCAGGATACAAGATAAACTCAAAACAATTAGTAGCCCTACTTTATTTAGATGACAAAGGGGCTGAGAAAGAAATCAGAGAAACATCACCCTTTACAATAGTCACAAACAATATAAAATATCTCGGGGTAATGCTTACCAAACATGTGAAAGACCTATACAATAAGAACTTTGTGTCTTTAAAGAAAGAAATTAAAGAAGATACCAGAAAATGGAAAGATCTCCCATGCTCTTGGATAGGAAGGATTATTATAGTAAAAATGGCAACCTTGCCAAAAGCAATCTACAGATTCAATGCAATCCCCATTAAAATCCCACCACAATTCTTCACTGCCCTTGAAGGGATAATAATCAACGTTATATTGAAAAACAAAAGACCCAGGATAGCCAAAACAACCCTGTATAATAAAAGAACTTCAAGAGGCATCACCATCGCTGACTTTAAGCTCTACTACACAGCTATAGTTCTAAAAGCAGCCTGGTATTGGCACAATGGTAGACCAATGGAATTGAAACAAAAATCCTGATATTAACCCACACACCTACCTGATTTTTGACAACACAGTTAAAAGTATGCAATGGGTGGAGGAAAGCAGTTTCAACAAATGGTGCTGGCACAATTGGATGATGGTGTGTAGAAGACTGCAGATAGACCTATGTGTATTGCCATGCACAAAACTGGAGTCCAAATGGCTCAAAAGCCTGAACATAAATCCAGCTACACTGACCCTCTTAAAAGAGAAATTAGGAGGTACCCTTGAACAAATTGGTATAGGAGACTGCTTCCTGAACATAACTCCAGTAGCACAGACACTGAGATCAACAATTAATAAGTGGGGCCTCCTCAAACTTAGAAGCTTCTGTAGAGCAAAGGATACGGCAGCCCATGGACAAGGAAAAGATTTTTACCAATCCTACATCTGACAAAGGGCTGATCTCCAAAATATACAGCTAGTCAACCAAACACCAAATAACCCTATTAAAAAATAGGGTACAGAATTGAATAGAGAATTCTCAATAAAGGAAATCAAAAAGGCTGAAAGACACTTAAGAAAGTGCTCAACATCTTTAGGTATCAAGGAAATGCAAATCAAAACAACTTTGAGATACCATGTTATTCCTGCCAGAATGGCTAAAATTAGAAACACCAATGACAGCTTATGTTGGAGAAGGTGTGGAGAAGGGAGAAAACTCCTCTACTGCTGGTGTGAGTGCAAACTTGTATAGCCATTTTGGACATCATTTTGTCAGTTCCTCAGGATAATGGGAATCAGTCTACCACAGGACCCAGCAATCCCCCTCTTAGGCATATACCCAAATGATCCACATCCATGCAACAAAGACACGTGTTCAACTATGTTCATAGCAGCATTATTTGTAATAGCAAGAACCTGGAAGCAGCCTAGATGCCCCTCAACTGAAGAATGGATAAAGAAGATGTGGCACATTTACACAATGGAATACTACTCTGCGGAGAAAAACAACAGAATCTTGAAATTCGCAGGCAAATGGATGGAACTTGAAGAAACCATCCTGAATGAGGTAACCCAGTCACAAAAAGAGTAACAGGGTATGTACTCGCTCATATATGGATTTTAGACATAGAGCAAAGGATCACCAGCCTATAATACACACCACCAGACGAACTGGGATACACGATGTTTTCTAAGAGATTCATATATGGTTTCTCACAAAAGGGGGAAGGGACAAGTCCCCCAGAACTCATGGGAAATGGGGGGGCAGTGAATGGGGAGACAACTAGGAGAAAGAGAAGGGGAGGAGAGGAAAACACGTGCGACTAGGTAGATTGAGTGGGGGGGGGGGAGAGAGAGAGAGAGAGAGAGAGAGAGAGAGAGAGAGAGAGAGAGAAACATAAAATAGGGAGCCATTATTGGTTTGAAGAGAAAACTGAACCTATAGAAAGGTCTAGAGACCTACAAGACTGACTCCAACTAACAATTTGAGCAACTGTGGAAAGGCTACCATAAATGCCCTTCCCTGATAGTGAGATCATCAACTAAATTATCCACCATCATGGAGCCCTCATCTAGTATCTTTTGGAAACAGAAGCAAACACCCACTACTAAACACTAAGTCGAACTAGAATCCAGATGCAGAGAGAGGGGCAAGACAAGGTTGCAGAAACACACCCAGACAGCTGACCTGAACAAGGAGGAGCTAATCCCCCCCCCTCCCCGCCAGACTGATAGCTTGGAATCCAGCATGGGACTGACTCAGACCCTCTGAATATGGGTCTCAGCTAGAAGGACTGAGCAGTCTGGGGTTCCTCAGACAGTAGAAACAGGATCTATTCCTGATGCACAAAAGGACCTTGTGGACTCATACCCCATGGAGGGATACCCCCTTAACCTAGAGTCAGGAGAGAAGTCCTAGTCCCTACTTCAAATGACTTGACAGATTTACATGACCCCACCTGGATGACATAGCCATGCATGTGGAACGGGGGTGGGTGGAAGAGGAGGGTGGTTGGTATACATGTGAGGGAGGGGTAGGAGAGGGAAAGAAGGAGGGAGGGAGGGAAAGAAGGAGGAAGGAAGGAATGGAGAGGGAAATGGGATCGATATGTAAAAATATAAATAAATAAATATAAAATGTTAATTAAAATAAAATTTAAAAAGTAAAAAAATAATAATAATAATAGATGACTCAACTGGTAGAGAAAACATAAGGAGCCAAAAGAGTCTTCTGAAGTTCCAAAGCATAAACCACTGCAAAATATTGAATGAGTATAATAGAAATGGTTAATTTTCTGCCACCTACGCTGTCTTAAGCATTCAACATAGAAATATAGTCAAAGAGTAAAATAATTGTTAGTATTACAAAAACCAGCTTTCAGTAGGATTCTTTTTAACTTTCTTTTTATTTATTCAATGTGTCTTTCACATCATGCATCTTGATCCCATTCACATCTGCTGCCCTCTGCCTCTGCACTCCCCCCCACCAAAAAAAAAATAAGAGAAAAAAGAGAAAAAAAATAAACATTTTGTCATGGAAGCTGTGGTTGACACAGTGGGTCACACAGTAAACCCGTTATTTCCTATTTTTTTACTTGCAAATATTCATTGTCTAGTTATTGGTCTAGCTCAAGACCCCTGGTTTCTACTACACCATCAATGCTGGGCCCTCACTAGGACTCCTCTTAGATGTCCTGTTGTTGCCAAGTGTTGTGGAGATCCTGCAGCTTTGGGTCTGCAGAACTGGTCTCTTAACATGCTCCAGCAGATCATAGATGGGGTAGATGTTGGGGAGGACCAACTTATAACCCTGGCTTTGGGCCTGGGCAGCTTCAAATTTGGTCAGCCTGCCTGTTCTCTTCTGTCCTCACCACAGGGTGAGCTCTCCAGCACTGCCCAGGGTAATGCACCTTTGGGGCAACCAGTGAGGGGTGGGGTTGGTTCTTCTGCTTTCACACCTTCAGGGTCCACTCCTCCCCACCTAACTATCAGGGCTAGCTCTATGGTCTTGCCCAGGCAAAGTGCAGGGGCCACTCTCCCAAGTGCTGCTGCTGGTGAGGGGCAGGGCCAGCCCTCCTACTCTATGATTCCAAGGTCAGCTCCTCTATCTGTATCAGCCATTGATGAGCAGGGGTATGGGGCATCTCTCCTCCACCCACACTGACACATGACATATAAGTCGTGGGCACAGATCTCCCATGCTCACATCGGGGCTGGCTCATCCACACCTCCACCAATAGGGTTGGCTCTGTTGTGTTGTTCAGTGAAGTTTAGGACCTGCCCTCCTGCTCTTGTGACCTCAGGACAACTCTCCCAGCTTCCTCAGTAACTGAGGGTGGTGGTGAGGTCAGGGAGACGTTCGCCAGGATGCTTATCCACACCTGGGTAAGCTGGAGGCCCTGTTATTGCTAAAGACAGCGGCAGCTGTGCTAGCTAGTGTTAACTTGACACAAGTTAAAGTTATTAGAAAGGAAGGAATCTCAATGGAAAAGAATGCCTCCATGAGATATGGCTGTAGGACATTTTCTTCATCTGTGATGATGGGTGAAGGTCCATCCAGCTCATTAAGGGTGAAGCCATCCTTGGGCTGGTGGTCCTGGATTCTTTAAGAAAACAGATGGAGTGAGCCATAATGAGAAAGCCAGTAAGCAGCATCCACCCTTGACCTCTACATCAGCTTCTGCCTCCAGGCTTCTGTTCTGTTTTAGTTCCTGTCCTGACTTCCTTCAATGATGAACAGTGATATGGAAGTGTAAGTAAAATAAATCCTTTTCTTCCCCACTTGCTTTTGGTTGTGGAGTTTAATCATAGCAATAATAACTAACTGAGACAGCACTCATTCTAAGAAACCAACTTTAGCCAATTAAAATACCAGGTCTTGCTACAAACTCCAATGGCTGTTAAATTCCAGGAAATTGCTTGTCTAGGATCAAGCCTTATTTTCTAAAAAGCATTCAAAATAGGCTTATGAAAGCTGTAAATCAATTGAAGAATTATACCTTTTCTTCAAAAGAGACTTTAAACTGTAACGCTCTAAGTTTCTGATACTTATTTTCTAATTTTAAAATTATCAGCTTGGGAAAATACTGCTCAATTTTCTATGTCTGCCATTATTATTATTATTATTATTATTATTATTATTATTATTATTATTATTTCACAAGCTGTTTTATTCTGTCAGAATTAATTTATCTGGTCCTAAATAAGACCGAAAATAAGTGTTTAAAATTTCTATCACAGCCTGGTTTGTCACACACATCTTAAAGATTGACATACTATCTGTAGTTATCTCCATCTTCAAACATACCCCTTAACTTCTCCTATGGGTCTCAGACCGCCAGAAGACCAAAGACATTACTGAAAACTGGATACACTGATTGCTCCTATCTAAATGGGTCTCCCATCTTGATTCTCTCTTTCCTCATGGGGCAAAACAGCAATGCTCAATTTCTCCCCCAATGGACACAACAGACTTGCTTTTCTGCTCTATTTCCTAAAATGTAAAACTTTTCCTTTATTCCAAGCCTGCTGTTGTCTTATTTCTTCTCGCTGACAGAGGTTTTAATTATTGTTTAGATGAGTGTGGCCACAGAAGGTCACTCTTACCCTTCTATTGCAATTTTTATGTTATGCACTTTCAGTCCCTATACCATTCAATAGCTAGCTGAAGTTAATTTTTTCTATAACTTGACAGATGAAGGCTATAATGGATCCAGAATGCTCTTGTTTCCCTTAATCCCTTTATTCATGGTTTAATTCTGTTTTGTATCTTTGGCTTTTGCTTATTTAGCCTTCTGGTGTTTTTTGTATCATACGGTGTTATAGATCAGTAAGATTCAAAGGGCATCGTTTTGGTGAATTGTTGGCATCAGCATCAACACCTGTCTTCCACTAAGGTTGACATCTTAAATTCTAACGTGATAATCCTACCCTTTACCTCCTGTAATAACAACTGTCTTTTCCAAAATGCTTCTTTAGAATTTTACACCTTCTAGTCCTGCAAACCTATGATGAATCAGTGATGCCTACTAGCTTTTCTATGCCATGCTCCACACAATTTAAGAAGCTATAGAATGTGCTGTTCATTCCTTGCCAATGATTTGACCTTGCTGATCTGTCAAGCTGGTACCATGGGGGCAAAAAGTCTATAAACTAAAAACAGCTATCATTATACTTTTATAATTAAACCATGACTTCTTGATAGACAGCCAGATTTGGTGTCCTTTGATGCTGATCTAGACAGTGTTTTATTGAAAAGACATCACGATGGTGGCAACTCTTATAAAAGAAAGTATTTCCTTGGGGCTTGATTACAGTTTCGGAGGTTTAGTCCATTATGGTCATGACAGAGAGCATAGCAGCATGCAGGTAGACATGTGCCAGAGAGTAGCTGAGAGTTCCATATCCAGATACACAAGTAGCAGGCAGAGCAAGACACTGGACCTGGCTTGAGCATTTGAAATCTTGAAGTCCACCCCCAGTGACATACTTCCTCCAACAAGGTCACATGTCCTGATCCTTTCAAATAGTACCACTCCCTGTGAGCCTATGGGGACCATTTTCATTCAAACCACCACACTTCACTCCCTGGCCCTCATTGGCTTGTAGCCATATCATAAATATTAATTATATATAGTCTATCATTTTCTCAACACTGTTTCAAAGTCCACAGTTCAAGGTCTCTTCTGAGACTCAAGGCCATCTCTTAAGTGCAACGGTGCGTAAGATCAAAATCGAAAAGTAGATCACAAACTTGGAGCATACACTGGCACATTCCCAAAGGCAGGGAAGGGAGCATAGTGAGGAACAAAGCAAGGCCTAGAACCAGTAGGGCAAGCTCTAAATGCTGCATCTCCATATCTGACGTCAAAGGGCTCTTTGGATCTCCAACTCCTGGTCAACTCCAGTGTACTTCTCTGTCTCAGGCTGTTTCCACACCCTGCTAACAGTTCTCCTTGGCAGGTAGACTATGATTTCGGCATCTCTAACATCTAGGGGTGTAGCGTGTATGTTTCCACCAGCCCGCCAGTCTGGGCCCACAGCCGCGCCAGCTCTAAGTAACACTCAGAGACTCTGTATTTGATATAATCCTGTTGGCCAATTACCATTATTGTTTATGGGCTAGCTATGCCTTAATTATTAACCCATTTCTACTTATCTAAGTATTTCCACGTGGTCGTCTTATGGGGAGCCGTGGCGGGCGTCTTGCTTCTTCCCGGGGCTACATCTCGACTCCTCCCTACTACCTCCTCTTCCCTCCTCCTGGTCTCCTAGCCCCGCCTATCTTGTTTCCTATTGGCCACAGGGCTTTATTAACCAGTATGAGAAACATATATACAGAATAACATCTCCCATCATAGGGGTCTCCAAGGCAATTCTGGCTTTACCTTCACAGCTTCATGCAAGGGTATTTCTGGACCTCCATGCAGGGATACCCCTGACACATGCCTGGCCTTAGCATCTGTTTTTAGTTTTAGAGGGAGGTTACATAGCCTCTTTCTTGTGTCCTTGACTCTAAAGACAGAATCACAAGTTTAAATTTCCAAGTTCTGCAGTTTGCTGGGGCGGGAACATGGTCCCCTCATTGAATTACATCCGTATTAGCTTTCTGTTGTTGGTTTTCTTCATGGTGTGAGCTTTTCTTCAACTTCTTTTCACAGGTTGGAAGTTTAGCTGAGTGGGATCTTGCCCCAAGGTTACCACACCCTCTCCCATTTAACATCAGGCTTTTCTTTAGTCTTTGTATCTCCTTGAACACAGGACTTAACCCAGCTGCGCTTTCTAGTGCCACCTTCTCTCTTAAACTATACATTTTGTGCTTTTCCTTGCTCTGTTTGCTTCTTTTCTTCATGGATCGGTATAAAGCTATTCTCCAGTAACAACAGGGCACAGTTAACAGTAGGCTGTTTTGAAATCTCCTCTGCAAATGCCATTAATTTAAAACTCTTCAATTTAGCCTCAGGTACACTTTTCAGACAATGGCAAAAAGCGGTCACATTCTTTGCCAAAAACATCACAAAGATGATCACTAGGCCATTTACTAATACCCTTCTCCTCTGCAATTTCTTGAGCAAAGTCATCATCAATCCCCATTGCTCTCAGCACCACCTTACTTCCATCCACCTGCTAGCATGGCCCATTGAGCATCACCTAAAGCTCCCAACTGCTTTCCTAATCCAAAGTTCACATTCTACCAATAAGATGCATTATCAGTACTGTCACAGCAACACCCAGCCCTGGTACCAGCATCTTATTTAATCAGTGTTCTATTGCTATAAAGAAACCACATGATCATAGCAACTCTTATAAAAGAAAGCATTTAATTAGGGCTTGCTTACAGTTTCATACATGTAGTCCATTATCATCATGGTGGGTAGCATGGTGGCATGCAGGCAGACATAGTGCTGGATAGTAACTGAGAATACTAGATCCTCAGGCATCAGGAAGAGAAAGACATTGTGCCCAGCTTGAGCTTTTGAAATATTTCCTCTAACAAGGCCACACTTACTTCAACAATGCTACACGTACTAGTCCTTTCAAATATTTCCACTACCTATGAGTCTAGGGGGGCATTTTCATTCAAACCACCACAGATGCCTTAAACAAGTATTTAGAAACTAACTCCTAATTACCCATGGCTCCTGACCCAAAATAGTCATAAGAAACACAGGACTACTAAAAACAGCTTGATTATCATTCCACACCAATGGTCTAAGATATAAAGGTACATAATTCTCCCCTAATGACTATAAAGTTAATGACTTACACCTTCTGTGCTATAGTCAGCCATGTGAAACATTATTTTTCTCCTCAGATATTATTCACTGTGTCTATATGTCAGCGTATTTAATGTACTATTAACTGTACTTCTGTCTTTAGGGTAAATATAATTTACAACAATTGAAATACTGAAAGTATTGTCTGTGCAGGACACACTGCATTAACTAGGGTTCTCTAGAAGGATAGAATTGAATATATATATATATATATACATATATATATATATATGAAATATATTTTGAATATATCTTACAGAACACACACACACACACACACACACACACACACACACACACAGATTTTTAAAAGTGGCTTACAGACTTTAAAAAGTGGTCTACCTAGTTCAACAATGGCTATCTACCAGTGAAAGGTCTAATCAAGCTGTTCAGCCCACAAGGCTGAATGTCTCAGCTGGTCTTCCATATAGGCCAGAATTCCAGAGAAGCAGGCTTTAATGCCAACGAAGGATGGACTGGCCAGGCAGAGTGAAAATAAGCAGGCAAAGAGAGCAAGCTTCCTTCTTCCATGTCCTGTATATAGGCTGCCAGCAGAAGGTGTGGCCCGGGTCAAAGGTGGATCTTCTCACCTCAAAAGATTCAGATTAAGGTGGGTCTTCCCACTTCAAATGATTTATTTAAGAAAAGAAAATCTCACAGGTGTGTCTAGCCCCTTGAGTTTTAGTTAATCCCAGATGTAGTCAAGTTGGCACCCACAACGTGTGTCATCACACACACCTTATCCTTCTAGTTTGTCCTTTTTTTCTGAGTCATTCTTACCTTGGGTTCTGGGAACAATGGATCAGACCTATAACTGATTTTTGATGAGTCGGAACTATATTCAGGTAATGATGTTTTTTATAGCCAACAGTGCTCCTTATGACTAATCCCAAGATACTGATCAACAAGGCCACCATTTGACAGCCATTCCTTGTGTCTGCTTCTCAACCTTCCTTAACTCTTAATACTTCTCCCATAGGATCCCAGTGATGTAAAGCATAGACATGTTACATGATAGTAATCAAGACTGGAATAGAGGAATCTGTTTTGTCAATGTTCATCTGTCAGTGGAAATTGGGACCACTTTTAAAATTGCGGCCTGAAAATTAATGTAGCATGTGAATATTTTTGTTATTGAATACATTCTGACAGTGTAGGAAGTCACAATTGCATTTCTCTGTGTTTCTGGCAAAGTATGTGTTCCATATGAATTTATATGCTGCTGTGATAAAAATACCCTCACATAGTCACTTAGGAGTGGAAGGGTCTATTTCAGCACACAGTTTTAGGTTAGACCATCACTTTGGAGAATTCATCGTCCTATCACTGTGAAGAGACACCACGACCAATGAAGTCATCTAATTGGGATGTTTGTTTACACTTTCAGAGGGTTAGTTCATGATCATCATGGCAGGAAGCAGACAGGCAATGGTGTTGGAACTGTAGCTGAGAAGTTTGACATCCTAATTTATGAACAGGAGAGAGGCAAAGACAGATAGGCATGGTGTTTTTGAAACTTCAAAGATAATCCCAAGTGATACACTCCTCCAAAAAGACCACATCTGCTAATCCTTCCCACATAGTTTCACTAAATCGGGACCAAGCATTCAAATATGTGAGCCTGTGAGGGCCGTTTTCATTCAGATCACCACAGGAAGCCAAGGGGATAGGAACTTGGAACAGCTTTTAGTTCCTCTGTTATGTAGGACATCAGGCACCAGTTCCTTGCTTCAGTGCCTCAATTTTCTGAAACAGACATCCTGTTCATTTGACTCTAATGGTGAAAACATAACAAAACAAAATAAAAAAAAACAACGGCATATTCTTTATGCAAATACATTCTCCCCAAGCCATGAGTCAGAGTGATACATTACTTATACAAATAAAGTATTATCTCTTACAGTATATAGTATATAGTATATAGTACATAGTATATAGTATATAGTATAGTATAGTATTATCGCTTGTTATAGTAAATCAGGAATGATATGTACTCATGACATTATCAAAGCTATATTGACAATAAAGCCAGTTCTAGAAATGTATTGAGCATACCAGACCAAGAATAAAGCATTAATGCCACTCGTGAGAATAAGACCACTACCACAATTTAAAGCCAAATTTGAAGCAAGAGTTAATTAAATACTGACCAGGTTGATAGGCCATCTCTGGGCTTCCAGAAGATGGTCCCAAAACATGCTTTGCAGCAGCGTAAGTATTTTGCATCAGGTCCAATTAGGGGAAACTTACATCCTGGCAAACCTCTGCCTGTGAACCTCCTGCCCACATGTGATCATGTGGTGCAAATGGGAGTGAAAACATGTGGCTTGTTATCTTTCATAAATGGTAGCCGCCAACATTTCAGGAACTATCTGCTCTTGGACAAGAGGCTTGCAGATCAGAGACATTTTTGTTTCATGGATTCTAAGGCATAGTAATTGAAGCTTAAAATGTGACTTTGGCTTTCACAAAAGTCACCTCTTACCTGGATTATATAAAAGGAAAAACACCCAATGCCAGGGCAGGACAGCATTCACCAACATGTCAGCAGGCCACCTGGAGTATGAATCAAACCAGAACCCATGACAGGGAAGGCCTGACTCAACGCGATCTCTCTGATTTTCCAGTTGGTGAGACCCATTTCCTTTGTGAAGCTTTTGGACCTAACACCTGATCCATGGCCTGGCTTGTTATGTTAATGTATTAGCTAACTATCTGCAAGATCTCCTTCACATTTGAATCAGCTTTCTGCCCTTCAGTACAATCTTTTAAAATAGCACAGCTGCATTATCCTCCTCTAGTAACTACCAACCACATCATCTGTGGAGTGTAATGCTGATCTGGGAGTTAGTGCTAGTATTTAAGATTGGGACAAGAGAACTCAGTCATAGATATCAAGTAGAAATCAGCAGTGTCCAATGAACTAAAGCCAATGGAAACAATTTGGCTTATGAATTTATTGCTATTCAATGAATTCTGACATTGTGTAAAGATCCAAGCATGTTCATGTTTTTGACAGACTTGTTCATGACATATGATCTATTTTCTTTCTTTCTTCAAAGTGTTTGCACAAACTGTGACTGGTTCTGGATTTTCAAGTCTTGGCTCCCTTTCATTTTTGAGATCTTGGCTAAACTTGTCTCCAGACTTTTGTGTACCCTTCCTTTTAACATAACTTTGCATAATAATTTGAGTTGAGCAAAACATCATGTGGCAAAAAAATAACTCAGTATAAGTGTTGCTTAACAAGTAAAAAAATATTTCTCACACACAACATGTATTGGGTGTAGATCTGATGGTGTTGCATGTCAGGAACAATACTGTATCTGGCCTAGGTTCAATATCACATTCACGAGTTAGGGAAACCAGGAAAAATTATCTTTATTCTGGGTGACCACAAGCAAACCTAACCAAAATTAGAGGACAGGTTAGAATGGGCATGAGAAACAATTGGTGGAGTTGCTCCCATCCCCACTGGAATTTGACTCTGGCCTGTCTTCATCTTCCCATTCCTTGTGATGTGTATGGAATGGACGTGAGATACATAGGATGTACTTTTGGAGACAGGAAGAGTTAATTATATTGTAAATTTCAAGAGGTCTCACATGGCTAAAGAGAAGATAAGATTGGACAACAGCCCAAAAGACCATTGTCTTGATACATTGTTAAAGCAGGTTTTATACTAGCTCAGAAGCCTCTGGAATTTTTCTGTCCAGGTGATGCACAGACCTATTGGGATGGACCCTTTATGCAAAGGCACAATGCTATGTTCAGGGTCTTTAAAAAAAATCTCTCTCTCTATTGTGATTTAATAAGGATCAGGATAAACAATCAGGCTGAACAGAAGCTTATTAAGGGAGAAATATCTCACAACATAGGCAGATGTACATGGCAGGTTCCACCGGATCCTAAGCCTTCCAGTGTCCACCACCAAAAGGGGCGGCCCGACCCTTTCCCAGCCTTTTCTCCCAGCTTCCATCTGGCCCTGTCTCTGCCCCAATGGGCATGGCCTAAACCACAGGTGCAGATAAGGTGAATATCTCGCTACACTCTCTCTCTCTCTCTCTCTCTCTCTCTCTCTCTCTCTCTCTCTCTCTCTGTGTGTGTGTGTGTGTGTGTGTGTGTGTGTGTGCGTACAGGTGCATGATTAGATTGAGGAACCTGCCTGACTCTATTTTGAAGGCATGAGCCGTTATACAATATTGTTAAAAATAAATTTCTATTTATTGTAGGAGCTGAATTGTTCTGTGTTTCCTGGAACCAGACCTGCCTCAGCCCATGACCTTAACTTATTTTTGAGAATATTACTCCCACTGTCTCTCTTCTGTAAAACACATTATTTTACTCCTTAAAAGGGGCCCAGAAATGGATTTGGGACTGCTTTCTTTAACCTGAGGTAGGATGCAGTTGCTGGCCAGATCTGGGGTGCACCCCAATAAAAATCAGGCTTGCTCAAAATTTGACTCACATTGTGGTAGTGGTCAATGGTGGAACTAACAGAATGTCAAGGACAATTGTAGAGGGAATATTCTTTCTTCCACATCATTGAGGCTTGTTTCTGTTGGGCTGTGTAGTCCAGGCTAGTTGGCCTGTGAGCTTTAGGAAAATGCTTATGTTTCTGCCACCCATCTTACAAAAATGTGATTACAGATGCATACCACTCCCTGTCCTCAGACTTGAAGCAGTAGACCAATGCCCTTGTTCTTTGTTAGAAAGTCTCCTGATGCACAGTAATCTGAAATCAGGTTATGTAGCTCTCCATTGATCCAGGAAGTATGAGATGTCACAGCTCCCAGAGCCAGAGATACAACTTAGGTCCCATTCCACTGACTAGTAGTTAGGGTCATGCACGGTCCTTGGCTTTACAAGCCTTGTGTTGTGAGGGAGGAGCCTAGCCCAATGTTCCTAAAGCCTGGAAATAGCTACTTGACAATATTTACAAGTCTGTTGTCTCACCGCATTAAGTGATAGTATTTAGCCTTTCTTTGATCACACAAGCTAAAGTAAATTTCTTTAATAATTTCGCTTGATTCACAAACAAGGTATACAATTACTCTTAGTCTGTGTTGTCTAGAAAGGGAACAATTTACATCAGGCGGAAGACTAGTCTAGCCTGGCCCCTTGTTTCTAAGGTCAGTTTTACTGAAGCACAGCCACATCTCTTGATTAGAGTGTCATTTATGGCTGCTTTCTTGCTACAGGGTTAGACTGATGGCTTGCAACAAAGAATGTGTAGTCCACTAAGCCAAAACCACTTAGTCCTGGAAAAGTTTGTTAGTTCTTGTCAACTTGACCCAAACTAAGGGAATCTCAGTCAAGGAATTTCCTCCATCAGATTGGCCTACGGACATATCTGTGGGATGCTTTCTTTTTTTCTTTTTTCTTTTTTCTTTTTATTCGGGATGTTTTCTTAATTGCTAGTTCATGCAGGATGATCCAGTTCACCATAGGCAGGGCCCTCACTGCTTAAGTGGGCCTGGCTGTATGAGAATTGTAGCTGAGCAGACCAGAGGAAGCAAGTCAGTAAGCAGCATTGCTCCTGGTCTCTGCTTAAGTGCTGCCTCCAGGTTCCTGCCTTGAGTTCCTGCCCTGGCTCCCCTCACTGATGGACTGAGATCTGGAAGGCCAAGAAGATGTTCTCCAAGTAAAAATATCTAACACAAAGACTGGATTCTGGTAGCTTTGATTGTTTTTGTCATTTCCAAAAGGGACAGCTGAGGTCATGTATACATGAAAGAACTTTAAGAAGGCAAAATCTACTATGCTAAATGATGGCCAGATAGTATCTTGCTTGAGGGGCAAGCAATGAAACAAATACCACAATTAAACCATGGGAACATGCAAATGAAGAAAACACAGACTCCCAGGGTATTTTGCATCTATGAGAATATGTGTGTGTGTGTGTGTGTGTGTGTGTGTGTGTGTGTGTGATGTGTATTCACACATACGTATTTTTTCAACATTTTTTTTTAGCATCTATTAAACAACAAATATTAAGAAGTTTGAGATAGAGCTGTAGATATGTGAAGCACACTTCCAGGGAATGTGCTAGAAACAAACATGTAATAAAGTGATGATGGCGATTTAAAAAAAAAAAGAGTTAGACAATTTATTAACTATTTTATATTAGAAGGTTCAGAGAAGCCTTATCGATTAGGGGATATTTTAGCTGAGATCTTACTGCAAGAAAGAATCATCCAAAGCAATCTCTGCAGAGCTTTCATGTAATGAGTAAGAGCAAGATTTCTTGGTGACGCATGAGATGGTGAAATGGGGCTGGGAGAGGGCCAGCCCAGGGGAACTCTGTCCTTGACCCCAACCACCACTGAGGAATTCTGAGCAGAGGAGGTAAACAGCTCTTGTTACAAAAACACCCTGGTGTCAGTGGTCAGGGATTCTTAGCACAGAACTGTCTTTATCAGGTTGGTCTGTGCCGATGTCTGTGCGGTACTGTCTTGATTCTTCATTGTTGCAGCAGAGGCCAGACCATGTGGGTGGCACCGCCTGTCATTAGGTGAGTGGTTCTGGGCTGTCTAAGATTGAGCTAAGCTTGAGCCTGTGAGTGAGCAAGCCAGTAAGCTTCCTGGATTGTGCTTCAAGCTGCAATTTGAGTTTGACTCTCTTCAATAATAGATTGTGACCTGAGGTACAAGCCAAATGAATCCTTTCCTGCCTGTGTTGGAAAATTTTGTCATCTCGACACAAACTTCAGCCACCTAGGAAGAGGGAACTTCAAGTAAGGAATATCGTCTTGCACATTGTCCTATAAGAGTCTATAGGCCATTTTTAAATGACTAACGAGTTGTGACATCCTGCTATGGATGTGCCACCCTGGTCCAGTGGTCTCAGTCTGGATAAGAAAGGAAGCTGAGCAAGCCATGGAAAGTTAGCCAGTAAATTGTGTTTCTCCATAGTTTATGCCTCAGCTCTGGTTTGAGTTTGCATTTTGACTTTCCTCAATGACAGACTGATCCAGCAGTATAAACCAAATAAACCTCTTCTTCCTTGTTGTGTTTTTGTCACAGCCACAGGAATTAAACTAGAGCAGATGCCTATCTATAACTAAATATATGTCACTTGAAAATACTGGATGCTTTTTTGTGTCCCTTAAATCTCTCATCTTATTTAATCAACCTTCTGTCACATGCTGATAATATTGTTAGTATTTTGCACATATCTTTTCATCTATCCATTTGTCCATCCATTTATCCCTCACCTATTTGTCTGTCTACCTCTCTGAGTAGATATAAGCCAGCTAACAGAAGACAAAGTTAGCATTTAACCGAGTAGTCTTACCTTCAGAATCTGTTCACCTGTCTGTCTATATTAATATTTTGTGTTAATATAATGGAAAAGATGTAGGCTACCTCCGTTGAAAAAGGAGGGATTATTCTGTAATAAGGTGCTGTGTCTTTACCTCCATTTATTTAGCCTCATATTTTTCTTTCTTCCTCATTTACGTTTTCAGCGCTGAAGATTGCGCCTTGAGCCTCATCCATCTCCATTATTTACCATTAGTCTAGGTTATTATACTCTCAACCGTAAACCCACGCTACTTGGGACATTTTATTGGTAAATAGTTTCAGTGACAGCCACTGGGAGCTCTTTTGTATGGTTTCCGAGTCCCTTTCAGAGACTCCTATCAATACATATTTAAAGTTTCACTTGTTTGGGACCAGGTAGGTGCTCAGCAGATAAAAGAGCTTTTTGAGTGAGCCTGATGACCTGATTACCATTCCCAGACTCACAGTGGAAAGATGGCACTGCTTCTTAAAACTGTCAGTTCGACCCCAATACAAATGACGAAACCTCAACACACACACACACACACACACACACACACACACACACAGAAAATCCATAAACTTTGTTTGGTTTTGGTTTGTTTGTCTAACTGGTGCTTCTTACCGTTGGCCATTGCAGATGCTTCAGACCCTTTTCACGGAAATCCTAGGACCAGCCTTTCATCTGAGGCCTCAAAGTGTGGATTTCTTAGCAACAAATCCGTCCATTAGAAGCCAGTATCGACTTTCCTCGTGTGGTTCGGAAAATTAATATCTGCAGACAATGCTATGTTCCTCTGTGGTGAAGAGGAATGATTGTAAGGTATGAACATCTGATAGGATGAGAGCAGCTAAAATTTCCAGTAAGAAAATGTAGTGACAAGCAATGAGGCTTTAGCAGAAGCCTCTGAATATCTGTGCAGACACTGGGAAGGATTCGCAGAGCTCTGACAGAGGAGATGCCATTTAAATGGACAACTCACTTGTGTTTTAGTTTTATTGATTAATTATAATGATCCAGATAAAAGGCCTACTTCCACTATTCTCATACAAGTCTTCCTTCCTTTCTTCCTCCCTCCCTCCCTCCCTCCCTCCCTCCCTCCCTCCCTCCCTCCCTCCCTCCCTCCCTCCCTGTCTTTCTTTTCTTTTGTGTTTATGTGTGGTGTGTGCCTGTGTGTGAGCATGTTACCTGCAGGTGCACTCTCCTGTGTAAACATGTGTGGGCATCAGAGGTTTGCATCAGCTGTCTTCCTCCATTACTCTTCACCTTACCTTTTGAGACAGGACCTCTGAACCTGGAGCTCTCCATTTCAGAATAACTGGCTGGCCAGACAGCTCTTGGGATTCCCATGTCTCTACCCATGCTACCCTCTGCCTTTGTAGGTTCTCTTGCTTGTACAGAAAGTTTTTACCCACTAAACCATCCCCCCAGCCTCAGTTCCATGTTTTAACAGCAGGGATTACTCTTGTTTTCACAGCTGAAGAAATTAAGGACCATAGGCACAAATGAACTTGCTTAAGGTATGTGATCTGGGCTTGTATGATCCAATCAGACCAATAATGGAAGAACTAGTGCTCAGGGCACTAACTCCGCCTGTAACACTGAAGTCAGGACTATCTCAACCCTCTTACTTATAAGTTCATGGCACCTGTTGTGTCTTTTCTTAGGGAGACATGAACAATGTCCGTTCAGTCTGGCTAAGGCATTGATAGTAGACCGGAGAAATGAATCCAGTCCGTCTAACTCAATGAACCAGAGTTCACTGGGATTAATTATGGAGGTATGGGTGACTCAAAGGTAGCTAGCGACATTGTCCAAAACTCCCCAACAGTGTGGGTGACTATTGTGGGTTACCTTGCTCAGACACCCCTTGAGGGTGAGAAGACGCAGCACCAATGACTCAGGCATGGGGGAGTCAGTGAGTGGCAGAGCGTGCTGCAGACTCGTTTATAAGGAAGTTAGACCTGCTCTTATAATCCCCTCCCAAGGCCCTACTGACTCAGGTGGCTGACTGTGCTGTATGTCCCCTCCTCATTGGTGTCTCTGTAAGCCGTCTCTAGGCACTGAGGCTGGCTTGGCTCAGGGAGGAAGTCCCTGCCGTGCATGCTCATGCTAGCTGGCCTGGGCACCAAGGGCAGGGAGATTGCAGCTTGGGTAGACTGGCTGGAGTTTCTCCTACTGGTGACTACTCCCAAAATCTGCTTCCTGGAAGCTCCTGCATGATTTGTGGTCAGTTTCTTTACAAAGACTCGCTTTTCCCTGTGTATTTACTATTACAGCTTCGAGAAGGGCTTCATGGTTTCTTGCAACTTCACCTGTTTCCTGTGACTTTTGGGTTCCTTGCCTTAAGCCTTCTTCCAGAAGTGAGTGTTTTAATGCAGAGGAAATAGCTGCACAGCACACTTCATCTTAAGCTTATTATTATTATTATTGTTATTATTTTCATCGGATTCTAGGCTCTTGAGACCAGGAAGCAGGCGGTTCATCTTGTCTCCTTAGCTCCGGCAATGGAATCGTTGCTCGATCTATGTTTAACAGGAGAGTTAATGTGTTCACATCGCCAATCCACATCTCACACCACACCCTCGGTACGCACTATTTTTTGGGTAAATGCTGCTCTGTTCCTGGTAGAGAACTCATTTCTGGGCTCACTAGTCAGCTCCTTGCGACAGTTCTGCTCCTGTGCCTCACTGTTTTCTTCTTCTTTGGTTTTTTGAGGCAGGGTTTCTCTGTGTACCTCTGGAGCTTGTTCTGGAACTCGCTCTGTAGGCCAGACTGACCTGGAACTCACAGAGATCCGCCTGCCTCTGCCTCTCTGTTCTGGGATTAAAGATATGCACCACTACTGCCTGGCCATTGTTTTCTTCAAACACCCCAAATGTGCAGCTGGTCAGAACCAGGAAGTTTTCAAGCAGTGTACCTTGGGTCAGAGATGCAAACAGGGACTTCTTTGTGGAAGGAAAAGCATGATCGTTATATCTGATAGTGAAGTATCAGAATGTGTTACTGTTTGTTTCCACACAGTGCCCAGTATCCAACAGAGTTCTTCCCGGGACCCCTGCATTATTTTAAGGGATACGTTTTATAAAAACCAGCCCAGGACTGCCTTTCTCTCTCTTCTTTCCTGTAATTCTTTTCATTAATAATCCCAATTTCCATTAATTTTTTTATTTGGTAGTGATGTTATGTTAGTTTTCATTTGTAAGTATAATAACATGGGTAGCAGTCTGTATTTTGTTCCATTTATTTTTCATACAACTTCTGGCTGATCAGCTATTTGCAGGTGTAATGAAAATTTAAGTCTATTGAATTAGAAGTTAGTCTGTTTTCAAGACTCACTTTCTTTCCTTTGCAAAATTCTGGTCTAATTTAAAAAACAGTAGATCATAGTTAAATAAAACTGTACCCAGGATAACCCTAATTTCCATATGCAGATTTATCTGCACTGACAGCCACCCCCTTCTCTCTCTGCCTCTCTCTCCTTTCCCTCCTCTCCATCTCCTTATTGCATTGTGTCTGACTGATTTTCAGAGCACCTTCGCTGTTTCTCCCTCTCATGCAGGAAGGAGGTAGCTGCAGAGGCTGAACAAACAATCTCATATTCTGCCTGCAATGTCTTCGTTCTTCCCCCATTTTAGGGGGGTGAAGTTACCCAGGAAGAGATGCAGAGGAGCTGAAAAGAAAGGGGGGCTTCTCCAGAGGCTGCTGCGGTCAGAGGCAGGGACTGTCACCAGATGTGCCCGCTTTGATTCCAAAGGGACAGCAGGAGGAAATATTGAGAGACAAAAGCCTGGGTTTAAATGATCATTTTCTTTATTTAATATGGCAGCAGACACTCTCTGCATAGGATCATCGTGCCGTGCATTAACTGGACTTTCCTACTTGCCTGACAGGAGTCAGACATAGCCCTGTTTGCCAAGTGAACATCCAAGGTAAGACACTGCTTCAGATACTTGGTTATTTTCCTAAGCCAATTATATTTCTTACATATATATTTCATCTTCAACCACAAAGAGTGTGGTGGGGGAAGATCAGTGCCAATGTGCTATCTGAAGAGTTAAGAAAAAGCAGAGGTTTGATAGATTCAACTCAGTTCCTAGAGGTTGGTTACTTTGTCAATGATGCATACGCTGTTTGTTTTTAGGAAAAATGTTTGCTTTAAGAAAACACTAGTGCCATCATCATCCACCACTGGTGACAATAGTGCTATTCAGACTCCTAAAAAACTTTGCAAAAAGGACAGTGAACTACAGATGCATGTGTTCTATTTTTAGCTCATCTACAAATATTAGAACTCTTATTAAAATGATAGGATTTTTTTAAGCAGAGAAGGGATGAATGCTGCATAATTAAGTACAGTATTTAATTTGGCTGTTGTGAAGCAAAAGAATAAGGTAATAATTTTTATTGTACTAATCAGTCTCAAGATGTTCTCTGTGTTAATTGGGTTAAAAAAATTGCAGTACTTATTAGAAATTCTAATTTCACAATGCAGCACTGACAATAAGCGCAGCCAGTGAATTATTCACGTCTTTAATTTGCTCACTTAATGGCAGTGTTCTGTAATCAGAGTGCAGGAGCTGCTGCCTATGCATTATGTATTATGCTCAGGACTTAAATGCAGGACATTATGAAGCTCTCAGTGGTTCCGTAATTAGTTTTCCACAAGACAGGATTTAGATATTCACAGATAAAAGTCCTCAGCCGGATAATGCCAAGGTTGCACAACACAAAATAACAAAGGGGAAAAAAGCTCAAAGTTTAGACGATAACTTCTTTCTCCAGAGCTGGTCCTCCAAGGAGGAGGCAGAATCATGTTACCTTCAGTAGCTGCCTGGCTCTGATCACATGCTGGAAAAGTTGCGGCAGGAAAGACATTTGCACAATTTCAGTGGACCAGAGGGGAAAGATAAAACCTTTTTAATTAGTGTTCACAGAAGCTCTGCAATATACCCTCCTAACAAGTCTGTGCTATGCATAGCATAGCAGGCACTCTCTGTGTGCTTTGTAATTTAGTTAGTGCAAATGCAAATCAGGTTACAATGGTGTTTGGCTGTGATTGTGTTTGTAAAAGGGTTACATGCCCAAATGGAGATAGAGCTTGCTGATGGTTTTGTTCCAATTTCGTCTGAAGGCAGGCTTGAGAATCAAATGAGATATTAGGTGAATCTAGGCATGAAAGGGAGTAGATTGGAATTGTCAGTGCAGCTTTGCAATTTCTTAGACCTGTCAGTTGGAGTTCATTTTCTGAATGCTCTGTCATAAATTTTATAGTTGAATGAACTATTCAGAAACATTAGCAACACTGTATAAATGTACACAAACTTTAGGAAAACATTTTACAGAGTAACATTTTAAAAGTTTAGCAACTGTTTTTTTTTTAACTGAAGCTGTTTTAAGAACCCATTGTTTGTTAAACTATCATATTTTTGAAGACTTATGTTTAATATTTATTCATATAGCATCATTGCTTCACTGTTTATCTGTCTATAATTTGCACTCACTTCTCAAACCCGTGTATTAAAAACCTTAGTGAAAATCGGCATCTGGATATTAAAATGCACACACTTTTTAAAAGTACATTTTATAGCTTAGAACATTTATTTTAAATTTGAATTGAAAAATGAAATAAGCAAGCATAGTTTTTAAAAGAATAAGATGCCAAATGAAAATATTGCAATTTCTTCTACATTTGAACATTACTTAAATACAAAGTAGGTAGATGGAGTACCTCATTCTTGTGGTCCCAGCTGCTGGGGGTGGATTTGATGAGGGGCTCAGCCTGGAGGATTTCTTGATTCAAGGAGTTTTATGTCCTACTGAAATGAACAATACGCAGAAACCTTGCTGTTAAAATCCATGTCTCCAAAAGTCTTATAACTTGTCATCGTCTGTAACTTCTAAAAGTAACTTCAACAGAAAACTTTTTTCCTTAGTGTGTAAGAACATTTTTGCTGGGGAAGTTCTTAATGAGGCATTCTGTGACAAGAATTCTTGAACATTAACACAGAGGTGTGGTGGGTGAACACAGCTTAAAGCATACAGATTGCTACTTTATGTAGTGTGGTGACATGAAATTGAGTGTCCACAAACTTGTCATAGGTGCAGTGTTTAGATTTCTTTCACGCAGCTCAGGTAGGTCAAGAAGGCCAGGTAGGTCAGGAAGGCCAGGAAGGCCAGGAAGGAAGTCCAGTCTTTGATCCACCACAGATTTGATTGTGGCCTTTCCGTTATTTGGAGATCTGGTTAAAATCTCAATCCTGATTCAGTAGATCTGAGTTGAGGTCTAGTACAATTTTACGATGATGCAATGTAGCTGAAGGTGGAAACCTTTTGGTGAGGTCTCGAATGCATGCATCTTCCAGTATGTCTGGAAGGAAGGCCCAGCTCAATTGCTTTCTCTGTGAACCCTAGTGCCCCTCCAGTTCTGATGTCTTCTAGTGCAGGTAGAAGAGCTTCCATTTTGGATTGGTAGCTTCAAGTCTCTGCTACCCAAGAAAGTCCCAACCTGTATAGTTGTAGCCCTGGGTGCTTGCTGAGTTCTGGCTTAGAGTTTCTCTCATGGGTCTGATTCCACAACTACATTCAACTGAAGTATCCTATTCTACCTCTGTGGTGACACTTCCCTACTAGTGTGTATCAGCAGCAGCTGAGACACTTAAGTATGTGTTCCTACCTCAAACATTCTGCTGTACAGTGGATATTAGGACTACCTGCCTTCTTTCTGTAAGAAAGGTCCAAAATTGATTCTGATTGACAGGCAGCACTTGTAAAGAGCTTCTGTAGGGGCTTCCTACTATATTGACCTCATAAAAACTCTTTGGAAAGAGACACTGTCATGACTTAGGTTCTACTTCTCTGAACGCTAACAACATTTTTTTCTACTTGATGTTATCAATGGGAACATAACATGAGAAGAACACAGATCTTCGTTGAGGTAACTTCAGGAGGTCTGTGCTGAGTGGTTGGCATTAGAATTAACTACCATGAGTACTACCATGTTTATCTTTCTCAGTCCGGGTTACCTCACTCACGCAAATTTCATGATGTAATTTCTTTTAACAGCTGAGTAAAACTTCATTGTGTAGATGTACCACATTTTCTTTATCCATTCCTCAGTTGAGGGACATCTAGATTGTTTCCAGCTTTTGGCTGTTACCAATAAAGCAGCTATAAACATAGTTGAGCAAGTGTCCTTGTGGTATGATTGAGCAACTTTTGGGTGTATGTCTAAGGGTGGTATAGCTGGGTTTTGAGGAAGACCAATTTCCAATTTTCTGATAAACTGCCATATGGACTTCCAAGTACCTGTACAAGTTCACACTCCACAGTAATGGGAGAGTGCTGCTCTTGCTCCACATTCTCTCCAGCACGAGCTGTTGATTGTGTTTTTGATCTTAGTCATTCTGGCAGGTATAAGTTGGAATCTCAGAGTAGTTTTGATTTGCATTTCTCTGGTAGCCAAAAATGTTGAACATCTCCTTAAGTGTTTCTCAGCCATTTGAGATTCTTCTGTTGAGAATTCTTTGTTTAAATTTTAAACAAACGTTTTAAAATTGGATTATTAGGTTTGTTGATTGATATCTAGCTTCTTGAGTTCTTTACATATTTTGGAAATCAGTCTTCTGTTGGATGTAGAGTTGGTGAAGATCTTTTCCTACTCTGTAGGCTGCCATTTTGTCCTACTGTCAAAATCCTTTGCCTTACAGTTTCATGAGGTCCCATTTATTAATCGTCCATCTTAGTGCCTATGCTATTGGTGTTCTGTTCAGGAAGTTGTCTTCTGTGCCATATGTTCAAGACTACTTCCCACTTTATCTTCTCTCAGGTTGAGTTTATCTGGATTTATGTTGAGGTCTTTGATCCACTTGCAATTGAGTTTTGTGCAGGGTGATAAATATGAATCAATTTGCATTCTTCTACATGCTGACATCCAAAATAAGACCAGCACCATTTATTGAAGATGCTTTCTTTTTTTTTTCCATTGTATGATTTTTGATTCCTTGTGGAAAATCAGGTGTCCATATATTGCGATTTAATAAGCACCAGGATAAACAATTGGGGCGAATAAATGTTTATTCAGGGAGAACTAACTCATAACATAGGCAGATGAATGCTGGCAGGTTCCACAGGATCCTCTCCTCTCAGCATCCCGCCAGCCAGAGAGAGTCTCCGACCCCTCCTCAGCCTTTTCTCCCAGGTCACGTCTGGCCCTGTCTCCACCCCCAATGGACGTGGTCTAAGCCACAGGTGTGGACAAGGTGAATATCTCACTACATCCATAGATTTGTGGATTTACATCTGGGTCTTTGATTCAATTCTGTTGATCCACCTGTCTGACTTTTTGCCAATATCATGTGGTTTTTATTAGAATATTTCTGTAGTAGATCTAGAAATTACGGACAATGATGATATCTCCAGAAGTTCTTGTATTATACAGGATTGGTGTTGGGGGTGGGGGTGGGGTGGGGGAGGAACTGGGAGGGGAGAATATGACCGGAATGTAAAATAGATGAATGAAAAACAAAACAAAAAAGGAATTAACTAATGAATAAATAGGCTTTTCTTCATTTCTGTTTTTGCTTACTCCCTTTCTTTCTCCTTCCTTTCTTTTCCCAGGGCCAAGGAATATTGTATGAAAATGAAAAAAAGTATCTTAAGGCATGAGACATCCATTTTGACAGAAATGCTTGGTTTATGGGGGAAAGATATGTACGAAATCAGTGTATAAGGGGATGTAAAACCTTAAACTTAGGGTTTATATTCACTAAATTAGAGTTTGTATTTTAGTTTATATATTTAGAGAGTTGCCAGAGGTAACAATGATTAGATACGTGTTTCAAAAAGATTGTCTTGGCACTGAGGCAGATGAATTTGATGAATCAAGATTGAAGACAGAGACTAGTTAGGTTCTGTGCTCACAGAATGTGAGATGAAAGAGATCTTTTGGTGTGTCATACAGCTATGTCTTGAGTTTACCTCCTCTGTCTCAGATACTAGTGATGCTTTTGTAGTAGTAGCTTTCAGTACAGATCTTTCAAGCGGTCTGGCTTGGAAAATTCATAGAATTCCAAGCATTTGGGAACAATCACAGTTCTTTTTGCTTTAATTAAACTTTTTTTATTTTGCTTTACTGAAAAGTTATTGCAACACCCCAACATAGTTTTACTTTTTCTTCTCAACATCTTGTCTTGTAGCTTCCCTGACCCTTTACACACACACACACACACACACACACACACACACACACACACACACATATATATATATATATAAAACAAACAAACAAAAACAAAACAAAAACAGGGCATTGGTATGGACCTTCTCACAACTGGGAAGAACCTTCAGGTTTTTCTCTTCTTCTTTGACAACTCTGGCTTTCTCCTTTCTGAAGACACCATGGAAGGTCGTCACATGTTCTGGAAGCTGCCTCCTTTCTTGGAGTGAAAGGCTCCTTGGGGGAAAGTATGAGCATGGCGCTATACTCCTTCGGAAGCAGCCTGTAGGCTTGCAGTGATTCAGTGGATTTGTTTTGTGTTGGGCACTCCAGAGATGTCAAGGGTCCAGGCACTTTCTGATGGATGTGGGTCAACATGAGTTTGTCTAGGCTGAAGATCATGCCTGCTCCAACTTTGGTGTGGTATCTCATAGTAGGACACCTCCCTGTGGCCCTGATGGGGCTGGGTGAGGAACCAGGCACAAGGCAGCACAGTTTTGCTTGCCAGGCTTTGAGTCTGCAGATATTACAGGCTAGCTGATTGAACCATGTGTCTGCTCTCTGATGCAAGTCCTTGTGGAAGTGGGGCTTCAAGATTATGCCATTCTGGGTGGGCACCATGGTTGCTTCCTGTGCCAGAGAATGGCCAAGCTGCAAGGGACCTGGTGGTGGAAAAGCACCTTGGTGTTGTTTGTTTATTTACTTATTTTGGACATGCATACAAAGGTAGCTTTGTGGAAGTCAAAAGACAACTTGTAAGACTCAGTTCTGCCTCCCTAGCATGTGCACCCTGAGGTGCAAGCACCTTTACCCACTAAGCCATCTCACTGACCCAGCCTCACTATTCTTTCTTCTCCTGGTTATTGTATCACATAATGTAACGAGTTAGTTTAAGGATTTTCCCTGTCAATAGCTGCTTTAGCTTTAAAGGTAGTTATTTTGTTGCAAAACCTTCCACAGTGTCCTGTGAGAGACTTGAGAGCAGTCAGTGAAAAACACCGGAACATCAGTGCTTGAGGACACTGTGCCTACCTTGATTGCACTGCTTTTTCAGATACTGTGTGTAGACACTATGTGTTAGCTTTGACTCATATGATTATTTAAGTTCTGCTTTTGAATTTCTTCTTTTGTAAAAGTGTTCTACCCTAAGTAGCAGTAACTCCTCTTCTACCTTTAAAGCCAGCATAGGTTCACCAACTTCCATTCACCCACCTACCCACAGTAAGTTCTTTCACTTGAACATTACCATAAAAGATATTTTGATATTGACACCAATCCTTATTTTTAGGTATGACTAGTTCCCCCTGCTTTCTGTTTTGGACCTGTGCTTTCTCTCTCTCTCTCTCTCTCTCTCTCTCTCTCTCTCTCTCTCTCTCTCTCTCTCTCTCTCTCTCTCTCTCTCCCTCCCTCCCTCTCTCTCTCTCTCTCTGATGAATTCTATCTTCATTTTACTCTGAACCTGCATGTTTATGTGTACATTGAATAAGAGCCCACCAAAAATGTGCCCTTTAAATTTGCCTCCCATATAGCTAGGCTGTGGTTGCATACACCTTTAATACCAGCACTCAGGAGGCAGAGGCAGGGGACCTCTGTGAGTTCAAGGCCAACCTGGTCTACAGAGCTAGTTCCAGGACAGTGAGGGCCATTACATAGAGAAACCCTGTCTTCATCTCCCCCCCCCCAAAAAAAACCCAAGACAAACCTCCCATATAAATATGTGACTTTGTATGCCAGAGGGGCTCAGCAGGTGGGGCTAAGAACATTGAGATGGAGTGACATTGGTCCTGAAGCGTCTGTATGGACCCACTGCAATCACAAAGGTCTTTATAAAAGGCAGAGGGGTAAACAGAGTCACAGGAAGAGATCAAGAGATGCTACCTGGCTGTACCTGAATATAGAGTGTAAGTCTGAGTCAGAGAGTGCGTGCGTTCTTTAAACATTAGAAATGACTTGGAAATAAGTTTTATTTTATCCCCCAAAAGGAAACAAGGTCGTCAATACCTTGACTTAAATTCATTTAGACTGATCTTGGACTTCTTTCCTTCAGAGCTACGAGACAACAAATACTTGGTATTTTAAGCAATAACATTTGTGGTAATTTGTTGCAGCAGCAATAGGATTCTCCTTATATATTTGCTGAGTAGCTGGGCCAATTTGCGATACCACCAATAATGAATGAGTGTTCCCCATTCCCCCTCACCCGCTTCAGCATTTGTTGTCTATTGTTTTTTAAACTTTACCATTCTGATTGATATAAGATGAAATCTCAAGGTTGTTTTGATTTGCATTTCCTTAAGTGCTAGGGCGATGAACATTTTTTTTTTTCAGATATTCCCTTGCCATTTTTCAACTTTTTTTCTATGTATTGATCCCAGATCCCTCCTCTTCTCTCCCTCCCTCTTTCCTTCTCTCCCATCTTCTCATACCCCCTGACTACCCCTTCCACTCCACATGTAGGGTGATGCCATCCAGGAGGGGTCATCTAAATCTGTCAAGTCATTTGGAGTAGGGAATAGACCTTCTCTCCTGCCTCTAGGCTAAAGGAGTATCCCTCCATGGGAAATGTGTCCCCAAAGTCCTTTTGTGCACCAGAGATACATCCTGGTTCCACTGTCTGAGGTTCCTTAGACTGTTCTGGCCTTTTGCTGAGACCCATGCTCAGGGGGTCTGAGTCAGTCCAATGCTGGATTCCTAGCTATCAGTCTGGGGGCCCATTAGCTCCTCCTTGTTCACTCAGGTCAGCTGCCTCTATGTGTTTCTGCAGCCTGGTCTTGTCCTCCCTCTCAGCATTTAGATTCTAGTTCAGCTCAGTGTTTAGTTGTGGTAAATTGCCTTTATTATGTTTAGGGATGTCCCTTGGATTCCTGATCTGTCCAGACTTTTATCATGAAGGAGCACTGGATTTTGTCAAAGGCTTTTCAAGCATCTAATGAGATGATCATATGTTTTTGTTTCTTTCAGTTTGTTTATATGATGGATTACATTGACAGATTTTTGTATGTTGGGCCACCCTTGCATCTCTGAAATGAAGTCTACTTGATCATGGTGGATGATTTTTTGTATGTGTTCTTGAATTTGGTTTTTGAGTATTTTATTGAACATTTTTTCATCAAGGTTAGTGAAGGAGATTGGTCTGTAATTCTATTTGTTTATTGAACCTTTGTGTGGTTTGAGCATCAGGGAGACTGTGGCCTCATGAAATGAATTCAGTAATGTTCCTTCTGTTTCTATTTTGCAGAATAATTTGAAGAATATTGATATTAGCTTTTCTTTGAATTCTGCACTGAAACCATCTTCCCCTGGGCTTTTTTTCCCCTCTGGAGACTTTTAATGACTGCTTCTGTTTCCTTAAGGGTTATAGTTGTTTATAGTTGTTTATCTGGTCTTTATTTAATTTTGGCATGTGGTACCTATCAAGAAAACTGTCCATTTCTTTTAGATTTTCCAAACTTTTGAGTAGAGGTTTTTGAAGTATGACCTAGAGATTCTTTGTATTTCCGTAGTGTCTATTGTTATGTCCCCCTTTTTGTTTTTGCTTTTGTTAATTTGGTTGTTCTCTCTCCCTCCTTTAATTAGTTTGGGTAAGTGTTTAATTTGTTGATTTTCTCAAAGAGCCAACTCTTTGTTTCATTGATTCTTTGTATTGTTCTCTTTTTTTCTACTTTATTGATTTCAGCCCCCAGTTTGATTATTTCTTACCATGTATTCCTCTTGGGTGTGTTGTTATAGAGCTTTCAGGTGTGCTGATAAGTTGCCAATATGAGATTCCCTCCATTTTTTTTTTTTTTTAATGAAGGCACTTAGTGCTATGACCTTTCTCTTTTCTTAGCACTGCTTTCATTGTGTCCCATAAGTTTGATTATGGTGTGCATTCATTTTCATTGAATTCCAAGAAGTCTTTAATTTCCTTTATTTCTTCCATGACCTAGTAGTTGTTTAGCAGGGGGTTGTTCAATTTCCATGAGTGTGTAGGCTTCCTTTTGTTGTTGAAATACATCTTTAATGCATGGTGGATTATACAGGAGGTTATTTCAATTTTATTGCATCTGTTGAGATTTTCTATGTGGTCAAATTAGGAGAATGTTGTGTGAGTGCTAAGAAGCTGTTTTATTCTTTTGTGTACTGGTGAGATGTTACGTAGATATATGTTAGGTCCATTGGATTCATAATGTCTGTTAGCTCCATTGTTTTTCTGTTTAGTTTTTGCCTGGATGACCTATCTATTGGTGAGAGTGGGCATTGAAGTCTCCTACCATTAATGTGTGAGGTTCTATGTGTGTTTCAAGCTTTGGTAATGTTTCTCTTATAATTGTGGATCCCCATGCATTTTTAGCATAAATGTTAAGAATTGAAATGCTGTTTTAATGGATCTTTCCTTTGATGAGTATGAAATGTCCTTCTCTCTCTTTTAATTAACTTTTGTTTGAAGTCTATTTTGTTAGATATTAGGGCAGCTACATCAGCTTGCTTCTTAAGTTCATTTGATTGGAAAATCACTTTCCAACCCTTTACTCTGAGATAATGTCTGTCTGTTGTGTTGAGGTGTGTTTATTCTGTTAGCCTGTGGGTTTTTTTTTTTTATTAGTGAACTAAGCCCATTGATATTGAGGAATAAAATGATCACTGATTCTTAAGTCCTGCTACTTTTTGTTGTTGTTGTTGTTGTTAGCATTGTTGTTGAGTGCGTGTGTGTGTGTGTGTGTGTGTGTGTGTGTGTGTGTGTGTGTGTGTGTGTGTGTGTTTCCCTTGTTTGGGTTTTGCTGGTATCTATTTCCTGTGTTTTCGTGAGTGTAGTTATATTCTTTGGGTTGTACTTTTTATTCTAATACCTTCTGTAGGGCTAGATTTGTAGACAGATATTGTTTAAACTTGCCTTTTTATGAAGTATGTTGTTTTCTCCATCTATGGTGATTGAAAGTTTTTCTGGGTATAGTAGTCTGTGCTGCCATCATTGGTCTCTTACAATATGCAAGATGGCCAGACCCTTTTACCTTTTAGGGCCTCCTTTGAGAAGTTGGGTGTGTTTCTAATAGGTCAGCCTTTATATGTTATTGGACCCGTTTTTGTTTTCTGTTTTTAATATTCTTTCTTTGTTCTGTATATTTAGTGTTGTGATTATTACATGGTGTGGGGATTTTCTTTTCTGATCTAACCTAATTGTCATTCTTACATTTTTACAGGCATACCATTCTTTAAGTTAGGAAAATATTCTATGATTTTGTTAAATATATTTTTTGGGTTTGTTAGTTGGGATTCTTCTCCTTCTATTCCTATTTTTCTTAGGTTTGGTCTTTTCATCATGACCCATATTTTCTGTCAGAAATTTTTTCCTTTTTTAGTTTTGCCCAGGGTTTTTCTGTGTAACTGCTGTAGCTTTCCTGGAACTCACTCTGTAGATCAGGATGGACTTGAACTCATAGAGATCCCCCTGCTTCTGAATCTTAAGAGCTGGGATCAAAGGCAAGTGCTACCAATGCCTGGTGTGTCAGGAATTTTTTATATTTAATATTTTCTTTGACTGATGAGTTTCTTCTGTCATATCTTCAGTTCCCACCTCAATCTCTTGTATTTTGTTGGTGATGCTTGTGTCTGTAGTTCCTGGCCAATTACCTAGATTGTCCATTTCCAGGATTCCCTTCATTTGTGTTTTATTTATTGCTTCTCTTTCCATTTCCAAGTCTTGAACAGTTTCTTTTGTCTGTGTGTTGGTTTTTTTCTTGTCTTTCTTGGCTTCCTTAATGCTTTTATTTGTTTCCTCCAAATTTTGTTTCTTTAAAGAATTTTTGATTTCCTCTTTAAGGATCTCTATCATATTCCTAACATCGGTTATAGGGCCATTTTCTTTTGTTTCTGCATTGGAATGCTCAGGTCTTGCTCTAGTGGAATAGCTGCGCTCTGATGGTGCCTTGTTGGCCTGTCTTTTGTTCATTGTGTTCTTATACTGACACCTAGGCATCTGTGTGTGGGGTAATTATATGTCTAGGTGCTCATTTCTGAGTTTTTGTTGCATAGGCATTTTGTTATTTGGTTTCTGTTTCCTCTTTGGTCTTCTGGTCTTTGTGGCCTGGATTCCTGGTGGCAAGAATGACCTCTGATCCAGTATGTCATCCCTGTCTAAGTTGAGGACATGGATTTCTGGAGGCTATCTTGGCCTTTGGTGCAGTAGTAAGTCAGCCTGGGTTGGAAGGTGGGATATGGTAATGAGGAAGGGAGTGGGGATTGGAGGCACTGAGTGAGTGGAGGAGGTCCACTGTTGGGCTGCCTATCTGTGATTCTGGCAGCAGGTGTGGTCTCTGGTCCAGCAGGGAGTCTCTGCCTGAGTTTGCCTGTTTTTCTAGATTTCTTAAGCTGCACATGTTCATCAAACCGTTCTTCTGATTGGCATGATCTGCTCCTGGGTAAGGGAAGTCTGCCCGGGTTAGTTCCAGGGCACAGCAGGGGTAAGGGACACTAGTGGGGCAGAACTGGGGAAATGACAGTGGAATGGGTCTTTAAGAATTAAATCTAGGGCATGGGGCAGTTCAGCTGACAGGAGGGGCAATCACCTGTTCTGCTGGTGCACCCTGCATCTGAGCAGTGAAAGTCTCACTTTTCTTTTTTTCTTTTTGACTGAAAAAATGTAATATTTTGAGGTTATAATGTAATTACTATGTGTCTCCCTTCCCTTTCCTCTCTCCGTAAACTCCTCCAGCTCACCTTCAGATTTGTAGTCTCCTTTTTCATTAATCATTATTGCATGTATATATGTACAGAGCACGTTTATGTTATCCCTTTTTTGATAGGCGCTTAAGTTGGATCTATACTTAGCTATTGTGAATAATACTTGACTAAATACTGGCATGTAAGTATCTCTGAGGTATGCTATTTCAGAGTCCTTCTGATGAATACCCAAGATGCTATAGCTGGCTTATATTTTTAGGACTTTGAGGAAACTTTACATTAATTTACATAGTGGCTAGGTTATTTCATATTTCTTCTGCAGTTGTATTAATATTAAATTTCTTGCCTCCTTGTCCACATTTGTTGTTATTTGCTTTGTTTTAGTCGCTACCATTCTGGCTAGGACAAGATGGAATCTTTATTTTTAGTATTCGGTTAACTAATTAATGGGTTGTCATGTTGAATATTTTTTCATACTTATTGGCCATTTGTATTCTGTCTTTTTTCAATCTGTTTGATAACTTTTTATTAGCTCATTTTGGATAAGCTTTCTATGTTTTAAAAGAATATTTCACTTTTCAGTTTGCTGTTTTGATAACCTGATAGTTTCTAGCATCCGTGATCTAGGAAAATAGGAAAATTTGGTAAGTGAAGTAAGTCAATACTAGGGGTGACACTTTTTATTTCACCATACTGATATTTACTAGTCATTAGGGTTGTTGCCAAGAGAATGTATAACCACAAGTTCCAAATTTAGTGTTTTAGGTAATGGAGTTCTGTTCTTTGGCAAATTACCATTTGTAGGCGGAGTTTTTCTATGTCCCACCAGTTCCTCCCATATAACCAAAAGAGACTTAATATTAATTATAAATGCTTGGTCACTGCTTAGGCTTCTCTCCAGCCAGCTCTTATTTAATTAACCCATTTCTATTAATTGATGTTCTGCCCTGAGGCTCATTTACCTCATCTATGAATTCACTAGCTTCTTCTGCGTCTGGCTCGAGACTTTTCAGACTCTGCCATTCTTCTTCTAAGCATTCTCTCTGCCCCTAAAATCCTGCCTAGCTATTGGCCAATCAGATTTTTATTAACAATGAGAGCAATAAATGTTTACAGTATACAAAGATTACTCCACAGCAACCATTAACATCACTGAGGTTTTACAAACATATCTATACATGCATCCTGATAACAGATATAATTATAGTCAGATATAGGGACAGCATATTTCTGGAAGGCAGTCCCATAATTTTAACTTGAATTTGGGAATATACAAATCTAAGTTCTAGCTCCTTTACTAATGGCAAATGAGAGCTAGAAGAACTACTGAATTCCAGGCAAGTAGACTGGAGCACTGAAGGGGACTTTAATAGAAAATGGAAAGAATTACCAAAAGCTTAGACTACAGTGAGGTTGAGTAGCAGTCTGTGGCTCATAAATAAAGGTATTATGGAAGATGTGGACTCTGATAGAACAAATTTTAGATCTCAGGGACATGGCTCTGATAGCAAATCAATCTTCATTCTCATTGGCTCAGGCAGGGCAGGCACGTTGTTCCTTGGGGTGTGTAATTGGCATAACTCACACCATGAAAGGGCCAGCAAGAATACAACTGGATTTTAATTGGGCATGAGGGTGAAAGGCTAAGCAGAGACATTTATCCTGATAGAGCTATGTCACATGACTGCTGTCATAATTGCTCTAAGATTACAAGTTGTTTGTCCATTATGAAATTAAAACTCTGAAGTTAGATATTGGTTATCAAATTATTTGGTCATTTTTGTTCCTTTTTGAAGGTGAACATTTAGTTTATATTTTGACCACGTGGGAATTTCCAGTAACTGAAGCTCTATAAGAGTACATTGATAGTGAGTTCCATGAACTTCCAAGTTCTTGGCAGATTAGTTAGTCTGGAGATTCAACAGATGATAATTAAGATTCTTTTCTAATCTTGAACCTTATATTTTTGGTTGTGAGCCTATCCCTTAACTGCTGAACCATCTCTCCAGCCCCTAATCTTGAATTTTATCCAAATTAGGATAGTGTAAAAATGTCTATACTTCATAACACTATTTTCATTTGTCAAGCATTTGACCACCTAAATTTTACACTCATTACTTATAAAAGAAATATTAAAAGGGCTTTTTTTAGACATGCTTAGCCATTTTGAATAGTTTTCTTCAATATAAAATCCATTTATTAGATAAATAAATAACATTTAATAATATATTGTAAAGTACAAATTTATTCATAAATAAATAAATGTTACACTTGTCATATCTAATGAGGATCCTTTTTGGTTATTATTGTCCTTGTTTTTCAACAGTATAAAATCCAAACTAGTATATCTTACTGCAAAGCTGCTTATTTTAGTATGGGAATAAAACCAGTCTGATTTTCATTGCATTTTCACAGTCTTATTGTTTAAAAAATTACATTTATTTATGTGCATGCTCACGTGCCATGACATGTGAATGGGCCACAGGACAACTTGTGGGACTTAGTTTTCTCCTTCCACTACATGGGTGCCAAGGATTGAATGTTAAGTTTTCAGCTTTGTGGCAAGCACTGTTACTTGCTAAGCCATCGCACTGGCCTTTCATATTGCAATTAAACTAGCGATTGTCTAGGTCATTTTAGGAAGGCCTACTTATATTTATTGTGTAGCATTTTGAGTAATGTCACAGTTCATAAATAATATTTACTATGCCTGGTAGTCTACAAAGAAAGGAGTCAGCAAAATGGCGTTTCATCTGTGGGCTTGTGTTTATGCTTAATGAAGAGATATAATGAGAAAGGGATTATATGCTTCTAGTTTGGTGCCTCTGAGCATAGAATCACAGGGTTTGTGAGCTTCAGAGATCATCGATGGTGACTCCCACATCTTATTTTATAGATGGGGAAACTGAGTCACAGTGATATTGCATTACTTACCTATTCATCTGCTTTACTTAACAGTTTCCTCAGCCTTTTTACTTGTCAGTATGTCCAATTTTTACTCTTTTTCTAAATAAGAAAGAGTAAATGGCTTGGACAAAATTATACTGTCAGTAGATGGGGCCCTGTGACTTTCTCTTGGGATTCTGGGTTACTGCCATGAGCAGACCTTCTTTGTATTCTTATTTCTCTAATGACTTCAAAGTAACTGAGGAACCTAGGAGACTGAACATTCATAGGTAAAATCAAGTTACAGCCAAGAACAACAATTTCTTATCCATTGCAAACAAGTATTGGAATAAAACAAAAGTCTACCTCTTGTTGCACTGACTTTCAATGGCTATACTACTTTAAATTATTGCGTGTATATGTTTTTACATGCTTACGCACATGTTGTGGCATGCGTATGGTGGTCAGAGGACAATTTGTGGGAGATGGTAATGTCTTTAAAACTTACTAGTGCTAATGTGTTTAATTAACTTTGATATATATTTTATATATAGCTTATATTTTATACAGAGTATTAGATAGCAATCACATGAATTATGCTGTATTGGTCTTTATAGGTCTCCAGATACCTATCATTTAAAGAACAGATTATGGACAGAAGGGTTTGTATCTGGGTTGGTATTTATTTTTCTCATTTGGTAGCATGGCAAGAGTATTTTCCAGTCCCATAGACAACTACTCAGTCTAGGTGAAGTCTTTAGTTAGGCAGCAGCATGACGTCTCCAAATTCATTGAGTTGTGTAGCTATTGTCTTCAGCAATAGAGCTTTATTGTAACTTTCAGAGTGTAACCAATAAGCTTGTCAATAGACTGCATCATTTGAGAGTTCCAAAGGCACCTCTTTGGCAAAACCTCAATTAGATTAGCCCATTCTAAGTACTGGAAGCTTCATTTGGTAATGAGATATCCAGCTAGGGCTCCATCTTCTCCATTATTTGGAGATTTCATTTAGATAGCCTTTATACGTGTATATACTTTAGGAAACTTCTACTGCATTAGGTTTCCATATGAGCACTCCATTGGCCATTAATTTTATTTGTCCCTTTCTGTATTTCTTCTCTTGTCTCCCTCTTCTTATTCTCTGTGCCCTTGATCCTTTAGGTAGTGGAATCCTCTATTGTTTGTGAACCAGTAGCAGTTAATATTGCTATATGTAATCAGAATATTCAGGAGCAGAAAGTCAGGAACTATTCATTTTGAAAGTCTCAGAATTTAAAATTTGCAGTGTTGCATATGATAAGAAATTACCTATATCTCTTTTAATGTCTTTTCTTCTTGTGTCTTATGTTGCTTTTTTTTAATAAGGAAGGAAAATATTTCTCTTGACCCAATGACAAGGTGGGGAATCCGTGTTTTACCCTCTTGTTATTCTATAGATGAAGACTCATATGTTCTGAGAGGGTACTTATATCCAGAACTCATTCAACTCAACCCATTCTTTACATTTCATTCCTCATAGACTTACTTTCTAGCTTGTTGTGTGTGATTTGTTTTGTTTTGTTTTTTTGAGGCAGGATTTCTCTGTGGCTTTGGAGGCTGTCCTGGAACTAGCTCTTGTGGACCAGGCTGGTCTTGAACTCACAGAGATCTACCTGCCTCTGCCTCCTGAGTTCTGGGATCAAACGTGCACCACCACCGCCCAGCTGTGTGTGATTTTTTGACAATGTTTTCTGGAGTGTGACAGGGACTATCATGGTAATAAAAGCAGAATTATTTGGTAAAAATTGGCTGTGTGGAAGACGTTGTCCTTATTGCCTTAAGCAATCAAATTAGTATCTCCATTTTAAGTTGAGAAAATGAGGCTTGCAGAGGATAAACAGCATGTCCAGGAGATCTGCTCAGTAGGCCAAAGCTGTGTCAGTGTCAACCCCCGAACCTTGCACTGTGGAAAGTCCTTGTTTTCCTAATATGTTTCCTTAGGGAGGCGGAGGCAGGCAGATATCTGAGTGTGAGGCCAGCCCTGTCTACAGAGCTAGTTCCTGGACAGCCAGGGATTCACAGAGAAACACTGAGTCAAAAATCAAAAGCAAAAAAAAAAAAAAAAAAAAAAAAAAAACTTAAAATACTTTGAGTTGTTTAGTGGGTAAACCTCTAAAACTTGATATTATAAGTGTATATCAAAGTACGTAATCACTTGTTACCTTTTTAAAATTTGATCTTAGAAGGCTCACTCATTGGTTTAAGAATACTTCATGGCAATTTCCATTGTTAATTCTTACAATTGCTAAAGTCAGAAGGAATCTTTGTTTCTCTACCTTTAAATTCAGTGATGCTAGCTTGACTGCCCCTAGATGGAAGAGGCAAGTCTGTGACTCTTCTGCTTTCTCAACAAGTGCCCTAATAGTTTCTGTCTCTTACAGATACTCCAAGTTCAGTAATGACACGTGTTCAGTTCTATGTATTGGCAAACACTGTTTTTCATTGAGAAGTCAGACCCCTTCCTCATCCCAGCTGCAGCTCTTTGCATTCTGGAGCCCAGTTAGGGAGGGTGGGCTTCCTCTGAACTCTATTCAGTCATCCTTAAAATGGGGTCCTGTGGATCAGTAGGAACAAGGGGGAAGTTGTTAGGAATCTGAACTTTTGGGCCGCACTTGGAGTTAGTAAGTCATTACTGAAGGGCAGCAGTATATATTTATAGATGCTCCAGGGACTGACATACACAGGAGTTTACATTACTGATCTATATGGTAATTCTGCTCTAGCTTTCATGGTAACCTTGGCTTCTGTGATTAAAACCGTGAACACAGGGATAGAAAAGGGCCAGGAAGGTTATTCTTCTCTGGCATTGTTATCAGCTGGCTTCCTCTTGTGGCTACATTTTTAGACACCTCACTTTCTTTATTTCAACCGCCCCCCCCATGTGACATAGAGTCTCTCTATGGGGTTTCTATTGCCTTTACAGAACCCAATCAGTATGCCCTTGGGAGTGCTTTTGGCATGGTTCACAAGGCAGAAAACTGTAAATAAGTAAATATTAAATAATGCTCTTTTATAGCAAGGCTGTCTTTTCCCCTCACTGGCTTCTTTCTCGTTTTCAAAGGTAAAAGATCTATCATTTGATCTGGGGTGCCTGAGACGGCCCAAAGAAAGACTCTAGATGGATCAAGGAAACAGAGAATAGAGACAGCTCAAATCAGAACCGCTTAACATCCACTAAACGCTCTTGAAATACTGCTTTACATGTTCTCACTTCTCTTGCTGTAGACAGACTTTGTTCACACTCATGTCGGTGGGAACTGATGAAGCCCCAGCATGGGCTGGTTACTTTTTGTGGAATTTCCGCCTTAAGGGTCTCAGAGTGCCTTAGGACTGATGGAAGGCTTTTATGATAATGCAAGAAAACCCTTGTTACATAATGATTGAGTATTTGGCTAATAAGGAACAAAAGTGACAGATACCTTTTTCTTTTCAATGCAAGGTGAACAATTTGTTTTCATTTCTAAAATTTTACTTTATATGTATGAGTGTTTTGCCAGCTTGTTTGTACCACATGTATGCCTTGTTCTCTTTGAAGGCAGAGGAGGGGACCAGATTGCCTGCTGGAGTTACAGACAGTTGTCAGTTGTCAGTTGTCATGTGGGTGCTTGGGACTGAACCAAGGTCCTCTAGAAGAGCAGCCAGTGCCCCATCCCAGAGAACAGACTTTTTCACTTTCTATCTTCAGACCTCAGGACAAAGTCAAGAAGGTTATATCGCAAATGTATATTAAATTAAAGAAATATGCAGAAGAAAACGAGTTTTGTTTTCCTTAGATAAATAACAATGCCAAGAATGAAATTACCTGTAAGTGATTCATGAATCTGATTGGTAAGAGCCAAAATACTACAACTGTCCAACTCTGTGAAGGCAGAAGAACAGAGATAATAGCTTTGAGAAATACAGAGGATTTCAATGACTATTTCATCATAGGGATTCTCCCTCCCTCCCTTGTTTCCTTCCTCCTTCCCTCCTTCCCTTTACCTGTCTCTGTGTGTATGTGTGTCTCTCTGTCTCCTGTAAAAAAAATCTTATAACTTATCTGAGCTCATACATATCTACACACCAAAGACATAATTTTCTGTTTCCTTTAACTTAAGAAGAAGGTACTCATACCACAGCTCAGGAGTTTCTTGGGTGATGGTGATGCCAATGTCACCTCACCTAGCTTTGTGCTGCAGAGAAGAAACTGTTAGTGTATTGTGTTCTTCTCTCCCTTTTTATTCTTTTGCTCCTCTGAATCCTTCTCTGCTAAATTAGAACTCTCATGCATAATGCAACACCATAAAACAGAGAGGAAAGATCAAGTCAATCAACATATTTTCTAGACATCATACATTTTTAAAAGCTCAAGAAATTTTTTTAGCATAACAAATGAAAGATGGGTACTTTTATCTGTTTTTTACATTTTAATGAAAAGCACCATCATGGGAAGAATGTCAGAATCTTCTGTATTTGTATATGTTTGTCCTAAAAGATAACTATGAGTTTACTGTTAACCAAAATTGCTGAGGTATGCACAAATAGATGCTAACTCAATGGAAAATGTGGAAGAAATCAATACGTTTCTGGACATATAAGAAATCAATAAGATTCTGGGCATATATGATCTAGCAAAAGCTGAACCATGCAAATACAATCTTAAACATACTAATAAAAGTTACAATATTGAATCAGCAGTAAAGTTTCTCCCAGCAAAAGGATTGATGTGTTCAATAACTGAATTTTACCAAACTTCTCTCTCTCTCTCTCTCTCTCTCTCTCTCTCTCTCTCTCTCTCTCTCTGTCTGTCTGTCTTTCTCTCTGTCTCTGTCTGTCTGTCTGTCTCTCTCTCTCTGTGTGTGTGTGTGTGTGTGTGTGTGTGTGTGTTTAATGTGTATGTATACATGTGTGTATGTGGAAGCCAGAGGGCGATATTGGGTGCCCTCTTTTAGTCATCATCCTATTTTTCTAAGACAGGGTCTTTTATTGAAGTTGGAACTCACTGACTTGGCAAGATCAGGTAGTCAAACAGCCCAGGGATTGCCTCGTTTTTGCCTCCCCACTTCTAGTATTACAGTGCTGTACATGGCCACATCTTGTGTGTGTGTGCTTTATGTGAGTGCTGGGCATCAGGTCTTCGTGCTGGTGCAGAAAACATTTTACTAGCTTAGCTAATACTTTATCAAACTTTTAACTTCCTCTCAAGCTATTTCTAAACAATTGAAGGGAAAGTCATCTTTCTAGATTAATTTTAGAGGAAGGCGTTGGCCTGATACCAACTCCAGAAAAGGATACTATGCAACAGCAGCAGCAGCAGCAGCAACAACAGCAACAGAAACAAAGGCAAGTGAGTAGTCTGAAAAAACATTGCTTGGCATGAAGCCTGAATAACTGAGTTCCAATCTCAAGGCCCTTTGGAAGAAGGAGAGAATCAACTTCTGCAGGTTGTACTTTGATCTCTACATCTACATTAGAAAAGTGCACACACACACACACACACACACACACACACACACAGATGCACACACTATAAAATAATTTAAAAATTTAATTAAAATGTGTCATATCCTTTCTTCCTCTCCCATGTGCTCCCTTACTCCCTTTTGGTTTTGTTACCCTTTTCTTTATGCATGTATATGTGTGTGTTATAGACATAAATCTGTAAGTACAACCTTCTGAAGCCATTGGATGTTGGTTGTATAATAAAAAAGTTTTAAGATGATAAAAATGATAGCCCATATTGCTGATGAGCATTGATGTACATTTCTCAAAGAATTAATAAATTGAATGCAACAGCATGAGAAAACAATGAAGTTTATCCTAGGCATCCAAAGATAGTTGAATACACACCAATATCAACAGAAGGGAGGATAAAAACTGCACCCCAATTCCATGTCATCAGACATAGAAGAAACTATTGGATATGTATTTCAACCTTCACTTTAAGAACTTGGAATAAATGACATATTAAGGCTGTATTTTTCCAGCATCACACTGCATGGGCAAGTACTGAAACAATTTCCTATAAGATGTGGGACAAGATAAGGATGTCTAGTTACATTCATTGTTCTTATTAAACACAGCACTGGAAAGTTTTTAGAATTAGTAAGTTAAAAGAAAACACATTCCAAAAGGAAGACAGGAGGTCAAATTCCTCTTTTGCAGATGATATGATTTCTCTGTGCAGACAGAAAAACCTAAAGACCAGACCAAAACTATTGGAACTGAGAAAAATATTCTGGAAAGTTCCTGGTCACAAAATCAACATGCAATGCCAAAAAAAAACCCCATCCTTACAGTCAAGATCTAAATTCCCGAGAACACAATTATTAAAGCAATCTTCATCCCTCATCTGCCATAAGGTGGCAGAAGCAAGGGAGAGATGACCCCCCCCCACCCCGCACCACCTGTGGTGGTAGGGAGAACTGGTGCTGAGATCATAAGGGCAAGAGGGCTGTTCCTGCCTCTTACCAGCTGCAACATTTGGGGAAACAGGCCTTGCACCTTGAGTAGGTGGCACAGTAGAGGCAACCCTGTTGGCAGGGGCACAGGTGAGCCAGCCCCGAAGGTGTGAGCATGAGAAATCTGGCCCCTCTACCCATGTGCCATGCAGTGGTATGGGCAAGGAAGAGATGCCACCCGAGACAAGGAGCTGACCCTCCCTCCTATGAGCTACAGCACTTGTCAAGCGGACCCTGCACCTCAACTGAGCAAGCAGTACAATCTAGTTGGCCCTGTAACCAGGGTGTGGTTGAACTGCTCTGAGAACATGAGCTTGGAAGGTCTGGCCTTACTCCTCATCTACCCTATGGAGGTGTGGGTGAGGGAGAGACGCCCTCATCTTCCACCCTTGTCTTCCACCCATCTGCCCCTGTCTGCCTGTGGCAGTTGGGAGAGCTGGCTCTGAGATCACAAGAGCTTGAGAGCTGTCACTGTCCCTCACCAGCAGCAGCACTAGGGGGAGTGGCCCTGCATCTCACCTCTGCAACATGGTAAAGGTAAAGCTGGCCCTGAGAGCATGAAAGCAGGTGAACTGGCTATGCATTTAGATCAGTATTGCACAGGATGAACTAGCCTGGGCAGTGCCAGAGAGCTCACCCAGGTGGTAAGGATGGGGAAGAGCTTGTGGGCTGACCAACCCTGCAACTACTCAGGCTCAAAACTAGGGTTATGTGTTGGCCAACCCCATTTATGGATCTGGGGGAGCTGCTGGAGCACATGAAGGGACTTGTCCCGAAGACCCAAAGCTACAGCATCTCTGCAATACAGGGCAACAACAGGATATCCAAGAGGAGCCTCAGTGAGGCAGTATCAATGATGATTTAGCAGAAAACAGAGGCCTAGAGTCAGACAAATAACTGTTTGCAATGAATACTTGCAAGTAAAAAATGATATATGTGTGACTCACTGTGTTATACTACAGCTTCCATGATGAGATTTTTCTTTTTAATATTTTCTGTTACATTTTATTTTATTTTACTTTGGGGGGACAGTGAGAGGAAAAAGGGTGGATGCGAAGGGATGGGGAGATAAATGGGATTGGCATTCATGATGTGAAAGACACAAAGAATAATTATAAGTAAAAAGTAAGTTTTAAAAAAGGCAATTTCATCCAGTAGATATAATATTGAACAAATATAATATATCTGGAGGCATTGCAATATAGTATTTCAAGATATAATCCAGAGCTACAATAATCAAAGCAGTGAGGTACCGACATGAAATCAGATATATAAATCAATGGAACAGAACAGGGGTCCCAGAAAAAAAAAACATACATTTATATGTCCAACTGATTCTAACTAGACAAAGGTGCTGATACGAGCATTAGAAAAGGAATAGCTTTTTCCATGCAGATAATTCTCAATATGCATCTACAGAAGATTGAAATTTGACCCCATTTCTCATTTTGTACAAATGAAAGAACCCTCAAAATGTACCAAAGACATGAGCGTAAGATCAGAAATTAAGAGATCATAAGACAAAAATATACAGGAAAGACTTAAAGACACCAGCCAGGGAACTGAATTCTTGCATAAGATCACCAAAGCACAGGATTTAAAAAATGCAAAGACAGATGAATAAAAAGCCTTCTGAATGGTAAGACAAACTATAACAGTAAAGAGACAAATCTCTCGAGTGGCAGAAAGTATTTGCCTACTGTTTGTCTGACAAATGATCTGTACTTATATAAGGAACTAAACAATTTAAGCCACAAAGTACTCTAGTTTAAGAATGGATAAATAAATAAACTTAGCAGACACATAAAAAAATAAACAATTTAAGGGCTCAAGAATCATATGTAGTAAAGCTCTATATAGTTAGCCATCAGGAAAATGCAAATCAAAATAGCAATGATTGAAAAGAAGGTTTCAAGCCAAGTTAGATTGCTTGCCCAAGGATGGAATGACTATTGACAGTGAAGCAAGGCTGTGTGTGAGGGGAGGAGAAAGGGCTTCTTATGTACCACTATAGGAGAAGTAAATAGTAACTCATTATGGAGAACAGCACAGAGCTGCCTGAAAAATTCTAAACTAGATCTTTCACTTAATTCATCTGCCATACTTCTAGGTATGGGCTTCAAGACAGTGTAGTCAGCATAACAAAGAGATATGTACAATAGCCAAGATATGGAGCCAAGATATGGATCAAAGACAGGTGTTTATCCGTAAATACAGGAACTAAAAACTGTGGTTTCTGCACACCAGGGGAACATTATTTAACAACAAGGAATGAAATTGTCTCATCTGCAACAAAATTGCTGGAACTGGAATACACCATGATAAGTGAAATAAACCAGTCACATGATGAAATTGTGAAATTCAAATGTGAAAGCTAAAAGAAAAAATTTGTGAGGATGGTTGTAGACATAGATACAGGAAGGTGTACTTTTTAGCACAAAAATATCAGTATTGATCACGATGACTATTTGGCTCAATATATTTCTTGAGAAACTAGGACAGAAGATGAAAAATTTCCAGATCTGACGTTGATGATGATGATGATGATGATGATGATGATGATGATGATGATGATAAACCACTCATTTGTTCCTCTATCTAGCTTCCAGCTTGTAATTTATATGTGCACACAGGTCAGATGATTCTTCCACTCTTCTGTTCTCTGCCCAGGGAGTAGGACTATCCATAATAAGTGAGTCTCCAATGAATGAAGATAATCAGTCATCAGAGGCATGCCCAGAAGCCAACTTGATCTAGAAATTCCTTCACTGAGATAGCTTTCCTGGTTGATTTCTAGATAGTGCCATGTTGACAATTAAAACTTGCCACCACAACCCCACCCCCTTTTCATCTTGATATTAAATGAATCACTTTAAACCATAACCTTCCATCCCTTGTTGACAAAATATCACATTTATCTCATAATGTAAAAAAAATATAGTTTAATTTGAAGTTTCCATAGTCTTTAATTAAAAAGATTTTGAACTAGGAGATGCTTTAAAATTAACACACATATACACTTCCAATGCATAATGGCACAAGGTAAACATTGTTGCCAAAAGGCAATAATTGGGGGCATAGAACAAGAATGTCAAAGCAAAACCAAACCTTTGAGGTCCATATTTGGCATATGAAGATGATGCTGTAGTTGCCTAGGTGCCAAAGGGCTTGGGTAGCCTCATCTCTCCAGGTCTATTACCTGTAGCACACCTAGATTCTTTTGAACTGGCTTCATTTTCATACATGCAGCTCTCCTCAGAAGATATCCCATGGCTCTGACATGTCCAGCATCCTGAATTTTTAACTATATGTTAGGCTTCACTTTCAGCATTTCATACAATGGCCTCTTAAGGCCTCTCCACAGGCATTCCAACCCAGACACACATTGCCCATTGTTAGCTGCTCTTCCTGATGTCATCAATCTAGCACATTTTATGTCTTCAAAAGCAATACAACTGCCAAGGGGGAGTCATTCCAGAAATTCCCCAAAGAATGCACTCTATCAATCCTGCTTTTGGTTGCCATTGGCACTTAATGATAAGATAGTGTCTTAGTTACTGTTCTATTGCCGTGAAGAGAACATCACAACCAAGGCAGCCATCATAAAACAGAGCATTGAGTTGAGGACTTGCTTGCAGTTTACAATTTTAGAGTGTTAGTCTATTATTATCTTGGTGGGAAGCAGATAGGGGTGAAGTAGTTTTACATCCTGGTCCTTGGGGGGAAAGAATATGTCTAGAACTGGATTGGCCTTCTGAAACCTCAAATCCCACCCACAATGACACATTTCTCCCAACAAGGCCACACTTACAACAAGGCTACACCTCTTAATCCTTCCATAAAAAGATTACCAGCTAGGGGTAGACACTCAAATATATGAGCCTATGTGTCATTCTCATTCAAACCACCAGATACTATACTGAGGACACCATAAACTGGTCATAGGAAATGGAGAAATCAATCTCGTACTGACCTAGACGTCTTTTCCTTGATGGATAGATTGCATAGTAACCGAAAGTGCTATGCAGATTGTAGGAGGAGAGAAATCATCAGTAGTTGAATTCAGATGTAAATGCCAAGAGCAACAGTGACAAGCCATGGATGGAATGAATTCCATAGGGACAACCAAGCGTTCTACGATTGAATTTAAGGCTCATTCCATGGAAGAAACTCATTTTTGGCACCATAAATCGGACTAAGAACCAGTGGCTGGGGGTACTCATAGGCCCTAGAGGAGAACCTATTACTATGATTTTGCTAAGAGGATGTAGGGTCAAACAGGTTTGTTTTCTCATACATTAGTGTAGTTCTCTCCTAAGTAGAGAAGAGGTTTTGTTGTGGGCAGTGGTTATTACAGAGATTCATGATTGGTCAAAGTGTGCAGGAATTTAGAGGATCGTTCAGCTATATATGGGGAATTTATATCACATCCATCCCCCTAGGCTCAGGGAATATTGAGGAGGAGGGGCAGAAAGATCTTAAGATTCAGAATTCTAGGAGGGTAATGCAGTGTCCTGTAGACATGACAGGACCACCACTTGAACGAACCCACTGTAGCTTGGATTACCTGCACACTATCAAAACATTTTGTTACTGGAGTTTTTCTTTCTAGCTGATCACAAAGCCACTTCAGCCCCAAATATGCACATGGGTGCTATATTAATTATAAAACTGTTGACTGATTGCTAGGGCTTCTTATTGGCTAGCTCTGTCTTAATTATTAACCCATTTCTATAAATCTATGTATTTTCACATGGTCTTGGCCCTTCTGGAGAATTCCTGGGCCTGTTACTCCTTTCATGGCTACATGGTGTCTCTTTACATGGGTTCTCTCAGCCTTCTCTCCCCAGAATTCTTCTGGTCTCCTAGCCTATCTTCCTGCCTCTATTGGCCAAACAGTGTTTTATTCATCAACCAATAAGAGAAACGCATATGCAGAAGGACACCCCCCATCAGCATTTAAATTTCCAGAATGAACAGGGAAGAATAATACCTAAGCCTCCACCTCTACATAAGTAGTTATTGACAGTTTATGATTGCTAGAGAGGGAAAGTCAGTTTCTTTAGGGGTGTGGTTTCTGGTAGTTTGACTATGTCTAGTGGATGGTCCTTATATGGGCACCACTAATTAGACTCAGCAGTCTATATAAAGGACATAAAATTGGGAGATAGAAGTGGGGGCTCTGGAAAGCACTGAAAAGGGAATTGGGGAGCAAATATGATTGAAATATATTGTATTTGTATACAATATTCTCAAAGAATAAATGCAAATATTAAACAATCACAAACCAGTACCATGTCCTAATTTTTTTTCTTTCTATTGCTGTAAGTAAACACCAGGACTAAAAGCAATTTGGGAAGAAAAGAATTTATTTGATCTTATGCTTCTACATTACAGTTTATCACTGAGGGAAGAGGGGAGTCAGGACAGAAACTCAAGCAAGAAACTGGAAGCAGGAAATGAAGCAGAGTCAAAGGAAAAATAAGTTACATACTTTCTAGTTTCAAGGGAGAACCAGGGTATAATTACTACCAAATCAAACCAAGCGAAACCAACATTCAGCAACATAAATCAAATCATAGCTAGTGTCCATTATTTGGAATTCATTCATGATCTTCCAGCCTCCACAACTCTTGGGTGGTTCCAATTGTTTGGATTTGCCATCAGAAGCACACATAGCTGTGTCATAGCCTAGGGCTGGCTCTGTTTTACACCTGCCACTGATTTTGATGGTCATCCCATAATCCCAGCAGCTATAATAGTGGGGTTTCTTCTGCCACTGAAGTTGCACCTTCACCAATGGCCTTTCCTATCCTCTCTGTAGGGACTCTGGTCCTGTCACATCATGCCAATCCTATGCATCTTTCCATGACCTCTCCAATACTGGGTTTCCACTGCAAATAAAGCTGTACCTTCACCAAGGGCCACTTCTGGCTTTACATGGTACCAAGCCTCAGATTATCTCCACAACACCATCAGTCCTTCAGCTTTCATGCTGCCAAAAGAAGATATACATGAGGAACTTTTATATATTGTAAAGTTTGGTTGCCTGCTTTGATATGCAGCTGTACCACTCCAAGACCACAGATTTTGTGTGCTAACTGGCAGGAAATTCTTCCCAGGAGACTTTGCCTCAGAGATGCTGGTTTCTTATTGATAACAGCTAATTTTTTTTCACACAAAGATAATAAATATTAATTGTTCCAATAAAACAAAGGTTTCAGTGTTGCTGGTCTTTTACTAATCCCATCTATTTGTCATACTCACAGAAAGCACATGGAGTGTCTTTCCTTTCTTCTAAAGCTTGCCTTCATACTCTACATTGCTTAAAACACTCTAGCTTCCAAGCTCTGGTGGCGCAGCTCATTAAGCTTTGAATGCTTAATGTCTTTTCCACATAGTCCCATAGTCCTTCCCCCAAAACATGTTCAGGTCTGGTACCACTTTCTATCCTAATTTTCTTCCCCTTGATATGATAAACACCATGACCAAATTCAACCTTGAAAGGAAAAGATTTATCTAATCCTATTCTTGCACATCACAGTCTATCATCAAGACTTCTGTCAGGAACCCCGAGTCAGGAACTGAAAGAGAAGCCATGCAGGGATTCTTGTTACTAGCTTGTTCTCCAACACTACTTTCCACAGCCTGTTTTCGTATCCAGTCCAGGAATACCCGACCAGCACTGCTGTCAGTGGGTTGGGCCCTGACCCATCAATCATTAATTTTAAAAAGCCACACACGTGCCTACAGGCCAACCCCTACAGTGTAGGTTTCTTTTTGTTGGATGAGTTTGGATTGTGTCAAGTTGACAAAAAGCTCATTAGCAGAAGCAGATGAAGATTACAGTGTTGCTGAGTTCTGCAGCTTGGATGAGGTGGGGCTCAGCTCGATTGGACCACCACTGATTTGCTAACTACCAGAAAACCTTTTCCTAGGCTTTTGAAAAGCAGGGATCCTGTCAGCTTAGTCTTTTCTTCACATGAATTTGGATCTTTATAAATAACCCATTATGGGTTAGGTTTTTCTACAAAGACAATTTTCCTGATCCCCTAGTACAGCCCAGGAGATTTCTTTGCAGTGGTGGCTGATCTCTTTATTGATTCAGGTGCTTCTTCAGCACCAGCCAAAATACCAACCCGTCTTGAAATTTCTTTTGGCAAACAAATTTGCTAATTATTTTTTAAAATTTTCTTGACTCATAACAGGAATTCCCATAACATGAATAGAGTGAAGTCAGATTCTTGGCAAAATTATCACATAAATGGCTCCCACCAAGTTCTTGATAGAGTCTTTGCTCTCTCCTGAATTGTTGTGAGCTGGGACTCTGCTACATAAGTTTCTCAGTGTTGCTGTCTTCCAAGATCCCACTAAAATGACCATTGCCTCCAGCATCAATGGTTTTTCCTGCTCCAAGTTCCAAATTCTTCCACATTCGTACTATAAAGCAGCTCCAAAGGTCTAAGAGCCACATGGTTGGGTTCATTAGCACAATGACCCCACTCTTGGTGTTTTAATTTCCTGTTGCTCTGATAAAACACCTTGACCAAAGCAACTTGAATGAGAAAGGGTTTATCTGGCTCATAATTTCAGATTACAGATCATCATTTGAGAGAAGTCATGGTAAAAGGAAGTTGATTCAGTTAGTCACATGACATTTGCAGTCAAGAGTAGAAAGCAACAAATTAATATATGCATGCAAGTCAGGATCCTTATGCCTAGGGACTCAGTGGATGGGGTTTTTCCATCTCAATTAATGTACTTAAGCAATCTGCCACATTCATGATCACAAGCTATAGTAATAAGAGTTCTGTAGAGTAACAGGACTTATGGAATGAATCTCTCTCTTTAGGAATATATATGCTTACAAGCATAGCCACACACATACACACACACACACACACACACACACACACACACACACACACACACACACACAGAGGAATTTATTGGAATGACTTACAGGCTGCAGTCCAACAATCCCTAGTTGCAAATGGAAAGTCAAAGAATATAGTAGCTTCTCATTCCCATGAGGTTGGGTGTCTCAACTGATCTGCTGGGATCCTGAAGAAGGAATATTTCCTTCTGCCACTGTCCCTCTAAAGGCTTCCAACAGAAGGTGTGGCTCAGATTAAAGGTGGGCCTTTCAGCCTCATGGTGTGGATTAAAGGAGAGTGTCTTCCAGGCTCAGGACCTGAATCACAAGTGTGCCCTCCATTTCTGGGTTATAGTTCATTCCAGGTATAGTCAATTTGACAACCAAGAATATCCATTACTCAAGTTAAACCAATATGGCAATCCCACATTGCAACTCCCTTTCCTGGTGTTAAATTGGCAGCTAACCATCACAAGGAGAAAGTTTTATCCCCAGGACTCATAGGGTGGAAGGAGAGAACACATTCCTACAAGTTGTCCTGTAAACACACTCATATGCTGTGGAATACATAAAATAAGTCAACAAACACAAATAAATATAGATTTAAGTTAAAAGATCAAAAGTCACTAGATTCAAAACTTAAAAAATATCAACAAATTTTTTTGTACACACAAGATTTGAATTCTAACTTTGTGGATTTAGATTCAGCCTGCATGGGTAATGCTGGCCTCTAGCCAGCTTTCCTTGTCTTGTAGGAGCTGACTTTTCACTTCTTTTCCTAATGTTACATCGAATGGCTTTATGCACATAGCTGGAAGTCAGGTTTAGGAAATGTTATTTGTTAGAGATTCTCTGTCTTGGAGTTCCTGAAGTAAAGAATTTATCAGCATATCATTGGTTTGAGGCTATCGACTCTCAGTAACCTCACACCTGTAATGGGCATGTTTTTCCCTGCTGGCCGGGTACCATTGCCACGCCAGCCACCAATAACACGCTGAGACTCTGTGTTTGATATAAGGCTGTTGGCCAGTTAGTAGTTTCTTACCAGCTAGCTCTGTCTTAATGATTAACCCATTTCTACTATTCTAAGTATTTCCACGTGGCTCATTTTACGGGCCAGAGTGGCTGGCGTTCTACCTCTCCTGGCTCTCCATGTTGACTCCTCCTTCCTACTTTCTCCTTCCTCCTTGTCTCCTAGCCCCGCCTATCTTGCTTTCCCATTGGCCCACAGTGCTTTATTCATTAACCAGTATGAGAAACATATTTAAAGAATAACATCTCCCATCACGCACCCATGTAGTGAATGTGGTTGTTTTAGGAATGTTAGTGTTTGTCATTTACTATGAGTTGTGCATATATAATAATTTTAACCTTTTCTCCATTTTTCCAAATAATTTTGTTTAAGGAACATTATTGAACCTATTTTAGTAAAAGTACCAACTTGATTTATAGTAGTAAATAGAGTTTTTTAAAAAGATTTATTTATTTATCATGTATTCAGTGTTCTGCCTGCATGTGTGCCTGCAGACTAGAAGAGGGTACCAGATCTCATTACAGATGGTTGTGAGCCACCACGTGGTCACTGGGAATTGAACTCAGGACCTCTAGAAGAGCAGGCAGTGCTATTAATCATGGAACTGTCTCTTCAGCCCCTGTTTTGTTTTGTTTTAAGACAGGATCTCTCTACATAGGCCTGCCTATCCTGGAACTTACAAGTAGGTTAGGCTAGCCTTCAACTCACAATGTTCAACTCTGCCTCCCAAGCGCTAGGATTATAGGCATGTGCTAACAAGTTTGGTCTTCATTAGATTGTGCTAAAGAGAAAAGAGTCAGTTCTAATTTAATATACTGCACCTAAAGTATGTTGTGCAAAATTAAAAGATTTATGTAGCTTCATTTAATCAGTTATAATACAATTGTTTTAGATAGAAATTTAGATTATAGTCTTTCAAATATTATAATTTAATGAACAATTTCTATGCTCATGCTAATGGCTATCATGGCAATATTTCATGGGATTTGGAGACAGGCAACTTGTCTTAGTTCATTTTTTGTTTCTATAGGAGAATACTACAGACTGGAACTTTTATAAACAGTACAAATTTCTTTGGGTGATGGTTCTGGAGACAGGGACCATTCCAGCACCTTCCTTACAGAATCTGGTGAGTGCTTTTGTGCCATGCCATCATCCCATGATGGAAGGTAAAAGGGCAAGTGTCTTCATTACTTTTCTGTTTCTGTAATAAAACACCATGGCCAAGGCAACTTATAAAGAAAAGCATTTAATTTGGAACCCATGTTTTCAGAGTGTTAGTTCATGACCATCATGACTAGAAACATGGGACCAGGCAGGCAGTCAGTCACAGTGCCTGAAAAAGACAAGAGAAGATAGTTTATATATGTCCCACAAGAGATGGGAGGCCAGGATGTGAGCTAACTGGGAATTGTGTTGGCTTTTGAAACCTCAAAGCTGTCCCCCCACTGACATATCTCCTCCAGCAGGCTATACTTCCTAATCATTCCAAAGCAGTTCTATCTACTGGGGACCAAGCATTCAAATGTATAAGCCTATGGGGATCAACCTCATTCAAGAGAGGCTAGAACTACATTTTAATTAATCAGTTTTTGTAATTATTACCCTACTCCCATGATGAAGTTATGAGCCAATCACCTGTGATTTAGCTTTTCAGCATTGCTGTATTGAGGATTAAGTTTTCAATGTAGATTTTGGGGAACAGAATGAAATGAGAGCAGGTGTGTTTCTATATTTCCTTTCTGTTGGTACTTCTCATAAATAAACTTTGTGTTATAAACTTTGCAAAAATCCATGACAGAGTTAGGACTAGAAAAACAGCTTTATATCATTTTCTTAACTTATGCATATTACCTTCATTTCTCCTTCCACACCCCCTAATATTTCTTGTTCCTCTTTATACATGCTATATTGTACCTACATGTACATTTGTGTGTGATACTTGTTCTGGCGTCTGTGACAGGCTTTCTCTCTCTTGCTCCTGATTGGGTCATGCAGGGCAGCTGGTGTAGATGCTTGGATCAGGGACTTCAGGCGGTCATCTGCATCATGTGATTTCTCCCTAAAGAAAATTATATTAATCTATATTTGAGCGAGTCCCACAAATCTCATGCTTTGAATCAGTTATCTACTTCAATTGACAATTAGGACAAAAGAATTAGAACACAGAACAGTAGAGAACAATAAAGCACGCGCGTGCGCGCACGCACACACACACACACACACACACACACACACACACACACACACTTCTACTCACCCTGGATAGAGAACCTATGATGGACCAAAGTAGTGATTCTACTAAAGTACAGATTGGTGAACTAATGAGTTTATTGGGATCACTTGGAGAGTATGAATTAAGGGTTTACTTACAGGAACACAAGCAACTCCAATACAGTTGTAGTTCCAAAACGGCCACCCTAGCATTGCTGATAACGCACAAACACTGCAATTCTAGAGCTCTCTGTGTGACTTGGAAGCAGTTCTTTATGGAAACAGCTTTACAGGTCCAAGAATCTCCTTTCCATGGAAGGTTGATCAGCCTTCTCTGCTATCTGTTGCCTTCTCTGCTATCTGTTGTTTATTGCTTCTGTAACTTTAGGGATGGGACCTTCTAAATTTTATAATCTTAAGCCTTCACAGACCTATGGTGTTTGTTTACTTTCTGGGTCTCATGGGCCTCCCTAGGTTTTCCTGGAGAGAATGTTTCAATTCAGAGGAAATTACTATACAACAGGAAGAGAGACACATTATATTTATACTACATTTATTATTGATTACCTTCAAGGCAGGACTTGTGAACATGCTAGCTCCTCATTGTTGGTCTCTTATATGAAGAGTTCTTTCCCTCACATTATAGCTTTGGGATTCTTCCCACACCACTACAGTATGTTAATTGTTTACTAGGCACATGTATCTGTGGATGGTCTGGAAGATGACTTCCTGTAGCTGTATAATTTTGATATATAGAATATATACTGGGACATGTTTCATAACTGGATCTATTTGTTCCACAAGGACTTTGGACTCTCAACAGCCTGCCTTGTTCTCTTGCCCAGGCTACTATACAAAATTAGCTCACTTTCACCTCAGAGCAAGTTCAAACAAGACTAGAGGCTTTTTGTAAAAAGAAAACTTTACAGCTTGTACAAGATCAGAGTCACAGATGCCTACCAAGGTTAATAAAAAAAGAATGTCTATTCTTTGCCTGCCAGTCTGTTAACTGTAGACATATGTCTCAAAGCCTATCTCCCTGTACACCCTACCTTCTGGCCAGTCTTCTGTAACCTTGGACCTTTATGATGCTGTGGCAATGACTGCCTTTATTGCTTAGCTTAGAAATGTGCTTCTGACCAATGAAAACCTAACTCTGTAACCCGTCTTTTGCTTCAAGTCTTGGGGGACAGAGGGACATTTGGAGGGAGACTTGGACAGACGAGATTAGAGAGGTTTCTGGAGGAAGAAGCTGATAGAAATTAGCAGAAATGTAAAAGGATAAGAACTTAGGAAAAATAAGTATATAGGAAAATGAGAAAGAATAAAAAATAATGAAGCAGTATTAGAATTGGAATTAGAATTGAGAATTGCTGCTAAGAAATTATAGACTGTAGCTCTTCCCATTTTGTAATTGTTGCTTCACTGCAATAGGGTTTAAGTGTGTATGTTCTTACATTTCCTTTTCCTACAACATTCTTGATATTTTCTATCTTTGTATAATTTTGTATCAAGCCTAAGTCTATTTCTTTAGACTAAAAGGGGAATTGTAGTGAGATATCCACCCAGCCACACCTGTGGCACTGACCACGCCTGTTTGGGCATGGTCACAGGTGCATAGGTAAGTGTGTGATACTTGTTCTGGCGTCTGTGACAGGCTTTCTCTCTCTTGCTCTTGATTGGGTCATGCAGGGCAGCTGGTGTAGATGCTTGGATCAGGGACTTCAGGCGGTCATCTGCATCACGTGTAAGTGATTTCTCCCTAAGGAAAATTATATTAATCTATATTTGAGCGAGTCCCATAAATCTTATGCTTTGAATCAGTTATCTACTTCAATCGACAATTAGGACAAAAGAATTAGTACACAGAACAGTAGAGAACAATAAAGCACGTGCGTGCGCGCACACACACACGCACACACACACACATATAAAGTATAGAAAGAATGTGTGTGAGAAGATTTCTTTTCTATAGCCCTCAGATTTTAGTTCCTTTGTTTAGTTTAGCTCTTTTTGAACTCTGAGCAAAAGCTTTTGAGGAAGGACTTTTAAAGTTTTCAATAGATTATAAAGAAAATGTGTGTATGTGTGTGTGTGTGTGTGTGTGTGTGTTGCTTTATTTTTAAAGAACATTTGAAAACTTCATACATGTGTGTAATGTATTTTTATCTTTTCTCTCTCTCACTACCTCTCTCTAACTTTCCCCAGGACCCACCAACTTTTCTTCCTCTCAACTTCATTTTCTCTTTGTATTCTTGTTATTATTAATAGCTAATTGAGTCAAATTGTTGTTGGCCATAAAAACATTACTATGGAATCACCAACCAGGGCATGGATAACTTGCAGAACTACATCTCCAAAGAAAAAGTGACTTTTCCTGCCTCAGAAGCCATCCCCTGCCAGTAGTCCATCACCTATGGGTGGGGTCTAGAGCTCTTCTCTTCTGTCCATGGTAGAATTTTGAGTGGCTTTATTTGTGTATGTCCTATGCAGGTTGTAACAGCTGCTGTGAGTTAATGTGTACACAAGCCATAGTCATGTCTAGAAGACTTCACTTCCAGACATTTCTACCCCGTCACCCAGATCTGCCCATCATCCCCCCCATTCTTTCCACCCACTTTTCTTAAATTAAATTAAATGGTTTATTAATGTGTGTGGGTGTATGCAGTAAGGTATGTCTGTGTACCACTTGCATGTCTGGTGCTCTCAGAGTCAGAAAGAGGGCATCAGATCCCTTGGAACTGGTGTTATAGTTGATTGTGAGCCACCGTGTCGCTGCTAGGAATCACAGCTGGGTTTTCCAGAAGAGAGGCCTCTTAACCACTAAACCATCTTTCCTACCCCTCTACTCATCCCCATGATGTTTTCTAAGTCCTGTAGTGAACGATGCTGATATGGACTTATCTGTGACTTACAAATAATCACTATGCTCAGTCCTTATACAAGTTTTGAGTCTTTGATTCAGTTGATCCCCACTTAGAAAGGACAGCACAAATGTTTGGATCTAAACATAAACACTAATAAAATAGTCTGATAGCATTGGGTCTTTCAAGTGATGGATTTGTCCTCAATTTTATAGTACTAGATAGGAAATTGCTCTTTTGGAGTAGAAAGTGGTTGGTTATTCCCATGACTCTCAAACCTCTCTTGCATCAATTGTAACTACTTTCCTGATGGTGGGCAGTCAAGGGCAATGGTGATAGTCTCTGTTATTTTAGTTGTCTCTGGGGCTTCTCTGACCCATAGGCATACTGAATAGTAGAAAGTTACACTTTTCCCAGCATTTAGATTTTCATTAAATAACACACGTCTTCTGAAAGCAGTACTGCTCATCCACACAGGCTAACCAAAACATAGGGATGTGTAAATAAGCCTTATGGGAATCCAATAGTCTGTAAACTTATGTAATTGAAAAAAATGTGATCAGTAGTAATTATATTTTATGTGATGACTTGCATAAAAGATTTCATAACTTTGAAAACAAACTGAATATTTTTATTATTGAACAGTTTTATTCCTTACCCGATAATTTATTTTTATGTTCATAATACCGTGTTTTGCTGTAGAAATATGTTTTTGAATATTTGTTTTAAATAGTCAAATACTTCACAAGTTAAAACATAAAAAAGGCATATAGCAAAGTATCATTGGAACTGTCACTTGAGTTCTGTTCCATGCCCTGAGATCAGTATCAGTTGCATATGTGTCCTGACACAGCTATTTAATAGAAGCAAAGAAGGGGTTATTTCCCTGCCCCTACATTTGCATACATGCTAGTACATCTTGTACATCCTTTGCACCTTTACTTTTGCGCGTATATGTCTTAAAGATTGTTACAAAGCCCAGTAATAAGAGTCTTTAAGAGTGTCTCATCCTCATCTGCCTCTCTTCCTTTCTCCTCTTCCTCCTTCTCCATCTCCATTCTTCCCTCACTCCGTCTCTTCCTCAATTCCCTCATCTCTTTTAATAACTGGCTGAAAATAGATTTTCTTTTGTAGATGTTTTGCCATTTGTTACCCAGTTACCTTTTATGCTCTAAATGGTTCCTAATCTTGCCATTGGAAGCTACACTGTGGTAATGACAGGTCTTTTCATCTGTTCATGAATATATATTTAAGATAACTATTTGGAGTGAAGTTTCAGGATTAAAAGCACTTTTCAAAAGTAATTTTGATAAATATTGTGCAATGGCTCATGGAAGACACCACTCCACATACATAGAATGTCTATCTCCACTGTCTGGCTAAACAGTATCATTAATCTTTTGTATTTTTGCTCATCTACTAGGTAAAGAATGGTATTTCAGTGAAGTTTTAATTTTCATCACTCTTTCTCTCTTCTTCATGTGCTTAAGAGTTATTTGTGTTTCATTTTCCATCAACTGTCTGTATATATTGTTTCCCTATTTTTCCTTTCAGCCATTTATATTGTATAATAAATGATCATTCCTATTTATTGGTTTGTGATACAGTTGCAAGTATTTATTCCAATTTGTCATTTTTATTTTGCCATTGCTTATTGTGGCTTTTGTTACAAATGGTGTTTTAAAGATTTTGTGTATGTTGTAAAATTTGTCAGTTTTTTGATTTGTAGCTTTAGTGTCATATTTAGGTCTCCCCTCCATTAATATTATAAAGATAATTCTTTTTGGCCACTTGTAATTCTTATATGCTTTCATTTTTACAATTGCCTCTTTTGTCTGTTGGGAATTTATCCTGTTATGGAATATGAGCCATTGCTTTAATACTACTTTTTTTAGATGCATATCCAATAGCACCTATTGAATAATCCATCTTTTATTTATTTATTTGATATATAGTTTTGATACCTTTGTTATATTTACAATTATGATGCAAACTCTGAATCAAGGACTGTTTTACATACTATAGGAACTTTATTTTTTATATAAAATTTTTATTTGAATTAGAAACAACCTTATTTTACATACCAATCCCAGTTTCCTCTCCCTCCCATCCTCCAGTGCCCTCCAGTGACCCCCCCATCCCACCCCCATCCACTCTCCAGTGAGGGTGAGGCCTCCCATTGGGGATCATCAGAGTCTCAAATCTTCTGGGGTAGGACCTAGGCCCTCCCCCTTGTATCTCTCTCCCTCTCTCCCTCTTTCCTTCCCTCCATCCCTTCCTCCTTCCCTTCCTCTCTCCCTCATTCCCTTCCTCTCTCCCTTCCTCCCTCTCTCTCCTTGTCATCCTACATATGGCAAGGCATCTGCTATGAAATTTAATATAGTTAATAAGCAAGTGTAATGCTATGCTGTCCTGTTTTTATTGGTTTGTAGCACATATTTTCAGTTGACTATATTGTCTTTACATTTCAGTGAATTTGCACTCTGTTTAGAATGCAATTTTATAACTGTGACTCATGTATAACTATTACAGGAAAGTTTATTCCTATGGTCTTTCTATTAAAACTCTCCCATGACTTTTCACACTAATCAGAATTAATTCAAACTCCAAACATATTATAGGACAAATTATTTCTAACACGACAGGTCTGTACACATTTCTCCATCATTATCCCCCATTTACATTCTGTGCTAGGTTTCTATTGGCCTACCTGTTTGGTTAAAACTTTTATTGTTATGTTGTAATTTTCCTGTTATAGCTTTTATTTTTCCCACAAGACCATGAATTACTGAAGGCACGAAACATGTTCAGACATCTGGACACCTGTGGTGCTGAGTAGAATGATTGAGCATGGTGATGAACAATTTGCTACCATTTCTGTTGCAAAATAATAGTGGTAGATTCATCCTTGGGACCTATGAGATCCCAACCATGAGTTCTTGGCCAGATCTGCATGCATCCAGTTATAGTGGGCCTTAAATCTAATCAGAAAACTGTTGCTTAGCACAATGCCTGTGCCACTATTGCACCCGTGGGCATATGAAAGGAAAAGGAGGAGTAATGAGATTAAATTTAAGTGGGGAGAGGTAAGGGAATGTAGGGTAGAGGAGGTGTATGCAAGGTGATAGCTAACACACACACATATGATATAGTATCATATATTTTATATTGTATATAACACAAATGCACACATATGTGTGCATATGCAGGCATAGCTTAGTACAAAAAGTTTAACTGGAGTTACCCTACACAGTGGATAATATCCACCCCCAGAAGTCATAAGTTGGCAAGTATCAGGTGTGTTGTACCTGCCCTCTTGCTGTTGGTCAGGGGTGTCCGTCCCAGAGATCACATAAACCAAACAGGCTATTGCCATTGTTTCAGCTTGTCTCTAGAACTCAATGGTTAGACTGTATTGCTGACGTCAGATGAAATAGCATTTATGGCATGCTGAATATCCTTCTTTATTTTTGTTTATATGTACATATTCATATATGCATATATATTTATTTTTTAATGATAAAGATTGAATTCAGGGTCTTGAACATGTTAAGCAAGATCTAGTGATCTACTTCACTTCCTATCTAAACATATCTGTCAGTTTTATACTATCATATATTTTGTGGAGGTCAGAGTTTTTAGTATGTGCTTATTAAATTAAAATTTGCCTCTAAAATTGTTAAACTTTATCACTGATTGTAGATACAAGACACTTTTATCATTTATTTTAAAGGCCATTTATTAACTTGTCTTTAGGGTAGTTTGGATTGCATATTGCCTAGAAATTAAGTGCTTTGGACAATCAGTAATTTGCATAATTATTGTTTTAGAGATAATTCTGTAGGGAATAGTTTGCATCTATGAATATGTATAAACTCTGATTTATACGCACATAAACATTGAGTTTAAGGTGTTTTATCTATTTGTTTGAAAGTTAAGAAGATATCTTCAGAGACTAAATGTAATGTCTTTGATACTATTCAAATTGTGTCATCACTGCTCATATATTATAAAACATGATATGTGTCAAATTTTTAGTATTTAGATTATTCCCTTTGTTTTGGAACAGAGTCTCTGAAATACTCATCATATTACTTTGTACTTGAGGTTTTCTAGGCTGTTGGTTAATATGTGACACGTAAATAATATATATCATGTCCCTGTAGAATGAGAGTTAATATAGTTGAAGGACTTGCAAACTTACTGCCTTTGGTTGAATCTGGTTCAGCAATTATTTTTATGACTTAGGCTTTATTTGGTCACTACAGTACTCACTCATTTGCATGTTACCTGTTGAAACATCATGTTGTAATACTCTGGCCAGAAAAATCTTGCTCTTTACAGAGAATATTTATTATTCTCACCTAGGTATTAATTTCAGAGAGATTGATCTGACCCTCATACTCAGGAAATCATATGTTGTAGATTTTTAAATGTTCTCTACCCTGTATGTTTTCATTCCTGACATATGAAAAGTGAGGTAGTCCACAAGAAATTGCATTTGAGGTAGAGTGTTACTATGCCACCTGGCTGTTCCAGAGCATGCAACCAAGCTGTCCTCAAACTGTAGCAATCTTCTTTCGTCTACCTCCTAAGTGCTGGGATTACAGGTATGTGGGACTAGACCTGGTTTATGACATTGTTTTGATCCTCATAATCTATATTTGCAACCTCAAGCATTCAAAGTAAAGAGATATGAAAAAATTATAAGAAATGCTAAGGTTTTGTTTTGAGATGGTAAAGTTCTCTGAGGGCTTATTTATTTATTTATTTATTTATTTATTTATTTATTTATATCTTAAAGTCAGCTTTTATTCCTTCTTTCCACGGTTGACTTGTTTCCTTTAAATTTATTTTTTATTTTCCATACTAATTACTTTCCCTCTCTCTCCCCCTCTCCCACCTTCCCCCTTCCCACCCCCATCCACTTCTCAGAGAGGGTAAGGCCTTCCTTGGGGAGTCAATAAAATCTGGCATACCAAGTTGAGGCAGGACCAAGCCCCTACCTGCCTATATCAAGACTGAACTAGGTATCCCACCAAATGGGCTCCAAAAAGCCAGTTCATGCCCCTGGGTTAGGTCCTGGTGCCACTGCCAGTCGCCCCCTCCCCCCCCAATCGATCAAGTCATGTAACTGTCACCAACATTCAGGGGGTCTAGTTTGGTTCAGGCCCATGCAGGTTATTCAGTAGTCAATCCATAGTTCATGAGCTCCCACTAGCTCAGGTCAGCTGTCTCTGAGGTTTTCCCCATCATGGTCTTGCTTCTCCCTTGTTCATATTATCCCTCCTGTCTCCCTTCAGCTGAACTCCAGGATCTCAACCCAGTGCTTGGCTGTGGGTCACTGCATATGCTTCAATTAGTTACTGGATATAGGTTTTATGATGACAATGAGGGTAGTCACTAATCTGATTAAAGGGGCACCCTTTTCACTATTTCTAGGAGTCTTAGCCGGGGTCATCCTTTTGGGCTACTGAGAATTTCTCTAGCACCAGGTTTCTCCCTAACCACATAATGGCTCCCTCTATCCAGTACCTCTTTCATTGCTCTTTCTCTCTGTCCCTCCCCCAACTCAGTCTTCTTGATCCCTTGTGTTCCCATCTCCCACCGCCTCCCTTCTACCACTCCCAGTTTAACTAAGAGATTTTTAACTATTTCCCCTTCCAGGACCCCTGTCTAAGGGCTTTTAAGAATCCAGGACCTGCTTGACTAATAACTTGAAAGACTAGACACAAACTGTGCACCATGACAGTGGACTTTGACCCTCTGTGAGGATCTGAATAAGAAACCCCTCATTTTCTCCAGCATTTGAATACTTACTTGGTCTGTAGTTGATGGCATTGCTTGGGAAGGATTAGGAGATGTGGCCTTGCTGGAGGAAGCATGTCACTGGGAACAGGTTTTGATATTGTTCTCTTGGTTTTCTGCTTGTGGTTCAAGATGTGAGCTCTACGTCTGCTGCCTCCATGTCTGCTGATTGCTACCTTGTTTACTTTCCATAATAGTGGTAGATTCATCACTCTGTAACCTTAAACTGAAAATAGACTCATCCTTCTATATGGCTTAGCCATGAAGTTTTATCATAGCAATAGAAAAATAACTACCCCCAGTCCATCCTTTCATCATAAAAAGAACGGTTTATAGAAATTTCTCTTTCGTTTACAACTGAGGATAAATTATGAAGATAAGTTTTAATCTAACTGCAGAAATATTTTATCTTTATTTTTAGTATAATAAAAATGAAATATTGAATAAAATGACTCAAAGTTTTCCTTTCAATTTATATTACTTTTTTCTTTTTGTGTTATGTGCAAGTATGTGTTTGCATGTGCATGCTGTATGTGTAGGCTAGAGGTTAACATAAGTTTTCTTTTTCAATTACTCCCCATCTTATCTTTTGAGCTCACCAAATTAGACTAGCTGGTCAGTGGGCCCAAGACTTCTTCATTTTTCTACTTCCTCAGCACTGGGATTATAGGCTTGTACCATTATTTATGACATTTTTATATGAATTCTGGAAACCCATCTTCCTAGTCTTTACAATTTTATAATTTTATTTTTTCTAAGTAATATATGCACTTAAGAATCTGAATCAAATATGTTCTATTAAAGAACCAATTTACCTTGTTATTAGTAACAACACTTGCAGCATTTTGAAAGCTCATTATTTATAGAGATAAGTCAAATAAAGAAACTGCAAATGAAGAGCTAAGTCAATAGAGAGACTACTTCTTAGGCTGGGTCTCAAAAATGTTAGACACCAATTCTATACACATTCTGTAGGTGCCATAAAAGTCTAAACAAATTCCTAGTAAGCTTCATTTATTTTTTCTTTCAGAAATTGTTAAGATGATTCTAAAATTCATTTGGAAAAATAAAAGACTTCACATGCATGCACACACACTTAAAAAGAACAGTGCTAAAGAAATCAAGTCTTCTAGGTTTTAGATTTGCTTTAAAGCTACTGTACCTAAGGGTGTAAAGAATTCACTAGACCCAAGATAAATGAAAATGGATGTTTACTGAAGAACATTTACACAGATAAAAATAAAGAACTGTGGGAGTGCTTCTCAGCCCTTCCTATTGGATCAGCTAACTCAAGAGAAAGAGGCACACAAAAAAGGCCATGCCTCAGGCTTCTCTTCTGCTTCCGTCTGCCTGAAGCCACGCCCAAAGGGGTGTGGCCACTGTTACAAGTTCACTGGCAAGACACTCCTACAAACTACAGCAATGAAGACAGGCCAGTCATTGAGATGGAATAGATCAGTTGGACATAACTGAAGGTAGGCATGATTATATAATTGTGTTCAAATTTTGGACTGAGACCATTCAGTAAAAGTATCAAAAGTATTATGCATGCAAATAACAGTTAAAACATGAGACTTCTGGAGACAATGAGAAAAAACCATGTTACTTTGAGTATTTGAAGAATACCAAGAAAGAAAAAACATGGCCACGTAGGAGTATAGGCAGTTGATGGCTGAGAGGTGGAGATAGGGAGAGAGAGAGAGAGGCACTTTCTTTTGTGAATGTAGCTGTTGATATGTTCCTGTTACCTCAGTATTGGCCATATACCTCTGTGCCTATGGGTAGTATTAACTGAAATCTGGATTTAGGGTTATTAATAACAGAAAATAAATTAAAAGATGGCAGAAAGCTCAGTGAGAGATGGGGTGGGAAGCAATAGGGGATATTGGAGGGAAGTAGTGGTGAGTTGGTAAGACCAAAATACACTATAAATGGAAAATCGAAAGAATAAAAATACTGTTACTTAAAGACAAAAATTCTCCCCATTTGATCACAAAATAAGTGCACTGAAATCCTGTACCACTCTAGTCAGAATAGGGATCATCAAGCAGGCAGACAAAAAACAAAAACAAAAACAAAAAACAGAAAAAGTGATGGTGAAGATGTAGGGAAAAAAAAATAGAACCCTATACACTGTTGGTAGGGGATGGCCTTCTGATTATGTGTGTCTCTTATTGGTTGATGAATAAAACACTGTTTGGCTAGCAGAGTGGAAGATAGGTGGGACTAAGAGATGAGGATTCTGGGAAATGTAGGCAGAGAGGTGCTGTGAGAGGGTGCCATGTAGAGGAGGAAGGAGTAACAGGTTCGGAACCTTCCCCAGTAAGATGAGATCACGTAGAAATACATAGATTTGTGGAAATGGGTTAATAATGAAGACAAAGCTAGCTAATAAGAAGCCCTAGCCATTGACCATCACTTTAATAATTAATGTAAGTCTCTGTGTGGTGGGACCTGGCAGGACAGGAATATCCAATAACAATCAAGTAGACAAACAGACAAAAAAATGAGTGCTGGATAAGATGTAGAAAAAAGAAATAGAACTCTATACACTGTTGATGGGGTGCAGATTATTCCAGTACTATAGAAATCAGTGTAGAGTTGCCCCAAGAAAGTAAAAGAAGAATGGCCTTATGATCCAGGTGTGAAAGGATCTATAATACAGATGACTGACATCAGTGTTTATCATGGTGCAGTGTGAAGTCATGCAGTCAGTCCAAGCATCCATCAAAGGATGCATGGATAGCAACAATATGGTATTTACAAAATGGAGTTTTATCTTACTATGAAAATATGAAATCCTGTGATATGCAGGAAGCAAGAGCTAATCATGTTAAATAAAATATGCCAGCCTCAGGAAAACAAATAGCTCACTTTTGTGTAATTTGTGAAGTTTAGATTTTTAAAGAAGACATATTCAATTAAGTGTTCCACAACTTGCTATTATGATTGAAATAAGTCATTGTTCTGAATCAGAAAATCCATATTTTAAGTCATATATCTGGATTATGAATTTGGGAATTGTTATATCTGGGAATTTATCTTCATTGAGACTTAAATGAATTAATTGGTGTTTGTTATTAAATGCTACTGAGGTAAATGTAGAAGAGGTTTCAGAGCAGAAGGTCACAGCTCCCAAGTGTCAATATAGAGCCTCAAGCCAAACGAACGAACTGAGAAAAATGCTCATTTGTTTTACAGAGCTTTTTTTTTTTTTTTCCAATTTCTCTGAAACATAAAGGACACTCTATTTCTTTTGACCATTTTTCTTTAGAGAAATATAATCAGTTAATTATTCCAGTGTCTCATGTACTTCAAGGATGACCTTGAACTTCTCTTTATATGATTTAATTCTGACCATTTTGTATGTGCATGTAATATATTATGAACGTAGACATACACACTCCATCATCTCCTCTTATCCTTGTCCCATTCCTTCAGCCCTCCTCCTTCTCTCCCAGTCCCCTCCAAATTATGCATTTTATTTTTCTGTTTTTTTTTTTTTTTGCAGGAAGCCATAGCTGCTATGTGTTCATAATTATACTGGCTTTGTTACAGAATGTCTCCCATCCTCCAGAGTTTACAGCCTCTATACTCCGTTTTCTGTGATAGTCCTTGTCTTTGTTTAGTGTTATAGAGAAGTCATTTACCCCTTGATTCCCAGCTTCTTAATTATTGTTTTCATCATTATCTTTTAAGTATCATTATCTGAATTAAGCAAATGGTAATATACTTGGGTATATAGGGACAATAAATGCTAACAGTGGTCTCTTATTACTATCCTGACATTTGCTACACATACTTGTAAAGAGCCACAGTGAATAAACATGGATTTACTCTCAGAAGGACAATTGAATCCTTTTTTGACTGAAAAGTAATTTACGCAGGCATTCTTTGATTATTATTATTTAGCATTTACTGAATTACATTTCATGGTAAGAGACATAAAGTTATAAAGTGCATTTATACCAATTTCTACCTATTTTATTATTTTTTTGAACTTGCCATGTTTCTGGTATTGTTTATCTCTTTTTTCTTTCTAATATATTTATTATTTTTTCTTATTTTATGTATATATCAGTTCCCTCTCCCTCTCTCCCTCTCCTTGCCCCTGACCCATTCCCCCTCCCCACTCCAGAGGGAGGGTGATGCCCTCCAGGAGGACTCTTAATTTCTCAGACTTCTGTTCAGAACAGATATCAACATTCTAAATATCCTGGGGTTTTCTTTTTTGTGGTTGGTATTTGATGCTAATACATACTGTCCAAAAATCTTGTCATTTTGTAACAGCCCCAATTCCCCCGCCAGAGTCTCTTCTCTATCTCTAAAGCCATAGACTTCATAGAGATGTTAACACTTTCATCCAAAGACTTCCAAGTGGTAGTTGCTACTTCTGGTGGTCTCCAAGGTCCTAGCCTAGAAAATGCAATGGATACCAGAAGGGCTTTGCCTTAAGTCCCTTTGAAACTCACATCTACTGTCTTTGAAATCCTTGGAATTTGTATCACTTCACTTCCTTCTGAGGATACACAAATACCTTAATTTTTTGCATCTTCATTTTCTTCTGAAGCCAAGTTCTACAATTCCTCTTTGATATTTCTTCTGGCTTTCACAGGACAAACTGATGTGGTCACCTTTTCTCCAGCTCCTGAGTCCCAGGCTTTGCTGGATCTGAGTTTCCCTATCTTTTTTCTTGTTCTTCCTCAAGTTTATTACCTTAAAAGTGAGAAACAAACAAAAAGATCTACATAAGTGATCTAGAGAAATGACAATTAAATATATTTTACCCAAAAGCTGACTGTGCCTCCAAGCTTACCCCATTTAAAAACATCTTTCTGACTTCACAGAATTCTTACCTCCTCAAGGACTGTATTTCTACAAAATTCACACCATATAGGAATGCACACACACATAGACACACACTACACACATGCATGCATGCAATGCACATGCACACACACAGAGACACACACACTACACATATGCACACATGCACATGCACACACACATACCCACACATACACACACTATACACACACACACACACACACACGCACGCACACACACACACACACACACACACACACACACACACACAAAGTTTGATTATCAACATACTATTGAATTGCCATCATATTAGAGTATCTCAGTGGAAGAAAATCTCAGTGGACCTAGATATACACAAAATCCTATTGTTATAGTTGAGTGTGGGAGTCCTGAGGGTGCCACTGTGGTTTCCATGGTCTTGGGTTCTAGAATAAGAAACTGGACTAGACAGACATACATGGTTTATAGTGGAAGCAGTCAGTTGGTTAAGAATAGGACTGAGTCCGATCTGGGAAAAGGTCGGTGGCCCTAGGCTACAAAGGTTATGGTTTTTCATACGCCACTGTGGAGTGCTTCCCTTCCTTATCATTTATATACTTCATGATTTTCCTGCATGTGCTTCATCTGTTACAGATCCACATTGGTGGAGAGAGATTCCCAGTCTCTCTCTGCTAGCTGTCTTATTACACATGCTAATATTGAAGAAAAGAAAACTGTGCATGTGGGCATGTGTGTAGTGTATGTGTTTACGTGTGAGTTTTGTGCATGCGTGCTTGCCAGTGCACATGCATTTGTACGAGTGCATGTGGAGGCTGGAGGTTGAAATTAGGTATCCCACCATCATTTTCTTCCTTGTTTTTTTTTTGAGACAGAATTGCTTTAACGAACCCAGAGCCAAATGAATAGCCGGACTGGCTAAGCAGTGAGCTCCAAGATGAACTTCTCCCATCCCATTACTGGTGTGCATAGTTAGCCTGATTTTATGTGATTGTTAGTGCTCTGAATTCAGGTCTTCCTGTTTGCACTTACAGGAACTTTTATTGAGTGAGCCATCTCCCTAGTTCTCATCTGCCAGTCTTTTATTCTCATCCTACTTTCCTGCCATATTACAGCTTTCTTCTGCTTTATAGTTTGCTAAAATGCATAAGCATAGGAGATCATCTCAGTTATACGGTCTTCATGTAGTTTTACTGGATGAGGCTACGATCTCAGTTGTTTACTGTCTTGCACATGACCTATCAAAGTCAGGGTTTTTCTTCTAGAGGGAACAAGCCAAGTGGCCTGGTTTTCGCAGGCTCACTGAGCAGATTCCTTGAGCCTTATCTGTTCTGCAAACAGACATCAGCAAAATGGAATCATCAATGCTCTGCAAGCCAGAGACGGAGACGACCTGGCTCTTCCTTCCCATCTTTTCTCTGGAGAGCATCCAAATCCATTATACCCCATTTCTCTCATGGGATTGAGAGATGTGAAAGCCGTCAGCGGATGGAGATAAATGGGTTGTGGTGGGAAAATAATGAAATTAGTCGTCAATATTAACATTTTCTTCTAAAGTTCCAGTAAGTTGTTTGAAATGCGGGACTGGAATCTGGGAGAGAAGTGAGGGACAGATTTAGAAGCCATTTTCAGTGACCTGTTTAGTTTCGTGGGAAGGGCAACTGTGTGATAAATGAAGAGCAATGTGCAAATTGAGGACAGCATGGCTAGGATTAGATCCATCCAGCTCTATCCCCTTTCCCTTACAGACCATGCACAAATGAGCTATAATCCTGATGATCGGTTTTCTAGCCTCTCATATGTTTTAGGTTTCTTTAGGTTCCTTTGTAGGTTGAAAATTCTGACTCAAGACATTGTTAAAGGTAAAAGGCAGAGATAAAAGAAATACAGATAACCTGCAAGTACACAGTGGAATCGAGGCTAGAGGCAAATTTCAAAGCGGAGAGCAACTTAAGAATGTGCATATTTGAACGAGATTATTTGTTCTTGATTAACACATGAACTTTTTTCTCTCCCACCTGATGGGTATTAGGGACCAATTTCCATTAAAATTTCCTCTTAACAAGGTAAAATGCAGTACTCTGAGGAGGTTACAATAACTGAGACTAATGATGGCTTAAGCATCAGAAATTAGTGTAAAATGAATGAATTTTTAGGGATGCTATTTCTATAATAAAATAGCAACTGATTACAACCTGAATGTGGCATGAGAGAATCAAAGTCAATTGGTTCCAAGGCTGCCTATCTGTGAGATGCTATGATTGGAGATGCAGAAGGAGAGCAAACGGAAATTAATGAGTTCTAATCACATGGGTGTCTTTATGAGGGTCAAACACTTTACAGGCATCAAATTAATCCTCATTATGTGTTTAAGAGGCCAGCTAAGAGAAAAGATACTATTTTTAGTTAGTTTTGGACAGCCATTGTTTATACTGGTAGGCACATGTCACACAAAGGCAGTCAAGCATCATCAGTAAAAGCATGTGTGTATTCTGCTTTCCAAGACCAAGCATTTGACATCCAAAGTACTACTACCGGTCTTGTTTCCATGAGAAGTTGTTTATTTGCACTTCCATGTTCTAGACTACAAGTGGGAATAAAAATGGCTTATGGTGTTGTTAGGATTCAGTAATGAGTATAAAATACTTCTAGTGTAATTTGCTATAAAATAATTTGGTCAGTCACCATAAACAGCACGCAGTAAGGTTTAGATGCATGCGGAGTGGAAGCCATCTTTGCTCATCCTCCTCTTAGCCGTCCCATTCTCTGTGATTTGGAGGGCACGGTTTGTGAAAATTATGTGGCCATTCATAGTGATGAATTCATGTATTGATATAGAAGTTCTTGGCTTTTTTGTTCATTTTAAATTTTTTTTTTACATTCCAATTTCAGTTCCCTCTCCCCTTTTTCCTCCCAAATCCTCTACTCTCCCACCTCCTCCCATCTGCTCCATGGAGAGAGTAAGGCTTCCCCTAGGAAGTCTACTAAGTCTGTCCTATCATCTTGTTGAGGCAGGACCAGGGCACCACTACACCCACACACTCCTGCGTCTAGGCTCAGCATGGTATCTCTCCATATAGAATGGGCTCTCTTAAGTTTGTGCATTAGTGTTAGATCTTGGACCCACTGCCAGTGGCCTCATATCTTGTCCCAGTCACACCATTGTCACCTATGTTAAGGGAGTCTAGTTTTGTCTTATGCAGGTTCCCCATTTGTCAGATCTGAGTCAGCGATCTCTCACCAGCTCGGGTCAGCTGATTCTGTGGGTTTCCTCATCATGGTCTTGGCTTCTTTGTTCACATTTTTACTCCTGCATGTTTGGCTGTTTTGAGTATAAAGCTGTTTGGGAAATTTCACTGAAGAGAGATAACAATGAATACCAGTGTGTGTGTGTGTGTGTGTGTGTGTGTGTGTGTGTGTGTGTGTGATCTATCTGTCTGTCTGTGTGCAGGAGTGTTCTTGTACACGTGGAGACCAGAGTTCTATATCAGATATTTTCCATATTTGCTCTCAATTTTCCTTTTTGAAACAAGGCCTGGCACTGGACTTAGGACTCACAAATTTAGCTGGGAAGGGGCAAGGCCAAGTATCTCCTTTCTCTGCCTTCTCAAGACTGGGAGTACAGACATGTACTTCCTGGGCTGGGGATGGAATTCTGCTCCTCCCAGTTTGGTTGGCAAGCAGTCTGCAGATGGAGCAATCTCCCCAGCCTCTAATTTATGCCTTTTTGATCCTTTAATACAGTGTCTTGCTTAAAGCATTCCAGTAGTCTTTCTCTTTCAGATCATTTACCAAGACCCACAGCACACTGTTGTTATGTGCACTGTTTTAATTTGTGCTCATTTGTATGTTTCTTCAGAGTTCTAACTCTGCCCATTTGTGTGGCATGAGTCATGATGTTCTTTAACAAAAGGGACCATAGCTTCTCCTTCTGTTGTATACCCCTAGGCTATCAGTCACAAGGCTTGGAAATATTTATTGAGCACAAAGTGATTCTATTGACAAGGCTTTCATGCAACCCAAATAGCAGCAAGATATCCAAGAGATTTCCAGGCAGCAAGCTGAGAAACAAGAGGGTCTATATGTGTGTTTTAGATATGTAATGAGGACAGTTTCTCCACACAAAGTCCTAGTTTTTCTTAAGCCTTTTCAAACATGTAGGCATTTTATGTCTTTTAGCATTTCCAATGTCTTTTAAAATACACTCTTACATAATCTGTATTCCCTTTTCTCTAAGAAAGATGACCGCAACTGAAAGGCTAAGGAATGCTACAATTTATATAATAGTATTATATTTTCTTCCTAATATTCTCAAATTACATAGAGCTTTAAGATTGTCTCTGATAGCTAACTATGCCATGTACTGTAATTTTAAAAATGAATTCATTTTACCATGTTGTCTTCTTATATTATATCATCATCAAATTTTCAACAATGTATGTGAGCAGCATATGAATATCTAAAATAAATTGTATATTCTTTGACTAGTATGGAGTATATAAAAGTTGCAATTGTAATTTGATATATGTGTATATTAATTGAATGTGAAAACATGTTGGGGGACATTTATTAAAGAAAGTAAAAGAAATCAATTTTTTATTTAAATTTTTTTTTCTTTAAAACAAAGGGCTATAAATGGCAGAAGAGGAGAGAAAATTACCTAAGCTGTGAGATGTAAACTGGAGATCATCCCTTCCCAGGAAACACTGGTTCATACGTGTATACATACATAACAGAGTGATTCTCATTCACTCCAGACAGATGACATGGGCCAGAAGCCAGACACAATCACACTGAGAATATTCACGAACATAAATGTTGCAGTATGTAGACATAATCAGATTTACAATAGATTCAGGTTAAAATATATCCCAGAGAGCCAACCAATACGTTTTAGTAAGTAATTAATTTTTAAAGAGAATTTGGAGAGGGAACCAGCCTAGATACTCATTAACAGATGAGTGTAGAAAGACAATGTGGTGTATACAATCCATTATGTAATTTCGAGGAAGATGAATGGGATTGGAGATGATTATGTTCAGCGAAAAGAGCCAGACCAAGAAAGGCAGTTACCAGGTGCTTTCTCTTTTATGTGTATGTAAGCTAGACAAAACATCTGTCGGACATGGAAGTAAAAGGTCATTGATGAGGAAAGACAGTGGTTTAAATTGCTCAGGATGGGGGAACAAGGAAGGGCCACCTGGGAGAAGAAAGACAAATATCACATGTCTTCTCTCATCTGCAGAATCAAGATTTAAGCATTTATGTACATATATATGTACATGCACACACAGGTATATGCATGGCAAGAAAGCAAAGAACAAATTGAGATTATGAAGGGTGCCAGCAGATGGGTGGAAGGAAAGATGAGGTGTGGTGGACATGAAAAATTGCAACCATATCTGTCATTTCATCACATATGGAAATAACACACAATGAAGCTTATTATTTTTATGGTAATTAACAGAAAGAACCCCAACCAAAAAAATCCATGAAGTTCACCAGACATATTTGAGACTTCTCACCAATATTAGTGTTATATGATGTATAAGAGGGGTCAAGACAAAAGGACATCAAAGGAACAAAATAACTGTAGATGTGAGCTCACGTCCGACATAAAATAAGTTCCATCTTTTCTCTAAGCACATCAGGAATTAGTGGCAATTAATTATAATAGAAAGGCTAATATGCAGCCAAGGTTAACAGTCCTAGGGTCTGGTATATTCCGTGCTTTCATAGCAAGCACCTTCACTGTAGGGGCTGCATTAAGGTAACAATCAGATAATCAGTGCACTTCACATAAATGAGGACTCATTTGCCTCAACGTGATTGGAGTGGCTTCTTTCATTTGCTTTCACCTTGTTGCTCTCTGACATCATGACTTTTTGTCCTTTGTTCAGATGAACAAGGCCTGAAGCCTCATACCAAGGGGAGACTTCTGCACTTCCCAATTATAGCTCCTTTGGAGGCAATGTGTACTGGATTTTTTGTGAAGACCACTGTCTAAAGCAGGATATTGGAATACAGAGATGATTATGGAACCACAACACTTTTATGAATTGTTAGGGTAATTTTTATCTATTTATAGAAGCATTTTAAAATCCTTTGATTTTTTTATGCAGTAACTCCATGAGAAAATTTAGTGCTTTATATATGAAAAGCCAAGAAAGGCGCACACCAGGTCTGAGGTCAGTTTACCTCATGTCAGATAACATAGATATATTCATGTTGACAAAAACCACCTCTTTCCTTTATTGTTGGTGCATTGTATATAATTAAAGCAAAGTAAAGGTGAAGAAGTCACACTAAGTGTGCAGGTGAGAATTAAAATAGTGAAGATACTGGTAAATACTTGGTATCCTACAAACTGTTCCTCATACAGGGTAGAGTCTGGCAAATAGGTGCTAGCCACTCTTTCTAACCCACAGAGTACAGAGTCCGCAAATGGATACTGTAGGCTTCCTTTTCAGCAGGCATGGTGATTTGCAAAGCAGTGAAGGAAAAGGTTGCCTTAAGTATCTAAAGCCCTTCCTGAGATCTGCTCTTCCAGATTGTTGCCATCAGGAACAACCTGATTATTTCATAGCGAAAGGGAAACGAGGGGGAAATTCTACAAAATTTGTTCATTATGATTTTTTTTGGAGTTACATTAATTTGATAACAACAAACAAGTTAAGCACACAATATGCTTCCTCCAAAACCCAATTCAAGTTGTGAATGGATGGCTGCCTGCAAAAAACACTCATATTGAACCAGACAAAACCAGGATAGGTCCAGATACAATTTTCCCCTAAAGTATAAATGTCAAAGACTTAGTTTTTGATCCTAGCACTTCTCAGAAGCAATGCCTTTGAGCTACAAACCTGTATGGGTAGAGCCCAGGTGTCTCATATGCTATGCAAGGGTTTTACTAGGACACTGCAGCCCTAGCCCACCCATGAGTTCAGAGTTGTTTGCAGGAGGACTTAGGAATGAGAAACCATTTTCAAAGGCTCAGGATGCTTGTGTGTGTGTGTGTGTGTGTGTGTGTGTGTGTGTGTGTGTGTGTATACTTGGTTTAGAACTGTTGTTTTGACTTCTTTGAGAAAGGGTGACTTTAGGGTGGATCAGGTAAGTACTATGAGTTGTATGCCTCATCAACATGGTAGGATTCCTGTGAGAACCACATTCAGTAATGGTTTTACAGCCTCCAGTATGACTCAAGCATACTTTGTTTTCCTTTAGTTTTATTTTTTATATATTTACTTATCTATCTGTCTATCTATCTATCTATCTATCTATCTATCTATCTATCTATCATCTATCTACCTGTCATTTATCCATCATCTATCTATCATGTATCTACCATCTATCTATCTATCTCTCTATCTCTCTATCTATCTATCTATCTATCTATCTATCTATCTATCTATCTATATTTATCTATATATCACACTCTTGTTGCCTTGAGACAAGGGTTTCTCACTGAATCAGAAACTCATTCTTTTGCTAGACTTGGTATCTCATGGTATCCATTGGCTTCCATTTCAAAAGGTAGTAGGGCAGGAGCATCTGTTTGTTTGCTTCTATCTTCTGGTAAAATATTCAGTAAGTTAGGGTCAAGAGAATGAGACTGTGTATTTTCTCTGGTAGCTTTAAGGCAAACAGCAGAATGCAGTGCCCTGACAATGATAGTAATGATTAATTAAGGATAACCAATTAAAATTACCCAGCTAAAAGAAATGTTTTATGTCATCAGAAAAATGATCAGCTGCCTTTGTGTTTTCCTTCTTTCACCCTTAGTGGATGCTGATGCTTGAACCTGTTTTGACTATTTTGCCTATGAAAGTAAGCAAGTTGCAGGAAGCAGGTAGAATTAGAATTTGTTTAAACAGTCATTTGCCTGTTGATGGGCTGTTTTGAAAGGATGCTTCCATTTTTTGCTTAGCTCATATATAAGGGCTTCCAGGTGATAGAAGAGAAGAATTGGGTGTACTCAACCAAAGAGACAGTAAATGGGGAAACTCATGGCTTGGAGCTTCAGGCTTTCTGAGGCAGGAAACAACTGCCAGAATTCAGATGCTTCATTTATAGCATTTGCAGCATTAAAAGACAAAGTAGGAAAATTTTAGTAAGTTACAATATATGTTGTTTTGAAATCTTCATTAGCTGTGTACAAGATAGAGCCATGCTTGGGTGGAAATGGAGTTCCTGCCTGCTATGGGGAACATGGCCTTTTACGGGACAGCTCTTCCTCTTGAGACTGGCAATCCAGCAAGACTGAACAACTGCATTTGAACATTATAGAAAATGAACAATAGATAAATGATCAGCCACAGCTGAGGCCAGCACTACTCGAAGTGAGCCTGAGAGATCATGGCAGAAGGTAGAAGGAAGAAGCCTGGGGACACTTTAGTGGGTCTGCATGTGAATAGAATAGTTCCTGCCACTGTGAAGAGCACCTTGTGCATGGAACACATGCACCAGCACACACACGCGCGCGCACGCACGCGCGCGCACACACACACACACACACACACACACACACACACACACACACACACACGGATATTCATTGATACAAACACAGACACACAACTGTAGCATGAGGTCCTCATGCCCTTGAGCCCCCAAATAAACACACACAGGTATATATTAATTATAAAACTGTTGTCCAATGGCTAGAGCTACTTATTGGCTAGTTCTGTCTTAATTATTAACCTATGTATTTCCATGTGGTCTTGGCTTACCAGGGAAGAGTCCGGACTTCTAACTCCTTTGGTGGTTTAATGGAAGATGTTATTCTGTAAATACGTTTCTCATACTGGTTAATTAATAAAGCCCTGTTGGCCAATAGGAAACTAGATAGGCAGGGCTAGGAGACTAGGAGGAGGAAAGAGAAAGTAGTTGGGAGGAGTCAGCATGTAGAGCGAGAGGAAGCAAGATGCCGGGCCTGCCACTCCCTGATAAGATGACCACGTGGAAATACTTAGATAAGTAGAAATGGGTTAATAATTAAGACAGAGCTAGCACATAAACAATAATGGTAACTGGCCAACAGGGTTGTATCAAATACAGAGTTTCAGTGTGTTATTTGGGGCTGGTGCGGCTGTGGGCCCAGACCGGTGGCCGGCGGGCTGGCGGAAAACATGCATGCTACAGTGGCTCAGATGTTTACTCTTCTCTGCCCATATTTCCCAGAATTCTCCTCTTCTCCTAGACTAGCCTACATTCCTACCTTATTGACCAACCATGTTTTATTCATTAACCTATTAGAGAAACATATACACAGATGGACAACCCCATCACACAACACAAACAAACACACACGCACACAGACACACAGACACTCACACAGAATCACAACACAGACACACAGACACATACATAACACAGACACATAGACAGAGAGACACATGGACACACATTCATACACATATACAACACAGACAAACAGACAGACAGTCCTACATTTGTAGGCAGACAACATGTAGGATGTGATAGCCTCATATCTAGTAGGTATTAATAGACAGCTGGGGGCTTGGCATCACATGAAGGGAGTAGTTAATAGGGATTTGTGAGAGATATCTTTAAAAAGAAATAAGGGTAATTTCACATTATTAGCTAGCCTCTCATTTCCCATCTTTCTCTCTATCTTGAAGAACTTATGTGAACAAATGATCCCTTTGAAATCAAGGGAAGCTTCACTCTGCATGGAAGATGGAGTGAAAAGAAATAGCTACATCAGTTCTAAATTGACCAAGCTTGCTTATTCTTCTTAATTAAATTTGAGGCAAAAGAGATGTAGAAGAAGTGGTACCTTTGAATAGATGGCAAAAATGATATAAAGAACTGTTTCTGCATGAAAACACAGGTCATGGCAGGGTAAATTTAGCAGCTTAGCTAATTAATACCTATAGTCTTCTTTGTAAGGCTATAGGTATTCTGATATTTAGACATTCTTACTCAGCAATCTCACATACTTTCTGCCTAAGGAATAAACAGAAAGAAACATTTATATTGTTGTCTGCTATATTCACAGCAGTAAAATAATTCTATTAACTCCAGAAGTGGCAAAATATTATTCAAGGTTAGCAGTCTGACAGGTGATAATTCTTTCTGAGACTCGAGAAAATACTCAACCATTTTTGGTTGTAGCTGGTAGTGCAAATGAACACAAGTGTCACTTGCAATTTCAAAAAGATTTCAGCACTGATGATGGAGCTGGGAAAACACTAAATGACACTCAGGGAACCTTACAGAAATAATCAGCTGCTGAACAGCTTAATGGCTAGCAGGATCAATCACACTCAAGCATATGATAACAGTCTCTTAACATCTTTCCAAAGGTACAATTAGCCAAATGTACACCTATTTTCATTCTCCTTTCTTCATCCCTCAAGGGAAGGCTAGTTAGATTGAAGAAGAAAAGCAAATGGAAGGACAAAGTCTCATGTGAGGAGTCTACTGTAAAAGGAGTTCTTAGATCTAGATAATAAAAAGCCAGAATCAGAGATAGAGGGAAATGATGAGAGATCAGAGAGAAGGAGTAAGCCACAGCACACCTTACCTCCTAAGCGTCTCAGCAGAGAAGAGAGTGATTTCCTGTTTCTCTCTGCTTATATCCTGTTTCTGCCAAGCTATATCACTTCTTGTCTCTTTGTACAGACCTCTAGACCTCCACACCTCTCTGGTTTGCTAGTGGTAAGCTCCATTCTCTGACCCCCCAGACAGGTTTTATTCGTTAAAGAAAGATATCACCACAGTCTACATTGGTTCTACTATTTCTCCTGTTTACCCCTATCAACTTATTATAAATCTTTTGTAAATGCCTAACAACATCAGTGGAATTTTGAGTATTATCAATAACTTATGTATTTCAATATATCACCCTCTTTATCAGAATTTCTATAAAATGTACACCTTTAGTGTGCTGTAGTTTCTACACTTGGAAGATTGCTTTTAAATGTTGTATTTCTTCTTTAAAAGTATCTGCCAAAAATGTATTAAAATTCTAATATGTAAAAAACATTATGACCACCTGCTTTGAGCACATCCTACTTAGGACCAGAGTTCAGAGCCAGGATTATTCCCTTGGTCCCTGGAGTGGTTCCTCTTGAGTTTTATGAAGAACACAGCACATTTAAAAACCAGTAGTGTACATTTTCAAGTGCCATCAAATATCTCTTCCAGATTTCCAAAACCAAATACCTTCATAATGGATTTATGGTTATTAGCTAACCTTGTTTTTATTTAAAATTAAGGCCAAAAGAAAATACCTGGAAATCTGAGATCTTCCTTATAACACAATAAAATATGAGAAAGGTGATAAGTTAGTTGGCTCTTCATCTAATGCTTCAATATTTTAATACTTATGTGTTTGAGGCTGTGATATTTAGCAATAAAAAAGATAACTTCGTGTATGAGTTCACAAAATAAGGAATAAGCTTGATATTTTCTTTTCCTATTGATTGGCTGGATATACAAGTAAACCCTGAATTTTGGAAACAGCATTTGTGAACCATTAAGGGAAATCCAACCAGGCTGCTTTTCTATGACATAGCTTGATGTTTAAGAATTGACTTTCTCCATGTTCTTTAGGTGGACATGGCTTATAATGCTATTGACTTAAATCTTTAGTCACAGGCACTACTGAGGTTTTGCAAAGTGTGAAAAGAATGACTTTCCATTGTCATTTAAAACATGATGCTTGTGCTTGCAACTGCTCAGTATCTAGGACAAAGTGTTAGCATGCTATTGTCAAGTCAAGAGAAGCTAACTCTCCTGAACGCAGAATGCAGTAGGATTCCCGAAGTTGGGGACCCATGCTTTCCTTAAAACAATATGGGCCTGGTATTTAAAAATAACTAGACATTTATGCAAATTGGATGGAAGAATAGTATACCTTCTCTAGATCAGTATAGAGATGAGGTGTCCTGGAAAGGATCATGTGTTGATTGGCAGTCCGCAGCTTTGATCTTGAGTTAAAGAATCACTCCAAATATGCCTGGTATTAGATGGGATTGTCTTTGTATGTCTTTCAGTATGTATTTATTATATATAAAATGACTAAGATAGATATTTGACAAGTGGGTAGAATAGCTCAGTGGGTCCTTCAGAAAGCTAGAAAATATCCAGAACAGGTTTTGCATAATTAATTTCCATTTATCTCTTAGTTTTACTTCACTATATATTTTAAAATCCCTTTTAAATATAGTAATAACTGTTAAGAAAGTACAAGACCTGAAATAGGAATAATGACAATAACACAATGATTCAGTCCAATTTTGAAAACTACTATTTAGCTTTCCTTTTAGCTTTCTTTCCATTATTTTCAATGCAAATGTTTTGTTTCCTAATAAAAAGGAACTTGATATGAACACTAACTCACATCTAAGCCTAATAATATTAGGCAAATATTTTCCATATCATGTGGTATTTAACTGTAATTTTACTTTAAAGCTCATATTTAATTTGTATCTTTTGTGTGGCTACAGGTGTGTGCATGCCATTGCATGTGTGTGTGTGTAGCTATCACAGGACACATGTCCTCTCTTTCTGCTCTGTTTAAGTTCTCTTGTTCCTTGCCTCTGTGTACAGCAAGCCCAGGTTCCCCCTTAACTTCTGGGAATTCTCCTGTCTACAACATCTATTGTGTTATAGAAGTGCTAGAGTTACAGATGTATGTGCTATTATGTCCCTCCTTACATGTTCTAGGGATCTGAACTCTGGTCACCAATGCCCTCCAGTAACCAGGCCATGGTTATTTTGAAATCTTAAGAGAGCATTCCATTCTAATGAAAGTGCTTCATTAAATTTTCTATTATATACTTAAGGTTCCTTCAAATATTTAATTCTGCAATGAAAACTGTTTTCATTGTGGTATATAGTCAGGACAGTTGCTTTTTAAAGCCTGAGTATTTAGGAGTGGTTCTGGTTTACAGGAAAGATATGAGCAAGTGAGAGATCCCGCCCACGTGCTGGTCCTCTCCCACATGCAGCACCCCCCCCACAGCATTCCCGAGAGTGATGCACTTCACATGACTAAGCACCCACACAGTCACTTGTTCTAGTTACTTTTCTCGTTGCTGTTACCAAATCTATGACAACAAGTAACAGTGTGAGTGAGGACTTTGTGACCTGGAAAGAAGGAACCTCTATTGAAAAAATGCCTCCATCAGAATGGCTTGTAGGCAGGCCTATGGGAAATTTTCACAAGCGATGATTGATGTGGGTTTGCCCAGCCCACCGTGGGCAGTGCCTGGACACGTGGTCCTGAGGCAGATAAGAGAGCAAATGGAGAAAACCATATGCAGCAAGCAGTAAGCGGCACTATCCCAATGCCTCTGCTTCAGTTCAGGCCTGGACTTTCCTCTGTGATGGACTGGGACTTGCAGGGTGATAGATAAACTCCTTCCTTTCCGAGTCGGTCTTCCAGGGCTGAGCACAGTAATGGAAAGCTAATGAGGACAGAGAGTTAAGGGGGAAAGATTTGTTCTTTCAGGTTCATGGTTCATAGGCCTCGCAGCCATAGTATGGTAACAGGAGTGGTTTGGTCTATGGCACTGAGCAAGAAGCAGGAAAAGAAGAGGTCAGTGTTGTGATGGCCTTCCTGCTTTGCTGTTTTTATTCAGAAAGACACTGCTACCCACAGAACCATGGCAAATACATTTGAGGGGCTTAGTTCCCAGTTAATCCTTGGAAACACCCTCAGGCACATACCCTGAAGTATGCCTCCTATGTAATTGCAAATACATAATTCTTACCCATTAAGAATCCATTAAGTTTCACTCTAAGTGTCATTTATTCTATGAATTTAAAACATGTAGACATGTAGTATGATTTGGCCACCATTTTAGAACCATAAATAATATTTTCACAGCTCTAAGCATTGTTGTCTATTAATTTCTCCTGATTCTAATATAATAATATTTCCATCTTATTTCAAAAGCAAGGCTTGTTTTTACTGTAGATATTAAGATAACTTTTACCCTTAGAGAATATTACAGAAAATCACAAAAAAAAAGGTCAAAACTAGCCTTAATTCTAACAGCTGGAAAAAAAATGAACATTTTGCCATATTGTTTATGTCTATGTTTCCCCCCCAAAAAGATATATTAACCCATGAAAACATGATGGTGGAGGAGGTGATAAAGAGGAGAATATTTTGTTATTCACGTCAACTCTCCAGTGAAGCCACCACTACATTAGAATGCCAGGTGACCCCTTATCCACCCTTCCTTAACTGAAGTCTTGTTGGTTGATGCATCATGCTTCACTTTCATCTTTCTATGACATCAAAATAGTTTCTCTATGTTGCTAAGGATTTTCAACTTGTTCTTTTTAAAAAGTGTTTGTGTATTGTCACGGTGAGTGTGTGCTGTATGTGTGTTTGTGACAAAAGAGCATGACACAGTCTCTGAAGCTGGATGACTGACAGTTGTGAAATGACAATCGTGTATGCTGGGATCACATCCAGGGGCTTTGGAAGAAGAGTAGTCTCACTGAACGGTTGAACCGTCTCTCTAGCTCTGTAATAGTCTATTTTGATTACATGGCCACAAGCCTATTATTCAACAGCAAGTTTCTATTGTTTTATAGAAAATATCAGCATTACTGCTTTATATGTGTTAGTGCATTAAAATGCTTGTTGGTTTATTTCAGTAATGTAGTTTCTCCCAAGTAGAATTAGAGGTCAGATGTTATGAACCTTATTTTTTGCTGATGATTTTGTATTCTTAGTTAATTCAGGGTAGTAAACTTGTGTCAGCTACATAAAAAAAATAATGTGTGTTTCTCACTTTTTTTCTGATAGGGTTAAATGTATTTTTAAAATGTACTGAATTGTTTCTGGTTGAATAAAAAAGGAAATCAAAAGAAAAATATAAATTAATAGTGTTGATATTAGCATCTATTTTCTTATTATTAATTTTATGCAATTCTTCAAACATCTTTTCGAAATAAACTGTGTGAGAAAGCACTTCACATCTTTTTTCTTTTGCATTTATTTTTTATTTAAATTTGAAACAAGCTTGTTTTACATGTCAATCTCGGTTTCCTCACCTGCCTATCCTCCCACCCCCTGATCCTCTCACCAATTACCATCCCATCCCCTTTCTGCTCCCCAGGGAGGGTGAGGCCTTCCATGGGGAGTCTTCAAAGTCTGCCATATCATTAAGAGCAGGGCCTAGGCCCTCCGTCATGTGTCTCTGCTGAGGTAGTACTCCTTTATGTGGAATGGGCTCCCAAAGTGATTTCTATATTAATAGTTATTATTAACCAGTCAGGTATTCTTTAACTTTTATATACCAGGTATGGTTCTGTGGGCTGAGGTGTTTTCTGCTTTTGAACTTATTATGTTTGTGTGGAAAACTGAATGAGTTGGGGGAGTCGAGTAGATCAAATAACCTAACAAACATTTATTGTGCCCAATATAGTGATAAGGTGATGAGCAAGACAAGAATCTCATCCTCAAAGGCAGGGGATGGGGTGGTAGATGTCCAGAGATTGGGGAGCAAGAGCCACTCTTTTGATGGGAGAATTGGCAGGGGAACTCAACAGAGAAAGCAGTGGGCCTGGATCTGAAGAGCTATGAGTTTTGCTTAATATAAGAGGGTGGAAGGCAGAGTGGAACTTCCAGTGTTGGTGTTGAGATAAAAGAAAAAGAATAGACATTAAGGGGCGATATTACCTCTGATGTTGCCAACAAAAGCTGTATGCATCACTGATCTTATGAAATTAATCCTTGTTAGCTTGAGATCCTTTTCTGTAAAGCTTAATTAGTAGATATTTGTATACTTGATGGCACAATAAAGGAAAGCAAGTGTTTTTTTTGAGGTAGTTATATTTTCATATATATATATATATATACAGAATGTACACATGCTCATTAAAACATTACTAAAATGTAAAGAAAAAAAACTGGAAAATAAATCCAGCCATAATTGCTGTTCTTATAAATGTCTATGATTTTGAAATCTTTCTAAACATCTGATTCTTTTGAAAACAGTATCCTTGGGCCCCTTCTCCTCATTCTGGGTCACCTTGCTCAGCATTTATATGTGGAGAGGTGCTTAGTCTTACTGCAGCTTGATATACCTTGTTTTACTGATACTCATGGGATACCTGCCCTTTCCTAAATAGAAATGGAAGAGGAGGGAATTGGGGAGTGACAACAGAGGGTGGGGTAGAGGTGGAGGGCTAGAAGGAGAGGAGAGATGGAAACTGAGATGTAAAATAATGTAATATATTATTTTATTGTGTATGCTATATTATATATGATGTAAAATAAATAAAATAAATTTTAAAATAGAGTCAAAACATATAGATTTTTATCTGTCATTTTGTATAAAATATCATGAAATCTTTTTCAAAATAAACTTTTTAGCAATCCATAAATATTTCACAATAAAAAAAATTCACCTATGCTACTGTGTTTAGAGATTTTCCCTCTACTTGTATTAAAATAGTGACATTATAAGGTTTTTATGATCATCTTTGTTTACATTATTTCTTTAGAAAGACATACTGGCTTAAAGGGTTTACTGGTTAGTTTTTAGGGTCACCTTGATACAACCTAGTGTCACTGGGGAAGAGGGGACCTCAACTGAAAAATTGCCTTGATCAGATTGTGTAGCCATGATTGTGAAAGATCGTCCCAATCCATGATGGATATAGGGGGAAGCAGCTGATGTGGAGGCTTTCCTACTGGGCAGGGTTGTATGTGAGGGCCAGGTGATTGCTAGTCAGGGAGCAAGCCAGTAAGCAGCACTCCTTCATGGCTTCTGTGCAGGTTCCTGCTTAAGCTCCAGCCCTGACTTCTGTCAGTGGTGGATTGTGGAAATATAATCAATGAATCCTTTCCATCCGAAGTTGCTTTTGGTCAGTGTTGCATCTCAGCAACAGAGGTCAAACAAGAGTAGAGTGTGTATATTTCAATGCTGGTAAATTGAAAGTTTGTGTCATGTTATTTATATGTTCAGTAAGTTTTAGTTTTGTGATGAAGTTATAGCTAGTTTGAGAGGAGAGCAAAATACTTTTGTGCTGTTGAAGTTCTCCCATAAAAGACAATTAAATGAAATATAACAGGATTGAAACAAAAGATCCAATTCACGTAATTTATATATTTACAGAACAATTTTCTAATGGACTAACACATTTGTAAAATTTGCATTTAAATTTTTTCATGCTTACAGAATTTCTTTTTTATTTTAATTTATTTATTATTATTTTTTCATATATTACATATTGATCCCAGTTCCTTCTCCCTCACTCTCTCCCTCCCTCCCATGCCTCCCAAATCCTCCCTCCCATCCCATCTCTCCCCCACTCCACAGGGAGGGTGATGCCTTCCAGGAGAGATCCTCAAAATCTGTCAAGACTTTTGGAGTAGGGTCTAAGTCCTCCTGTCCCCCTCAGTCCCTACCCTCTGGATTGGACACCTTGCACCAAGACATTCCTCACATTCTCTGCTTCTGAAGTAAAGCTCTGACAGTAGTTATTGGAAGTTAGTGCTTCTGCATCTCTCTAGCTCTGTGACCCTATCTCTTGGATGTACTAGTATTTTGTGGGTACCACTAGTCTTGCATATCTCAGTGATTGATCATAGCCAAGTACTTCTTAATATGCCCATTTTATGACATATTAAATATATGGACTGTCTCAAATTGTGAGATGAAATTTAACCACAAGTATAGGTTTTATTTGTTTTTATTCTTTTAGTTATTCAGAAGCCATAGTTTGCCAAGAAGGTCATGTGAGAGCTGGTGACATATTGGGGCAGAGATCCTATCCCTGTGAGTTGTCATTTGTCTTTGGTACATTCACACACACCTAAAACAAACAAAGAAAAAAAAGTAAATAAATAAATATAAAAGTTCAAAAACTCCTGCATTAACATATGTACATAAGTATTGCACACCAAAGAGTTTAAGTATCCAAAACATATAATCAATGAATAATTTTTCACTATGTTATAAATAATGAATGAACTCCTAAGAATTAAACATACTCAGAAATCCCTTGTACACTTCCTTATTGTATTAAAATAACCTTTAGGTAGTTGTTTTGGACCTGTTGGTAGCTTTGTCTTCACATGGTACTTGCTGGGTTTTATCTTTGCACATTATGATTAACCCCCTTTCCCTCTGGTGAAATTCTTAAATTTGGTAGTTTCCAATCTTACAATGCAATTCTCCAGTTGTTTTGTTCTGTTAGTGTATTTTCTCTAGCTAATTTGCCTGTACTAATCTGGCATGAGTAACTGTGATATAACTAAGACTGTAAAAATGAGGCAATGGGAATTGAAAGAGCAAATATTGGTTTCTTCTTGAGTAAAGATCAAATACCCATGCACACATACACGTAATAATACATTCATACTGGTTAGATACATAGATATTTAATATGTAAACGACCCAGAAGACATTTCTAATTCCCAACTCTGGCTAAATTTTGCCTAAGCAAACTATGTTTCTCACTCAATGGTCCTATCATCTAAAATGTAGTGTCAACTGAAACTGAATTTTGTGGGAGGCCCAGAAAGAGTGTCATGCTTTCCTTCGTGCTGTCACAGACTACAGCATTCCTTCACCTTAAATCACACCAACTGTAGTTGCTCTATAAATCCCTTGAGATCCTTGCTTTCCCTGGATCATCTGAACTCTGTCCTGGGGAATCATGAACATCAGTTCTTCCTTTGACCAATATTTTTCCCACTGTAGGGAGCAAAGGAAGCTCTGAGTGAGTGATGGATGTCCTGTGTGAATGAGTATTGCTGATACAGACATGGCCACATGTAGGCCTTCATCACCTCAGCCCCATGAGAGTAGCAAAGATCCCAGTGCAAATAATTGATTAATATGTACAAAAACTAGCAACTGCTGCTTTGTCCTCCTGGGTGTTCACAGCCTGAGACTGTTCACCTACAGAGAACTTCTATGAAGGCCCCCTAATAGCTCCACACTGTGCTTCATACAATAAACATGCTGAGGTTCTGGTTTGCTGTGTTAGTACTGCCCTATCAATGTGCATACCAGCTTTTGTGTATTTCTTCATTCTCCTTTTGCCAATGACCATAATCAGAGTGCTATGATCTGAGCCATTTGAGATGTGATTCCTTACTGTTTTCAACTCTTCTCACTAATTGAATTTCTTGGTTAAAAACCTCATTTTTAGAAAGCATGTTATGCATTAAGCAAGAATTAGTCATGTGCAGAAGTAGGAATGCCATCTGTTTGGTCAGAGTCTCATATTATCCTGGAGTTAGCATTCCTTGACTTCAATGACTTCATAGTCTGACATGCAATTAAATCCTCCTTGCCTGAAAATAAAACAGAACCAAGGGGGTACTGCACTAGAGAATAGGAAGAAGCAGTCAGCAGCATCACCGGTCACAGACACAATATTTAAAGAAGTTGGGAAGCTTTTGTAATAATGGAGGTCATGAAAAAGCAAGTGAAAATGAGAGTGTATTCCTAGTTTATGTTGATTTTTTTTGTTATCTAATTTAGGCAGCACAATACAAAATAACCTAAACAACACTGCAGGGAGTATTAGTAGTGCCGTTTCTATACTGCTCTGATACTGAAATATACGAGCCTGGAATCACCCCTTCATTTAATTATAAACAAATGAACAGACGGTGGAAAGATTATTTTCTGATCTATATTAATTTGTTTGTTGTTAGAAAATTCCCTGCTGATTTGTTTCCCATTCTTATTAAGGACAGGATAAATTACTCATAATTTATCTCTCATTCTTTTAGAATTTCTGTCAAATAGGCCTGTAGGAACAGAGAGACTCTTTGAGCCTCAGGCTTCTATTTTAAAGGAACAACAGAACAGGATGGAAAGACCTGAGCATTTCCTCATTTAAATGATACATAAAGAGGAAGCTCTTCTTCAATTCTAGATTAAAGACACTGGTTATTTTGTTCCCATCAGCTGTGGTACTGATAGGGGGCATTGACCCCAGGCTTTCTCCTGCCCATTATCTGCACATATGTCACTTTCCTATTTCTGTAGGAAGTGCTTGCCATATTATATAAAACTATGACAAAGGTTTTATGGTTACCATTTTTTAAAAAGACACTATATACATATTCATGAGGCTTGAGAACACTTATATCTCTGTTTTCCTGCACTTTATATAAAAACTGCAGCATGAAGGCTTATTTATCTGGAAGTGTAATCGATTATGAAAGATGTAAATCCTTTTAATGGAAGGAAGACTGATGATTTTATTTTTGTCATCCCTCTATTTTCCTCCATAAATATCTTTGACAGAGTGCATGACAATTTATTTCTACTAGAAATAAGTTACTCTCTGTGCAAATATTTACTTGTAAGTTTGCTTAAACCAGGATTATTATTTATAAATATTTGTATATTTTCATGCCATTAAACAAACATGTCATCAAATATACACAAAATTAGATTAATTATTGAAGCTCAAAAATGAATCCTCAATCCTCAAACTATTTCAAGATTGCAAACTTGTCAGTGCATCATGTGAGAGGTATGTTACTAAAAAGAGAAACCAACCATGTTGGGCACAGACTCTGCTTTTTGATTTGCTTTAAGTTCCCTCATCTGTAAAATGGGTATGATGATAGCCTTAACTACATGGACATGTTGAGAGGATCATATCTGTGAATCCATTTAGGGTGCTTAGCAGAAGCTCTCTTTGGGAAACTGTACACCAGAACTGGTTGTACAGGATAGGGCGACTTCAATGCTTATTTATGGAATGCCTGTATGGCAAACCTACACCACGCTCCAGTGCAAACAGAAAAAATAGAAGTCTATACATGACCTTGTTGAAGACAACTTGTCACCACCTGTCACAATCATGATCTGATCTTGTCTGTTTGAATTCAAAGCCTAGGTTTGTTTTGTTTGTTTGTTTGTTCTGTTTTTTTTCTAGATTGTGTGATAATTGTAAGGTTTATTTAACTTCAAAAAATTTTATACAATACTTTGGATTATATTTTTTCTTTCCTTCCCAGAACTTCTCAGATAATCCCATCTACCCATCCAACTTCATGTTCTTTCTCTATCTTCAAACAAATGAGAAAACAACCAACAAAAATATTATACATAAAACAAGGAATAGGAGCTGACCAACTGCTTCTAAGCATGAGTCCCTAGAGTGTGGTTGATGGAACCAATGTCATTCCATTGAAGAAAACTACTTTTCCCTTTATTAGTAGGTATCTATTGCATATAGCTTCTTGGTTAGGGCAGGGCCTTGTGTTCATTTCCTCTTCCCTATGCTATGATTTTGACTGACTTGTACTTGTGTAGGTCTTACAAATGCTATCACATGCACAAGCCTTAGAGAGCTCATATATGTATCACTCAAGTTGTGTCTGGAATTGCTGTTCTCTTGGAGTTGTTCACTACCTCTGGATCTTGCACTCTTCCTTTCTTGTCTTTCTGAGCTTTGAGGAGAGAAGTTTAAAGACATCTCATTTAGGGCTGAATGCTCCCAATACTCTCACTGTCCATATGTTGTACTGTTGCAATTTTTGTGTTAATTACCATCTACTGCAAAAACTCATCACTGGTACTCTTAATGCCTCCTCTGCTGAGTTCCTTGAGCTCTAAGGAGAGGGATTTTCTTGAGACATTCAATTTAGGGGTTATTCCAAGGAACATAGAAGGTAAGACTCTATATATGCATCAGTTTGACGTCTCCATGTTCAATGAGTTGTGTAAATGTTGTCTTCGGCAATGGGGCCTTGCTGACAGTTTGAGAGCTTTGTCTTCAGATTCCTGTGAGGCCCTTTTGGCCTACAACTTAACTGAATGTAATCTAATCCAGGAACAGAAACTTCATTTGGTGGTAATCAATAGCCAGGTGGGTCTTTGTCTCCCCATTATTTGGTGATTTTATTTAGATCACATTCCTGTGTGTATATTTTTAGGAAGTGTCTACTATATTAGCTTTCTGTACAAACCCTCAAATGCCCCTTAACTTTTATGTCTCTCCCTACCATAGAGACACCTGCTCAACACTGTTCACACTGTTCACTGATAATCTGTTTATAATAACCAGAAATAGCAAAGAACCTACATGTACCTCATCAAAAGAATGAGTAAAGAAAATGTGGTTCATTTATACAATGTAGTATTACTCAGCCATAAAAAACAATGTGAAATTTGCATGCAAATAGATAGAGCTAGAAAAACAATCATCCTGATTGAAAGACAAATGTATGTATTGCTTATATGTGGAAATTAACTATTAAATCAATGCTAACCAAACTACAATCCAAAGAACCATGGAAGGTAAGTGTTGGGTCAATGACTACAGGGAACAGGTAGACCTTGTTAGGAAAGGGAAATAGAACACGGGCAGGGGTGGCTGGAATGAAAGGATCAAGTGGAGAAGGGAAGGAAACAAGGAATTGTGGACTGGAAGACAGGGAGAGAGCGCTAAAGTTATATCCTTTTAATCATAAAATTATTTAAGAAATGGAGGGCACTTTTTCAAATGTACATAAGCATAGGATAATAGCTATCTCAACATGACTTGCCAATAATTGAATAAAACAGATAAATCAGTATTTTTTGTGGCTATAAATCTTGAATTCATTTAATTAATTAATTCCTTTTTTATTATAAATAAAGGTATTTTCATACAATATATCTTGATTATTCTCATCAATCTCTTTGCAGATCCCTCCCATCTTTCCACCCTTTGAATTCCAGGCCTTCTTTATTTCTCAAGAAAATAAACAGGCAAATAAAAAAGGCAAAGATAAATAAGATGAGCAAACTGAAAAGAAACTAAGACTGAACACTAGAAATATGCTTACATACATGCTTTCTCTCATACACACAAAATTAGAAATCAAAATATACAAGCAAAAAAACCAATAATGTAAAAAAATAATTCTCAGACTAAGCAATATGAACTAACAACAACAACAAATCCCACCAAAATGCCTTTGAGTTTGTTTTGTGCTGGCCATCTACTTCTGGGCAAGGGGCCTGTGTGTGGTTTGTATAACCAGTGAAATTTCACTGTAGAAACTATGTTTTCCTTTGTAAGCAGTTGTTAATTCAAGATTGCTACTGGGTTAGGGATGGGAGTTCCTGTCCATTTCCCTCTCAGTGCTGGGACCTAAACTGGTTTGGACCTGTGCAGGCCCTGTGCATGCTGCCACAGTCTCTGTGAGTTCATATGTGTGTCAGTCTTGGGTCTGGGTCCCTTGGAGTCATCCATGCCCTCTGGCTTCTTACAGTCTTTCTTCCTTCTCTTCCGCATATTTCTCTGAGCCCTGAGAAGAGGACTTTGATGGAGACATCTAATTCAGAACTGAGTGTTCCAAGGTCTCTCCCTCTCTGCCTGTTTCTCACTTGTGCATCTCTGTTTAGTTTCTGTCTTCTGTAAGGGGAGTAATTTTAGGAATTTCTGTCACTTTTACTATATTAGTTTTACAAATAGCTTTTAATATATAAATGATTGCAAAGTGAATTAGCATTTCTTCCTCATACATTTGAAAATATCCCCCTTTCAAAAATTTACCTATTTACTGCTGTTTTAAGATTTAATGATACAAGGAGCCAATCTTCATGTCTTCTTATTTTCTAATTGCTATGCTGCACTGAAGAAAGGTTGTAATTATTTCTTTCAATTTTTCTTCTTTCAATTTTTAAACTATATCAGACTTTTTAACACAAGTATAAATTTTTATATATTTATGCTAGATGTATCTTTAAAATGTTCAACACAAGCATTATACTTATCTATTGAGTGATACTGTTCTAATGATAATCAGATAAAAATTTCGTGAACACTTCATAAGAGTGCCTCATAACTTTTATAATATTGTAATTTAATAGCAGTCTTAGCTACTTCTCTATTGCTGTGATAAAATACCACGATTAAGACAACTTATAAAAGAAAGCATTTAAGTTGGTTTGTGGTCTATGATCATGGAGTGAAGTACAATAGTTGACAATCAACATCTTGACCTACAACCATGTGTAAGAAATGGAGCCGGGAATAGTACAAGTCATTTGAAACCTCAAAGCCAGCTCCAAGTGACATACTTTCTTCAAGGCCACACATCCTAATCCTTTCTAAACAGTTCTTCCAACTGGGTTCTAAATATCAAATACATGAGCCTATCTATGGAGGCTGTACTAATTCAAACCACCACAGCAACCTTCAGTCACTTGTGCAAACACCTATGTTACAATGGAAGACTGCTACACAGGTCTTTCGTTCAGTCTTGGGGATCCCTCACTTACCTTTCTCATAAAACAATCTCACAGACATTTTTACTGTTGCTCTCTTCTGCCATTCAAGTTTCTCTTTCATTAGCACACTTCTTGTGTGAGACTCCATAAGGAACATTGCTTCTAGATAAGTGGAGGCATTCTGGATGACACCATGTTACTACTGAGTCACACAAGAAGTGGAGGTGTGGTGACCTTAATTAATAAAATATACACATTTATAAATGGAAAGGTCCAAATATTTCCAATCCTTCCCATTTCTTAAATTCAAGTAAAAATAAAACAAAGCAAAAATGGCTGAATTGGTCTAACATCTCCCCTCCCTCACCCAGTGGACTGCAGCACAGCTAGCATGGGTCTTGCCATTTTTCCTCTCATAACACATCAGATTTCAGGTGTCTTTTTAAAAACTGTCTGTTAGGAGAATCCAGTTGTAAAAGAGCAATAAAAGTAAAACAGTTTTAAAGAGTAGTCTGCTTAATTAAAAAATTTAAGTGTTTATAATACTAGACATTCACAGGCACATTCATTAAAAAATATAAAATAAAGCTCAGTATCAAAACCACAAAAGTAGCTGGGTACATACCTGTAATCGGTGCACACTTGAGAGGAAGAGGCTGGAAGACCACTGCCAGCTGGAGGCCATGTGGTCTACTAGGCTAGCCAGGGTGACATGGTGAAATACTGTCTCAAAAACAAAGAAAGACATACATGTTATGTGGATATTTTCTGATGTCATGTATTTGAATTTAGTAAAGAGAAAATAAAGTAAGGGCATCTTGTCATTTTTATTGTCAGTAACCCTACACAATAAATGGCAGGCCCACCATTACTTTAATCAAATACTTTTTCTGATATGATGATTTGGACAGGTTGTAATGTGCATGTGGGCATGTGCACACACACATGTACACACACACACACCCTCTCTTACACACACACACACACACACACATACACACACACACCCACACACAGAGATGGGTGGCAGGGATAAGACAATGCTTAAATTTATATTACAAATCTGAAAAAAAGAGTGAGTAGATATTCTTAGAAAAGGAAATTATATAATCACAGTGTATGTAGCAGCTGCCTTATCAAGGCCAACTGAAGAAATACATACATACATTAGTGGCTTAATGTGTGAAGCATGTACAGAGAAATGATAATTTTAAGAAATGTAATGAGTACAGAAATCTGACCAGTATAATAGAACACAAGCTGTTTAGTTAGCAGCAGAATGTTTCAATAGGTCAATAGTCAGTATGCCACTCATCTGAATTTTATGTGAAACAGAAGCTATCAACTCAGGAAACAAAATATCAACTGTGGGTCAACTCTTTTTCTTTGGCAATAGATTTCTCATTGAGCTTTTCAGATTCGGTCCATAATGTTTATAAACATTTGAAAGATTGAACTTTGTTACTATACTCAAGATAAGGGTCTTAAAGGTATATTTTCTATGTAATTAATTAGGCCCTGTTAACATAAAAACATGTAATTCTTTTTGTTGTTAATCTGTGTTACACTTTAGGCATTTATTAAAAATACATGCACATGTCCATATGCACATTGTACATGTATGTGTTGTGTACATGCTTGCATATATGCCTGCATGTGTGAGTGTGTGTATGAGTATAGCTGTAGATATAGTACAGTACACGCTTTGATGTCAGAGGACAAGCCTTATGGTCCACTTTGCTCGAAGTAGGATCTCTTGTTATTTGCTAATTTGCTATGTGTATAGCATTCTAACAGATTTGCCATAGGAACACTGCACGGTAGAGTGTTCTGCACTGGTGAGTGCTGGGGACCTAAACTCTGGTCACTATACTTGTATATCATGATTCACTGAAACATCTTCCGAGGCCTTCTAAATTTTTGACCAGACTGCTGCTGGCACATTTGTGTGTTTAAGATGCTAACGAGTAATCAGAAATTGTTTTTTAGCTTAAGTATTCCTTCAGAAAACAATTAACAAATAGCTTTATTAATATGTAAAACAAAATCTTGTGTAGTAAAATCCATTATTTTCTTTATGCTTTTCTCTATTGCTTTTAAGCACAGATATTTTCCTCCCTGAGTTAAAAACTATTTACCAGCACTTTTTTCTAAATTTTTAATAGTTTGAGTTTTCATGCATAACCCTTTAAGCAGCTGGAAGATATTTTGGAATATGTGTGACTTGGGCAATGATGCAGCTGTGAAAATGTATAGATGTGGTCCTTACTGAGAACTGAACACTGTATTTGCTTTGTAACAAGTACAAAGTATTTTCTGAATTCACCCGCCTCTTTTCACACAACCAGCTAGGGACTATTCAAGGCAAGAGTCACAGGAGTGTAGCAACCAGGGTTTGAATGACCAGCTTCCCGATGCCAGTGCAGTTACCAAAGGGAATGAAAAACCAAACCAAAAAACCCAACTGAGTGGTGGGGCAACTGAGCCTTTAAGAAAACAGCACGGAAAGACAAGTTAACGTGTATAAAATGAACAAGGGGGAATTCCGTTTCCAGAAAAATAAGGCACCTGGCTAAATACTGTGTATCCAGGAACTTCTAAGAAATGTAGCAGATTGATGACATGACTGACATGGCTTGTGGAAAGGCTTGTGGAAAGGTTGTGGAAAGGCTTCCCAGGCTAGATCATGAAAGGTCCAGGGAGGCAGGCTGAAAATTTGGACTGACTGTTCTTAGGCATATTAGCAGCATAATTCATGCAGATTTATTTATTTTTGGTGATGCTCTGGTTGGACTCATGACATTATTCATGTTAACGAAGAGGTTTTGGCTCATACACATCCACTTTAATTCCTAGATTATGATACATAAAGTGTGTCTACATATATTTGTGTCTTAAGTATTAACAGTTAAAAGTTAATGCCCTAATTTTTTTATTATTATTTATACAAAGACTTTCTTTTTTAAAAAAAAAATGAAAACAAACATTTAAAAACAATATTTGGGAATTTGGGCGTCGTTCTTTCCAAACTGCTTCCTGCTGGTAAGGGTCACTGTCATGGGGATCCTAAGAAGATGTAGAATCTTGGCTGTAGTGGTCTGCAAGGCTGCAATGTCCCATTGACGTTGCTTCAGGGGGTCTTGCTCGATCAAACCACACTAATCTGGAAGGAATCCACAGGTTTTCATTTTCTGTGGAAACAAAATTAGAAATCCCTTTCCCCAGTAACTTGTCTTTAGGCTTAAATTTTGAAGTCAAAGCATTTTAAATATATATTGAATTAATCCAGCAGTATTTGTCTTTTTCCTTCTTTTTTATTAATAATATAATTTAAAAATTTTACATGTGGATCCCAGTTTCCTCTTCCTTCCTCCCTCTAACCCTCCCTCCCTCTTACCCTCTTTCCCCTGTGACATGCACCCTGGCCACCCTCCCTTCCCATCCACCCACCCCCATTCCACTTGTAGGGCTATGCTATCCAGGTTGGGTCATGTAAGTCTGTCAAGTCATTTGAAGTAGGGACTAGGACTTCTCTCCTGTCTCTAGGTTAAGAGGGTATCTCTCCATGGGGGATGTGTCTGCAAGGTCCTTTTGTGCATCAGGAATACATCCTGTTTCTACTGTCTGAGGTCCCCCAGACTGCTCAGTCCTTGTATCTGAGACCCATATTAGGGGGTCTAAGTCAGTCCAATGCTGGATTCCCAGCTATCAGTCTGGTGGGGGGGCATTATCTCCTCCTTGTTCAGGTCAGCTGTCTTTGTGTGTTTCTGCAACCTGGTCTTGTCTCCTCTCTTTGCATCTGGTTTCTAGTTCGACTCAGTGTTTGGTTATGGGTGTTTGCTTCTGTTTCCAACAGATATTAGTTGAGGGCTCCATGATCATGGATAATTTAATTGATGATCTCACTATCAGGGAAAGGTAATGCCCTAACTTTTACTAATGTTCAAAACATGTAAGATTGAAAATCATGCTTGACTCTCCTTGTTGATATTACACTCATACATGGATTCATTTACTTAAATATTTGGATAGTTCTCTGTTCCAGACTCATGAAACAGCTGTGATACTGTGTCATACATAAGGTTCTTGCTCAGAGATAGAAAACCAGTGCATTGTGCAAAAGTGATTTTTATTTACTAACAAACTTTTCACAGATGTTTAATTCTTTAAATATTTATTAGGAAAGTTTAGTCAACTGCAAAGCTTTTCAATATTGTAGCAATTTCCCATGGCATTCTTTGGATACATTTGTATATTTTACATATCATAATTTGTTCTCAACCACTTATACAAGAATTCAACTTTAATTCTTTTTGCTTACGTATACTTTGCCTACTTAGATGTTTACCTCAAAATCACACACGATTCATTGCTCTTTTTGTGAATCTTCATGGAGAATGAACATGATAATTCCTTCATTAAATGATTAAACTTCCTGGGCTCTAGAGGATACTATTGGTAAAATAAATTCCAATATTCAGATAGGCATTGCTGATACAAATTAAGATGGGGAAAGGGTTAGTACCTAGGATAGAAAAAACCTTAGAGGTTAAAGGAAGAAAACTTGGAAGGAGAAACAAAACAGAATAAAGCAATCAAAACCTGCAGTGCAACAGGGAAGGGCAAGGAGTTCTAGGAAAAGAGTGAAGTCACCTCTGAGGCTCAAACCTGCTCCTCTCTGACATTCTCCTTAGGAGAAGAAAGGCATGAGTGCATAAAAATACATGTGCTACCCAGTAGGCCAGGACCATCAAGCCTTACCTCTGAACGGCTGATATCGAGGAAGAGAAAATAATTTCTTTCTCATTTCTTGGCAGAATGACAGCTAAGACAATCCAAGTCCTATGGTAGGGTCTGTGATCTCTGTGGCCACCAGGATACTGGGCAGAATTTTTGCTCACTCACATCTTCAGTAAGTGACTTCTGGATGTCTTACTCTTGGAATCTGGAGGAGGGTTGTGTTTGGATACTAGATTAGTGTAACCCCACTAGTGTGACCATATATGCTTTTAAGATGTGGCTTTTGTCACATTGAAGGTCATACTAGTGTAGTGTTCTACTGAGTGGCAGAGGTGGATTCAAGTGTTTGTGAATAATGATTTATTGGGATTACATTGTGAATATTTACATTTGTGTTTAGCGGGTGAACTGTTCTACAGATTTCCTCTTTTTAAATATTGTGTTCTTTTCTACCTATCTCAGGGTAATACTGGCTTCATTGAGTGAGTCTGTAGTGTTCCCCTCTCTCTGTTTTATGAGGACTACTGGTACTCACTCATTTGTCTTGTAGATTTAATCAATGCATTTATTTAATTCTGGGGCTTTGTGCAAATTTTTTGTTTTGTTTTATCACTTCCTCAATCACACTGAATATTACAGATCTACATACAAATGGATGTAATTTTTATTCAAAATATGTCATATATGGTTTAGAAACTCATCAGTTCTTCTGCAACTAAAGTATTATAAGAGGAAATATGTCACTGGAGGGTGGACACTGAGAGTTTTAAAGCCTTACTCTGCTTTTAGTTCTCTCTCTCTCTCTCTCTCTCTCTCTCTCTCTCTCTCTCTCTCTCTCTTTCTCTCTCTTATCTTTGTGATAGAAGATGTGGATTCTCAGCTTCCTGCTCCAGCTGCCATGGTTTTGCTTTCTGCTATTCCTTCCCACCATGATGGACTCTTGTCATTCTGGAATGTAAACCTAAGTAAATTCTTTCTATTAGTTGCCTTGGGCATGGTATTGTATTACAGCAATAGATAAGTAACCAATAAAACCAGCAATGTCTCTTAACTGCTGAGTTGACTTCTCTACAAAGTATCTCTGATTTTTAATGTAACTATTAAGAGTTATAATAAAATTGCTCTTAACATTACTCTTATTACATTGAGGAGAAGATCAGATACATTGTAATTTAATTTTCACTTGTGTTCTGGTTTGCCTTCTGTTGCTACAATAAACACCATGACCAAAGTCAATTTGGTGAAGAAAGGGTGTCATTTGGCTTATACATCAGAGCATTCGGCAGAATTAATGAAATGAAGACTAATCGAATAAATGAAGTGTTGGTTTGTGTCCATTGCCTGCCTCTGTAACTTCCACATGTGAGAGAAAATTCACACTAAGTATGCTTTACTGGAAGTGAGTTTTTTTTTATTTAATATGGAAGTTTTATAAACAACAGCCAAGCTGTAATTATAGAACACACATGCTTTTCTAGTCGCTAGACTGCTCAGGTCCCCCTCCCCCCCCCAAAGAGCTGCAACTTGTCCAGCAGACAGAACTATCAACTTCCTGTGAAGACAGGAAGTAAAAGTCAGGGCTAGAACTGCACATCTATGAGTTTGCCTCATCTGTCCCTTATAAAGTGATGCATTTCTTCACTTCCTGGGTGTGAACACTTCTTTCAGCTCTTTATGCCTTCAGGGAAAAACAAATGGTGATCTGGGTTTCCAGGGCTACTAGAGTATGTACCCAAGTAAACTGTATTTCTGGGAGCACAGAGGATCAGCACTGAAGCACGAGAAACCTTCTGCACGCTAATTGTGAGACTAAATCTAATGTCAGACTACTCTCTGAGAACCCTGGAAAATGCTTATTAAGTTATGCAGGGGGTAACTCCAGCAATAAGGCCTGAGTGCAGCGTTTCCACAGGAGTGGGACCGAATTAATGCTCATCAGTTTTCCACAGTTCAGCACTTGGACAGTTCCGTTGTAAATTTTGCACAGGAACATTTTGCACAGAACTATTAACATCCAGGTGCCACATAGTGTTTCTGCTTCTTACCTGAATGTTTTATACAGCTGTGAATGATGTGTGTGGGCTAATAAGGATCACAACTTTAAAAATCCCAAATACACCCAGTAAGGACTACAAATTGGAAAAAAAGCAACACGGAACATGTTTTAGATATTTCATCTTGGTACCAGAGCCTCTTATCTATGTTAGATTTACAGAATGCAAAACATAAAATACTCAGTGGTTTTTTTTTTCTTTTTCCTTTTTGTCCTGCATGATCTCCATGGTCACCACTCTCATGCTCTTAGTAGAACTTAGATTGGGCCAAATACAATTAATTTGGTGGAATTTAATCAGATAGCAGCTGTCAAATCCATTTAGTAAATTCTGAGACAAAGAAAATACCATTGTGTAACATCTGGCATGAAAATTTCTGGAAAAATAAGCCAATGCAAAAATGAATTGTACATTTAGTAGAATTTCCAAGTCTCTGGTAATCTGAATTTCTTTTCATCTGTGGACACAATGAAACCAGGGAAACATTTTTAAATATGACTATTCAGGTACATTTATCCTTAATATTACAATGCATAGATTAGTTATTTGATTACTATGATGTAGACAATATCAAGAAGAATTTGCTACTAAATGGTTTTGTTGAAAATACATTAATCTGTCCATAAGACTAGTTCCTTATTAGCACCCCCGTCAGAGCTGAAAACAATTGTAAAATGTCTCATAAGTGTTGAGGTCTTGAATCTGAATGAAGCCAGGAGATGCTTCTGGCAACTGCAAAATTTTAGAATCACTGATCTATAAATTTGCCCTTTGCCCTGGAGCCAAGGCACATTCTGCTTCCTGGTCCTCTGAACTTTTTCGGTTAATTAAAAAACACCATTACTACTTTTGTAGCACCTGACATACTATAAAATTGGGCTTTATAAGTAGATTAATTAGAATGCAGAGAGTTATTTGAAGAATATTAAATCAAATGGAAATGTGCTTTCTCACCTGTCAGGGTAGTCCTTGAATCAGTTCTTATGGGACCAGCTGTTGATGAAGTCCACCAATCTTGGGCTTTCAAAAAAACCTGAGGCCCAAGTCTCCTTCCAGCCAGTTCCTCATCCTCTCATCTCAAGGATGTGACTCATATGGGCATCTCTGAAGGTCACCTATGATTTTGCAACTATCGCATGAGGTTTTGTGGTTCCCAAAGTAGAAAAGTAAAAAAGTAAGTCTTTACATTGTCTGTCATTTGATTGCTTTCCCATCATGACCTAAGAATGTGCTGAATTTTTGTTTTTAGCTCCAAGGGTTTTTATTTAAAGTTTTAGAGATTAATTTATTGTTATTGTTATTATTATTATTGTGTGCATTTATGTATGCAAAGTTCTTCCTATTTAGGTCTTTTACTTGTTTGGTTAGTGTTACCCAAGATATTTTATGCTGTTTGTGGCTATTGTAAAGAAAATAAACTATTTTTTTCCCATGTTGCCCTGATATTTGCTTTTAAGTAAATGTTTTTTTTTTAAGAGAATTATAAAGTAGAAGAGTATTGACTACTCATTGGAAGTGTGGAGTAGACTGAACACTTGCATTTTAAAAAAATTATTGTTTGAGAATTTTATATATAACTACTGTATTACGTTATCTCCACCCATACTCCCCACCTGTTTTACCCCCACTTCCTCTCAGGATGCTCTCTTCCTCTTTTTTTTTTTTTCTTTAAATTTATATTTGAAACAAGGTTGTTTTACATGTCAATGCCAGTTCCCTCACATTCCCATCCCTGTTCTCCTCTACCATGCCCACCAAACCCCAGCCCATCCCCTTTCTGCTCTCCAGGGAAGGTCATGACTTCCATGGGGAACCTTCAAAGTCTGTCACATCATCTGGAGTAAGGCCTAGGTCATCTGCCATGTGTCTAGGCTGAGAAAGTATCCCTCTATGTGGGATGGGCTCCCAGAGTCTGTTCCTATACTAGGGATAAATACTGATCCATTACCAGAGGCCCCATAGACTGCCCAGTCTTCCTAACTAACACCCACGTTCAGGGATTCTGGGTCAGTAATATGCTGGTTTCCCAGATATCAGACTGGGGTGCATGAGCTCCCCCTTATTCAGGTCAGCTGTCCTGTGGGCTTCTGCAGCCTGGTCTTGACTCCTTTGCTCATCACTCCTCTCTGTCTGTGACTAGATTCCAGGAGTTCAACTAGTGTTTAGCTGCAGGGTTCTGCTTCTGGTTCCATCGGCTACTAGATGAAGGCTCTAGGACGCCATATAAGGTAGTTGTCAATCTCATTATCTTGGAAGGGCATTAAATGTAACCTCTCCATTAATGCTTAGATTGTTAGTTGGGTTCATCCTTGTAGGTCTCTGGACATTTCCCTGGAGCCAGATTTCTCCAAAAATCTATAACGGCTCCCTCTATTATGGTATCTCTTTTCTTGAACTCCTGTATTCTTTCCCTGTCTCCATCTTCCTGTTCCCTCATTCCCACCTATTCCCTCCTCTTCTCCCCTTCTCTATCTCCTAGCTCCCTCTCCCCTCCCTCTATGCTCCCAATTTTCTCTGGAGATCTTGTCCCTTTCCTCTTCTCCAGAGGACCATGTAGGTCATTCTTAGGATCATCCTTGTTTCATGTCTTTTCTGGTGGTGTGAATTGTAGGCTGGTGATCCTTTGCTCTATGTCTAAAATCCATATATGAGTGAGTACATACCATGTTTGCCTGTTGTATCTGGGTTACCTCACTCAGGATGGTTTCTTCTAGTTCCATTCATTTTCCTGTAAATTTCATGATTCCATTGTGTTTTCTGCTGAGTAGTATTCCATTGTGTAAATGTGCCATGTTTTCTCCACCCATTCTTCAGATGAGGGGCATCTATGTTGCTTCCAAGATCTGGCAATTACAAATAATGCTGCCATAAACATAGATGTACTAATTGTATGATTGTGCATCTTTTGGATGCACTGGATGTACTGGATCTTGAGGTAAACAATTCCCATTTTCCTGAGGAACCTCCATACTGATTTCCAAAGTGGCTGCATGAGTTTTCACTCCCCCCAGCAGTGTAGGAGTGTTCTCCTTTCTCCACATCCTCTTCAGCATAGACTGTCTTTGGTGGTTTTGATTTTAGCCATTCTGACAGGAGTAAGATGGTATCTCAGAGTTCAGAGTTGTTTTGATTTGCATTTCCCTGATGGCTAAAGTTGTTGAGCACTTTCTTAAGTGTCTTTCAGCCATTTTGGATCCCTCTATTGAGAATTCTCTATTCAGTTCTGTACCCCACTTTTTAATTGGATTATTTAGTGTTTGGGTGACTAGTTTCTTGAGTTCTCTTTTTTCTTTTTTCTTTATTTTTCTTATTTTACATATTGATCCCAGTTCCCTCTCCCTCCCTCTCTCCCACTTTCCTATGCCCCCACCCACCCTCCCATCCCACCCCACCCCCACTCCACAGGGAGAGTGATGCCCTTCAGGAGGCATCAACAAAATCTGTCAAGTCATTTGGAGTAGGGACTAGGGTCTCCATCCTGCCTCTAGGTTAAGGGGGTATCTCTCCATGGGGAATGTGCTCTCAAAGTCCTTTTGTGCACCAGGGATAGACCCTAGTTCCACTGTCAGAGATCCCTTAGACTGCCCAGGTCTTCTAAATGAGACCCATGTTCAGGGGGTCTGAGTCGGTCAAATGCTGGATTCACAGCTATCAGTCTGGGGGTCTATTAGCCCCTCCTTGTTCAGGTAACCTATTTCTGTGGGTTTCTGTAGCTTGGTCTTGTCCTCCCTCTCTGCATCGGGATTCCAGTTTGGTTCAGTGTTTAGCTGTGGGTGTCTGCTTCTGTTTCCGTCAGGTACTAGATGAAGGTTCTATGATGGTGGATAAGTTAGTCATCAATCTCATTATCAGGGAATGGCATTTATGGTAGCCTTTCCACTGTTGCTCAAATTGTTAGTTGGGGTCTTGTAGGTCTCTGAACATTTCTCTAGAGTCACATTTCTCTTCAAACCTATAATAACTCCCTCTTTTATGGTGTATCTCTTTCTCTGTTTTTTTTTTCCTCTAGTCTATTACTCCCCTAACTCAATCTTCCTAGTCCCATGTGCTTTCCTCTCTTCCCCTTCTCTTTTGCCTAGCTCTATCTCCATTCATTGCAACCCACCCCCAATATGCTCAGGAGATCTTGTTCTTTTCCCCTTCTGTGAGGGACCTTTTATGAATCTCTTAGATTCCTCCTTGTATCCTAGTTTCTCTGGCGGTATGAATTATAGGCTGGGGATCCTTTGCTCTGTGTCTTAAATCCATATATGAGTGAGTACATACCATGTTCCTCTTTTTGTGACAGGATTACCTCACTCTGGATGGTTTACATTCCATCCATTTGCCTGCAAATTTCAAGAATCCATTGTTTTTTTTTTTTACCCACAGACTAGTATTCCATTGTGTAAGTATGCCACATCAGTTCTTCAGTTGAGGGACATCTAGGTTGCATCCAGGTTCTTGCTATTACAAATAATGCTGCTGCACACATAGTTGAACACATGTCTTTGTTGCATGGATGTGGGTCATTTGGCCTAAGAGTGGGATTGCCATGTCCTGTGGTAGACTGATTCCCATTTTCCTAAGGAACCTCCATACTGATCTCCAAAATGACTGTACAAGTTTGTACTCCAGTAGTGGAGTAGTGGAGGAGTGGAGTGTTCCCCTTTCTCCACATCCTCTTCAGCATAAGTTGTCATTGGTGTTTCTAATTTTAGCCATTCTGACAGGAGTAAGATGGTATCTCAAAGTTGTTTTGATTTGCATTTTCCTGATAGCTAAAGATGTTGAGCACTTTCTTAAGTGTCTTTCAGCCTTTTTGATTTTCGTTATTGAGAATTCTCTCTTCAGCTCTGTACCCTATTTTTAATAGAATTATTTGGTGTTTTTTGACTAGTTTCTTGAGTTCTTTGTATATTTTGGAGATCAACCTTCTGTCAGATGTGGGGTTGGTGAAGATCTTTCCCCACTGTGTGGGCTACTGTCCTGTTTTGTCGACACTGTCCTTTGCCTTACAGAATATTCTCTGTTTCACGAGGTCCCATTTATTAATTGTTGATCTCAATATCTGTGCTACTGGTGTTATGTTTGGGAAGCAGTCTCCTGTATCAATTTGTTCATGGGTACCTCCCAGTATCTCTTCTAAGAGGTTCAGTGTGGTTCGATTTATGTTGAGGTCTTTGATCCATTTGGACTTAAGTTTTGTGTATGGCAATAGACATGGGTCTGTCTGCAATCTTCTATACCCCATCATCCTGTTGTGCCAGCAACATTTGTTGAAGATGCTTTCTTCTTTCCATTGTATACTTTTAGCTGTTTTCTCAAAAAATCAGGTGTTCATAGGTATGTGGGTTAATATCAGAATTTTTGATTTGATTCCAATCATCTACCTGTCTATTTTTGTGCCAATACCAATCAGTTTTCAGGACTACAGTTCTATAATAGACCTTGAAGTCAGGGATGGTGATGCCTTCTGAAGTTCTATTATTGTACAGGGTTGTTTTGGCTGTCCTGGATCATTTGTTTTTCCATGTAAAGTTGGGTATTATCTTTTCACAGTCAGTGAAGAATTGTGCTGAGATTTTAATGGGGATTGCATTGAAGTTGTAGATTGCTTTTGGCAAGATTGCCATTTTTACGATTTTAATTCTACATTTTCAAGAACATGGGAGATCTCTTTATTCTCTGGTACCTTCTTAATTTCTTTCTTTAAAGATGCAAAGTTCTTGCTATTTAGGTCTTTCACTTGTTTGGTTAGTGTTACTCAAGATATTTTATGCTGTTTCTGGCTATTGTAAAGGGCGATGTTTGATTTCTTTCTCAACCACTTTATCATTTGTATATATTAGCGCTTCTGATGTTTTTGAGTTAATCTTGTATCCTGCCACTTTGCTGAAGGCCCTTCTTAGCTGTAGTAGTTCCCTGGTAGAGTTTTTCAGGTTCTTATGTAAACTATCATAGCATCCACAAATAGAGACAGTTTGACTTCTTCCTTTACAATTTGTATCCCCTTGATCTCCTTTTGTTGCCTTATTGCTTTAGTTAGAACTTCAAGTACAATATTGAAGAGATATGGAGAGAGTGGACAGCCTTGTCTTGTTTCTGATTTTAAAGGAATCACATTGAGGTTCTCTCCATTTAGTTTGATGTTGGCTTTTGGTTTTCTGTATATTGGTTTTTATTATAATTAGGTATGATCCTTGATATCTCCAAGACCTTTATAATTAAGGGGTGTTGGATTTTGTCAAATACTTTTTCAGCATCTAGTGAGATGATCATGTGGTTTTTCTTTTTCAGTTTGCTTATATAGTAGATTACATTGATGGATACTTGTACATTATACCATCCCTGCTTCCCTGAGATGAAGCCTACTTCTTCATGGTGGTTGATTTCTCTGATGTGTTCTTGGATTCAGTTTGCCAGTCTTTCATTGAGTAATTTTGCATCAATGTTCTTGAGGGATACAGGTCTGTAGTTATCTTGCTTAGTTATGTCTTTGTGTAGCTTAGGTACCAGGGTAATCGTAGCCTAGTAAAAAGAGTTTGGCAATGGCCCTTCTACTTGTATTGTATGGAACACTATGAGGAGTATTGGTATTAGCATTTCTTTGAATTTCTGGTAGAATTATGTACTGAAATCATCTGTCCCTGGGCTTTTTTTGGTTGGGAGACTTTTGATGACTGTTTCAATTTCATTAAGTATTATAGGTCTATTTAAATTGCTTATTTGATATTGATTTAATTTTTGTAAGTGGTATCTATCAAGAAAATTGTCCATTTCTGTTAAATTTTTGAATTTTGTGGAGTACACATTTTCAAAGTATGACCTGAAAATTCTCTGTATTTCCTCTGTCCATTGTTATGTCTCCCTTTTAATTTCTGATTTTGTTGATTTTCATGTTTTCTCTATGTCTTTTGGTTAGTTTGTATATCTTGTTGATTTTCTTCAAAAAACCAACTCTGTTATATTGATTTTTTGTATTGTTTTCCTAGTTTCCACTTTATTGATTTCAGCCTTCAAATTGATTATTTCCTGGTGTCTGCTTCTTCAGGTGAGTTTGCTCTTTTTTGTTCTAGAGCTTTCAATTATGCTGTTAATTATCTAGTGTGACTATTTGCTAGTTTTTTTTTTTCATGTGGGTATTCAGAGCTATGAACTTTCCTCTTAGCACTGCCTTCCAAGTGTCCCATAAGTTTGGGTATGTTGTGTTTTCATTCTCATTGAATTCTAGGAAGTCTTTGATTTCTTTCTTTATTTCTTCCTTGACCCGGAGGTGGTCCAATTGCACATTGTTCAGTTTCCATGACTTTGTAGGGTTTCTGCAATTTGTATTGTTGTTGAATTCTAAATTTAGAGCATGGCGGTCTGATAAGATACAGGAGTCTATTCCAATTTTTTGATCTAATGAGATTTGTTATATTGTTCAGTATGTGGTTGATTTTAGAGAAGGTTCTGTGTGGAGCTGAGAAGAAGGTATAGTCTTTTTTGTTTGGATGGTATGTTCTATAGATGTCTTTAAACCCAACTGGGGCATAACTTCTGTTAGTTCTTTTAGTTTCTTTGTTGAGTTTCTGATTGGTGGTAATGTCTAGTGGTGAGAGTCGGGTGTTGATGTCTCTCATTTTGAGTGTGTGAGATTTAATTTGAGATTTAAGTTTTAGTAATGTTTCTTTTCTGAATGTTGGGGCCTTTGTATTTGGAGCATATATGTTCAGAATTGAGACCTCATGTTGATGGATTTCTCCTGTGGTGAATATGAAGTGACCTTCTTCATCTCTTTTGATTGGTTTTAGTTTGAAGTCTAATTTGTTAGATATAAGTATTTCTACACCAGCTTGTTTCTTGGGTACATTTGATTGGAAAGTCTTTTACCAACCCTTAACTATGAGGTGACATTGTCTGCTTTTGAAGTTGAGGTGTGTTTCTTATATGCAGCAGAAGAATGCATTCTGTTTTAGTATCCATTCTTTTAGCCTATGCCTTTTTATTGGCAGTTAAGACCATTAATATTGAGGGATATTAATGGCCATTGATTGTTAATTTTTGTTTGTTTTGGTTTTGTTGTTGTTGTGGTTATTGTGTGTGGATTTCTCCCCATTTATCTTTTGGCTCTTGGTAAAGTGTGATTATCTATTGCCTATGTTTTTGTGGATGTAGTTAATTTCCTTGGGTTGGAGTTTTCCTTCCAGAACTTTCTGTAGGCTGATAAGTTTGCCTTTATATGTTACTTGGTCTTTTTTTCTTTACTGCTCTTAACATTCTTTCTTTATTCTGTACCTTTGAGCTAGGTTTCTTCAGCTTCTTCACCTATTATTCTTAGGTTTGGCCTTTTCATGTTATCACATATTTCCTGGATATTTTGTGTCAGGAACTGTTTGTACTTAAGATTTTCTTTGGTCAATGATTATGTTTCTCCTAGTGTATCTTCCATGCCTGAGATTCTCTCTTGTATTCTTTAGGTTGTGCTTGCATCTGTAGTTTGCCATTGTTTGCCTAACTTTTCTATTTCCAGCATTCCCTCAGATTGTGTGGTTGTGTTTTTGTTGTTGTTGTTGTTGTTGTCTTTACTTCAGCTTTCAAATCTTGTACTATTTGAATTGTTCCTTGTAATGTTTGGTTTATCTTTTCTTCCATTCCTTTAATGGGATTTTCTCATGACCTCTTTGAGGGTCTCTGTCAACAACATCAAGTTGTTTTAGGGTCGTTCTCTTCTGCTTCATCAGTGTTGGGATGTTCACGTCTTGCTGGTGTGGAGTCCCTAGATTCTGGTGGCCTCATATTGATCTTTCTGTTGTTGACTGTCTGCTTATACTGTTGTCTACACATCTCTTCTTCCAGTGCATACTGGCAGGGTCTCTCCCTCTTCTGGTGGGTACGGGACCAAGGTTCTCTCTGGTGGGTGCAAGTGTGTCCAATACTTTGATGGCTCTCCTACTCCAGTGAGTGGTGGTGGTATTTCTCCTGTGGTTGGAGGCACTATCAGGACACTGGCAGACTCCAAATGGGCCAGTCTTCTATGGTGGGCATCCCTGCAAGCAGTCCTCAGTTCTCAGTCCTCAGGATGCTCTGAGCACCAGAAGGCAGCTTGGAAAAAAAAGGAATGACCTGGAAGCCACAAAGTAGACATACTTTGAATTGGAAGGAGACATTTCTGGGTTTGTTGGTACTTTCTTAAATTTATAGTGGACAAGCTCAAGTCCAGAGAAGGAAGGCAACTTAAAAACTATGAATTTTAATATTTAAATAATGCTGCTGTGAACTAGACACTACAGTATGTATACAATTTAGGTACATAAACACTTACACACATCTATCATCTGTCTGTCAGTCTGTTTGTCTATTTGTGATTTGTTCGAGGGGCTTACAGGCTATGGTCCAGCTAGTCTATCAAGGCCTGTATACATAGAAAGTCCAAGAATCCAATATCTTTTTAGTCTGATGTGTCAGCTGGTGTTTAGTTATATCAGAATCTAAGAGAAGTAAGCCCTATCACTCAGGAAATGGATTTTCCAGCAAGAGTGAGAGCAAGCAGGCAAAAGAAGCAAGCTTTCTTCATCGATGCCCTTTATATAGAGTGCCAGGACAGTGTGTAGCCTAGATTAAAAGTGGATATTCCAATCCCAAAAGATAAAGATTTATGGTATGTCTTCTCATTTCAAATGATTCAATCAAGAAAAATTCCTATCATGTGTATCCAGCCACTTGCATTTTAGTTAACTTCTATATAGTCAAATTGACCATCATTGTATCTCTCCATGTTAGGGTAACAGATAGAATAGGATGGCAGAGGAGCAGTTGGAGGAGTTATGGATACCCACCATTCTATCAGCTGAACATATCGATCTATGTATATATTTATATTAAAAATTTAATTGGAGTTACCCTACAGAATGGGTAATGCTCCTTCCAGAAGCCTTAAGACACCAAGTAAACATTCCAACTGTGTTATACCTTTCCTGAAGCTGTTAGAGTGTTATAGGGGCTCTTGTTATTGAGGGGGATAGCATCAATAGTCTTACCCAATTGTGAACATGATGATAGGTCCATGAATGCAATAGCATTAAAAATTAATGGGGCTAGCAAATAGTTTTATGATTGGATTTAAGACCTGTTTCACAGTTTAGTATGCCCCTGATCCTGGACGTAGTAATTTGAAGTCTGATCAATTTCTTAGGTGTAGTGAGATATTCACTTTGTCCGCACCTATGACACTGACCATGCTCATTGGGGGTGTGGACAGGGGCAGATGTTACCTGGGGGAACTAGGTCTGGGGAAGGGGCCCCGGTACTCACTCTCACTTGCATTATGGGGACAGAAGAGCATCCAGAGGCATCTTTGGAACCAGGAACATGCTGGTGTTCATCTGTCTCTGTTGTAAGTTATTTCTCCCTAAATAAACATCTATTCAGCTTATTTATTTTTCCTGATCCTTATTAAACCACAACACTTAGGTGGTACTGCACTGATGTTTTGATATTGTATTTTGATTATTAGTGAAGATAGTGACTTTTACCATTGTGTTTAAGTGAAACATATCATCCTTTGGTGGGTTGTTTCATATTCTTTTCTTTGTTCTTTTGTGGATCTCTTAAGTTGTAAGAGTTTTATTTGGTCGCTCTTTACTAAACCTGTGTTTAATCATCACCTTATTTTTATCCCAGTTTCTTACTGTCACTGATGCTTTAGACTAGGTGTATCTTAATTTTAGTTATCAACTTTATAGCCTAGAGTCATCCAGGAAGAGAGTCTCAAAAAGGTATTTTTTAGATCAGCTTGGCCTGTGGTCTCTCAGGTGTTGTAATTTTAAAAATGACTTGATAGAGAAATGCATCAAGTGACAGAGCGCATGTGCAGGGGTTTTTATTAGGGGAAAGAGGATGGAAGAAGGATCAGGGAGGGAGCTGGCCTCTGGGGACAGAGCAGAAGAGAAAAGAGAGGCAGAAAGAGAGGGGAGAGACAGAGAAGGAGAGAGGGAAGGAGAGAGAGAGAGAGCAAGAGGGAGAGAGAGAGAGAGAGAGAGAGAGAGAGAGAGAGAGAGAGAGAGAGAGAGAGAGAGAGAGAGGAGGAGGAGAAGGAGGAGGAGGAGCTTGGCAGGGCCCTTTTGAAAGGGAATGTAGTGAATGTGCACAGGTGGTGCTCTCAGTGGCTGCAGCAGAGGGTGCATCCTGTCAGGGCTCCAATGGCAGCCCAGTATAGATGATTGAATACTAACATCAGGAACTTTCTTGATTCCATTAGCTGGCATAGTGCTACACAGGAAGCTAGTTGAGTATAGAGGAGGCATGTGCTTATTCTCATTCTGTTCTTGATTGTGGATGTGACTTGACTGATTGTCAAGCCTCTGTCACATGACTTCCTTGCAGCTAGGACTGCAATCTAGAATCATGGGATAAAATAACTCTTTTTCCTCCTATGTTGCTTTTTGTTATCACAACTAAAATCAAACTAAAACCTCTAAACATTAATATTGAGGGGCTGAAGAGATGGCTTCAGGGTTAAGAAGACTGAAGTGCAGTGCCAAACACACACATCAGGCAGCTTGCAAGCACTTATAACTCCAGCTTCATTCAATCTGACATCCTGTTCGGGCCTCTGTTGTTGCACGCAGATATGCGCACCTATGTATACACTTTTAAATTTTATTTTCTTAAGATTATACTATAATGACATAATTTTCTTACCCTTTTTTCTCCTTGCAAACCTTTCTTTATATCTCTCCTTACTCTTTTTCAAATTCATGGCCTCTTTTTCATTAATTGCTGTTAAACACAGAAAAATAGACAGGCAGGCAAACAGACAGATATGCATGCGCACGTGTGCGCGCGCACGCGCACACATACACACACAAGTAGACTCCATGTTTTATTATTGTTGCTTTATTTTTGTGCTTTTTAATTTTAAGAGAGGAAAGTAACATGTACTTGAGTGGGTAGGACTTGGAAGAGGTTGGGGAAAAGAAAAGAATATAATCTAAATATATTGTATGAAAAATTTAAAAAAAATTCAGATTGCCAAACTTTTTAATTCTCTATTTTTGTCATTTATCCCTTTAGTCCTCAAATTATTAAAATCATTCATCCAATTCTAACATCTTACAAAGAAAGGCAGTTCATTTAAAACAGAGAAAAGAGCAGAAATTAAATATTCTTGTGTAAATACCCCCTCTGCCTTGCATTTGAATTGCTAGAAGTTGTTATTTTCTTTCACTTGAGAATCTTCATATTTGATAAATAATGAGTGCAAAAGTAAGTGCCTTTGCTGTCTTCTTTCTCTCTCACTACCACCTAGGAAAGATGCTCCAAGGCTCTGACTCAATGCATGTATCCCCCACCAGTATTTCAGAACTCCAAAAAGCATCACATCAAATAGGAGGATGTTCAAAACAGTATTTGCTTGCTACTGAAACTGGTACAGCAAATTAATTTGTCTGAGGTGATTGGCCTCTAGCCTGAATTTCTCTTCAACTGCCTCTATCAAATGGAGTTAGAGTGTTTTCCATTGCTGTGAGGTTAATAGCATTTTCAGATTCCAATCTAGGCTCTGGAAAATTGTCATTTGAAAAAATTAATCAATAACACTCATTTTTCCACCAGTATGTCTAACATGGCAGAGTCTACCACACCAGGCATTCCTGTCACTAAGTGTGCTGTCAGTGCATATTCCTGCATGACAAAAGCCAATAAACTCACCATGCTTGCAGGAATGCCATTTGTTCTTGATTTTAATTCACTCATGTGTTAAACATGGCCTGGAATACTCAGAGGGTAAAGGCATTAAATTACCCTGGAGCAAATATTTTCAGAAAAAGTCTATTTCTGTCTGTATTCTGACTTTTATCCCTCAATACACTGGACAGTTTATTTTCACAGTCGTGGGATGAATCACCATTTAATGCTTTTGTTCCTAAAGTGCTCTATAGACCACATTCAAGCAGATCTATGTCAGTAAGGTTAGGGAGGGGTGTTTTTGAGTAGTAAATAACTATGTTTTTTATGTTATTTGTGGCTATTATAAAGGGTGATGATTCTCTGACTTTTTTCTCAGCCCATTTATTATTTGTATATGGGGGGCCTACTGATTTTTTTAGTTGTTTTAGTAGCCTGCTACATTACTGAAGGTGTTTATTAGCTGCCACATTTTTAATTCTCATTTGAATAATTTACTATGCCAGACATGGTGAGGCATCACAACATTTAAAGGACAGGGACAGGAAGATAGTAGTAAAAAAAAAAAAGATAATCCTACAATCATGGAAATGCCAGAAACATGATAAATAGGAGACACTAACAATAATGGGCTTTATTAATTATTACTTCCATTACATGAAAGAACAATTATAGTTATGACTCTGAATAGGACAACATTAAGAATGCATTTTTCTGCTCTTAGCCCCACAATTCTGTAATGAAAATATAAATTCATTTTGCAAAGAGAACCAAACTCTCAAGAAATGAACAGAAATCTTTTTAACATGGAAGCGAATGTTTAATAAAATCGTGGTAGGGATTGTTTATCCAGCTTGTTATGAAATAACATGTGTAACTCAAAGCAATTGCAGCCACACTATGGATCTGACATGACACTAAAGATCTTATTATGTTCCAAAGGGATACAAATAGTAGTTTGTACTTTCTGTCTCAAAGGGACTGTAATAAAATACAGCATAGTAAGAGAGAAGCGGAGCATATAGGTGAGGTGAGAGGACAAAACTGTGGAAGGAGAACTTCTCCGTCTAATCTGATCCCAGTAGACCAGTTCCTCTCTGCCCACTAGGTCCCTGTAGCTGCTTATAAGATAACTACTCAGAGACTTAATTAATTGTTTGATCAATGGCTTATGCTTATTACTGAACTGCTCTCTCTTATAAATTCACCCATTTCTACTAATGTATGTATCACATTGTGGCTGTGGCTTACATGAGGTACCTTGTATCTTGCTTCCCTGGTGGTTGCATGGTGTTTCTTCACTTTGTCTTCCATCCACCTGCCTCTTTGTTTCGATTTCCTGCCTATCTAAATTCTGTCTGTCCATTGGTCTAAACAGCTTTATTCCATCAACCAATAAAAGCCACACATATTCACAACATACAGAAGGGCACCCCATATCACAAAGTGCAACTACCTACTGGTCAGGAAAGGCTGCCAAGAGGAATATATGAATTGGGTTCTGAGAGATGTAAAAGTTAGTAAGTCTGTTTATAACAGAAGGCAAAGCTCTGTGTTAGCTTGGAAGCTGGAATGAGAATGGGACTTTAGAAAACTCAGGACGGCTACAGTATTGGCGGGGAATGAATATAGCAGGAACATTGAGTAGAGGCTGATTTTAAAGGTGGTTGCAACTGTTAGATTTGGGCTTCATTTCAATGTTGGTGTAAAACCTTTGAAGGTTTTAAAGCATTTAAGATTGGCATTGTACCGACAGCAGATGCATTTAAGAGATAATTTAAATGTTTTATTTCTTTCTTACCACTTCTAACACAAATCGTGTGTTGTATGTCCTAATCATAAACATGATATTTTAAATAATGTAAAATAGACCTATTTATATGTACATATCTAAGGATATGGGTGAATTAATTCTAATTGTTGAGGAATTGCATAAACATCTTTTTTTTCAAGTTAGTAAACCTTCCAGTTAGTCAAATACTTTTAGCAAAATAATTTTGAGTTTCAATCAAAACATATAATGAGATTTAATGATTAATTTAATACTTTCATTTTATTATTTTTCTTTTCTTATTACATTTAGGAATTTCTAATGTTCACTAATGTTCAACTTTTTCTTTCTAATCCAGTTTTCTCACTGCACTCTGGAGGTTATCTTTCCTCTAATCTACACACAGCATTATACTGAAGTTTGTGCACATTTTCTATAGTGATGACTTGGACACTGGAAGCTTTGTATTATACTTCTTTCCACAACTATCTAGATCCCTATGCACCAGAAGTGCTATAAAAATAGTGGGGTTTAATGAATACAGCAACAATTTCTGCCTTTGTTCACAAATTAGATCCAGTGTCTTCTGAGGTATCAAAATTTTTGGAACTATGATATATATTTGGATTTTCTACTTTCTCCTTTCTTGTCCCTTACCTTTCTTCCATCAGTCTTTGTAATAAAATCTCATGTTCATATGAAAACTATATATATATATATATATACATACACACACACACACACACACACACACACACACACACACACACACACACAGAAAGAGACAGAGACAGAGAGGGCAAGTGTATACTTGGAAATGGACTAGTTCCTGTACAAGACGGTGAAGTAATACAGTAATATGATCATAGACTAGGTATGCAGTGATACATTGGGAATGTTTTCTTTGTAGTTGATGCTACATAACTATGTCTTTACATTTTGCTTCATGTAATTGTGCACAACTTCAGCTTTACATATGGATAGTAAATGCTATGGACTCTTCCTATCACATAATGCCTTGTATTAGCTTTTGTTTCTGTTTGATAGTTTTGACACAGGGTCCCCCTATGTAGCCCAGGCCTTCATGGAACTAAATATACAGATCACACGGATCTCAAACTTTCAACTATCTTCCTGCCCTGTCCTTTAAATGTTGTGATGCCTCACCATGTCTGGCATAGTAAATTATTCAAATGAGAATTAAAAATGTGGCAGCTAATAAACACCTTCAGTAATGTAGCAGGCTACAAAAACAACTAAAAAAAAATCAGTAGGTCCCCCATATACAAATAATAAATGGGCTGAGAAAAAAGTCAGAGAATCATCACCCTTTATAATAGCCACAAATAACATAAAATATCTTGAGATAATGCTAAACAAAGAAGTTAAAGACCTGTACTAATAGAACTTTGAGATTTTAAAGACATAAATTGAAGAAGCTATCAGAAAATCGAAAGATGTCCCCTGCTCTTGGATAGGTAGGATTAACATAATGAAAAATAGCAATCTTACCAAAAGCAATCTACAGATTCAATGCAATCCCCATAAAAATCCAATATAATTCTTCACAACTTCTAAAGAACAATACTCAGTGGATCCATCAACCCATAACCCTCCGTGGAACTTCCTGGGTCTGCTCTGAGCACACTGGATGTGCCCATCAACACAGGACCACTTTGAGACCGCACTCACCTGATCTTTGGACCCATCGCCTGCCCTCCAAAGGAGCTTGGATCATGCAGAGTTACAGACATCACCCACAGGGATAGCAGGGTAGAAAGAGAGAGAGAGGGACTCCATCTCCACTCACTTGAAGAAGTGGTGGGAAGTTGGCAATACAAGGAAACACCCAACAATAGAAATACCAGTAAGACACCCTCAGAATCTAAAGACTTCACCAACTACACCAAAACACACCAAAGCAGATGAAGCAGAAGACAAAAACTTAAAAAATAACTTCTTAAAAATGATAGAGGCCCTCAAAGATTATAGGAGAAAATCCCTTAATGAAATGGAAGAAAAAACAAATAAAAAATTGGAATAGAGGAAAAGAACAAGCAAAAAAAAAAATGCAAGAAATGAACAAATCTCCTAAAGAAAGTAAGGAAAGCCAAGAAAAAAAATGAAACAGATGAAGGAAAAAATTCAAACAGTTCAAGACCTGAAAACTAAAGTACAGAAGATAAAGAACACAATATGAGGGAATGCTGGAACTAGAAAAACTGGGTAAACAATCAGGAACTACATATGCAAGCATAACCAACAAAATACAAGAGATTGAAGAAAGACTCTCAGGCACTGAGGAAATAGATTCATGGATCAAAGAAAATCTTAAATCCAACAAATCCTTAACACAAAACATCCAGGAAATGAGGGACACTGTGAAAAGGGCAAACCTAAGAATAATAGGCATAGAAGAAGGTGATGAAAACCAGCTCAAAGGTGCAGAAAGCATATTCAACAAAATCATTGAAGAAAACTTTTCCAATCTGAAGAAGGACATGCCCATGAAAGTACAAGAGGCAGTCCAAACACTAAATAGACTGAACCAAAGCAAAAATAAATAAAATAAAAAAACCCCTTGACATATAATAATCAAAACACCTAACATACAGTGTAGCATGTCTGTTTTCCGCCAGTCCGCCACCAGTCACACTGAGACTCTGTATTTGATACAATCCTGTTGGCCAGTTACCATTATTGTTTATGGGCTACCTCTGTCTTATTATTAACCCATTTCTACTTATCTAAGTATTTCCACGTGGTCATCTTTTTGGGGAGTGGTGGGCCCCGCATCTTGCTTTCTCTCTGCTCTACATGCTGACCCCTCCTAACACTTCCTCTTTCCTCCTCCTAGTCTCCTAGCCCTGCCTATCTAGTTTCCTATTGGTCAACAGGGCTTTATTAATTAACCAGTATGAGAAACATATTTACAGAATAATATCTCCCATCAATACAGAATAAAGAAAGAGTGTTAAGGGCAGCAAAGGAAAAAGGCCAGGTAACTCAAAATTACACCTGACTTCTCCATGGAAACTCTCAAGGCCAGAAGGTCCTGGATAAATGTTCTACAAGTATTAAGAGTCCACGGATGCCAGCCCAGGCTACTATACCCAGTAAAACTCTCAATTATTATAGATGGAAAAAACAAGATATTCAATGACAATGCCAGATTTTCACAATATATATCTACAAATCCAGCCCTACAGAAAATTCTGGAAGGAAAACTCCAACCCAAGGAAGTTAATCACACTCACAAAGACATAGGCAATAGATAATCCTACATTACTAGAACCAAAAAAAAAAAAAAAAAAAAAAGCAGGGAAAATATGCTCACAATACCACTGCCAACAACAAACATAAAAAAAACAAGATTTATCAATCAATGGTCCTTATTTTCCCTCAACATTAAAGGTCTTAACTCTCCTATAAAAAGACACAGGTTAATAGAATGGATATGAAGACAAAATCCATCCTTCTGCTGCATACAAGAAACACATTTAAGCTTCAAAGACAGACATTGCCTTAGGGTAAAGTGTTGGGAAAAGATCTTTCAATCAAACAGACACAAGAAGCAAGCAGGTGTAGCTATCCTAATGTCTATCAAGTTAGACTTCAAACAAAATCAATCAAAAGAGATGAAGACGGTCATTTCACCACAGGAGAAATTCATCAGTACACAATCTCAATTCTGAACATCTATGCCCCAAGTACAAAGGCACCCACATTCATAAAAGGAATACTACTAAAACTCAAAGCTCACATAAAACCTCACACACTCATAGTGAGAGACTTCAACACCCCACTCTTACCACTAGACAGGACCACCAGACAGAAACTTAACACAGAAACTAAAAGAACTAACAGAAGTTATGCCCCAGTTGGGTTTAACAGACATCTATAGAACATAACATTCAAACATAAAAGACTATACCTTGTTCTCAGCTCCACATGGATCCTTCTCCAAAATCAACCACATACTGAACAATATAACAAACCTCAACATATACAAAAAATTGGAATAGTCTCCTGTATCTTGTCAGACCACCATACCCTAAAGTTGGAATTCAACAACAATACAAATTGTAGAAACCCTACAAAGTGATGGAAACTGAACAAATGTGCAATTGCACCATTCCTGGGTCAAGGAAGACATAAAGAAAGAAATTAAAGACTTCCTAGAATACAGTGAGAATGAAGACACAACACACCCAAACTAATGGAACACTTTGAAAGCAGTGCTAAGAGGAAAGTTCATAGCCCTGACTACCCACATGAAAAAAACTGGAGAATAGTCACACTGGAGAATTAATAGCATAACTGAAAACTCTAGAACAAAAAGAAGCAAACTCACTGTGAAGGAGCAGACACCAGGAAATAATCAACTTGAAGGCTGAAATCAATAAGGTGGAAACTAGGAAAACAATACAAAGAATCAATGTAACAAAGAGTTAGTTTTTCAAGAAAATAAACAAGATAGACAAACCGTTATCCAAACTAACAAAAAAAAAAAAAAACAGAGAGAGAACATGCAAATCAACAAAATCAGAAATGAAAAGGGGGACATATAACAATAGTCAGTAAATTCAGAGAATTTTCAGGTCATACTTTGAAAATCTGTACTCCACAAAATTTGAAAATTCAAAGGTAATAGACAAATTTCTGGATAGGTATAACTTACCAAAATTAAATCAAGAACAGATAAGCAACTTAAATAGACCTATAAACTTAATGAAATAGTAGCAGTTGTCAAAAGCCTCCCAACCAAAAAAAGGCCAAGGTCAAATGGTTTCAGTGCAGAATTTGACCAGAAATTCAAAGAGCTAATACAAATATTCCTCAAATTGTTCCACACAATGGAAGAAGAAGGTTCATTACCAAATTCTTTTTATGGGGCTACAATTATCTTGGAACTCAAGCAACACAAACACACAAGAAAGAGAACTGCAGACTCATGTCCCTCATGAACATTGATACAAAACTACTCAATAAAATACTGGCATATAGAATTCAAAAACACATCAGAGAAATCATCCACCATGACCATGTAGGCTTCATCACAGGGATGCACGGATGGTTCATCATATGAAAATCTATCAATCTGAACCACCATATAAACAAACTGAGAAAGAAAAATAATATAATCATCTCATTAGATACTGAAAATGCCTTTGGCAGAATTCAACACCTTTTCATGAAAAAAGTCTTGGAGAGATCAGAGATAACAGGACCATACCACACACAATAAAAGCAATATACAATAAACCATCAGCCAGCATAAAACTTAATGGAGAGAAACTCAATGTGATTCCTCTAAAATCAGGAACAAGACAAGACTGTCCTCTCTCTCCATATCTCTTCAATATTGTACTTGAAGTTCTAGCTAAAGCAATAAGACAACAAAAGGAGATCAAGGGAATCCAAATTGGAAAGGAAGAAGTCAAACTGTCACTATTCGCAGATGATATGATAGTTTACATAAGTGACCAAAAAAACTCTACCAGGGAACGTCTACAGCTGATAAACACATTCATCAAATTAGCATGATATATGATTAACTAATAAAGAAAAAAATCAGTAGCCCTACTATATACAGATGATAAAGTGGCTGGGAAAGAAATCATAAAAACATTACCCATAGCTACAAAAAACATAAAGTATCTTGGAGTAACCTTACCAAACAAAGGAAGGCCCTATATAGCAAGGACTTTGTGTCTTTAAAGAAAGAAATTAAAGAAGATACCAGAAAATGGAAAGTTCTCCCATGCTCTTGGATTGGTAGGATAAACATAGTAAAAATGGCATCTTGCCAAAAGCAATCTACAGGTTCAATGCAGTCCCCATTAAAATACCAGACAATGCTTCACTGACTTTGAAAGGATAATATTCAACTTTATATGGAAAAACAAAAGTCCCAGGATAGTCAAAAAAATAAAATAAAAGAACTTCAGGTGGCATCATCGTTCTCAACTTCAGACTCTAGTATAGATCTATAGTCCTGAAAACAGTTTGTTATTGGCACAAATAGACAGGTAGACCAATGGAATCGAATCAAAAATCATGATATTAACCCATACACCTATGAACTTCCAATTTTTAACAAAACAGATGAAAGTTTGCAATGGAATGAAGAAAGCATCTCCAACAAATGGTGCTGGCCCAACTGGATGATGGTGTGTAGAAGATTGCAGATAGACCCATGTCTATTACCATGCACAAAACTTAAGTCCAAATGGGTCAAAGTCTTCAATATATATCCATCCATACTGAACCTGTTAGAAGAGAAAGTGGGAGATACCCTTGAACAAATTGGTACAGGAGACTGCGTCATGAACATAACACCAGTAGCATATACACTGAGATCAACAATGAATAAATGGGACCTTCTCATACCGAGAAGCTTCTGTAAGGAAAGGACACAGTTGACAAGACCAAACTTTTCCAGTGTGGGAAAAAATCTTCACCAACCCCACATCTGACAGAGGGCTGATCTCTAAACTATACAAGAAAACTAGACACCAAAACACCCATTTAAAACTAGCAATTGCATTTTGGGAACAAACATTAATTCTGTGTTACATTGAAATACTCCTGTCAGCATTCTTCCTAAATACTTTTTTAAATAAATACTTAAATTACAATTTGTATATTCTGCAAAATATTCAATATACAAAAATGATCTGCATGTATCTGTATGATGACCTTTAGGTAGACATTTCATAAAAACTTTGAAATGTATTTAATCATGTTAACAATTGAAGCTAGGCACATTTCTTGCTTTTTTTCTCTTCATTTAGAGTATAATTATGGAAATTGAAGGGCTAATGTAACATGCAAATATTTGCACAATTACAAGAAAAATATTAAAACAACAGAACAGAGGAAGGAAAACTGGGTCTGGGTTAAGTAACATTTCCAGACAGATGAAAATCTTGGACTGGGGATTGAAAATAAATAAAACTTTTTTGGGGGAAAGCTCAGGCAGTGTGAAGTCAAACGTATTCTGCACAAAGGAAGAATTTAATGCAATAGCTTAGTAACACAAATGGACAAATGGCAAGTGGGAGAGAATTCGGGTGAGTTAGGGTGTGTTGGTAGGAACAGATGAGCTGTACAGTGCCAGGGAAGGATATTTTTCAGAGAAAGTAGTGATCAAAAAACAAAATCCTTTGCCTTCCAAGGAATATGGTCTTATTTCTTAATATATACAATATGAAGGTTTGGAGGCTGATGTAATCAAGAGACTAGGAAGTGTCTGAGGAAGTATGGGTGGTTGTGCTATGATTCAGGGGAAGCACAGAGCTGAAAGGAGAGGAGTGAGTGGAGAGGGAGAGAGAGGTGGAGAGGGAGAGAGAGAGAGAGAGAGAGAGAGAGAGAGAGAGAGAGAGAGAGAGAGAGAGAGAGAGAGAGAGAGAGAGAGAGATTGGAGCAGGAAAAACAATCTTTAGGCAAGTGATATTTTATTGCAGAAATGAGAAGATGTTGAATATGAATCTCAGTCTACGCTCAGATGTTTATTGAAAACTGTACCATGTAAATGTAGCACACAAAGATGCAGGAATGAAAGCTTGTTCTCAGAAAGAAAACAGTGCTTTTGCTTTTTTTTTTTTTTTTTTTTTTTTAAGGAGCAGAGGAACTCCTTAGACCTTAAGCATGTTTCATGTTGTTGAGATGATATTAAGTAAAAGGAGATTTGAGGGAGGTGAGATAATTAAGCAGTGGAGGATGTAAGAGAAAGCTGTGAGCCACAACTCTTGGAGTTTCAGGTCTGATCTTTAAGTTGTGAGGTGTCAGGTAGCTGACTGTCCCAATAACAGGAAAATGCAGGACTTGAGGGTAAACTGTTGGATGAAATATAAAGCATTTCATTTGGGATCTGTAAGTAGCGTGAAATGCTGACTGGACAGATAATAGATAGTGGGTTAAAGTATAAATTAGATGTCAAAAAATTCTAATGTTTAAAAATATATAATATATAATTGATATTTGTTCAAGTAATAATTCTGTTACACCTCAAAGTAATTTTCAAAATTTAATTTTTTTTCTGGTTAAAATACTGATTGCTACAGTTTTAAGTCTGCACGGAAGTGAAGGCCTGCACAGTGCTTGGTGAAATGCAGAGTGCTTGCCGTCTATTTAAACTACAGTGTCTGACACTACACACTACTGCCACCTGCTGACAATCTACCGGTAGTGCATGATAATTAAAAAGCAATGACACACAGTTTTCACCTTCAACATTATTAAGTTTACTTGAAGAATACGCCTGTAACATCTCTTTATTGATTTTATATGAAGATGTGGTTGAAGATTCTGTTCATGATATTCACGATTCAATGTTGCCTAATTGAGGCTATTACCTTCAGGAAATATTGTTTGGAAATAAAAACAGCAGAAAAGATGACTTACAGCAGGAAAACATGATATATGGCTGTATTTAAGCCTCATTAAGTAGTGAGTAAATGCATATTAAGATACTATTTTTCTCTATCAAAATTAAACAAAACAAAGCAAAAGGCCTTGCTGCTGTAAGTTTTAAAGAGGGTGTATCTTCAAAAATTGTCCATGGGAAATCAGATTGAAAATAATACTTTGTTTATTTTTAAATTTTTAGTTGTAAAGCTTTAAGCTTACAGAAATTTGCAAGAAATATTAGTATAAGGAACAATTCTTATAAGCTTTGCATTCATCTATCATTCTCATTCAGGGTCTTTTGCTTTATCTCATAGGACCATTTGAGGCTCAGGTGTACTGATTGCTAATCCTTACTTGAAAGCTTCAGTGTAAACTTCCTAAGAATAGGGACACTTTCTTACAAGTCTGCAGTACAGCTATTGATTTGATGAATTAACATTGATGTAATAATTTCTACTTGGCCATCAGTTTGTAAACACACTGAATACCCTTTGTATTGATTTTTTTTTTTCCTGTCAATACGGGATGTGTGTTAAGATCAGCATTTACATTTAGTTGTAACTCTTTATCTCCATTTAATCTGGAGTACTCTCACAGTCCTCAGTTATCTTGTACCACTTTGACATCTTTCATGGATTCTATGCTTTGTGCCCGTGCAATATCCCTCACTGTTAGATTGAGTGTATCTTCTCTACTGAAACTCACGTGATGCCATGCTTGGTCTTTGGCTTATCTTATTTGGAGACAACTGATACCCATTTCCCCCTTCACAGGCAAGGTTAATTTTGTTTACCTCATCTGGGGGGGGTGTAGTTTCTTCACCGAGTACTTCTTTTCCCTATAGAAAAACAGAGAGTTCTCTGATCTTTATAACAGTTTCCCTCAGATGTAGCATCAACTGGTAATTCTTGTTATTTCAGTGTTGGCCTGTAGTCCTATCACAGTTTTCCTTCAGCATTTCACTGCCAGCAAGAACTCTGCAAACTCCTCCATTTCTGTTGATACATTAACACACCTCTTCACTATTGTTCTTGTTGCTCTAGCAGAATTCTCTTCAAAAGCAATCTTTTTATGTTACAGATAAAAGAAAATCAAAAGTGCTTATATGTTACATTTTGTGTTTTATAAACTCTGTTAATGCTTTTGACAGTCATTTCACATTAGTTGATATTGAACCTCCTTAATCTCTTGCACAGCTACTTGGCACCCCAATAATTATTTCTAATAGAGAAACACATAAAATTCTTTAAAACGTTTACACTCTTTGGCCAGGTAATTTTAGTTTTTGAGGTCTCTCTTAAAAAGAAACTCTCAGAGTGGCAGATGAGGATTTATGTACCAAGATTTTCAATACAGCATTATGGAAATGTGAAAATTTAGAGATAATTTTGTTGGTTCCCATTACAGTAATGGATAAAGTACTATGTCCACACAGTAAAGTGCTATGTAATCATTGTAAAGGCTTGTGTCAAGTTAAGCAGATTTCTAAATTATCTGTGTAGGGTGTGGTCATGCACCCATGCCAGTGCTCCTTAAGAGGCAGAAAGAGAACAGCCTCTGGAACATTCTAGGTGACAGAGAAAGTTCCAGATAAGATGAACTCACTGATGTGAAGTTCACAGAAGTAATTTCAAAAAAAATATGCTCAAGTGACAAAAAGTGGTCATTTCTGAGTTCTAGTGACCTTTTCTCATATTTTTGTATTTTCCAACATTTGTATTGTTTTCAGAGAAAACTGAAATTAATTACTATATGAGTTGTTTTTCTTGGACAGGCACTAGACACTGTGAACCATTACATTTCTATATTATATCTCTTTTCTATATATTTACGTACCTTTGTTTACATATGTGAGTGTTCTGTCTGCATGTACATGTGTGCACACTACATGCAGATCCCTTGCAACTGGAGTTACAGATGGTTGTGAGCTGCCACGCAGGTGCTGGAAAACAAGCCCCTCCTCTGAAGAGCAGCCTGTACTCCTAACCACAACCACTGTATTGTCTGTCCAGCCCCAATTCTCTTTTTCTACCAGATTTCAGTTACCGAGACTGATTTTCAAAATTTATAAAACAAAACTTCCCAGTTTCCTATAGTTCTTTTATCCCTTTCGTTGATTTGAAAAATGAGGTTTTAACGTTTGTGTGTTTTGCTGAAATTTATCCTAAAAGTCATTTCATTTACATTTACTTTTTCTCATACAGTACATCCTGACCATAGTTTCCCCACTCTCTACTCCTAATCTCCCCCACATCCACTCCTCTTCTGCTTCCCTGGGAGGCCTGTCTTTGTTTTTTAAGTGAAGCAGAAGAGGTCTGAAAGAGTAGGCACAAAGTCTCATATTATTGTTGGATGAGGCAACCCAGTAGGAGGAAAAGGATTCCAAGCACAGGCAAAGAGTTGGAGGCACCCCACACGCCCACTGTTAGGAGTCCTACAAGGACACCAAGCTACACGACCATAATGCCTATGTAGAGGACCTAGCTTAGACCCATGGAATTTGTCACTTCCCTCTCTGTGAGCCTCTATGGTCCCAGTTTAGTTGATTCTGTGGATTTTCTTTTGGTGTCCTTGATCTTTCTGGCTCCTATAATCTTTCCTCAGGAATCCCCAAGCTAATGTTTGGCTATGGGTCTTTGCAAATGTTTCCATCAGTTGCTGGGTATTATTTTTGTCAGTAATGTTTTATTCTGTTTTGGGCCTCTGGGCTGTTCAGCCTCTGGTTCTGGGCCACAAAACAGTGTCAGGCATGGGCTCCCTCTTGTGGTCTGGGCCTCTGTTGGCCAGTTCTGTAAGTTCTGAGCCACCATTACCCCAGCTCATCTTGAAGGTGGGACAGATCTTAAGTTTAAGTTTTGTATTGGGTTGATGTCCCAGTCCCACATTAGGAGATTTGCTTGGTTGTAGAAGATGGCTGGTTAAGGATCAGTATCCCATATTACTAGGAGTTTCCTCCATTACTTGAAGTCTTTGCTAGGGTCAGTCTCATGGATTCCATGGAGTTTCTACTGCAATAAGTTTCTACACCAACCTGCAAATAGTACCCAATTACAGCCATCTCTTCCAGTATTCTGCCTCTATACCCCACCGCTGACCGATCCTTCCTGTTCCCATTTCCCCCTGCTGCCAGTCCAAACACAAAATATATTCTATTTTTCCATCCCAAGAGGATCCATCTGTCCCACCTTGACCCCTCCTTGTTATTTAGCCTATGACAGTGGATTTTAGCAAGATTATCCTTTATTTAATAGCTAATGTCCACTGAGTATATATATATCATGTTTGTCTTTCTGGGTGTGGGTTAACTTACTTAGGATTATTTTTTTTTTTTCTAGTTCCATCCTTTTGCCTGCAAATTTCATCATGCCATGTTTTTTTTTTTAACAGCTGAGTAATAACCCATTTTGTAAATGTTCCACATTTTCTCTATCCATTCTTCTGTTGTGGAACCTAGGCTGTCTCCAGTTTCTGGATATTATGAATAAAGCTTCTGTGAACATAGTTGAGCAAGTGTCCTTTGGGTTTACGCCCAAGAATGGCATTTCTGGGACTTGAGGTAGGTTGATTCCTAATTTTCTGAGGAAATTTTCTGATTTCCATAGTGGCTGTACAAATTTGCACTCCCTTCAGCAATGGAGAAGTGTTCCCTTGCACCATATTCTCTCCAGCATAAGTGGTCACTTTTGTCATTGCTCTTAGATATTCAGATGTAAGATGGAATCTCAGAGCAGTTTAGATTTGAATTTCCCTGATGGATAAGGGTTTTGAATATTTCTTTTAGTGTTTCTCAGCCATTTGAGTTTCAGCTATTGAGAATTTGTTTGTTTAGGTGTTTACTACATTTTAAACTGGATTATTTGGTTTGTTGATGCCTGGTTTCTTTAATTCTTTATGTATTCTGTATATTAGCCCTTTGTTGGGTGTGGGGTTGGTGAAAATCCTTTCCTGTTCTGTAAGCTGATGTTTTGTCTTACTGACAGTGTCCTTTACCTTACAGAAGCTTTTTCATTTTCATGAGGTTCCATTTACTAATTGTGAGTCTTAGTGCCTGCACTACTGGTGTTCTGTTCAGGAAGTTGTCTCCTATGCTAATGTGTTCAAGGCTGTTCCCCACTTTCCCTTCTGTCAGGTTTGCTGTATCTAGATTTATGTTGGGGTCTTTGATCCACTTTGAGTTCTGTGCATGGTGATAAATACGGATCTATTTGCATTCCTCTGTATGCTGGCATCCGGTTAGACCAGCATCATTTGCTGAAGACATTTTTCTTTTTCCCATTGTGTCATTTTGGCTTCTTTTTAAAAAACCAAGTGTTCATAGGTGTGTAAATTTATGCCTTGGTTTTTAATTGGATTCCATTGGTCCACTTGTCTGTTTTTATATCAATTCCATAAAGATTTTATAACTACAGTTCTGTAGTAGACCTTCAAATCAGGGACAGAGATACCTCTGGAAGTTCTTTTATTGTATAGGATTCTTAAAATTAATTTTTATTTAAATTAAAAACAATCTTATTTTATAAACCAATCCCTGTTCCCTCTCCCTCTCATCCTCCCTTTTCCCCTACCATCTCCCCTTCCCACACCTATCTACTCCTCAGGGAGATTTTTACTCCATGGGGGGATTATCAAAGTCTGTAACATCATTTGGGACAGGACCTAGGCCCTCCCCCATGTATCTAGGCTGAGAGAGTATCCCTTCATAAAGAATGGGCTCCCAAAGCCCATTTGTGCACTAGGGTAAATGTTGTTTCCACTGCCAGAGGCCCCATAGGCTGTCCAAGTCCCCCAGCTGACACCCATGTTCAGGGGGCCTGCTTTCATCTTATGCAGGTTCTCTAGCTGTCAGTCTACGGTCCATGAGCTCCCATTTGCTCAGGTCAGGTGTTTCCATGGGTTTCCCCAACATGGTCCTGTGTCCTTTGCTCATCACTCCTCCCTCTCTACAACTAGATTTGAGGAGTTCAGCTCAGTGCTTAGCTGTGAGTCTCTGCTTCTGCTTCTGCTTCTATGAGCTACTGAATGATGGCTCTATAATGGCATTTAAGGTTGTTATCGAACTCATTATAGGGGCAGAGCATTTAAGGTAGCTTCTCAACTCTTGCTTAGATTTTTAGTTGGGGTCATCCTTGTGAATCATGAAGATTTCCCTCGTGCCAGATTTCTCGTTAAGCCCACAACAGCTCCCTCTATCAAGGTATCTCTTTCCTTGCTCTCCTTTGTTTTTCCCCAATTTGATCTTCCTGATCTCTCATGTTCTTCGCCTCTCTTATCTCTTCTTTCTCCTAACCCCCATGCTCCCAAATTATTCAGGAGATCTTGTTGCTTTTCCCTTCTCGGGAGTCCATGTATGTCTCTTTCAGGTCCTCCTTGTTTCTGAGCTGCTCTGGGCTCTGGGGTTGTGGCCTGTAGGCTGGTTATCCTTTGATCTATGTCTAATATCCACTTACGAGTGAGTACATACCACACATGGGACTAGCAGAAACTATCCTGAGTGAGGTAACCCAGACAAAGGATTTTTTTAAAAAAATTTATTTTTTATATATATAGTGTTCTACCTGTGCATATGCTTGCAGAACAACAGATGCCATTATAGATAGTTGTGAATCACCATGTGGTTGTTAGGAATTGAACTCAGGACCTTTGGAAGAGCAGTCAGTGCTCTTAACCTCTGTGCCATCTCTCCAGACCCTGTGCTGGATTGTTTTAGCTATCCTGATTTTTTGGTTTTGTTTTTTATTTTTTGTTTTTTATATGAAGTTGAGTATTGTTCTTTCAAAGTCTGTGAAGAATTGTGTTGAAATTTTGATGGCGATTGCATTGAATCTCTAGATTGTGTTAACATGGCCATTTTTACTATGTTGATTCTACTGATCCCTGGGCATGGAAGGTCTTCCATTTTTCTGTTATCTTCTTCAATTTCTTTAAAGATTTGAGGGTTTTGTCCTACAAGTATTTCACTTGTTTGGTTACAGTTATTTCAAGACATTTTATATTATTTATGGCTATTGTGAAGGGTGTTGTTTCCCTGATTTTTTTTTCAGTCATTTTTTGCCATTGTATATAGGAGATACTGATTTTAGTGAGTTCATTTTGTATGTAGCTACTTTGCTGGAAGTATTTATCAGATGCAGGAGTTCTTTGGTAGATTTGTTTGGGTCACTGATTTATGCTATTATCTGCAAATAAAGATATGTTGTGTTCCTCCTTTCCCATATGCATTCTGTGATTTCCTTCAGTTGCCTTAGTTTTAGCTAAGACTCCAGGCACTATATTGAAAAGGCATGGAAAGAGAAGACAGCCTTGTGTTGTTTGTGATTTTAGTGGAAATGCTTTGAGTTTCTCTCCAATTAAGTTGATGTTGGCTTTCTGTAAACTGCCTTTATTATGTGTAGTTATGCCTCTTTTATTACTAATATACCAAGTACTTTTATCAGGAAGTGGTGATGCATTTCATCAAAGGATGTTTCTATATTAATGAGATAATCATGTGATTCCTATCTTTTAGTATTTTTTTTAATGGTGGATTACATTTACTGATTTCCATACTGAACCATTCCTGTATCTGAAAAATTAAGCCTGCTTGGTCACAGCAGATGATTTTTTAATGTGCTCTTCAATTCAGTTTGCAATTATTTTATTGGGTATTTTTGCATAAGGCAAATTGAGCTGTAATACACTTTCTTGTTGCATCAGTAGATGATTTTACAAGAAAAATTTACTTAGAAGAAATTATACAGGTTTTGAAATACTTTTAGTTGTAAAGAAAATAAACTATTAGCCTAATATTAAGATAACACCTTTTTGTGTGTAGTATAGTGTAGCTTCTAATATAAGGGACAAATATGTCATAAACCATATATATATTTTTTTTAATTCACACTATACAGAACTCTCTAATAAAATTAAACAAAACTTTAATGATTCTGCAAATAAAGGGATTTATGATTTATTAAATCTCAAAACATGTTGTGTACCACAGTTGTAAATAGTATAGCTTCAATCGAGCTGCCCTTCTTCTGCATCTTGTTCTGTGTGTCAAAGAAGAGTGATAGCAAGTATATTAGAATGAAAATTTATGTTCTTGGGTGGTTATATTTTAAAATATTTAAAATACATACTAAAATAGAGTTTTGTCTAAAAATAGAATGAAGTAAAATCTAGAATGTAGAATTCTAAAATCATCAGAATGGCAGATTCCCACTATAGTACACATAGGCCATGTCTCCAAGGATGACTTTCTTCTGAATTTGAAGTGCTGTTTGCAATTAGTTGCCTCCAGAATGGAAAATGAATTTTTCTTGATCTACTTTGAGATATTATGTGTTCTGCAGAACAATAGAATTATGTTTCAAAATTTTATGAATTTTCATTAATTTAAATAAGATCTTTTTCATTGTGTGTTGAAATACTAGGATGTTAAGCATCTTTTTTTTGTGGTCATTTTGAGACAGAGTTTCTCTGTGTAGCTTTGGAACCTGTCCTGGCACTAGTTTTGTAAACCAGGGTGGCCTTGAACTCATGGAGATTTGCCTGTCTCTGTCTCTGCTGGGATTAAAGGTGTGCACCACCACTGTCTGGATAAGCATGCCCCCTTTTATTTTTAAAGAAAGATTTAAGTAAAATTAAACTTAACAAAGTTTTGGAAACTTCTAAAATTACTTTTATTGAGTGATTTATTTGTGTCTGTGGTGCGTGTGCATGCCATGGCACATGTGTGGAGGCCAGAGGACACTTTGTAGGGTCAGTTCTCTTGTTGTGCTATATGGGCCCAGAGATTGGATTCAGATGGTCAGCATTGTGCCACCTTGCTGTTAACTCAAAAAAAAATATTGTTGGGTTTGTGTGAACAATCAAAGCAAAACACTTGATAGATTAGGCAGTCTCACAACTAGAGGGTGTTGAGATATCCCCTCAGACATTTTGTGAGCAGTTAGGAACAATAAACTTTTTTACAGGCTACAAATAGATATGAATGTAATATAAGGAAATCAAGGCCATCTGCCTTGCTTGACAATGATGTACGGTGCTTTTCTTATTTGGTATTGAGATCTGGCTTGTACAGTTTCTGAGTAGCTAACACTCCATTAGATCAGCTGGTGTGAATTTTGAATTAACTTGTGGGTTTTTGGCCAGCTACAGTTGAAGAACCAGATGTAATTAATAGGAGAGCAGCACTAAAGAACGAAACTTTCCTGGGATAAACCCTACTGGCTAGCTTGGTGTGAAAACATCAGTTATGATGATTAAGAGAGCAGCAAAAGCTGACACAGAACCTTCTTGGAAGTATTTTCTCAGGGTCAGCACACAGCTTTTATGGTAGTGGCAGTGGCAGCAGAATTGGGCAATGTGTAAAAGCTTCCCATGTGGGACTGGTTTTGATGATTTGAATGCTACAGGAGAGAAAATATCACGAAGAGAGAAGCTGAGGCTTAGCACTAGGTGACAGCTTGGGAAGAGAGGCCAGAAGAGACCACTGGTGAAGGGTTAACCTCGGTTGCAATAAAGACCTCAGAACTTAAGGGATCATGGACATAAGCAGAGGCTTTGCTTAAGGAAAGGCTGCTAGGGATTCCAGGATGTTGGAAATGGCAGGACCATGGTGTGTCTGCCAAGGACAGCTGCAGGAATGCAATGGAGCTGGCCTGAACTACATGACAAGCGGTGTGTGCTGTGGATGGCAACTGTAGATGTGGGAAGCCCAGATTCTATGGAGCTCAGAAGATGGTAAGCCCTCTGAGCTTGCTATACCATTAGAGTCTGGTTTTGCTTTGATGTGATTGTAGCTGTGCTCAGGTCATTCCCTCTTAGGTTAAGAAAGCATGTAACTTCTATTGGGATTTATAGGTTCCCATGGTTAAATGGTGTTGCCCTTTAAAGAGAACATGGAATTTTAAATCACTGGAAAATTTCAACAACTGTAGAAATTTTTTAAAAACAAACTCAGAATGTATTATATAGTGTGACTTTATAGGGACAAATGAGATCTTGGGGACAAACAAGAAAGGAAAAGTTACAGTGTAAAGTAATATTTGTGTCAAAGTGACAAGGGGTAGATTTTTCTGGTTTGAAATTAGGCATACCTGGGAAGAGAAAAATATCTGTTGGGGAATTTCCTCCACTAGATTGGCCTATAAGCATGTCTGTCAGGCATTTAAAAAAAATGTCAATTGATGGAAGAGCACCTAGCTGTGGAGTGGTGCCATTCTGGGAAGGCGAGCCTGACCTGTGTAAGAAGCTAAGCAACCGAGCGAGCGAGCGAGCGAGCAAGCAAGCGGAAACAAGATAGTAAGCAGCCCCCACCCATGTCCTTTGCTTCAGCCCCTACCTTCAGGTTCCTGCCTTGGCTTCCCACTGATGATGAACTGTATCCTATAAACCATATCATCTTTTCTTCCCCAAGCTGTTCTTGGTTATGTTGTTTATCACAGCAATAGAAAGCAAAGTAGAACAGGAAGTTGCATGCAACATTTATATAGGGGATCAAAGTAGGATGCAATAGCCCCAGGCTCATAACCTCACACACATTTAGTTTAGCTGTCATGGAGTTTTGAGCTTTATACAGTGTAAGCTCCTTGAAGATAAGAAAGATAATGTTTGTGTAATTAAGGAAGGTGTTTTATTTTGCTTGTATCTTCTCATACAAACATGATGAATTATTGTTCTCTGGAGATATTTGCACCTGTTTAATGCTCTCATTGGTGATGGGACCTGGGAAAATGGATCCATTAAATGAGGCAAACTAAAGTCTCTCATTCAATGCCATCTTTATTCAGAGCATCAGACAATTTGTGCTCTCAGGGTTAAGAAGAATCACATAAGTTAGATGTTCAATAATAAGGACAAGCCACATGTCTTTCCACAGAGCACAGGAATAACAACAGCTGAAGTAAACTCACTCTTATAGGCTACATCTGGGAGGAGCACAAAAGCCCATTCTCAGAACAATTCTGTTTTGAAGAAAATGAGGTCACGAGACTTGCCTTGTTTTCTTGGAGTTTTTTTTTTTTTTTTTTTTTTTTTTTTTTAAGCTCTCAGAATTCCCCTTCTATGACTCCATTACTGTGTCCTGACATCTCCCCTATTGAATTTTTTAGTAACAAGATACTCAGAGTGTTTTGATTTCAGCTATTGTAGATAAATGTAATTCTCATTTTTGCATGAGCATCACAGAGGCAAGAAGATTATAAACATAATGAATAATATTAGAATAGTGAAAACATTGTGTATTATACTCTGCCACCAAGAACAGAGATCAAGACTATGTCCAGTACTATTAGTTACATTTCTATATTGACCAGAAAATGTAGTAGTACTTTCCTATCAGGACCGCCAGTGCACACATGATGACATGGAGACTTATTATTAATGATGAAAGCTTGGCCTTAGCTTAGGCTTTTTCTCAACTAGTTGTTTCTCCCCCTCCCCTCCCCGAGACTGGGTTTCTCTGTATTGTCTTGGAGCCTGTCCTGGAACTAGCTCTGTAGACAAGGCTGGCCTCAAACTCACAGAGATCCTCCTGCCTCTGCCTCCTGAGTGCTGGGACAAAAGGTGTGTGCCACCAACGCCCAGCTACAACTAGCTCTTATAACATAAATTAACCCATATTTTTCATCTACGTTCTGCCATGTGGCTCATTACCTCATCTCTGTACTGCATTTCCTGCTTCTTCTGATTCTTGTTGGCTCTTCTTCCTAGAGTTCTCTCTGCCTGGAATTTCAGTCTATATTCTCCTGCCTAACTATTGGCCATTCAGCTTTTTATTATACCAACCACAGCACCACATCTTACACAGTATACAAATATCCTACAACAAGAACAATCTACAGAATAGCTTGAATAGAGATTCATATGATTATTAATTTTGGTATCTTATGTAATGTAAATCCTTATTTGATTCTAATAGAAATACAAATGTTATGACGTCTGATGTAAATGGAAAGTAGTTTAAATCCCTAGGGACAGTTAAATGCAGTCTCGTTTTCAGATGATTAAATGAGTCTATTATGGTCCCATAGTTTACTCATAAGCACAGGCCCATTAGAAAAGTAACCTCAGACCCAGGTGAGTAGACTTGACTTCTGATGATATGGTCCACATCTCCTTTTGTCCTTTGGCAGACTTCCATTGTCTCTTCAGCCTCCACCATTTTCCCGTGTAGCCTGGGGCTTGAGGAGCTGAAGAGAAATCCCTAATGTTTCAGTGGGCCCATTTGCAGTGACAGATGCATGCCTCTTCTGTACTTCCTTCTGCAGAAGTAAAAATAGGGCAGGTTAATGCCTCAGCTTGCTTATTTCTTCTGCAATAAATCCAGGGAGGTTAGAGTGTACCCAAGTGTGAGCCTGTTGCTGAAAATAATCCTTCAACATAAGCAGATACTGAAATGATATTTAAGGACTTATGAATTAGCTATAATGATTGAATCAAGACAGCCAGTTCCACTTGTTGGGCCTAAGAAAAGGAGGTATTAGCAGTTTGGTGAATATCTGGACCATGAACCCCTATTATACCATTGGGTGAGCCATCATAAAATAAGTTTTTTTTCCTGTGGAATGGGAGAAGATTGGACAATTTCTGTAATCACAAATTCAGTTCATATGAGAAAATCCAATAGTGTACCAGATGGACAGTGATGTCCTATTCTTCCATAGTAATTTGCAAATGAAATTTGGAGATTCATAGAATCTTTTAAAAGCTAATGGTTAGTCAAGAATAATATATAATACATAAAGGATAAAGCACATATAGTTGTTGACATTGAACCCTCTTCTGATTTACTAATTGAGCAAGAAGAGTAAGCTAAGTAGTTAGTATTTTATGGCCCTTATGAAGCAAATAGATCCATTTTGAAGGTTAATTATCTTGTACTGTAATACCTATAGGAGACAGTTCTGAGGGGAAATATATTCAAAGGTAGTGAAGGATCTACTCGGTACACAAATGCCTTTTTAAATCTAGATTCAAATATTTGTAGTTCTTTTCTTGCCTCTCAAGATAACACGCAAGAACTATCCAATGCCACCTTCTAGAGTTCACATAGATCAGTCAGTGCATAATTAGGTAAATGTTTTGATTTTTGCTGTAATTGTGCTGGAAATAATAAGCACAGGCCTTAGAAGTCACTATGTCAGTATGGACCCTGCGGTGGCATGACCCTCAGACACAAAACATGACCTCAGATTGCTGACCAGATCCCAAGCATCTTCACCGCCTTCAGTGGTAACAGGAGCCGTGGGTACTAACTCAGACCCTGGCTACGGCAAGGCCATGGCTCTGTGCCAATGTTTGTATGTTCATTGTTTATAGCTTTTATCAATATACCTATTTTTTTTCAGACCTTCACTATTGCTCTTATGAAGCTGAAGTCATCTTTTCTAAAATAAGTTTTCATAGTCTCTATGAGGTTACAGAAACTCAGCTGCACACTCCACTTTGCACTCCTCCTGAGATTAGTTATCTGCTGGTGGTACATCAGGATTTCTTACACTTTTTCTCACTGGTGTCTCCATTGTGTCTATTCTAATTTGTGTCCTTGCTCTGATTTGGGACTCTGACAACAGCAATATCCTGGCAAATCAATGAAACCTTAGTAATTTCTTCCTCCAATCACGTGTCACATAGTCACAAGTCATAGTTTCTTTATAACTATTACTTATTTTTATTTTATGTTCTTTGGCCTTAAGCCTACATGTATAAGGAATCCAGATCCCCTGGATTGCAGACAGTTGTGAACTGCCATGTGGGTGCTGGGAATTGAACCCAGGTCCTCTGCAAGAGTAGTAAGCCATCTTCTCGTCCCTACAACTGGCATTTTTCTACTACAAAATCAGAGGTATATCAATTCTGAGCTATATTCAGATAAATTAACCTAACCTATAAGCTTATTATCATGTTACCTAAGGAGAAAATTAACCTTTTATTTTTGCTTACAGCTCCAATCTTACCTCTCCATATCACCTTATAGTTGGTATTTTAGCAATAATAAATTGCTCACATTAACCCACCCACACCCATGTACCCATAACCATCCACCCCACCCAACATTGACTTTCACACTTACTTGAACACTCAGCCTACTCACCCACACCCATCTACCCTACCCACCCACATCCATCCCACCCGACACTCACCCCTATACCCATCTACCCCACTTTCACTCCCACCCTCACATGCCCTCTTTTACTTCAGTAGGAGCCTCTCCCTACCTCCTTTTTCAACAGCATTCACTTTCTGAATATATAGGAACTGAATCAATGTGAGGGATTCTAAGCATGGGCTGAATCTCAAAATTTCTCTAGACTAGGAAAGTTTATAAGGATACTTAAATGAGAAAAATAATTGACTTCATATTATAAAATATTTCAGACTCTATTACTCTGAAGGATGCTAGCAAGCTTTTCCATGTGATTCTCACATATGTAGGTACATGTTACTAATCACATGTAACAAACAAGGACATGAGGTATAGAGACATGTGCTTTCTGCATATTCACACAGCTGCGGGAGAAATAGAGCTAGGATAATCTCAATCCATTTGTTGAGCTGAAAGCTATAATACATATGCAGAGGACCTAGTGCACACCCACGTAGGCACCATGCTTGATGTTTTAGTCTCTCTGAATTCATATGAGCCTTGCTTAGATGATTCAGAGGGCCTGTTCTCCTGGTGTCCTTCATCCTCTCTGGCTCTTACGCTCATTCCTCCTCCTCTTCTTCAGGGTTTCCTGAGCTCTGATGGGAGGGATTTGATGGAGACATCCCATTTAGAGCTGTTTGTTCCAAGAACTCTCTCTCTCTGTTAATAATGCCTGGCTATGGGTCTCTGTTTCTGTTCCCATCTGCTGCAGGAGGAATCTTATCTCATGATGACTGAATAAGGCACTGATCTATGAGTATAGCAGAATATAACTAGGGATTATATTATTGACATTTTTTTCTTTATACCAGTTGTGTTTTGTTTTGCTGTAGATGTCTGGCTACCCACTCTCTGGTTTTTGATTACTCAAGCTTTGTTAAGTATGGGTTCTATCTTGTAGATTGGGCCTTAAGTAAAATCCAGACACTAGATAGCTATACTCACAAGTTCTGTGCCACCATATATTACCCAAACATATTTTGCCAGCAGGACACATTGTAGGTCAAAGGCTTGGTGGATGGGTTGTTTACCTTTCTCTTTTGGTAGCTTACAGAATACCTCCTAATCAAGAACACTAGAATATAGAATATAGAATATAGGGGAAAAGGCTCCATGTAGGCACCAGCTCAACTCCTCCATGATCAAGGTGTTGTCCTTGGCAATAGGGTCTGGCTGTCAGTTTTCAGAGAGCAACACATTCTCTTAGCAATATCCTGGGATGTTGGGGATTTCCCTGGGTCCTCTTTGGCCAACAACTCAACTGAATGCAGCCAGTCCTGCTACTGAAAGTTTCATTTGGTGGCAAGATATGGCCAGTTGTGACTCCATCTCTCCATTATTAGAGGAAGTTTCTACTGTATCAGGATTCCATGTGATCCCTCAAATACTAGCTGTCTCTTGCAGCATTCCCTCCCTCAGTTCTCTCTCTCTCTCTCTCTCTCTCTCTCTCTCTCTCTCTCTCTCTCTCTCTCTCTCTCTCTCTCTCTCTCCTCTCTACATCTGGGTTCCTGTTCCCATCCACCCCAAGTCCACCCATAGAATCTGTTGTATTTCTCCTTTCCATGTGTCTCCCTTAGTTCCTTCCTGTAAATCTAACTTCTCTGGTTTACTGATTGTACCTTGGTTATCCTTTACTTAATGGCTAATATCTACATATGAGCAAATATATACCATATTTATTTTTCTGTGTGAGTTACCTCACATGAGATGAATTTTTTTTTTCTAGTTCATCCATTGGCCTGCAAATTTCATGATATAATTGCTTTTTTTTAAATTTTTTTTAACAATAGAGAAATACTCCATTGTGTAAATGAATCACATTTTCTTTATCCATTTTTCTGTTGGATGAAATTTAGATTGTTTCCAGTTTCTGGCTATTATGAACATAGCAGCAGTGAACATGGTTGAGCACGTGTCCTTATGGTAAGATGAAGTGCAGTTTGGGTATATGCCTGAGAGGTATAGCTGAATTTTGAGGTAGATTTATTCCTTTCTTTCTGGGAACCAGCACATTGGTAGTGGCTGTACAAGTTTACATGCATACCAGTAATGGATGAGTGTTCCTCTTAGCCTACATTCTCAGTGTGAATTGCCACTTGGGTTTTTTTGATCTTAGCCATTCTAATAGGTGTAAGGTGAAACCCCAAAGTAGTTTTGATTTACATCCTGATAGATAAGGGTATTGAACATTTAAGGTTTCTTCAGCCGTTTGAATTTCCACTACTGAGAATCCTCTGTTTAGACCTATTTTTAAATTGGGTTATTTAGTTTTTGATAACTAGTTTCTCCATTACTTTATATATTTTTATATTAGTTCTCTATTGGATATTGAGTTAGTGAAAATCTTTTCTCAGTTTGTAGGCTCTTCTTTGTCAGAATAATGGTGTCCTTTGCCTTAGAGAACCTTCCAGTTTATATGAGGTCCCATTTATTAATTGTTGATCATGGTGCCTGTGTTAATGGTTTTATTCAGAAAGTCTCCTGAGCCAATGAGTTCAATGCTATTCCCCATTTTCTCATCTATCAGGTTCATTGTATCTGGTTTTATGTGTTGAGAACTTCGTAATCCTTTTTAAATTGAGTTTTTTTTTTTGCAAGATGTTAAGTATGGATATATTTGGATTCTTCTACTTATAGCCATCCAGTTTGACCAGCTCTATTCTTTGAAGATACTTTCTTTTTTTTCCAGTGTATATTTCTGCCTTCTTTATTTTAAAAAGAAAAGATGTAGATAGGTATGTGATTTATGTACGTGTTTGCAATTAAATTCCATTGATCAATATGTTTGTTTTAATGTTAATACCATGTGGGGTTTTTTTTGCTATATTTCTGTAGTACAGGTTGAAATGGTGAGACCTTCAGAAGTTCTTTTATTGTTCAGAATTGTTTTAACTACCTTGGGTTTTTTCTTTTTTCCATATTAAGTTGAGAATTGTCCTTTAAAGATCTATAAAGAGTTGTGTGGGAATTTTGATGGGGATTGCACTGAATCCGGAGATTGCTTTAGTAAGATAACCATTTTTACCATGTTAATCCACTAATCCATGAGCATGATTGCTTCTTATATCTTAAATTTCTGTCTTCAAAGACTTTAAGTTCTTATCACAAAAGTATTTAGCTTGCTTGGCTAGAGTTACCCCAAGATATTTCATATTGTTTGAGGCTATTGTTTGCTGTTCCCTTATTCTTTTCCATTTCCTTTGTCATTTGTGTATAGGAGGGATACTGATGTATGTGAGTTTATTTATTTTTTTTTATCTAACTACTTGCTGAAAGTGTATATCAGCTATAGGAGTTCTCAGGTGAACTTTTTACAATCACTTATGCATACTGTGAAATCATCTGAAAATAAAGATATTTGACTTTTTTTTTTTCAATTTTTATCCCCTTAATCTCCTTCTATTGTCTTACTGTTCTCTCTAAGACTTCAAATACTATGCTTAATATATAAGGTGAGAGACTGGATGAGTTTGTATTGTTCCTGATTTTAGTATAAATGCTTTGAGTTTCTCTCCATTTAAGTTGATGTTGGCTATAGGCTTGCTGTAAACTGCCTTTATTGTATTTAAGTTTGTTCCCATTATCCCTAATCTATCAATAACTTTTACCATGAAGGGATGTTAGATGCCTTTTCTGTATCTAATGAGTTGATCATGTGGTTTTTCTTTCAGTTTCTTTATATGATAGATTATTTTTATTCATTTTTATATATTGAACTATCCCTGCATTTATGGAATAAAGCCCACTTGATCACAGTGAGTGATCCTTTTATTGTGTTCTTAGATTTGGTTTGCAAGTACTTTTGCATCTATGTTCAGAAGGGAAATTGGTCTGTAATACTCTTTCTTTATTGGTTAGGTGGTTTTCGTATCAAGGTAACTGTGGCCCCATAAAATGAAATGAGCAATGTTCCTTCTGTTTCTATTTTGTGTACTAATTTGAGGAGTACTGACACTAAAATGCTTCTTTGATAGCCTGGTGGAATTTTGCACTAAAACCATCTGGCACCGAGGATTGATTGATTTATTTATTTATTTATTTATTTATTTATTTATTTATTTATTTATGTATTTATTGCTGTTGGAAGACCTTTGATGACTGCTTCTATTTCCTTTCAGGCTTATAGGTCTATTTAAATTGTTTGTCTGATCTTTATTTGACTTTGGTAAGTGGTACCTATTGAGAAAATTATCCATTTCTTTTAGATTTTCCAATTTGGTATAGTATATAGTTTTTAAAGTAGTAAAGAACCCTTATGATTCTCTGGATTTCTCTCGTGTCTATTGCTATGCCCCCTTTTTGTTTCTGATTTTGTTAATTTAGACGTTCTCTCTCTGCTGTTAATTAATCTGGATAAGGATTTGTGTATTTCCTTGATTTTCTCAAAGAACCTACTCTTTGTTTTATTGATTCTCTGTATTGTTCTATTTGTTTTTATTTTATTTGTTTTAGCATTTGATTATTTCTTGCTGTCTAATCCTCTTGGGTATGATTACTTCTTTTTGTTTGAGAGAATTCCGGTGTGTTGTTAAGTTACTAGTATAAGATCTTTCAAGAATATTTACATAGACCCTTATTGCTATCATCTTGCCTCTTGGGACCACTTTCATGAAGTCCCATAAGTTTGGGTATGCTGTGAATTTATTTTAATTGAATTCTAGAAAGTCTTTTTTTTTTTTTTGTTTCTTCATGTTTTGACCACTTTTCATGCATTTGAGAGTTGTTCAGTTTTTATGAGTTTATAAGCTTTTTGTGGTTTTGATAGTCTTTGATATCCATGGTGAACTGTTAGCATGCAGGGGTTTATTTCAGCTTTCTTGTATCAGATTTAGACTCAGTTTGTGTTCAAGTACATGGTAAATGTTGGACAAAGTTCTTTGAGGTGCAGAGGAGAAGGTGTGATCTTTGTTTTAGGGTGAAATGTTCTGTAAACATCTGTCAGGTTCATTTGGTTTATAATGTCAATTAGCTCCAACATTTTTCTGTTTAATTGGGGGGGGTCTGGATGACTTTTCCATTGGTGAGAATGAGGTGTTGAAATCTCCCACTCTTAGTGTGTGAGGGACTCAATATGTGATTTAAGCTGTAGTAGTGTTTGCTTTACAAACTTAGGTTATCTTGTGCTTGTGGGGCATAGATGTTAAGAATTGAATTGAAATATCATCTTGGCAGATTTCTCCTTTGAGCACACGGTTTCCTTCCCTATGTCATTTGATTAGTTTTGGTTTCAAGTCTATTTTGTTAAAAGTATTAAAATGGCTACACTATCTTGATTCATAGGTCTATATGTTCTGAATATCTTTTTCTAACTAATTACCCTGAGGTAATGTCTTTTCTTGATGTTGAGGCATATTTCATATATTTTTGGTTGTAAGCCTAACCTTTAACCACTGAGGTATATGCCCTGATTACTACAGAAGGTTAGACCCTGTTTTTGCATACTGTTATCCTGTGTCTTTTGATTGGGGGATTGAGACCATTGCTGTTGAGAGACATCAATGACCAATGATTGTTGAATCCTGTTATTTTGCTGTTGTTTTTGGTGGTGGTGGTAATGATGGTGGTGATAGTGGTGGTTGTGGTGGTGGTGGTGGAGTGTGTGTATATATGTTTGTCTTCTTTTGATTTTGATGGTCTGAGATTGTTTAGTCCATGTGTTTTCTTGGGTGTGTTTAACCTCTTTAGGTCAGAATTTTCCTTATAGTGCATTCTGTAGGCCTATATTTATAGATAGATATTGTTTAAATTTTGTTTTGTAATAGAAATGTCTTATTTTGTCCATCTGTGGTGACTGAAAGCTTAGATGGGTTGAGTAGTCTAGGTGGGCATTTGTGCCATTTTAGAGTCTGTAGCATGTCTCTCTAAACACTTCTGGCCTTTGAGTCTACTTCGAGAAATCACACATAATTTAACAGGTCTGCCTTCATATGGTATTTGGATGTTTTCCCTTGCAGATTTTAATATTCTTTGTTCTATATGTTTAATATTTTGATTATTATGTGTCAAGGGAATTGTCTCTTCTGGTCCAATCTATTTGGTGTTTTCTATGGTTCTTGTCCTATATGCATCTCCTTCGTTATGCTGGGATAATTTTCTTCTATGATTTTGTTGAAAATATTTTCTGGAACTTTTACCTGGGCTTCTCCTCCTGACTCTGTTCTTATTATTCTTAGATTTGGCCTTTTCATAGTGTCCCAGATTCCCTGGATGTTTTGTCATAGTTTTTTAGATTTAACATTTTCTTTTACCAACATATCCATTTCTTCTATTGTATCTTCAATGCCTGAGGTTCTCTCTTTATTTATTGTATTCTGTTGGTGAATCTTGTAGTTCATGTTCAAATACCTAATTTTTCCAATTTCAGATTTCCCTTAGTTTGTGTTTTCTTTATTGATTTTATTTCCATTTTGAGGTCTTGAATAGTTTTGTTCATTTTCTTTTGCTGTTTGTTTGAGTTTTTCTGGATTTCTTTAAGGGATTTATTAATTTCCTCTTTAAGGGCTGCTATCACATTCATATAGGCTATTTTAAGGTCTTTTTCTTGCACCTTATCTATGTTGGCTATTCAGGGCATGTGTGGTAGGGTTGCTGGACTCTAATGGAGATATACTTTCCTAATTGTTTTTATGTAGGCATCTATGCATCTGAATCTAGTAAAATTATAGTCTTGGGTGGTTGTTTTATTCCTTGGTTTCTCTTCACTGTTTTTTATTATTTATTTATTTAATTTTTTCTTTTGTGGTAGCTGTGTGTTGTAGGAAGTTTTCTGTGGACCTTGTAGGTGTGGCTACTAGGTGTTCCAGGTACAATGTTCTTACATATTTGGAGCTGACACTAAAGAACAAAGATAGGTTAGGAGTCTGAGGGGATTCATAGGAAGGAAAAAAGCACAGTGTTCCACCAAGATCTGCTTATTTTGTTTTGTAAGACCCTGAAGAGTCTCCCTGTTTCGGTTGGTACCCCCAAGAACTCAAAGTCCAGTTGATGCAACACGCAGGAGGCTTTAATAAACAGGATACTTTTTTGCAAACAGACTTCTCTCAGCACACAGGTTTGAGAAGCAACAATTTTCTGGGTTCAGGTACTTTTAAAGGAAAAAAACTACAAGCTTAGGGTGGGGTTGTGACTCCCTGTCCACTGCATACTTGACTAGACATGGGTTTTCCTTGAGGCCGGATGGTGGATGGTCTCACCTTAAGGCCTGGGGTGTGCTAATTAATCTTGTCTGGCAAACCTGAGTTGCAGCTATCACTGGGGGGAGGGGCAGTGTGAATTCTTGGTATCCTACTATCTTAGGGCCCTGTGAGGGAAGTTGCCAGTGCTTTTCTAGGTCAGACTATCCTTCATTTTAAGTGAGGGGTTTCATTAACTTTGCTTTTGGTCTTTCAGTTTCTTTGGAATGGGGACAAAGAGTAAAGAGAGTGTTCCACAGAAGGTCTCCTATAGAGTTGGGGATGAGCCTGAGGTATTCAATTTGGGGAATATGTAAAGATCCGCAGTTATCCTTATGTGCTTTCTTGGCAGGAGTGGCCTGTGGGTTAGCAGGGAGTGCTGGCTAGAGTTGGAGGTCAGGATAAAGCAAAGAGTTGGTGTAAATTAGGTTAGGAGAGGAAGGTTTATGGGTCTGTAGACATAGGCAGAGAGGGAAAGAAAGGCCGAAACGGGTGTTCTGATGTAGAGCTAGGGATAAAACTGGTTGATTGTGTTTGGAGATAGTGGTAAAGATCTTAGTTACCTTACCTGTTTCCCTGGCCTGTTCAGCCAGTACATTCACAGGGAATGCTGTCTGGTGGTCACTGAAGAAAGGTTGGAGAGACCTTCCTTCCATTGAGGATGGGGTCAGGGAAGAAAGGGAAATCACAACAGATGTTTTTGTTACAGAGCTGTGGACAAGACTTGGAGGGCTGGATCTGGAGTGGCAGAATGAGAGGGCAAGATCTGCTTCCCGTGCAGGAGTGGCCCTTGGTTTAGTGTGGGAGCCCATATCTGTGGGGCTACAGTGGAAGCTAGATGACTTGCTTGTACCTGAGAGAGGGAGTGTGGTTCGTGAAAGGGAAGACACAGGAAAGAGTCAGGAGGGTAAACCAGTGAGAACTAAATGCCCCTAGTTTATTCCTCAACATTCTTAAGTATCCCACCTAAAGGGGGGGCCTGGCAGAAAATTTCTATTATCATGTATCATGTATCTGTTTGCTCCTTAGCAAACAGAATTTCTTCCCTTAATCCTCCAAGTATTAGGTAACCACACCTGTCATCCAGCCTTCAGGGTCAAGAGTAAACATACCTGAGCCCAAGTCTGTTGTTATTTAGATAAGACATCTGCTACCAAGGCTAAAACATCCTGCAGTAGCCAAGTCTTAGATCTTTAGGTCTTGTGACTTATTTTATTATTATTATTTTTTATTTTACATATTAATCCCAGTTATTTCTCCCTCCCATTCTCCCATTCCCCCCTGACCCCTCTCCCATCCCATTCCCCACCCACTCCACAGGGAGGGTGATGCCTTCCAGAGGGATCATCAAAATCTGTCAAGTCATTTGGAGTAGGGACTAGGCTCTCCCTCCTGCCTCTAGGCTAAGCGAGTATCCCTCCATAGGGAATGTGCTCCCAAATCCCTTTTGTGCACCAGGGATACATCCTGGTTCCACTGTCAGAGGTCTCATAGACTGCCCAGGCCTTCTAACAGAGACCCATGTTCAAGGGTCCATGAGCTCCCCTTGTTTTTTCTTTGTTATAGTTATAAGAATAAAAGCATCCATAGCAGGCGAGGGTGACCAAGATGGGAGGGAATAACATGCCAGGCAGATAGAGCTTGAATGAGGAGTTTATTTAGACAGAGGAGTGAGGGGAACAGGAAGAGACATAGAGGCACTGGGAACAGAAGAGGAGAGAGGGGGAGAAAGAGATAGAGAAGAGAGGGTAGCTCTTGCTTAAAAAGGGACACTTGCACATGCATGACTGAGTCCCCTATGCAGCTTCCGCCCCCAACGAGTGAGTGACATGACATAGTGATGACATGGCCATGCGTGTCCCGCCCATTGTTAGGGGGCGGGGTCAGCAGACCGCTAGTTTCCAACATTCCCACTTATTATTATTATTAAAAAGGTGGGGGTTAGGCGTGGCAAGTTAGGGATTAAGGATGTTGAGTTCTCAAGACTGCTTCCTGCTGACTTGGGGGCTTTGATAGTCTTGGGGGATCTGAGAAAGCTGGGGTGCTGCCAAGTCCTGGTAGCTGGTTGTTTCATCACAGTCTGACAGAATGGAATTCTGGCATCTCTTTGAGACCTGGCAAGATGTTGGGAGAGCAGAGGACAAGGTTAAGTTTAGAAAAAAAGTTTTTTTCTTAGGTCCTGGTACTTGAGGGGAGAATTGTAAGATGAGGGAGGGATTCCCCAGGTGAGGAAAGGGAGTCCTGGGAACAGGGAAAGGTTGAGTATTTATTTTGAGTGTATCTGACCAGTTTGGGTGGGTCCAATTCAGCCCCTGGAACTTACAAGAATCCTTTGAGTTTTTGAAAACATAAATATTAGGCACATTAGCAGCATACTCATATTAGAAATGATTTGGCTGAAAGAATTAATATTTATACAACTGACAGATCTTTAGCACAATGAAAAGCACCTTAATTTTGAGTTTATAGTTACAGTTATGATCGTATAGTGACATAGTGTTGTGTTTAGTACTCTTTCAGAATTGGATTAGTAGCTCATTAAAACTTTATTGATTGATGTTAAGACTATAAACAGTAGCAACCTTAAAATATCCATTTCTGAAATCTGTTTTGTAATAGTTGGAGCCTTGGCTGCTGCTTTAAGCTGACAAAGCTACCAGTCATCAAAAGCATCAGAGTTATTGAGAATGATTAGAGCGTAACAGAGACTCACTAGCTGGCAGCATGGACAGCCACCCCCAGGTCCTCCACAGTTGTTGAGGTCAGAGGCTTTAAGGACATCTGCCTTCTGCTGATGGCATGAGAAATGTGGATTAGGAAGACTTGCCTACCTTTGGCCCAAACAACGTGGAGAAAGTTGGTTTCACTGCCCTTTTGTCGTCCATGGTCCTTAGAGCCCTTTGCAGCAGTTGAGATGAAAGGTAGGGTTGCTCAGTGGCTGGCATTGCCACTTTTGTGGGTGGAGTTTCTTCACTGTCCACCAGTCTTCTTGGAGGAAATAGGTGGTGCCAGCAGCTGGCCTGTCTCTGTTATAAAAGCTTTTTAATGAAACATTTTAAATGCCATATTCTCCAAATCTCTGAACATTTGAGGGCTGTCTGTCTGTTTAGTGTATCTCAGTAGACACAATTTGTCTTTAGTTATTTGGTTTAAGCACATAGGTGGCTAGGTAAGGCTCTATCCCTGTAATTAATTAATCTGTCTGAAAAACTGGATCCAAGCTGAGAGGCTATGGGGGGGGGGTGTTTTACTCAGAGGCCTTCAGCCTGACTGTAACTGGTTTGAACTTAGTAGGTTAGACTTACACCTGTAAAGGACAAAGAGGTAGAGAAAAAATTCCCTTTTGTAATAGAAGCTTAACCTTTATAAACAAAATATAAATATTTTGTTAATTTGAAATAGACCTTTATAATCTTAAATGTTTACCATCATTTAAAGATACATAGCAATTTAGAAATATTTGAGATAGCACAGTTGAGTTTAAGTTGTATATAGTTAGCTTACATTTACATATAAGGTTAAATTTAAATCACATATCAAACAGGACTGGGTAAAATGAGAAAAACCAGAGTGTGATCTGTATGTTGTTTAAACAGACAGGACATTTAAAGACACAGTGTAGACTTAAAACAGAAAGTGACAAGAAAGGAGATCCCCTGGAAGATTTTTGCGTGGATTGTATGCTCTACTGGGCCCTGGAGAGGCACGCCATTCCACAAGCAAGCCTTGTGCAGCAGACTCAGTAAAAAAGAAATTAGAGACAAAGAATAAAAGCAAAAAGTACATGAAGTACAGGTTCTGTTGGCGGCAGAAGCTGGCTAGACGGACCCTCTGCCTGGGCAGTTGAGTAGCAGAGGGAAGAAGCACGTGGAGTGAGGCTAGGCCACATGGTCAAGATGGCGGCAGCCATAAACACATTCCCAACCGCTGGCAGGAGTCATAAAGTTTTGAGGTATAATTTTGTTGGCTTTTTCTCTCCGTGAGGGAGGCAGAAGGCTTTGTGAAACTAACAGGACACCGGAGTCCAAGGGGTGCAACATCCAAAAAGACCACCGTAGGTCTGAGAAATGAATGAACCAGTCAGCATGAGTGGTGCTAGGCGCAGCCCAAAATCCGGAAACCTCATTTGTGGGGAAAAATGAAAAACTTGAGCAGATGCTGCCTTGGCCAGCCCACTGTGAGCCAATGCCACCTGCACAGAGAAGGACAGCAGAGAGGACGAACAAGAATGAGACATTTGAACAGGAGCTTAAGATGCCTAGAGGAACACGACACTTGTAGGTGGAGGGATGTTCCTGCCCTGAGATGGGTTGCAGCTGCGGCAGGCTGGGAAGAGAACTCTGGAAAATGTTACAGGTTTGGCTATAGTTTTATGGATTTATTTCACTGCCACTTATTCTTTAAATTATTATTTTTACAGATATGTGTTACATATAAATATATACACATAACATGCCGAGTCCCTTTAATGTTGTTCATGTGTTTGTATATTTGTTTAGGTTTGGCAATATGGGGGCTTATCTTAGAAATATTTTATGAGTGGATCAGAGTGCTTGCAAACACATTTTATCATAAAGTATATATCCGAAAACATTTCAAAGTATGTAGTGATCATGTTAATGTCACTGCTTGAGAATAAGCCCACAACCACAGTTTAAAGACAAATTTGATGCAAATTCTAATTAAATACTGACCATGTGGATGGGCTCTGGCCAGCCAGGTCCATCTCTAATTTGTTTATAGTGGCTTAAATACTTCTCATCAGGTCCAATTAGGAGCAAATGTACATCTTGATGTGCTTCTGGCCTACACCCAATAAGGGATATGCATACATTCTGATGTATTTCCTGCCTGTGAACCTTCTACCCACATGTGATCAAGCATATCCAGGGCAGTTTGGTTAAAGAAACTTGTTTAAGGGAGTGAAAACACATGGCTTTTTTTTATCTCTCATAAACATTAGCCTCCAGCATTTCAGTAACTATCTTTCCTTGGTCAAGAGGCTTGTGAATCAGAGGCTTTTTGTTTCATGGATCTCTAAGGCATAGTAATTAAGACTGAAAATTTAATTTTGGCTTTCACAATAGCATAAAAAGAAGGGGATCTCTATGTGATTAAATAATCATGACAAATGTTATCCTCATTGCTAATATAGACAATGATAGCTTATTTTCTGCTACACAGATTCTAACATTATTGCTAAATATTTTAATGTACATTAATTATCTTGTTTTATAAAGTCATCTCTTGAAGGCAGATTTTATTAAAATTATTATGCCAATTTTACAGGTAAGGATGCCTCAATTTTTTTTACTACATTTATTTACTAAGAGTGAGCAAGTGTGTAAGTACCTTTGAGTGTTCACTTGAGAACCACGGCCTCTGCGGGAATGCCAAAGGATAACTCTCATGAGTCAGTTTTGTTTTTATTGTGCTGTTCCCTAGAGAGGAACTCATGTCATTGGTCTTGGAAGCAGCATCTTTCCTAACCCATAGGGTGTCTCAAAAGAAGTACATGCCAGAACTAAGACTAAAGATCACAATGTCCTGGTTCTAAAGTCTGTATTGCAAGAAACATAAGCTCATCATAAACTTATGTGCAAACAAAGACAACGTGACATACTAAAGTTTTTGTTTCAATATTTTCTTTGTAAATTTTGTTTTTAATTATGACACTTTTGAACAGGAGTTTGGGATAATATAAAGCCTTAACTTATTTTACACGGCATTCTTTGATTATTCATTAAATTGTTGCTTACTATTGCTTTATGAGAAGACTCCCTTCTTTCTTTTCTTTGTGTGTTATCTCTCCATTACTTTACCAATGAGCTGAAAAAGAAGACAGGTTTATGTTGGTTCTGTTCTGGAGGGTTTTAGTCCACGGTTGTTTGGCAGTGAACTATGGTGAGGCAGTTCACTGGGGTGGCAATGTACGGTAGAACAAGCTCCTTTCCTCATCGGGGAAGTGAAAGAGGAAAGCAAAAAACCCATATTTGAGGGCATGCTCACATGGACCTAAAGCCTTTCACTAGGCTCTGACTCTTCCAGATTTCTGCTACTTCCCAGTGCCGTCATACCAAGGACCAAACTTCAGCATATGGGTCTTTGCAGGACATTCCAGGTCTAACGTACAACACTCAAGATGTTTGTATATGTTTTTACCTAGCACTGACTACACAAATGTGTAGCTCAGGCCCAAACCAGGGTTGCGTGTTGGCTCACCCCAACATCCACCCTACCTCTAATCTGGAACCCAGTGTGGAGGGGTGGTCCTGTGAATCCAGGGCTACAGAATTGCCACGACACAGGGCAGTGATGGCATGTTGATGGTATAGCAGAGGCCAGTGGCCTCTAACCAAACCAATGATTCTTTGCAATGAATGCCTGCATGTGTAACATGAGATTTCTAGCCCAGCAGGCCCCACCGCTGATTCAGCCTCAAATGAACACTTGGACACTATATTAGTTATAAAGCTGTTGGCCAGTAACTAGCATTTCTTATTGGCTACCTCTGTCTTAATTATTAACCCATAACTACCAATCTATGTATTTCTACATGGTCTTCTCTTATTGGAGAACAAGTCCAGACCTGTTACATCCTACATCATGACTGACTCTGCCTATGTTTTGCAAAATCCTCATCATCTCCTAGTCCACCTCTCATGTTTCCCTATTGGCCAACAGTGCTTTATTCATAAACTAATAAGACAAACATATATAGAAGGCATCCCCATCATGCATGTAAAGATGTATGGACAAAGACGCTGTGTCACACTGAAGTGTCCATGAGGAGGTTTTCTCTTTCTTCCTTATCTTTTCTTTTTTCCTTTTTTAATCTTAAATTTTATTTTGTTTTATTTGATAAAGAGAGGTTGCAGGGGCAAAGTGCAGATTTGAAGGGGATAGATAGGTTTTGGGTGAGATCAGGATGCATGATGTGAAAGGCACAAAGAATAAGTAAAAAAGGATAGTTAAATCAGAAACAAACCAGCAAAAACAAATATGCAGTCTTCTGAGTTGACAGTATAGTGTCACTGTGGCATCTGGAAATGACATAATGAACTGTTGTTGACATCAATAAATGTATTCAATATTGATGAATAATATTTAATTTGTAAATATACAAATGAATGTTTTCTATTAATCTACGTATTTCTACATGTTCTTATCTTACTGGAGAAGGGTCTGGACCTCTACCTCCATTGGCGGGTTACATAGCAACTGCCTCTGTCTACATTTCCCAGAATTCTCCTCATCTCCTAGTTCCAACTATCTCCCTGCCACTAATGACCATGGTGTTTTATTCATTAACCAAATAAGAGAAACATATACATCGAAGAACCATCCCCATCAGTTAGGGAATATTTTACTGGAGAATTTTGAGTTTGAATTATCTATCACTGTGGTTTAGTCTTAAAAGATAAAGGCACAATGTCAAAATAAAATAAAATGTCATAGTAGCAAAATTCTGAGGCAACTGTGGTTTGTATTGAGTTAAATTTGTGTAAGTTCATTTATTGTAGAGTCTGTAATTTAGTTTTTAGAATTTGAAATGCAAGAGTCAATTCAACAAAAGATTAACTAACACTTTGGATGCCAGTAACCACAAGACATGTGTTGTCTCAAAGCCTAGTCCTCACTGAACTCGGTGGAGACTCCAATCCTGTTCTATTTTCTCTTCTAGAGAAGACAAACCATGAAATATTTTTTTGTTCAAATGAGTGAGAAGAAACAGAGCTGCTTAAGGTAGCATAGCTGAGGTATTGGTAAGCTGTAAGAATAAGTGACATTTGATCCTAACACAGTCCAAAATCTTCACTGGTCTCTGAGCAATATTTAAGCCTAATAAAGTGAGCTCTGACCAAACACCACAAAGGGTGAAGCTGACTTTTTAGAGGACCTAAAGTGATTAAACTTTGTTTCTGAAGGTTTCTATTCTAAAATAGATATAGGGGACAATAGGGACAGGTGTGTTACAATATAAAAATAATATAACTTCTTTGTTGCATTGTTGTCCTTCTGGAAGTTAAGGCTACTTTGTTTATGAAATCTATAGGCTAGGTTGTTGAACAATAAATGTATAGAGTTCTAGCAGTATAAATCCATTCCTCTCTGTTCTGTGTAAAATAATCTGTCCTTTCATTACTGTTTTCAGCCCTTGGAGATATCTTTTGCTCCTAATTTGGTTTCTATATCGTGCTGGTTCAGGACTTGGTTCTGGATCATTGTGAAGGAGAAATTTGTTTCCCCCTGAGAGATAAGCACTCCACAGTGCACAGGCTGTGCTGGGTGCTCTTAATATGTTGTATAGTCATGGACCATCAGTGCTGTTTCTCACATCTAGGTGAAAAGTTTATGGTAGGATCATTTGAATGGAAGGAAAGCAGGGCTTGTGTGTGTGTGTGTGTGTGTGTGTGTGTGTGTGTGTGTGTGTGTGTGTGTCTGTCTGTCTTCTATAAAGCATGGAGAGCACAATGGAGAAGAAAAGAAAGGGGAACTGGAAAGATCAAAATAGAGCTAAGTAGGAAAAGACCATGACACTCTTGGAGACACTGATGAAAATCTGTGACTAAGCATTCAATAATCCTGTCTTTCTTCCTAGCCCCTGCCAAAGCATACAAAAATGTCCTAAAATGTTAACCCTTTTCAATTAATATTTTATTGACTACTACTATTACTCAGCTTTCACCTTATTTAATAATAATAATGCTTTCACTTTATTTAATAATAATAATGCTTTCACCTTATTTAATAATAATAATAATAATAATAATAGCTATGAATAATAGCAAGTTATAGCTGGGTATTGGTGGTGCATGTCTTTAATCCCAGTACTCGAGAGGCAGAGGCAGGCAGATCTCTGCGAGTTCAAGATCAGCTTGGTCTACAAGAGCTAGTTCCAGGACAGTCTCCAAAGCCACACAGAAACCCTGTCTTGGAAAAACCATACACAAAAAAAAAGCAAGTTAAGATTTAAAGTTTGATAACCTAGGGTCTCCCAGAATCGACCCTAAGTCCAAGACATGTCTCCTTTTGCTTTTGTTTCTTCTCTTCAGTCAACTCTCTTCTGAGTAAGGCTCGTGATCACTCTTCGGCAGTACAGTCACAGCATCTATGCCTGAGGACAGAGGAGAACCAGTGCTGCCAGCTGCTTGACTAAAGACCCTCACGACTCTTAACTTGATGAAGCATGCTGCTATTTCTCATTTGAAGAGACAGAATTTTCCTTATACTCTACAACTAATGTCTAAAACAATCACTTTTACTTTTCATCCTTTGCATTCTTGATTGATTTGTTGGTTAAAGTCATGTGAAGCAATGCCTTCTATGCTTTCATGGGACTTGAAAATTATGTGCAAAGGATAAAATAAAGGAACTATCGTGTGCAAAGCTACTTATCTTTACTTTCCAAGGTCTCAGTTGATTCAGCTGCTTCAACAGGATTTCCTCTCAATATCATTCTGTTCACAGTAATTGAAGCATGTTTATAACCAAATGACAGTGCTTTGCCACGGTAAAAATTTGTTCAGTTTTCGTAGGTGCCACACACGATGTTAGGTGGCATTGGGGAAGCCAGAGCAAGTCTGCCCATATGAAAACAGCAAAGACTTATAAAATTGTTAGGGAAAAGGATGTAAAACAAACAAATGCCAAAATAATGGGAGTCAAGTAACAAGGGGACTATAACCAGATGGAGCTATTGCTTTTATTGCTTACAAATTTTAGGGAAGCAAGCAACACATTAGATCTGGAAAAGAAAGAGCATGGAGTGGGATATGGTGCCACCACAAGATGCTCTGGAAACCAGGAACAGGCAATATTCAGGATAATACTTGTTGTACAAGGCACCTGCTCTTGTAGTACCACTGACCCATTTTATACTCATTTTACATCTGGTGTTGTTTTGTAGTCAGAACCTGTGCTATCTACTCTTGTATCTTTTAAAAAACATTTTAAAAAGAAGCTACTGTGGGGACTGGGGAGATCACTCAGTGGTTAACAGTCCATGCTCTGAATGCACAAAGACCTGGGTTTAGGTCAGGATTGATGGAGGTAATGTGGAAATGGAAGAAAGCAGACAAACATCTCCAGGAACAGAACTGTTCTTTTAATCAGAGCAACTGAAAGATTATAGTCTGCTGTGGAAGTGGAGGCTGTGCATGTGTCAGGTGGGGGGAAATCTGGGTATTTTATTGGATGGAAAGGATGAAACTTTGGGGATAGAAGAATCTATGTTCAGATCAGTTCCTCTGCCTCAAGGGAATATGTAGGAGAATGATAGGACACTTGATTCACCTCAATGACTGCCACAAGTGTGCATATACCATAGTCATATATGATAGGGGATGTCCTTCTGTATATATGTTTCTTGTATTGGTTGATGAATAAAACACAGTTTGACCAGTAGCCAGTAAAGGCAGGAAGATAGGTGGGACTAGGAGATGAGGAGAATTCTGGGAAATGTAGTCAGAGAGAGGTGCCTGAAGGACGCCATGAAGAGACTGGGAGGATAGGATGCAGCAGGCATTCTCTGATAAGATAGGGCCATGTAGAAATACATGGATTCCTAATTATGGGTTAATAATTCAGAGCTAGCCAATAAGAAGCCCTAGCTATCAGACAACAATTTTATAATTAATATAGTGTCTGTGTGTTTATTTAAGTTTAAGGACATCAGGGCCTGCCAGGACAAGAAAACCCAGCAACACATATATTCCCTCTCCTTTCAAAAACTGAAACCTGTGGACCGTGACTAGTTCAATGGTAGGGCAATTTGTCTAGCAAGCACAAGACCATGGGTTAAATCATGACACAAATTTCAATATTAATGTCAATAAGATCAAGATCTAGTAGCCACACTTCATTACCTTCATCTACTATGATAGATGTCATTTTCTTAGGTAAATCTGGAAGGGCCTGTATCTGATGTACAAATGGAATAGGTTTCTAGCTCTAAAAGTCTCATAAGTATACCTTAGACTAGTGATCATGGTTGACATGGTATTTCCAACACAAGCCCTTGAGGTGATGTGTTGGCAGAGTATTGTTCTATGGAATTCTAGTCAGAATTTATATTTTCAAAGGTTTCTGTCAGCGACTGAACCACCAATCAAGGAGCCTTCAAGGAACTGAGTTAGGCCCTCTGCACACGTGTTGCAGTTGTGTGGTTTGGTTTTCTTGTTGAGCAAGGGCTGTCTCTGAATGTTGCCTGCTTAGGGGACATGTTCCACCTTCCAGGTTGCCTTGTTCAGCCTTAATAGGAGGCTCACTCTTTCCAGGACTATAGGAATATCTCACTTAACATGCCATGGCTGGTTGGTGTCCATGGGAGGCCTACCCTTTTCTGAAGAGACATGGGGGAGAAATGGATGGGTGAGTGGGAGTGGGGAGTTGGGGAGGGTGGCTTTGGGGACTGGAAGAAGAGGAAGGAGGGGAAACTGCAGTCAGGATGTAACAACAGAAACAAAAATAGAAAGCAAACAAAAAGTTTCAGTAGGTCATGAGGGATTAAAGTGTCAGTACCAGGTAAGCACAAAGTGAGAGCCTGGAGAATTGTGGGAGAGACTCATGGGAGAGTTGGAGACATTTGAAAAGTTCTGAAAGTTTATTGATACTGTTGTACAAATGTCAAAATTCCTGATGTTGGTAATTATGCAGGACTAAGTATCAGTTATATATTGACACTTAAGCATGTGGGAAGAAAGCATAGGATGGTGGTATTTTTTGTAACTTTTGAAAAGTCTGAAATTATTCAATCAATTAAAAAATACTTATGTGTAAAAACCATCCAAACATACAAAGTAAATTAATAAAAGTGAATTCACTTTTATTATTTGTATATTAATAATGTCAGTGATTACAAGTAGTTTGTTCAAGTATAAAGGCATCTGTATTCATATGAACAATATTGAGCTTTGAATACATTTTTAAAATGTTATATTTACATGTTTTATTATTGTATTTTGCAGTGTTCTTTGGCTACAAATTTTCCCTCTTATACTTTCTGAATATTGGTTTAGAAGTGTTAACTGCATTTATAATAGAGCATATGGCAAATAGTGGAAAGATTTTGCTTTATGAATCAACAGTTTTAGGATTTATGCACATATACACATCTATAAACCCTTGAAATGCTGTTTTAAATATTGCTTGGTGTAAGACAAATGCATTATATACAGTTAAGCAATTGTCAAACATTTAATTTTTGTTGTTGTTGTTTTGTTTTTAAGTTTGTCCTTTGTATTTCTTCCCCACTTTCTCAGCCTCTAAGCCCTAGAAAACACAATGTTCTCATCTGTTTTACTGCCCTCTAGAGGTAGACGGGAGAGAAGTTGTGTTGTTATGGACTTGAATAGGAGCTGCAGCTTGAAATTTTCTGTAGTTGGTGGAGATAAACGTGGTTTATTCACATGTACATTATCCTAGCAAAGTATCACATTCTTCAGTTTTGTATCATATTGTCTGGGTGTTGTTGTGAGGCTCAGTGTTTATTTTAGCTTTGCATGTCACACTAGCCCGGTGCCAAGTGTGTACACAAGACTTAGCGGCCAAGGAAGTTTCATCAATAGAAGTCTGCCTTCCAGACCTTTCCTCCCTCGTATGAAAGCTTTCCACTTCCATCATATCCAATTCTTCCTTAAGTCATCTAAGACTGCTTATCTCTGTCTTTCCCTCTCAGAAAGAAGCAACAGCAAGCAATTAAACTCTACTTGAACTGTCATGGATTACACAGGATGGAATTTTGAACTTATCCGCAGCAACTTCCACTTGCTCAGTCCCCTTTAGAACTGTAGTGTGAGAAGTACTGGCATGACATTTGCATGGGATATCTTACGTAGGGTAAAGGTCCTCAGATACAGATATCTACTTATTCCATTAACATTACACTTTTACTAAAACTCCTGAGTGTTTATCATCCCAAATACGGAATGAATAGAATTTGTCAGGAATAATATGATATGTTACTTTTTAATTCATGTAAAACTTTCCTGAAAATAGTCCGTGTATGTTCAGAAGAAGTTTATTCACTGATTATTGTTTTAGACTAGAAGTTGAGGTTAACTGGGCAAATTAGTTGAATGCTATTTTGAAAGAACATTTGAAATATGATCTTAAAATTCTCGGTATTATTGTAACCATCAGTTCTTGTTTTCTCCGAGCAGTACAAACCTCGCCGCAATGGGGAACCGAATGGCTTCAATAGCTAATGACTGAACTTTTCACCTCGCGCTCTCGCTCACATTAGGCTGCGATTTAAAGTGATTGACAGCCATTTCATAGTAGCCTGCCAAAGAACTGGGGGCCAAAATCATCCAAATTATGGAGAGAAAATACCCCCAATAGAAAAAAAAATAAAGGCAGAAGTGAAATGACCAGTGTAGCTGGAACTAATTGGCCCCCTTCCTGGCACAGCAGTGAACGCGCACAGGGACTGAATAATCTCTTGGATTTGGTGGCAGACCCTTGCAGGTTGGAACTACGGATTGGCAGGTTAGCATAAGGGGAGGCCATATCCCCCTAGTATGTGACACATCTATTCTGTGGATTTCCATTTTGTGGAGCTGTCAATCTGTTGCTTTTGTAAGCCTTAAACTTTCTTTAGAAACAACAACCCTACCTCCTAAACTACCACAGAAATCAGCTTGATTAGTAATCTCTATTAAGAGACACTGAGTTTTAAATAGACTGGGTATTTGAGATACAGAATGAAGGACTTGGCAGGGCCAAATAGGGAAGTCTGAACTGCATCTGCCCTGCCCCTTCCTAACACTTGTATGAGTTTGAAGCCCATTCACCAACGCACTAAATTATAAAAGTGCAAATTATAGCTGCCCACAAGCAGCCCTTTAAACAACGTTAGGAGCTGAATATCTAATCAGCATTTATTTAAAGATACAGTAATCTCAGGAAAATACTTTATAATAGGAAAGCCAAAGGTGACAGTCCTTCAGTTATGAGCCCAAGTATAGCAGCACACTTTGAGCATTCTTTTTTTTGTTAACAAGAATTTGATCGTTTTTTTTTCTATCCTGAATTTTTATTTTAAGCTTGATACTAAAGCCACAGATGGGATATTGCTGTGTCATTTCCATGGCTTCATACAGATTACCAAATGCATACAGCTGTCCCATACTCCCTTAATAGACTACCAGCTTTTCAATACATCTTCCACTGAGGGCATTTCTGTGGATAAACACCAATTCAGTAAGAAACATGCCATATGTCCTGCCATGTATGCAGGTACAACAAAGCACATCTTTAAAAAAAGTTGTTCCTCATCTCATAATGTCATGTCAGGGCTTTTAAAACATTTTGATCATCTTTCTAATTTTTATTCTTATTTTATTTATATATTATAATTTCACTATTTTTATACTGCATGTCCTTTGGGTATATATTTCAGCTTCCAAAATACATTAGTGCCTTTGTGGGATCCCTGAGGGTGTGAATGAGTGGGTCTCTGTGTCCAATGTGGTTCTTGTGCCTTTTCTCGGCCTCTTTCTCCCTCTGTTAGTTTGTCTTATACAGCATTGATATGACATTTTTCGTTTTATCTTATTATATTTTATTATTATCTTAGAAGCCTATTCTTTTTTAGAGAGACAGAAAGGGAGTAGACCAGATGGAAGGAGAGATAAGGAACTAGGGGGAATAGAGGAAGGGAGGAAAAACTCTAATCATGGCATATTATGTGAGGATAAAAACCCAAGTTTTAATAAAAGAAAAGAAAATGTGCCTGGATTATTTATTAATTCAGAGACTGATTTTTGAAACACACACTAGAAACTCAAACTTGTTGAACTAAATAGGATCTATTATAAATAGTTTCTAATAAAGTTGTCTCTAAGCATCTCCCAACATTCATTTCTGGGCCATAAGACTCATTATTTTATATCTACTTTCTCCCTTTAGGATATAATCAAAATATCTGGTTACTATTGGGTAGTCCTTCATTGAGGTTAAATATTGCTAGATCATGGAGCTGGAGAGAGAGCTCAGTGTTTAGGATAAAGTGTTTGCTACTCCAGCACCCACGTAAAAGCCAGAATTGGGCTGAGTGTCCCTTTAATCCTAGTGGGAGGGAGGGAGGGAGGGAGGGAGGGAGGGGTGGGGGCTGGAGACAGGCAGATCCAAGGCTCACTGTCCAGATAGACTAATTAGAGAAATCCTTTCTCAAAAACAAGATAGAGAGGGAGGTAGATACTTAAAGCCCACCACGATTTCACACCTGCAAACACAGGCCAGTGTGGCTGCATTTGTGTACATACACAATTGTGAAATCAGTGATATGGAAGACAGGTGTGTGTGTGTGTGTGTGTGTGTGTGTGTGTGTGTCTGCTAATATGTTTAAATTTTATACATGACAAAAGATATTATTTTTAAGTTCTCCTTACTTTTCCCATTAGAGGACCACGATAAGCCTAAATAAGCATAATGCACTAACAAGAACAGGTATTCAAAATTATCCCCAAATCAGCATTTGATTCCCTTATAGAAAACGGAACTGCATTACACTCAAACATTTAACAGACTATTGTCTTGTCTCATTTTCTTTGACTTTACTTTGCACATGACCACTGTCTTCTAAGTGCAAAATCTGTTACTACTTTGAAATGACTTTTTGCTGATGCACACATGAACTCTGAGTTGGTGTCCATTGAGCTCATTCGCTGATACAAAACGATGTATTAAATTTTCCAATTTTCCAGTACTTCACTTTCACCTACAAGTATTAATAGATTATGCTAATAATAGCATTGACATGAATCTGAGATGGCAATCTCCGGTACCTTTACTGGTCCTGTCATTGTGGGATGTGCATTGTTTTTGTATTATTTTTTAAAATGGGAATTTCTAAAAGTTGTTGAAGTAATAGCTGATAAAAGAGACTCTTATGTGATCCATTCTTAAAGCAAATCGGTTGGGTAAAACCCTCAAATTTCTCAGGACTTCTATGAATCATTTCAAACATCCTTAAATATCACACAAACTAATCATCTATGTAGCTATCATGTTTATCCTACACAAAAAGAAAAGAAATCACAATAAAAGGAGAAAATGTCATTCCAAGTACTTTGGGAAAAAAAAATTGTGACTCTTAAGCTGGGCATGGTGGCACCTGTCTGTAATCCTAGCTCTTGTGACGTTGAAGCAGAAGGATTGTGAGTTTGAGTGCATTGGTAGCCTGAGATTCATAGTAAGAGCTTGTCACACACATACACACGTATATGTGTGTGCGCACACACAGCATATACAGCACTCTCCTCCCCCCAGGAAAAGAACCCCAAACCCAAACCAACAAAAAACAAAGCAAGCATGAAAAAGTGAGATTATTGAAACTTTAATTTTTTTTTTTTTGCATCGTGCTTTTACAGAAAGCTAGATGAGATTTTTAAAATGACATTTGAAATCACTTGATATTGTGTATTTTCAATTTATATCCTTGCCATGGCATCTATGTACATTATTACCCCAAATATGCTGCTTTTAGAAAACATAGGCATGTTGGTAGTCTGTTTTTCTGTTGAGTTTAGGAACCTATAAATGGGTGCCTGTAGCTCTGACTCTGACAGATGTGTGGTTCATTGCTCTGATCTGTGGTGTGTGGCTCTCTCTGTCAGGGATTCTGTGTTTGCTGCCAGGCTGTCAACATCCACCAGGGAGCAGAACAGACCCGACACCCACATCTTCACACTAGGAATAGGTGGAGACAGGAACAAAGCCAGCTCTTTGGCCAAACAACCAGGAGTGCAGTTCATTTCAAAGGTCAGCGCATATTTAAGCTTGCTTCATTACTGCCACCTTTATGCCTGAGATTTTCATTAAAAAAAAAAAAAAAGTCAGTTTACCCAGGCTCCTTTAGCAACAGGAAAATGAAAGTGCTGGCTCCTATTTTCATTTGGGGTTATCAAAGTTTTATCAAATTACAGAAGTGGTGTTTCAGAGTATTTCATATGTGATCAAGAAAGAAAACCAAAAATAATTTTTTTCTTATTCAGGGGTCTTTGAGGCACCAGGGCTATTTTTTTAAAATTTAATATTGTGCCCAACAAAATCATTTTAGATTCAGAAAGAAAATAAACATTTAAAACCAATCTACAATGAAAAATTTTGGAGTTCAATATTTTTATTTACTGTTTCTAGTGAAAGTACCTCAGTTCATACTTTTTTGGCAAGTATTTATCTGTTGTTTAGTAAAATAAATAGGAGTTTAAGGATGGCAGACAATTAATAATTATGAATATTTATGTTCTACTTGCCTTTTAAGATTAAAGCAAGGACATTTTATTTATTCAAAAACAGTTTTCTTATTTACATGTTCAGTATACATACAAACATGCACATATATATGATATGGAATATATTAGATCAGATACATTAAAGAACTCCAAATATGTTTTGTCACAAAATTCTACTTATACACTCTATATTAATTAAAACAATTAATCACTGAAGAGATTTTATCCTATCTTACTTACAAAAACTAATCTATGAAATGAAAAATAACCATCTGGCATATAAGAGCCAAGCTGGAAACACAGTTCCAAAATAATGTTTTTAATCAAGGCCTTTGATAACAAAACGAGAAAGAGAAAGAGAGAGAAAAAAAGCACATTGTAAAAGTGATTTTGTGACTTGCTTGGAATTGAACTGCCTGAAGGGTTTCTTAAATGATGACATCATTTGTACTGAAAAGTTTTAAAACAGGGACGCTGTGATCTTTTTAGATCATGGAAGTTCCTCAGAGAAACAGTACCATGCTCAAGTTATGTAGCAGAATGTGTGCATGTATATATTCATATACAGATGATACTTTTAACTGGATTATTTTAGTTTTGGCTTTCTTGTATTTTTTAAATGAATAAATGTATTGTAACTGAGTGAAAGAGGAAAAAATATATATACATATATACTTGAAAACTTTTAGATTTATAAATATATCTTGCAAAACTATTAGATATGTTATTAATAATGCATCTATAAGATATTTTGAAATAATGAAGAAACAAACATGGCTTAAAAATCAGTTATGTACTCTACTAGAACCTGGACTACTTCCTTGGGTTCCGTAAGCTGTTTAGAATTGCTGCCTTCCTCTTTGATTTTAGAAGAGTTATCTGTAGAAAGAATGTGAGTGGAATTCAGAAAGTGTGATAACAGGGCTTTAGGATTAAAAAAAAAAAAAAAGAAATATAAAACCTGGCAAATCTGGCAGAGATCAAGTCCCTTCAGATATCCAGGTGAATCTGTCTACCTGAGGAAGTGGTCTTGCTTTCCTCTCTGTTTCTTTGGTGAAGTTCTGCTCATGTTATTTCTCACAAACTGTAATGGGGCTTTAATGTAGGCTTCAAACAGTTTTCTTAAATGTCATTTAAAATGACTGAAGAAAAAGTATGCGCTGATTATTAGAAAGGCATTTTATGTGTGTTAAAGGAGGTAAGCATGGAGTGATGTCCACCATTTGCCGAGCTGTACCTTCTCACATAACCTTTACAGTGATCCTGAGAGAGTGGAACCAGTCAGCACACTTCCAAAGATTCAAGACTTATGCCTTCCAAGTGGACTAATCAGCACACAGCCCCAGGTTATTGCACTGTATCCCCTATTTTTCCTCCTTGGGGGAGTTAGAAATTCTTGAGTTTCCTTTGTGGTTTGTTTCTGTAATCAGTTACCTGAATTAAAAAAACAAAACAAAACAATAACGAAAAAAGTCTCCCACTCCTTCCTACGAGGTTTTTATTCCAACACTGTTATCACTTGTAACAGGAAAACTTTAGCCCATTTTTATGCATGTTGCTCGTAAATTGTTGTAAAAATGGAGGATGTACATGTGAAAAGTTTAGTTTGTGCCAGTTTTGAATAATGGAGGCTGTTTTCTTGATGTGATATTTAGTGATGATAACTTTAAATATGTCAGACATATTAGGAATGGAAATTTTAATCTAGATTGACTGTTTAAAAATCTGAATTTAAAAAGTTTAGTGTACTCAAAGACTGCAGAATTACATTTTTTTTTTCTTCTTCAAAATCAATTTCTGAAAGGTTCAAGGCTCCAATCCTAGAGCATAAGAAAGTCAGGTGATCCGGGCATTTCTTTCTTCTCCGTGCTGTTCACTGCTTGCTCTCAAACCTACCCATGGCCCTGGTTAGAAATGATGTAAGCGAAACAGTGTTGCCAAGTCTGTTTCCCTTGTAGAAATGAGAAATCCACTGCAAATGGTGATTTACAGGGAGAATCGACCTCTAACTTTTTCTTAGAATTTGAGGGAGATTTATACATGCAGGTGGATGATCTTTGGCTTCACTTTAGAATTCAAGCTAGAGATTCTGGAAACTGAACAGCCCTTTATAGCTGGCAATTCGGCATTTGCTGCTGTGCACTCGCCAGAGGCAACTGTAACTGCATCTGTGCTTTCACCATATGCATTTGTTTATTAAGCTGAGGTGCTTATCTGCCTCAGATTGGAAGATTATAATTTCCAAAATAGTCACTTATGTCACTTTAACACACTTATGGGTTGTGTTAAAGTATTGCACCATCTTCAATGATCTGTACCCCTAGCTTCCGTTTTTTGTTTGTTTGTTTGTTTTTAAATAAACCCCTTAGATTTCAGGCAGAATAATGATTTGCTACAAAAGTAAAGGCAAGAGCTGGAAATACAGCTCGGTGGTAGAAAACCCACCTGCCTAGCCTGCTCTCAAATCCCCCATATCAATTAAATAAGAACAACCAGGACAAATAGCAGATCCCTCAATGCCCAAATGTAGCTTTGCCTTTCACTGAATTCTCAGTCCTTATTAACATTACATTTACCACCATTAAAAATTCCCAAATCGGAAGTTCTGTGTGAAGATGTCAAGAAATTTGGCACAATAAAGATAAATCTAGCTTGTAGATTTTTATAGGAAGTTGTATATATTGGAGCATTTCTACCTCACGGTGCAAAGATTTGAAGACACATTTGCAAATATTGTTGAAGAAATATATTTACATTTTGAGTTGATTCTATTTGGAGGTTTTAATAGGTACAGCGGTGATACGTGCCGTACCACTCCAGACCTCAGAATACAGGTCCTAGGCAGTGAACTAAAGGTCATATTACATTTTCTTATATGTTAAAACTTAACAAAAACTGAAGGCTGCAGAGACTTCATGAATTTTACCCACTAATCTACTAAAAAGGAAATGAACACATTTTTAGAGAGAATATTGGCACTATCTCAGATGATAAGGTATTTTAAATAATTCAGGAATTATATTTTCTATGGAATTGGTCATTTTAATGTTTGGCTTGACTTTGTAACACCATATTACCACCCCCCCCCACCAATAAGCTTCTTCTTTGTTAAAATGCTTCAGCAATCTCATTAATTTCCTTTTCAGTATTCATGTTTTTAGCTAAGAAGCCTCATGTTGCTGTTTGTACATTTAGGATTATAAGTAATGTATGAATTTTATTTTCTTAGCATATACTGAAATACAGGTCAACACTAGTTTTAAAATGGCAGTTTCAAATTTCACAGCACATTATTAATCTGCAATGCTAAAAAAATCCAATATAATGCATGAACTATTAAAGAAACTCTGAAAATAAAATGCTGTGAGAAGCCTGGATTCTTTAAGATTGTTTTTGGAATTGCTTGCAGTTTGCATGGATTATTCTTAAGGGAAGTTCTTGTACAAAAGTTCAAGGGCCTGATATTTACATGTTCCCTTTACGTAGCACACCAAGCTGATTTGTGAGGGAATGAAGGGAATTTAAATTAAAATTTTAGGTCATGAATGTAAAATTGTTGAATATTTGCACACAGTATAGGCTTGGAGATTTTTTAAAAAGTCATCCGTATAGCAATAGAACTTTTAATAAATAGTAGTGCTAGTACAGTTCCTTTATGGAAACAGAGAATAGGATTTAATGGGGTGACATTTTGGATTTGTTAGTAAAATAAAATAAGATTAGCTTTATTTTTCTTATTTTTCCACAGCCCTTCAGAGGTTTAGTGGCCGAATTACCACTTCTAATTTGTTTTCTGTCCTGTGCAGGCATTTCATTAACCTATTCCTGGCTCTGTAACTGGTCTACAGAGAAACCAGGCAGGAATATTTCTGCACATGCTGGTGACAATATACACTATAAGATGTGTTTCAGAATCCAAGGGCGCTATTATTATTTTCGCACTGCTCACACTAGAGTGTTAAAGGGCTCGGGTTGGTTAAACAATATCATGTAAAGTAATTTTATTTAATAATATTTAAATAAAAGTCATGAGGTAGCATGAGGCAATGCAAATTTTAAATAATAGCACTCTGAAATCACACTGACTGCTTCAGATCTAGAATAAACTCATTGATATTGAAGTGTGTGTCTGGACTTTGCTATTTTTTTCTGTGAACTATTGGAATTGGAAGTAAGACTTTTTGTCTCTCCAAAATACTTGTAAGAACACGGAGGAAGGGCTTAGAAATACTGTAAGCAGATGTAATCATACATTCCCCTGGATATAATAAAAAATATATTCTTTCACTCATTAAAAACCTCAAGTTAAATGCTAGTGAAATAAATTACATCCATAAAATTGGCATGATTTTTCACATTGAAGTTACTTTTAAAAATGATATTTCCCCCTGACTTTAATTTTACATATTTGCATTCCTCAGCAGAGCATTTAAGTTGAGGTGAGAAGATTTTAAAAACTGCATTGACTAAAAACAAACTCTCAGCAGCCTTGAATTTAACATTTAAAGAACTTCAGATTTGGGAGGCAGAGGCAAAAGATTTGAGAGTCCAAGGCAAACTTTGGGGTCATAGTTGGAAGCCAGCCTAGGCACATGTGACCCTGTCTCAAATAAGGAAAGAAAAGAAAAGAGAAAAAAAAGAAGCAGAACCTTGAAGTTCAGCTTTCTACTGAACATACACCTTAACACTCCAACATTCTGGCTCGGTCTTATTGGTTCTTATCCATCTGGATGAAGAGGTGTATGCTCACCACTTGTGCACAACAGCTTTTCTTCATGTCGGGGTGTGGTAAAATGCCAGTTGTTTTGTATTTGCTTTGTTTTAATATTAGGTTGTGCATACATTATACAGTAAAATACAACCATACTCTCTAAAAAAGAAAAAAAAAATAAGATGCCAGTTGCTTCTGCTTTTTCTAACTTGGAGATTGTGCTCTTGCTTGCTACCTCATTTTGAGCTCAGATATAGCCAACAATCATTTCTGTACATTAGTTTGTGTGTTGCAGTAGGAGGCTGTGAGAATGCTGAGTTTACCTAAGAGGCCACTAAGTTCAGCTCTTGCTTCACTTCCATCTACTTTCTAGTGAAAGTTTGAGACACAGTCCAGCAAACACGTGCTCAGAAGACCTGACACTGTTTTAGATTCATAGGGTGGGAGCAAAGAAACGAGACAATGAGGCCTGCCTTGACGCTGTTATGCAAGTGTGGACAGAAAAAACAAGCAATAAATATTCTCACCATCATTGGATCAAATTGCTTGCCTTCCGTTTACTTCCCAATCAGACTTTTTAATTTTGAAAATTTTCCCAACCATTCCCAACTAGGTAACTAACAACTGATCTTTCTGTTTTTTCCTTCTCTCCCTCCCTTTCTCCTCTCAGACTTTTCCTTTCCTTCTCAGTCTTCCTTATGCTCTTTTGTTTTGGCTTATCATCGTACCAGCTTTTTTGATTTGCTTTATCATCTTACCAGCTTTTTTTTTTTTTTTGATTTGGCTTATCATCTTATCAGCTCTTTTGCTTTGGTTCATTGTCTTACCAGCTTTTTTTTTTGATTTGGCTTATCATCTTATCAGCTCTTTTGCTTTGGTTCATTGTCTTACCAGCTTTTTTGGCAGATCACATTTGCTGTATGTTTAAAATTAGTTTTACACCAATAGCATACATGTGTAAATACGTTCGAGTCACACTCACCTTCCATGTCCTCTGTTATCTTCCTCCTTTATCCCCTTCCCACTTTTGTTTCTTATTAATTTGTTTTTCTTTGTGACCCCCTGGTTTTAACTAGCCTGACTTAGTGGGCATGGGTATAGATCTATCCATGGGAACGCGGTAACTCATCAGTGGCGACATCACTGAAGACAATGACTTCTTACCCACCAGGCCTTCACTGCCAATATCTCTTCTCGGCAGGGCGGAGTTCCATAAGTCTTTCCCCTATCTGTGGATGAACTTTTAGGGGCTCAGTCTGCTGCAGACGCTATGAAGACAGCCTCGTCTACTGTGAGCTCATGAGTGCCACAGCCATATCATGGCCATTAGACGATTTTTCACACCTCTCCTCTCCATCACATGGCTCTTAAATTCTCCCCAGTCTTTGTTCCTTGATGTTCCCTAGGCCTTAGAGAAGGTGATATATGGGTTTCTCATTGAAGGCCAAGCACAGAACAGCACTTGTTCTTACCAACCTGACTGGTCTTGGATCTCTGCCAGACACACCCTTTTTGAAGTAAATTATTAATTTTCAGGGTAATGTCACTCCAGTCAGCTGAGGGACTTTTTACTCTCTTCAGACAGAACTTGTAAATAGGCAGAGACTAGTGGCCCTGGAATCAACAACTTGGATCATTAGTTGTGGGATCTTAGTGTTTTAGCTCTGAACTTGGGGTGTTCATACCCTTACTTCTTACCGTGTGGCTTCTTGGCTTTATAGTCTCAGCCCTTCACAGCCTTTCATTTCTCTACAGCTCCAGCTCTCTAGTGTTGCCCACAATCTTTACTTCAGTATCTCCAGACCTTCCTAGTCTTGCTCCTTTCTAATTCCTAGTCTCAGGTCCAGGCTATACTCCAGAGGCCATCTAGTTGTTTGTGTTACCAACTCAGCCCATGAAGCTTGTGATAAAGACCACAGATATGCAATGAAACACTTGAATGAGCTTTTTCTGTTATAAACACTGGTGTGTGTGTGTGTGTGTGTGTGTGTGTGTGTGTGTGTGTGTTGTAATAGAGGTGTGATGGGGCTGATGTATGAGGAGACTTGCATGTTTATCCAGTCATACTTCTATAGTAATTGTCACTGCTAAAATAAGCATGCTTCTGCACTGGACTGAGGATAGGTGCAAGGCGGTTTCAAGGTAGCTGGTGGTCGGGTTCACCAAATACTTAACTGAGGTTCCCAAGTGCCTAGAACTTCTGATAGTTATGGCTGTAATGGTTTACTGAAGCACAGTGGCGGTCATAAGAGTAGTTGTAGCTACTGGGACTGAAGCAAGGGTCTTTGGGTGACCTTTGATATCTTTGGCTAGTTTGATATCTTCAGTCTGGTTAGATGGAAGGGAGTTTCCTCCAGAACCAGAAGGTGTCTAACACTGTGATAGGTGTTGGCAGAGCAAGCAGTTGCTTGACTTACAGCTACAACTGCTCCGAGAGATGTAGTGGTGCTAAACCTGTGGCGACTGCTTACCTCAGTGGACCTGGAGAAGACCAGAACCATCCGCAATCTGACTGGACTCAGGGACCATGAAGATCACAACATCTGGGCTCCATCCCTGTCCTCTGGCGTAGTTGTCCAGTGCTGCTTCTAGGCAGATGATGCGAAGGAGAGTCCTTAGGCAAGGGTCTGACAGTTGTTAGTCTGAGCTTCAGCAGACATTGATCACGCCAGTCATTCGAAAGTATCAAAACACTAAGGAGTGTCTAAAACAAAAGAACATGGGATTAACATCTTCTTCAAAGAATTTTATTTTATAACTCTTAGACAAACAGCCTCAGGGAAGGTGGGTCCACTTAACTGTCTCATTCTTCTTCAGTACTATATGTCCTGTTCTTCTGTCTCCTGGGGGTCATTATGTGCTCCTCACTTTCCTCCTCCTCCACTCATACTTACTGTGTAAGCTCATCATTTTTTGATTAATCCAAAATCTTTAGTCCAAAATACAAGAAACATTGATTCTGAGATTGAATTCTGGTGGATTACCATTTTTATACCATAAAAGGAGAAAAACTTTCCAGTTTTCTTGGTAAGACAACATTGATTATAAAAGAAATTCCTACTTAAACATGGCAAAATTTTTAAAAAGTGTGTCATAATTAGTGAAATATGGCATGTGTCCTCACTTTTATTCTGAGATACAGATAAATCTCTTGATGGACTCACTTTAAAAAATAAACTGAGAGGTGGGCATTGGTGTCACACGCCGTTAATCCCAGCACTTGTGAGGCCGAGGCAGGTGGATCTCTGTGAGTTTGAGTCTACAGAGCTAGGTCTAGGACAGACTCCAAAGACTCCAAAACAATACAGAGAAACCTTGTCTCAAAAAGCCAAACCAAACCAAACCAAACCAAACCAAACCAAACCAAACCAAACCAAACCAAACCAAAACAAAACAAAACAAAACAAAATACTGAGATATTAACTCAACCCCAAGTTGCAATTTCCTATAGGTTGTTACTGTTTCTGAAGATTTTTTTCTGTTCTTTGGGCAGTCGGTGTAAATTTTATAATCATGTCTTCAATTTATTGAAAACATGTGTGTAGTTTAATGGGAATAATATGGAATTTATTGATCAGTGTGGAGAACTTTGACCCCACCCCTACCCCAGCTGTGTCACCAGTTAAGTCCCGAAGCCAAGTGTCTAGTATACTTCTCAGTAGAAAACATTTCTGTAGGCAGGGTTTTTCATCGAGCCAATCAGCTCTGTCCCACTAGCCGGCTCCCAAATAACCACACAGAGACAATATTAATTATAAATGTTTAGCTCATAGCTTAGGCTTGTCCCTAATTAGCTCTTACATTTTAAATTAACCCATTTTTTTTTTTTGCTACATTCTATCACATGGTGGTACCTTTTTCAACACCTGCTTCCTCTTTGTTTGGACGGTGACCCCACCTTTTCTCACACGCTCTTATTGCCTTCATGTCCCGCCTAACCTCTATTGATCATTTAGCCCTTTATTAAACCAATCTTCACAGCATACTAAAGGATATTTTGTCACAATGATTTGCTGTGGAAATTAGATGTATAAAATGTAACTTACCCATCACCCTCTACATTTTTTTCCTTTGACGGATTGTTTTTTATATTTCACCATGAGCATGATATACACTGAGTTCCACACCACTTCTAGTGAGTACTTGGGATTCCTTACAAACTGGTACATTTTCCATCATACTTTCAGCTATGTCTTTGTATTTTAATGTGTCTCTTGAGAAAGACTCCTTGCTTTGTGTGGAGGGTTAATCACCCTGTGGTATCATTATTAAGGATCCCAGTTTATTATCTTCCCTGGATCTCTACTGTTAAATCCCACCAGGCAAGGGACTTAGATTACCTTTTTTTCCCAGGCACAGTCTATAAGAAACAGATATTTAGACCACAGGAACTTAGAAAATGTCACAAAATGTATCAGTGAAAATTTATAAGCTGGCATAACTGATTTTAGGTTAATAATTTCTCCTTTTACTTTTCTTCTGTTCATCAACATTTCGAACACATATTATTGCTGTTCAGAGATTTCCACACTATTTACGCCCTAAGCAAGCATAGTGCTAATGTTCCTTGCATCCTATGTTAACTCTTTGATTGTGTAACCCTGTAATCTTTAGCTGACATTACCTAAATCCTGTAGTTGTCATTTTCACAAAAACCAAGCAGTCTGTTAAGCTGAATTTTCAAATTTATTTTTTTTCAGGGCATACTGGACAATGGATATATAACATTATTTGACTGCTAGTCCCTTTCTTCTGTTTTTGAACCGAGCTTGATTTCTAAATAGACTATCTTTAGCCAGAGAGTTTTCAGGAATCATATTCTTTCCCCTTGTTTCTTTGATTGGCCATTTTAGGAGGACAGTAGACAACAGTAACTTTTTGTGGTTCATATTTGATACCATGGGAAAGACAGCAATAATTAAATATCAATTTCATAACTTGCCCTCATCTCTTCATAGAATACTAGTTTATTCAACGAATATCTAGGATTTTCTCAGGTCATTGTTTGAAGTTATTTATGAAGTTTCTAGTCATGTAATTTGTATTGGTTATAGCCTGTAGTTCTGTTTATTCATTGAGCAAAGCATAGCTCTGAGCTTGACATGAATCTTTGACTTTGGTCTTAGACAACACAGTTATAGAAGCCATTGTAGCTGTGAGATAAACTGAGATCACTTACACAGTTTAGGGACTTGGATAACTATGATTTTAGGATAATGAAGGAAAATACGTGTGGAATAGGTATTCTCACTTAGACTTGGGTTCTGTAGCAAAAACAAAACAGAACAAGACTATTTCTATTGCAATTTCCAGATCATTCTTAGACTATATTTTCAGTCCTTTAATATGATTTTAGGTCATTATAATATTATGTCTTTAATTTTTTGATGGACAGATTATATAGTGGAAAAGATAATCACATAGGGTGGTTCATTGACCTTTCAGCACATTTATTGAATATCTTTCATGTATCAGAAGACATCTTGGCTGTTTATGTTTGATATTTTATATTGTATTTTGAAAACTCAGTTAAATTAAGCATCAAAAATGTTTCTTCCACAAATGAATAAATAAGACTCAGACTAAGTAATCTACTTCAGATCACACATCCTTTTATTGAAAAGTTAGCTCACAGAATCAGCCGTGGAGGAAGTGGGTGCCAGGCAGGCTACCACATCAGAAATTTGTGAATAGGAAAAATAGGAGTAATTTAACAAAGTTAGTTGGAATATACATACATATATATGAATATATATACATACATATACAAATACACACATATGCACATATAAACATATGTATGCATTATAAATATGCATATATGTATGTATATATTGTACATGTATATATAATCTTTATGGGAAAAGAGTTTTATCTGGGCTCATAGTTGAATGCGGAATGACACATCATTGTGGGAAGGCATGGTAGAAGGTAGCTCTGTGGCAGCTGCATGCTCACACTTGGAATATTAGGAAATGGGGATGATGGAACACTTTGAATTCTTCTTAGAATTTTGACCTAGGAAGTGAGACAAAACAGAAGCCTGTTTGTGAAAACCAAGAAGACTCTTTGAGACCTAGAGCCTAGCCACAGCCATAGCATTAGAATATGTGTAAATATAGAACAAATGCCTGACACAAATAAGAATTCACAGGACAGATCATTTGAATCATACAGAACATCTAACTCAGAAAACGCTATCAAACAATTTTTTCACATATGACACTTGCTAGGGTCAAGGCAAGCAAAAAAATTTATGGCATGTTTTATCCACTCAGAGAATATTTATTGCACAACTTAGGTTAGTTCATGATGGAATGAAATAAATATGAAATGTAGAGTAAATACAAAATAGATGAATCACTACCAACTAGAAGGACTAAAGATGTCATGGCTCAATTACAAGACTAGATTGTTAATGAAAGCTTGAAAGAGGAGACAGCAAATCATTTTAACTATCATATTAGGTGACAGATTTCACGAAAAAGCAAGGGCTAGAGTACAAAGGAGAGTTGTACAAGATAGGTAAAACAGTGAAAAGCAATAATAATAAAAAACAAACAAACAAACAAAACGATTCCACTTGGGAAATTACATCCACAGACTGTAACAGGCATGCTTGTTCTTGTCCACATATTCTGCCTTTTTATGACAATGGGACATTTATTTTATCCCAGAGAACAAAGGTTCTGATATTGCTTCTCTCCTCTTTCTGCAGTTGAAATGAGCATGTTCTTATGTCCAGCCATACTGTTTAATGTGCCTGTGACATGTCAGTCTAATCATACTCAGCACTTGGGTTTTGGTTTCCAGTGAAGTTTGTAAGTTGAGGACTGTATTCCTGCTGTAGTCAGGGACCACCAAAAAGGAAGGTCCTTTCTCAAGTGACATTTCTAGATAAAGCCAGAGTCAAGACTAATAAAGTGTCCTGAACTTACAGTGAATTTTCAGTCATACGATATAGCCCCTTCCCTTTTTAGTTCAACTAATTTTAAAAGGGTGTAAATAATATAATGAAAATTCTGGCTTAGGATATTGGGAAAGGAGACAGCTGGTAGAAGCTGCTGAATTTGGTGAGGTTGAGCCATGTTGAGACTGGTGAGAAATAAGAATTGTAGTAAGTATTGTAATACAAGTTGACATGGCTCTGAGGATGAGATTGATAGTTTTGAGCCATTGGTCATTCCGGAGATTCTTGGGCAATAGATTGGTACAGTGAAACATTTATTTTTTTTATCATTGTCTTGTAGTAATTTCTTTAAAACTTTGATACTCTGCCCTATCCATTAGTGCATTGAAGGTGACATTGATTTCTTTCTTCTGTCTGTCTTCTATGGAACTCAATAATTAGCTTGATTATGATTGCAAATCTGAGATACCTCGCCATTCTGAAGAAAGACAAAAAGAAATTCCTCAGATTCACAGGCAGTCAGCACAGCTACATCAGGTACCCATCCCAATTCTACTTACTTTTTCTTTTTTCCAAATCCACGTATCACTGAATTGATATTTCTCTTATAGAAATAAACCCAGTAGGATTTGGGCTATTGTTATGTGGAAATCTTTCTTCAAACTGCCCAGTACCTGTATAGTGTACTGTAACTGCCTTGGTTGGCTGCTCCCAAACACTAGACTTATTTTAGATCAGTTTCCCCCTCCCAACAGTACCAGTCCACTCTCTTAAACATAATAGTAAAACTCTTATGGAGAATGTTTGCTTTAAAGAGACCACTGTAACATTTCCTTCAAGTCATACAAAATTGGTATTGATATAGTATTACTCTTTGAATGATATAAGGACATATAAGGCATGGTTTTGGATTTGTATCTATTGAATGGGCAAGGGTAGTTATCCTGAGTATGGTGCATGGATCACAACAAAGTGTAAAGTGTCTCTGGGATGTAATTTTATTGTTTTTTATCATTCTTTTTTTTCCTGTTACAAATATATATTTTAAATGTTATTCCCTTTATATAGATACCCCCTTCCAGAGACAGAATAGCTTAATTCAACCCTATACTTTCTACTTCCCTGTTCTTCCCTCTTGTGGGTGATATTGTCATGGAGGTATGGAGTTAGGGTCAAGCCTGGGTTATGGCAATATTAACAAGTCAAGCTCAGCCAACTGTCCTCAATGGGTCAACTAAAGACACAGCTAATAGTGAAAACCAGATTAAGGAGATTAATTAAATATAACCATATTGGGAAAATAGAACAAAGACATGTACTTCCCCCCATCCTAACTTTAGAGTCCTGTGGTAGTTTGAATGTAATTAGGCCCCATAACATCACAGGGAATAGCACTATTAAAGGTTTGGCCTTGTTGGAGAAAGTGTGTCACTGTTGGGGTGGGCTTTGAGGTCTGAAATATGCTCAAGCCATGGTCTCAGTTTGCTTCCTGTTGACTGAAGGTCAAGATGTGTGACTTTCAGCTTTCTCTTCAGAACCATGTCCCACAATGATGATAATGGACTAAACCTTTGAAACTGTAAGCCATCCCATTAAATGATTTTCTTCATAAGAGTTGCTGTGTCTCTTCACAGCAATAGAAGCCCTAACTAAGACAGGGTCCTAATGAAAGCTTAGCTTGAGATAGAAAGTAAGAGGTATGCATGACTAAGAAGTCCTGGTCAAGGTATAGTCTTGTCCATCATCACTCATTAGGCTACAGTCTGTTATGTAGGTTGTATGAGAAATTGTCCGAACTGTGTGAAATCTCTTCCTTGGAGACAAATTACCACTTGTCTTGCACCAGAGCTCTATCCTTTTCCATTTCTTATTGTGAGACTTCTGAAGGAAGTCTTGGGATCAATTGTTCCAATAGTCTGATTGCCAAAGGAAGAGGCACAAGTATCTATTTAGGATATATCCATTCCTGACTGGAAGGTTGCATAATAGGCTTAATAATTTCACTTTCCAAACAGTACATTTATAGTTCTGAATCTTAGTGAGCATCACCATAGGCAAGTGATGGGAACATCATCATACCATATGGTTGGGATTTGTCTATAGTATATGACCAAAGGGTGCTTTACTTCCATTGTTGCCTTTTCTAAGGTCCATAACCCCTATCTATCCATGAGAAAATATGGAAAAGAACTGGGATAAGGAAATTTGCAGGTTACTTGACAAGTACTATTGAGGTCATGAAAACAAGTAAGGATGAAGGACCTATGACAGACTAGATGTGTCTTGGGAGATAGGAGAGCTGCATGAAGTGGAAGATGGTAGAGGTGAAGAGACAGGGAGACATTGATGAGGAATGTGGTAAAAGTCAAATAAGTCTGGAGATAGTAGTAATTTACTATTTATAATTTATTTTGATCAGGAAAGTAAACTAACACAGGAAAGTAAACTAACACAGGATATTAATGTTAGAGTGGGAAGCTGGGTGAAGGTAATATATTTGAAAGTTTTCTGTAAGTTCAATATTATTCCAAAATATAAAAATACACAATTGTTATGAAGTATTTACTAGCATAAAATTTAAAATGATATAGTTATCACCCAACTTAAGAAATATTACACGTACAAAGTCTTTCATGTATGTCTCTACAGTCTTGTCACCCTTATTTTAAGAAGTAAGCACTATTCTAAATTTGTCTACATTATTTTTGTGTCTATGCATGCTTGTGTATGCCTATACCAGTGTGTGTGCACTATGCATGTATATGCCTGTGCATACAGACATGCCTATGTGTGTTTGTGTGTGTGTACTTATGCATGCATATGTATGTACAACAACCATGTCTGTATGCATGTACCTATGCATATGTATGAATGGGCATACTTACACCCATGCCTGTGTGTTGTGTGCATGCATGAATGCGTGTGTGTGTGTGTGTGTGTGTGTGTGTGTGTGTGTGTTGCACATGCTCGTGCATGTGTGCCATGCAAATGTGTACATCAACATGTATTTTTCTCCTAGTAATATGATTTTGGATTTTGTCTCTGAGACTGATAAGTCCCACTCCAATAATTTGTTCAGCAAGTTTTTGTTGTGTCATGCCAGCCAAAGTACTAGGTACTTGAAAAAAAGAAAAAGATGCCAGGTCTGATATTTCTGACAGTCACTGGGATTAGAGAAGGACACATATAAAGTGTGATTGAGAAGTGGATTCAGTGTTTGAGGCTGCAATATAGATACTTGCTTTCACTTTTGTGTTTTTGATAAACACTCCATTAGAGGTTTAAACTTGATATCTTGAAGACATGTTTTCTTGCATTGAACTAGTGTCTTAATAGTTACTAACAGGATTTAAAGCTTGAGAAACTTCTGATGATGATTTGGATTTTAACTTTTTCTAAAATTCTGGTCCTATTTGGGAGACTAGTCAGCTGCTGCCACAGGAAGGAACAGAGGAACTGAGCGTCTCTGTGTACTCCTGTTCAACACAGTGCTGCTCAGCCTGGGAAGTTCGGCACACATGAACTGTACAATAGGTATGTGCAGTACATACACCTATTATCCACACACACCACCTTGTTACCCTCACAAACCTTTCTCATCGACATAGATCTCCATTGTTATGGGTAGTCTCATTAAACACTGGAGAGTGATACATGTGCACATCTATATATAGCCTGACATTTCAAATATATATATTATGTATATTAAACTTTTTAATGATTTATTTCTTTTTATTTCATGTGTCTTGCTGTTTTTCCTGCATGTATGTCTGTGTGCGAGAGAAGCTGGTGTTCTTAACCAGTAATCCTCTCCAGCCTTCAACTTTTTTCCCTTAAAAGAATAAAATCACTTTCTATAGATACGTGAACCTGTATTTATGTGCTAAATATGACACTTTTACTGTAGTTTGGCCTACTGTTTATTGGGTGCCTAATGAATGAATGATTTGGCTTGATGAGTTGAAATGACTTAAAGTGTTTAGTATCTCAATTCCTGCCTTCGGGATCTTCTACAATCATTAAACATACAGCATACACATGTACACAAAGACACACATGCACACACACACACATGCACGCATGCCCGCACACATGCACACACGCACACACGTGCTCACACACACACACAAACACACACATACACATGCATGCATGCACACAGAGTGAAATAATTCTTTAATTCAACATATTGAGCACCTGTTCTAAGCTAGGGACTTGGAAAGGTGACTGGCTATTGCTGAGGGAGCATCATGGTGAATTAAGCAATTATTAATCTTAGATGATGCACAGAGTAAATGGGCAGTGGTGTCCAGCATGTAAAAGGGGGCTGCAGACATAGGTGCACATATATTGAGATTCAGCGATGGAGGTGAAATATGACCTTGGGAGACACGGATTTACTGTGGACCTAATGAGGTGTAAGTGTCAGGGTTTTGCATTGGCACTGGCTTTTGTGAATTTGGGAGGTCATGGAAGTCTGAAGTGATCCAGGTGGGGGTATATATGAGGCAGCTGGGTTCTTACCAAGAATCATTTCTCTGTAACTGCGTTAACTTTTTCAATGTGCCCTGAATAAGTCTTCATCAATTTTTTTAAAATTTCTTGTACTAGAGTTATATATTCTCATTGTGCCTAACTTTGATTAAAAATCTTGTACTCCTTCCTTTTTCTTAAAATGACCTCATCATATTATAGCTTCAAGCTTCTTGCTTCTGGTGACTTTGGAAGAATGTTATACCTGTACCAGTGTTTGACAAATTGTCATCTAACTTTTAAGGAATGGGAGAGAAAATCAAATATTAACTGCCTGTGATGTCAGCATGGTGGCATAAGGTTGTCATTAGAAAGTCACAGATATTACTAAAGATAAAAGTAATTTAGTTTGACTAGGAATTATAGGCCTGATGTCTGTGAGTCGTGTGACTAATCCTAACCCACAATATAGCATGCAAAGGTGGTGTCAATCACTTCATGCACTTACCAAACAAAACCACCCATAGTTAGTATAGGCATGTATTTTAAAGAATTTAATTCTGTTTAATTTGTGAAAATGCTTTTTTGAAACTAGGTGGTTCACCACTCAGTTACTGTCTGTGCTCTCCCCACCCTCTGCACATTTTCAAATTTCAGTTCTATGTCATACACACCTCTTGCATTTCCACAGCTCTGCAGGCCTAGACACTCTATTTCTGAGGTGATTTACACTGGGTGGCGGTATGGATCAATGCTACTGTGTAACTGAACTTCCAGTTATGCCTGTAGCCAGTGCTGGTAGTGCAGCCAGGGCTTCTAGTTGTGACACTCCAGCCATTTATGACGATTCTGTTTTAAGTAGATCATGGAGCAGGCTTCCATTCGCTCAAAAAAAAAAAAAAAAACTGCATAGCATAGCATATCCCACAATTTGTCTTTGACAAACTAAACTTCTTAATCAAAATTTCTATCAAATGCCAGCCAGTAAATATGGAATTCAAGGACAGCATGTGGCCTGCAGTTTTATTTTTGTCTTTTTTTAAATTTAAATATATTTTAATACTCTTACATATTGATCCCAGTTCTGTCACCCTCCTCCCCTCCCTCCCTTGTCTCCCTACCCCCTCCCCCTGTCCCATTCCCCGCCAACTCCTGCTCTCTCCACTTCTATCTCTAGTAGGGTCTAGGCCCTCCCTCCTGCCTCTAGGTTAAGGGAGTATCCCTCCATGGGGAATGTGCTCCCAAAGTCCTTTTGTGCACCAGGGATACATCCTGGTTCCACTGTCAGAGGTCCCTTAGACTGCCCAGGCCTTCTAACTGAGACCCATGTCCAGGGGAATCTGAGTCAGTCCAATGCTGGTTTCCCAGCTATCAGTTTGGCGGTCCATGAACTCCACCTTGTTCAAGTCAGCTGTCTCTGTAGGTTTCTGTAACCTGGTCTTGAACCCTTTTCTTATCAGTCTGCCCTCTATGCAACTTGATTCCAGGAGTTTGGGTCAGTGTTTAGCTGTGGGTGTCTGCTTCTATTTGCATCAGCTTCTAGATGAGGGCTCTATGGTGGTAGATAAGTTAGTTATCAATCTCATTATCAGGGAAGGGCATTTAAGGTAAGTCAGTTTTCTCTTCAAAATTATAATGGCTCCTTCTACTATGGTATTTTTTTTTTTTGCTCTTGTCTATTCATCCCCTGACTCAATCTTCCTGGTCCCATATGTTCTCCTCTCCTAACTCCCTCTCCAATCACTGACACCACACCACCTCCTACCCCTGCTGTACCAATATGCTCAGGATATCTTGTCCCTTTGTCCTTCTGTGAGTGACCTTGTATGAATCTCTTAGGTTCCTCCTTGTATCCTAGTTTCTCTGGTGGTGTGAATTGTAGGTTGGTGATCCTTGACATTATGTCTAAAATCCATTTTTGAGTGAGTAAATACCATGTTACTCTTTTTCTGACTGGATTACCTCACTCAGGATGGTTTCTTCTAGTTCCATCCATTTGCCTGTGAATTTCAAGATGCCATTGTTTTTTTTTTTTTCTGCTGAGTAGTATAAATGTACCACATCTTCTTTATCCATTCTTCAGTTCAGGGGCATTTAGGTTGCTTCCAGGGTCTTGCTATTATAAATAATGCTGCTATGAACATAGTTGAACAGATGTCTTTGTTGCATGGATGTGGATCATTTGAGTCTAAGAGTGGAACTGCCAGGTCCTGTGGTAGATTGATTCCCATTTTCCTGAGAAACTGCCATATTGATCTCCAAAATGGCTGTACAAGTTTTCACTCCCACCAGCAGTAATGGAGTGTTCCCTTCTGTCTACATCCTCTTCAGCATAAGCTGTCATTGGTTTTTCTGATTTTAGCCATTCTGACAGGAGTAAGATTGCATCTCAGAATTGTCTTGATTTGCATTTCCCTGATGGCTAAGGACATTGAGCACTTTCTTAAGTGTCTTTCAACCATTTTGGATCTCTCTATTGAGAATTCTCCATTCCGTTCTGTACCCCACTTTTTAACAGTGTTATTTGGTGTTTTGTTGACTAGTTTCTTGAGTTCTTTGTATATTTTGGAGATCAGCCCTCTTTCAGACGTGGGGTTGGTAAAGATTTTCTTCCCAGTCTGTGGGCTGCTGTTTGGTCTTGTCAACTGTGTTCTTTGTGGCCTATAATTTTAATGTGGTTCACAGAGTTTGCAATCACACCATCTCTTCTTTAAAATCATTTTATTAATTCTTTGAGAATTCATACAATGTATTTAAATGATATTTATGCCCACTCTTTCCCCTCAACTCTTTTCAGATTATACTCTACCTTCCTCCTTTGTAACTTCCTATCCTCCCTTTCTGCCATAATCTATCAAGTCCAATTTGTACTGCCAAATACATCACTGGGTGTGGGACTATCCACTGGAATATGGCTGCCCTATCAGGACCTATACTCTTAAAGGAAACTTATTCTCCTTTAGAAACCATCACTGTCTATGACTTCTTAGTTCAGGGTTGAGGGCTGTAAAACTGTTCCTACCTTAATGCTAGAATGTTGACTGTGTTGTCCTTGTGAAAGTGTTGTCCAGTCAACCACATTGCTCTGAGCTCATGAGGGTAGCAGTTGTATCGTGTCTTGGCACTATTTCTGATCTTAATTGATTTCTAGTTTGTACAGTCATCTCATCCCTTCTTACAAGACTGTTCTGAGCTTGTATGTGGTAGGATGGTATACATGTCCCATTTAAGGCTGAGAATTTCTTACTCACTCAGACTCTCCTGTGTCATCAGTTGTGAGTTTCTGCCTTCCCTACTATGTACTGTACAATGAAATAACTTTGATGTGGCACCAGAGCTACATTAACCTATAGTTATAGTCTCCGAATTTGTAGTACAATATGGCATAATCTCCATTGAGCAGAATGATAATAGTGGCTTTCCACTGGGGCCTGTATAATCTCCATGCATGGGTTTTGGGCCAGCTTTTTAATACCAGCATACAGTCTCTATTTATTGATTGATAATAAACAGCCCAACCATTGCTTTTAGAATGCAGCATTTCTCATTAGGATCTTATTGAAATATAAAGCCTGGGAGATATTCCCATTCTCTTAAAGACAAGGTTGTGCTGTGGCATTTAGTTATCCTTTGTAAAATTCCAGCCAGCAGAAGTTTAAGGTAAGAACTAAGGAGCAATTAAATGAATGGTAGTTATTGATAGTTATGTATCTGGAGTGTTTGAGTGTCTTTGGTATGCTAGGCACTCAGTGACTTTTTGTCTGAATTATCTGGATCTATTATTAAGGCACTAAGAAATTAAATATATATATATATATGATGAGAATGCATAGCTTGCCAAAGCCATACAACCAAAAGGAGAGCTGGAATTGGAACTTTTAGGTCTTAGAGATTCCAATTTCACTGTGTTTTTGATCAATAGTTAAATGTCTTATCACACGTAAAGTGTAACCTTCATAGTTTTCTCTGTTGTTTGCATCTATGAATGGTTTCTACAATCCCAAGTAGTGTGTATTGAAAGGAATTAGAATCAAGCATAAATAATAGAAACTTGGAGAAAGCAGTCTTCCTCAGTGGCACATTAGAGGTTCGTAAGATTAGATGACTTTATTTGAAAGAACTCAGGGGAAAGATGACACAATTTTATTATAATGTTCCTCTAATCTACTAGTGGGAGTTGTTTTTACTGGCCAGGAAGAAGGAACTATAGTAGGATACCTAGTTAGAGCCATGGAACCTTGGTTCAACTAAAGTTACTAAGTTGTCAAGACCATGAATGGGCACATCCCAACTTACATAGAAAAGAAGGAAACAGGGTAGTCAGTTCACAGGGTGTAGCACACCATGTGTAGTAGCTATGGTTCTTTTCTGTCCTCAATCTTTGGAAGAACATATATCATTTTTCTTATACCACCAAAGAGTATCTCTGCTAAACAGCAATCATCTGTAAGACTTCTAAGTCCAGTGATGTGTGGCTCACTTCTTTATCCCTTCCTCTGGGAAGGAAAGAAAAGACAAGTCCTGGAAAAACTTACTGAGCTATCCTGAGTGATCCTTTACAGTATCACAGCCACTTAAGAAGCAAACTAAATGCTATCCAAAGACAAATTATTTCTAAAACTTTGGATAAAGATACCCAGCCCCTACCCCTATAGCCTTGTCTTCCTTCCTTCCTTCCTTCCTTCCTTCCTTCCTTCCTTCCTTCCTTCCTTCCTTCCTTTCTTCCTTCCTTTCCATCTTTCTTTCTTTCCATCTTTCTTTCTTTCTTTCTTTCTTTCTTTCTTTCTTTCTTTCTTTCTTCCTTCCTTCCTTCCTTTCCATCTTCCTTCCTTCCTTCCTTCCTTCCTTCCTTCCTTCCTTCCTTCCTTTCTTTCTTTCTCTCTTTCTTCCTTCCTTCCTTCCTTCCTTCCATTCTTTCTTTTTTTCTTTCTTTCTATCTTTCTTTCCCTTTCTTTCCTTCCTTCCTTCCATTCTTTCTTTTTTTCTTTCTTTCTATCTTTCTTTCCCTTTCTTTCCTTCATTCTTTCCCTTCATTTCCTCATTTCTTCTCTCTCTTTCTTGTTTCATATTATTTTTTTGTTTTATTTTTATTTTAAAAAATACTTTTTATTTTACATACCACCCCCAGTCCCCCCTCCCTTCCTTTCTCCTGGCCTCCTCCACCTACCCACCTTCCCAATCCTCATCCACTTCTCAGGGGGGATAAGGCCTATCTTGGGGAGTCAATAAAGTATGGCATACAAAGTTGAGGCAGGACAAAGCCCCACACTGCTGCATCAAGGCTGAACAAGGTTTCCCACCGTAGGGAATGGGCTCCAAAAAGCCAGTCCATGCCCATGGGTTAGGTCTTGGTACCACTGCCAGCCCTGTCTCTCCTGTTCGGCCCAACAAATCTAGCCATGTAACTGTCACCCACATTCAAAGGGTCTAATTTGGTCCCATGCAGGTTTCCCAGATGTCAGCCTACACTCCCTGAGCTCCAGCTAGCTCAGGTCGGCTGTCTGTGGTTTTCCCAAAAGAGTTCTTGACCCATTGTTCAAATGATCCCTCCTCCTTCTCTACAATTGAATTCCAGGAGCTAGCCCAGCAGTTGGCTGTGGTCACTGTATCTGCTTTTCTTTCTATTTAGAATAGATTTCAAAAGTCAATATTTACCTGGTTTGAAAGGAAGAATTCATGAGAGCCCTAGTACATAGGGACTTGGAATTTCTTTCTGCTAAGTCTCACACAGTGCCTGTCATGCAGTGGGCTTTGTGAGGGATACACACAAGCAGAACTATCTAGTGTCTTTTGGGAATATTCCTGAATCCCCTCAGCATTTCCTTTGTATACTATGAAATTTATATTGAGGCATATTCACATTTATATTTACCCCCTTTTTTCAGGGATAGTGCAATGCTAAGTGGCCTTTGCACATACGATTAAATATTAATTAGGCTTCTAATATAGGCAAGTGAGTTTGAAGGCCTGAGTGTCACATGAATAATTTAGGAGGTACCCGAAGGCTCAGCCTGGAAAGCTGATTGGCCACTTTGGATTTGTATAATTACAAAGTTTCATTATTAACAGTGGAAGCAGTGGAGAGATTTGCTTAGCTTGAGGGACTTTGAAAGCATAAGCTGTCTCATTAGGGAAAAGGGAAATAAGGCAAAATATGCAAACTTGTTAGTAGAAAGGAACAGGTGTGGCTGAGATTTAAACTTAGCTTTCAAACATGACTGTTGTATGTATGCTTTTAAAGTTTTATAGTGAAACTGGTATTCTGATGGATAAGCATATGTGCTTAATATTTTACTATCCAGGGCAATGCTCCAAATCCTTTTGTTTTAAATTGAAGCCTTAAATCTTTAATATTTTTACGAAAAAAAAAAAAACTCACAGGTAGGCTAATAGGCCCAGTGCGGTGAGAGGTTTGGAGGTAAAAGAATTCAGACAGTCCAGAGCTCTTGCTTGAGTGTGTGTAGTATGTGTTGTGCATGCAATTAAATCTCAAGGTCAAACAATTTACAGACAATTACTTTTCTAACATCTCCAGAAATGCCTGCTTACACGTCTTTAATTTTAAATGATACTGATATTCCAATTCTCCCCAAAGGTTAATGCTGACTAAATCCAGCTGTGACCTGACATGATGCGACAGCGCAGTGCCTAATTATCCTCTGGATAGTCATTTACTTGAAACCATTAAAGAAATAGGCTGAGAGGAAGATTTAGGACCCTGAAAAAATGTTAGCCTGACTTCTTTCTTCCTGAAGACAGGATGGGCTGAAAAATAAAAATAAAATCCTGCTAAATGTTAGCCATTTGCTTTGATGGAAGAAAATTGTTCATCTCATTCTGTTTTCTTTCTTTTTTTTTTTTCCAGGTTAAATTGCTAACTAGTTCATTTTATCCATTGCCTACGGCTGGCGCTAAATGTCAGTGACAAATTTTGTACTTGTCTTGAAGAATGAATTAAGTTATGCACAGAAGCTATAGTGCTCTTTTAAGATGAGTGAATTGCAGAAGGAAAAAAAGTTGCTCTTTTGAAAAAGGATTATTTTGATTAAAGGGCTTTTCTATTGTAGCTGGAGACAGGTAGTGGTTTAAGATAATTCAGACAGTTACTTACCTCCCACAGAGGCTGCAGTCCTGTACTGAAAATTTCTCTAAGAGCAATTGTGTCAGATTATACACTGTGATTATTATCATAAGACCATTAGTGATACTGAAAGATTGCTAAAAAAATAAAAATTAAAGTGAAAACACTTTGTTTTCATTAACTGGAGTGAAAAACTCCCGAATTTTTTCTTTTACAGTCAGCATGCCATTACTGCTGTGTAAGTCTCTTGTAGTGAGGTGCAATGGGGATTAAAGAGAGCCAAACACACTCGACAAAATGTTGCTTAAAAAAAAAAACCCAGAATGTTTGCTACATTTAATAATAGGAAAATATGGTCCTGACTTTTAGACACCTTCATTTCTCTTGATTTTTCTTGCTTGGCAGCCAGGCCCAAATTGCCATCTTCCATTAAAAGTTATCAGTATCCATTGACATTCTGTCGTAGGATGTTGTAATATGACTAGCTTATGTAAGATGAGGGCTATGGTTTTATTTTGCTTGTTTTTGCTTTTCATTTTGCTTCACAAAGGATACTCTTGCTGAATTAATAGAGTTGTTTAATAGTAGTAATTTTGTCACATTCTGGGTATATTTTAGCATCTAATAGACAAAATGAGTAAAATATATTTTGCAATTTTAAGTACAGCCCAATTCTAGAGGTTGCAAAGGTTAAGGTACTTAAAAATCTATTCTACTTCACTTCAAACTGATGTCTACTTGTTAGGCTGGGGACAAGCACTTATTTCTATGAAGAATGTGATCACCTATTGTTAACTTCATTCTGTTTATCTAAGATGTTTACTCGATAAAGTAAAAGATATCTTTATTTTCTTTGTGAAAGAATACTATGAGGCTGTAGTTTTGTCTCTGTGTGCTAAAGGGCAAGTAAAACTATGCTTATTAATTGTACAGCAATTCATCATACTGTGAAGATATTATTGAGAATCATGTTCCCAAGAAAAGTAAACTGATTAGTTAAAAACCTTGTTTAAATAATTACTTCCTTGCTATCAGCTCTTTTAAATCACATATAAATTAATAAAGTGAGTTGTGTCAAATAAGCTCTTACTGAAGTTATAGATAAATATAGGAATTTGCATTTCTACTACAGTCTGTCATCCAACCTTGGCAGGAGATGTCTTTTGATACTGAATGGTTTTCTTTTTTATCCCTAAGCCCCCACCCATGCTCTAAGGACTGCAACCCTCTCCTATAATTATGAGTAGTGTAGATGGCCTCTCACTTGAAGTTGTGGTTATCTTTATCCTTCTCAGCAAGAGCTTCAGTCTGATGATGTAGAAGAAAATTTTGGAGAAACAGCCTAAACCTTAGTAATAGGAAAAAGAGGTTATCCTAGGATGTTATTCAGGATGTTTGTGTGTGTGTGTGTGTGTGTGTGTGTGTGTGTGTGTGTGTGTGTGTGTGTATGAGTGCATGTGTGTGTGTGTGTGTGTGTGTGTGTGTGTGCGTGTGTGTGTAAGAAAGTTCTTGCTGAAACAAGATGGAATTTTATCTAGAATAAAAGGACTCTTACATGCTTTCCTTAGTGTGTGCTTCTACCATCGCTCTAGGGAATTCTGTGCTCTATTACCTGTATATGATAAAGCACACACATATGTTTTCTTTATTTACCCTGGAGTAGAGTTCACTAATTTTGTTCCAGTGAGGTTCTTTGCTACCTGAATTTTCCATTTTTTTAATGGCCTTTATAATTCGCATAGCAAGCTAACAGGGTAAATATTATTTAACTTTTTAATAAATGTTCGTGTGATGAACGCTTTCCGGATTGATTTGTCTTCAAATTGCTCCCATCGTGGCTTGTTGGCATTAACAATGTACTAGAATGATCAGAGGAGGAATAGGCACTTTGTTGTTCCCGGTGGAAATAATCTGCACTGCCTCCATGTATATGGCTGATAGCCTGTTCTAGATTTGATAATACAAGAGCTGTGTGATGAAACCTGGAATATATTTTGGCATTTTTGCTTCCACATGCAGTTTCTTAATATAATCGATCCCATTGTGCTTACGGGTGAAAGTTTATTTATTTATTTTTTGGTACATAAAGAAGGTGGAATGCATTTGAAATGCTGAAGCATGAGGAGCAGAGCTTCTGTCAAAATGTAGACAGAAAGCCTATATTTGGCATTTGAACATATGATAACGACAAATCTTTTTGTACTTTAGCTTTGAATTCTAACCAGTTTCATGTCATGAGCTCAAGTTTCTAGAAAGCATGTTTTTTTTTTGAGGTACTTAATATTCAACATAATATTAAGACATGTTGTTCAAAAATATTCTTAACACTCTATTTGACAAGTACTGTAAATTGTTTCTGTTGAAAATACAAAGTGCATCTATACAGACTGACATTATCAAGTGTTTTCATGTCTATCATTTTCAATACTGTCTTGTGCTTCATAGTCAATGTGGTCATGTGCAGGAATTGCAGTTCAAAAGGATAAATAGGGTATCTATAGATGGTATGGTTTCCAGAGGACACTGTATGCAAAATCGTCTCTGTTTACAAAGTCCCAAATTACACAGTTGGGTTCTCCATTAGACTAATTACTTTTCAGGAGGTCATTCTCTTATTGTTTGGAGTATTATTTTAATAATCCAATTTCAATGTTATATTTTAATCTCGGGAGAGCTATATACTATATTTGACATTTCACTACTAAATATTAAACTCTCCATTGGAACTCATTTTAAATAATCACTAAGTTAAACTATCTGCTTCTTCTTACAGCATGGATACTTGTTCAGAAAGCTTTCCGTAGGTGATATTAAAAAGGGAACCAGGAACAGAGATGAGTCAGTTTGCTAAAAATAGCCTTCTTCTTGCTATAGTTGTCTGTATCAAACCCTAACATTGTCATTGTTGCTCAAAGAACTTGGAAGTTCTTGATGGCCATATTTGATGGTTATGGAATTCTATTAACCAGGATGAAATAAGAGAATTAATTTCCCTTTCTTGTCTAAAAGCAGTTTGTTTACTTATTCCCATTGAGAAGGTGGAAGCACTGTATCTGGAAATGTAGAAGTTGTGTAGAACATGCAGCCTAGATTATCCTACTTGGATCTGTGTCTAGCTCAGGACCCTGTTTTTCTTATTTATGTCACTGTGCATTTCATCCAAAGCTGTGGTCTTGTGAGGGTTAGGTAGATTGTCAAGGGAAGCTAGGTGAGAAGAGTCAAGTACACTTAGGTATTTTCTGTCCACCTACTGTTTATTATTTACATATGGGAAATTGAGACTAAGAGTGCAGCTAGCTGTATCACTTCAAAAAGCTCAAAGATCAAAACTGTGTGTGTCATGGAACAGTCAAATTATTGGTTATTTCCTTCATAATGCCAAAGACAGAAACTGTCATTTTGAAAAAAAACAAAACTTTTTTTTTTTTTTTTTTTTTTTTTGTCTAATGAGGACTTTTCATGTTGTTCTCTTATGCTGTGCAAGACAGAATTTACAGATGGGAACTCTATTGTTCTGGATTACAGCGTGCATATGCAAAAGTGTGTCTGCTACTGCTTCCTCAGTATTTTCTTGCCTTCATTTGTCTTCACAGGTTAAAGAGAAAAAGTAAGTATCTGGAGTGAATGTTTGTGCATATGTGTTCCTTATGAGAGTCGGACTGTTGAAATATTTTGCTGCGTTCAAGGAGAGAGACATCTGCCCAGCAGATGTTTGTGATATCTTTGTGAACAAGGTCACTGAAACCTTGGTTGAAATATTGCTTAGAGGCTTAGAGTCATGTAGGAGACAAGTTGGCATGCTACTTCTTTTACTTTATTATTATTATTATTATTATTATTATTATTATTATTATTATTTGCAAAGAAGCCGTTCCTTAGTATGTACTACAGAAAATTATATTAACTTCATTGTGGATGTCCTTTTCCAAGGCCTTCCTGGGATCTGATTTACTCTGCTGCTGTGAGCACCATGTAAACAATATGTTGCCATGCTCTTACTCCTTGCTACCCCACTTCCCTTTCCATCCTAGTAAGTCCTTTGAAGGTTTTATTATTCAGGGTGGGAAGATTGAAGTGAAAGCTACAGAATGATTTAACGCAGTGGGAACTTAATCAATAAGAGTGTTGTGAGAGCTCCCGGGTAAGGGTGTTGTTTTTCCATCCAGATGATAATGAGGCCCCGTAGTAGCAACCTCTGGAGGGAAGTGCTGGGGCAGCGATTCTTTGGTGGTGCTTTTGCTGGTTGCTAATTAATAGTTTTGAGGCCGGTGGGGCACCTTTTGGCCTCTCTTGACATTTGCAAGCTTTTCTATGGCTTGTCCCACATGTCTTTCCACCATCAGGGGTCACTCTCAACTGGATTGGAGTCTGACAAGTCTAATTGGCTCGAATCTATGCAGATTTAAACATCTCGCCTACATGCCAAAAATCTGATATTTTCTCAGGCTGCCTCTGAGTTCCGGGCATTATGGGATCGGTGCATGCCTGAGTTATTATGTATCAGCTTATCCTCTTGTTAGCGTGTTAAAGAGCAATTAGCTGGATGTGGTGTAGGGAAGCCTGGAAAGCTTCAGTGCAGTTGAGTTGTAAATGTCTTTTATACTAAAAACCTGTCAGACCATTGAGCATTGCTGGTTGGAAAGCAGATTGAATCGTATAGTCAAATTTTTTAAAGAGTGAATAATTTCCTGAGAGTTGATTTAAAAAAATATATATATGAAAAGATCCTTGCTGTGCAAACACACAGCGATGGTGTAATGTAAATCACACCCAAACACCACTGCCTCACTCCCCACCTTGTCACCACTTCCTTCCCTGCTTGCATCTCTCTCTCAAATTCTAAACTTCTATTGATTAAAAATCTCTGACCTCCATCTGTTTAGTGACAGTTTGTAGGAGAATTTTCTCCTAGATGATGCTTTTTTCATCTCTGACAGCTTTCAGGACTCTGAATTAGTGGCAGAGTACTGAGCTAGACTCACTTAGAGCCAACCAAGTCGTGCAAATAAGATAATACACTTGCGCTTTTGTTGGAAATGATCTGTTTGAATGGACCATTATCAAATATACAGAATACTACAGTAACTAGGTAAAAATATGGCTATTGGTTTGTAAAATATTTTGTCTAGCTTAGTGTTCATAGTAGTCTTGAGAATATAGTAGGTTGTACATATAGAATTTGAGAAATAGATGATTTGTCTAATGTTCTTACACTACCAAAACCATTACATTTCCATTCCAAACTGTTTTCTTTTTACAACATATATGAAACTAAGCTTTCTTGGAAGTTACTTCATAAAGTCTTTTTGACTGTAGGCTCTCTGTGAATTTAAAAATGTGTTGATATAGTCTTCAACCACTGAATAAGTTTAACAAAGACTACTATGAAGTGATGAATAATTTTACCTACATAATTTGAAAAGTTTTAAAGTAAAAAGTACAATGTAACTATTTCAAAGAACAGAACACTATAGGATTTTAAGGACTGAGTGAGAATCATTTGGTTTCTGTTTTCCAAGGGATATGCTCATCTGCAGTCAACAATTTTATATGACAAAAACCATACTAACTTTTAAAAATCTCGTGTTTTAAGATGCGTTGAGATAGGAGGCATTTTTAGCATGCATAGTAATGAAAAGTTCCAGCTCAATGCCATTCTTACTACTTCCTCCCCAGTACCTGAGAAATCCCAGACTTGAATTTTCCCTCTTTATCCAGAAAATTTCTTGATGTCTCAGAGTGACAGAGACTCTTTTTTGTCTCTCCACAGCTTTTCAATATCATTGTTAAAATTTTGAAAAGAATAATGTGTGATAAAATGAGGCATAGCCTCAGATGCAATGTGTACAGTATGGTGATTTCACAATGTCCCAGGAATTCTCCATCTCTACTTCTTAGAGTGGTAAAATTGTTTATATGAAGTATGGTGAAACAGCTTTTCTTATTGTCAATTTATGCAATGTTAGAGATCTATAGGATAAAAATCATGGACTTTAGAGATAATTAGAAAAAAATTAGATTAACATGTACAGAAATCAGCAGACAACACCTTGCTGTCTTTCATGGAAATATTTATTTAGACATTCTATGACTTTCATAATTTTAATAAATTATATGAAAATCTTGAACATTAATTTGGGAAATCAATATTTTAGTAAAACAACTTAAATAAACAATGTTTCACCTTTATCAGGTCAAACAAAAAACTTGAGACAATTTGTAGTTACCAAAACGAAAAGGAATTCCAGTTTAAAAAAATATCCATTATTTGTTACATTAGATGAATAGAGAGCCTAATTAATGTCAGTGCTGCATTTTACATTTGTCCTGGCTTGATGTTAGTGTTTGCCTAGTTTCCAAATCATGTGATTATATTAATTGAATGTACAACTTCTGTTCTATTTGCCTGAACGTTCTTTAATAGAATTAAATTATGAGAAGATTTGGACTTCTAGTTTGAATTTGCCATTAATTAGTTATTCAATCCAGATTAAATTATTTATTTTTCCCTAAGTTATGGGTCTTAGTAAGAAAGTAGAAACAATGCACTTTCATCATATAATAATTACATTTTCCCAGTCCTTTCACAGATAATCCTTTAGGACTTATGCCGAGAAGACTTACTATTAGTATCACACCCAAAAAATGTCTCCCAAACTAACTAACCAGTAACCTATGAACCAACCACCTGGCCACTCATTCCTCTAGCCAGTCTGTAGTCAACTGAGCACCATCAACAAAACAGACAGACACATCTACTCTAAGTGGTGTCAAGATTTTACATATTACAATGTCTTGAGTTCTATAGGCCTTGCTTCAAATGCCAGCTTAGTTCTTTTACTAAGTATGATTTCTTGAAAAATCGTATTGGAAAGTGATTTTTTTCATGGTTGTTTCATTTTTCATCTCAAAGAATGAAAGGAGAGAGGAAAGACAGGGTGGGGGGACATCCCTCCCTGGGACAGACTTAGTTAAGAATACCTCATATGATTGTATCTCCTTCACTATTTAATGGCAGTATCAGACAAATGGATATAAAGTCAGTAAAATGTAGCTTAGCATTGGTGTTTTATGGTAATGATAAAACATTGTGTTTCATCTGACTTTATTCCCTGCTTTAATAACTGTATGTAAATCTTCTTTATCATTATGCATTAGCAAGGACAAAGGCTGACTTTTGACTCTGTATTATATGTATATGTTAAATGTAAATGATTCAAGATTATAAGTAGATCTTATCTCAGTGGAGAAGTCTGAGAAAAGCTAAGAAATATATTAACTTCTTATGCCCAATTTTAGAGGGAGAAATCAGAGCAAAAGTCTTGTTAGTCATCTAGAAATTGGGGAGCAACAGCTTGGGCAGAAGACTAAGGAGGGATGTGAACTGTGATGAGTCACATCAATTGTTTTAGCTAGATGTAACTTATAGTCCAAACATGAATAAGAGGCTGCACATGTGCTTGGCCAGGAGGTACCTGGGCTAGAAAGAATCATATGCAACCTTATAAAAATTTCACTACGGGTTTCAAGAGACATGCTATGGCAGGTTCCAAGAGTTATGTTTAAATCACTGGTGAATCTACCTTTGTTATGAAGCATTTAGGAAATAAACTTAAAGGTGAATAAATGGAGAGCTGGCATCCAGTTGGCTGCTTTTTGCCAGTCTGTTATTTGAGAATTCCTTCATCAGAGTTAGCTAGAAGTTGACTACACAACTTTGTTTTGTAGGAGGACATAACTGAGTAGGTAAAGTGGGAACAGGGTGCCAGCAGAGGGCTCAATATCAATCAGGTTTTATTAATAAAGTTTCCTTATAATATAAGAAAATAATATAGTTAAGAATTATTGTAATAATTTGTAATTATTTTCCCTGGAAGGTTTTGCTTGTAAGAGTTGCTTATATGTGTCTAGCATGCCTATTTATAGCATATTAAAAACTTTCCTCTTTTTTTTTGAACTCTGAAAGAACATTCTCTCAAGGCCACAAAACTGTGATGACATCCATAACAGTAACAGCGGATATGCATTTTCAAAAGTCATTATAAAACAATGTAGGCCACTGCAAATCATAGATAAAAAGAGTCATAGTGGAAATATTTTACCTATGTCTGGATTACTAACATGTAGTTATTCTGAGAACAGATCCTTTCTTGGACATAGAACCTCATTTTTTCCTTTTTATATTTTAAATTAGAAACAGTCTTATTTTCTATATCAATCCACATTCCCTCTCCCTCCCACCGTCTCATGCTCCCCAGTGACCCCCTTCTCGTCCCTCTTCTTCTCCATAGATAGGGTGAGAACATCCATGGGGGATTATGAAAGTCTGTCACATCATTTGGGGCATGGCTTAGGCCCTCCATTGTGTGCCTAGGCTGAGAGAGTGTCTCTCTATGTGGAATGGACTCCCAAAGTCCATTCATACACTAGGGATAAATGCTGTTCTACTACCAGAGGCCCCATAAACTTCCCAGGCCTCCTAACTGACACCCACATTCAGGGAGCCTGGTTTCGTCCTATGCTGGTTTTCGAGCTGTCAGTCTGGGATTTATGTTCAGTTATGGTTCAGGTCAGCTGTTTCTGTGGGTTTCCCCAGCCTGGTCTTGACCCCTTTGCTTCTCATATAAACCCAAATTTTATAGTTCACAGCCCCTTTAAATCAAAAAGTCCTCTAAATCTGTGTTTAAAAATCCCAATGACTTCATGTTTATTATATGTATTGAGCTAACAAAAATGAGAAGGAAAATTTGATGGTTTTCATTTACCCAAAAAGCTCTTCTGTTTCTTCCAGTAAAGTTTGGTTATTAATTTCTATGGTATTCAAAGGTATGTATCTAGTATTTTTGTTTCTGTAAAGTTCATTAGTACTTAGAAAAATACTTGCTTCTTCCTCAAATCATTATTTAGTCTCCACAATCTGAATAGACTACTATTGACAGCTGGGCTACAGCAATACCATATTAAGTCACTTCCTGGTAGTGGCCTTCATTTAAGATTTTTAGTTCCAGGAGAAGTTTACTAAATGAAGCACAATGATCTGGAAAAAAGCTAGAAGGAACACACACACACACACGCACACACGCACACACACACACACACACACAAAGAGAGAGACAGAGAGAGAGAGAGAGAGACAGAGAGAGAGAGAGAGAGAGAGAGAGAGAGAGAGAGAGAGAGAGAGAGAGAGAGAGAGAGACTGACTTCTTTTAAAGAGAACCAAGTCTGAAAGTTGATATTAGTTTTCATCAGTATTTGGTAATATTTTCCAAGAAAATTTTCATTTCTATTAGTACTTTTAGAATTAGAATTTTCATTTTGATTAAACTTGCTACCTAAAAGTTAAATTATTTTGCCAATCATATTTTAATTGCTCACAAAAGAATTAACTGGGTAGTTAAAAGTAGGACAATGATTTGTTAAAATGACAGTAGATATTACTAGTTATTAAGATTTTTTTATATTTATTTACTCTCTTGTATGTGTTATGTGTGTGCATATTTTTTTCTTTTTTTGGTGTGTGTGCCTGTATAAATGTAGGCAGGGGGGTTAAAGTCAGACATCTTTCTCAATTGCTCTCTATCCTATTATTTTGAGGTGGAGTCTTTCACTGAATCTGGAGCTCACTTATGATATGAGATTAACTTGTTAGTAGGCTCCAGCTTTCTCTGGTATGTATGTACAGAGGCACTTCTTGAGCTGATTCATCTTCCTGGCCCTTAAAAAGATCTTAAAGATGTCCCTGGAGAACTCATAGTTTCAAGTGTAGCCTACACAGATGGGGACATACCCCAAAACTACTTCCTAAAATGATTTGCTTGACTTAGATGAGACACTTTGAAGCCTGGACAGAGTCCATTGGACTCTGAGTGCTATTACTCTGATTTCTCTCTGTGGACTCTGCAAGGAGTGACTGTTGCCAATGTCCTTATGTTCTGCTGTGGTCACTCACATACTCGAAGCTTTCAGTTTTGACTGTTTAACCATCTTGACATTCGTAGGTTCACCCAGAGATTTAATCATTGAAAAAAGAAACAGTCATCTAGTAGAGTTCACACCAGGTGAGCATATGTTGAATAATTATTATGGCATGGAATAAATTGTATCTTAGGTTGGGCTTGAACAATTTAATGCATGTAGCACTTGTGGCCAACTGGTTATGTATATCCTAAAAGAGATTTCTTCATTGCATAGGGTTTGAATTAGACAAAGTGTAAGCACTTGTACAATTATTAGTTTAATAATTTATTCTCTTCCCTGTTAATTTCCTCCCACTCTTTTTTCTGTGCTTGTGAGGATATGTGCTGAAAGTGTATTCTATGTTGGATCATTTTCTAGACATTAATAGGTAAAGGTAGTGTAGAGGTTTGTGATGAGACTTTTCCATTCAGTTTTACATTCAAAATAACAACTGTTTCTGACTTAATGAGCCCTGAGATAATGACAGAGAAAAAACTATGTATGTGTTAGGAACTTCTATTCAACATAATGAATTAGCACACATATTTATCTTTGCTCTGTGAAACTGAATTATAATGAAAATATTAGCAAATATATAAATATAACTGGATACAGGAATAAGAAAGTATAAGAAAGTAGATGAGAGATGTTTCCTACAATGTGTGAAAGATCTTTATTTTTAATTTCCATTATTATATTAAAATAGATTTTTTTGCATACAATATATTCTGATCACAGTATCTCCCTTCTTCAACTCTTCTCAGCTCCTCCTCCCCTCCCCTCCTATCTACATTCATTCCTGTCTCTTTCTCATTGAAAAACAATCAGGCATCTAAGGAATAATAATAAAATGGACTATAATAAGGTACAGCAAAACCAAATTAATTGGAATAGGAAGAACAAATAAGGAAAAGGACCCAAGGAAAAGCATATATGTATATGCAGAGACACTTTTTTTGCACACTCGGGAATACCATGAAAACACAAATGTGGAAGCCATAATTTATAGCCAAAGGACCAGTGTAGGCTTAAAAATGAATACATAAAGGAAAAATAAAAAAATTATTTTAAAAAGTCCTGACATGATACTATGAGACAAAGAATCTTCAACTCAAACCTTCAAGTTTGTTTTCTGTTGGCCATCTGCTACTGGTCATGCAACCTACTCTTGAGAGAAATTTGTTTCCTCAATGAAACTCCCTTGTAGGAAATTGTTGTATTTCTTTCTTAAAATTATTTTACATATATATCACAGTTCCCTCTCCCTCCCATCCTCCCATGCTCTCAGACCTCCCTTTCTCAACCCATTCCCCACCCACTCCACAGGGAGGGTGAGGTCTTCCAGGAAGGATCATCAAAATCTGTCAAGTCATTTGGAGTAGGGCCAAGGCCCTCCCTCCTGTATTTAGGTTAAGGAAGTATCCCTCCATGGGGAATATCTTGTTTTCTCCATCTATAGAGAGTTTGCATTTTGCTGGGTATAGTAGCTGGGCTGGCATCCGTGGACTCTTAGTACTTGTAGAACATGTATCCAGGACCTTCTGGCCTTGAGGGTTTCCATGGAGAAGTAAGGTATAATTTTGATAGGTCTGCCTTTACATGTTACCTTTTTCCTTTTCTGCCCTTAATATTCTTTCTTTATTCTGTATGTTAGGTGTTTTGATTATTATGTGGTGAGGAAACTTTTTTTTGGCTCAATCTATTTGGTGTTTGGTATGCTTGTACTTTCAGTGCTTTCTTTAAGCTATTTGTTCATTTCTTGCATTTTTTGCTTGGTCTTTTCCTCTGTTTCTTCCAATTTTTTGGTTTTGTTCCCCTCTCATTTTAAAAAGGATTTTCTCACATCATCTTTGAGGGCCTTATAATTTTTGCGAAGTTATTTTTTAGTTTGTTCTCTTCTTCTTCATCTGCTTAGGTGTGTTCAGCTCATTGTTGTAGAGTTCTAGATTCTGGTGGTGTCATACTGGTCTTCTATTGTTGAGTTTTTTTTCTTGTATTGCCATCTTCTCACTGCTTCTTCCTTTGGGTGCAGGTGGAGTCTCCCTCTCTCTCTACCCTGATCTCCTGGTGGGTATAGATGGGTTAGAAGTTCTATATCAGCAACTCTGAAAGACCTTAGATCTCTTAGAGGTCTCTTAGGCAGAGGCCACCAAAGGTTGAAGGATGTGGGAAAGGCAAGCTCTGGATGGTCTCAGGCACTCACGCAGAAGGCAGGTGAAGGGACCCAATGGTCAGGTGAGGGCAGACTCTAGATGGTCCTGCGTGGAGGGGCAGTTCCACACACAGAGCCCACCCAGAAAGTTCCAAGGGGAGAGTGGGGAGTTGAACTCTGGCCAAACACTCACTCTGAGCAGTGGGTCCAGCAGGGCCAAGCACGAGGGGAAGACAGGCTCAAGGTGGTAAATAGTCTGGAGTCCAGAAAATTGAATTTTAATTGTAATTGTTTATCAGTTGGAGATAGCTTTTAAGTTACAGGTGGCATGTGCCAACTTCTCTGTTCAGTTGTAGGAACCCATCAGACTAGTGCAGGCTGCTGCAGGCCCTGTTCCTGCTGCCTCAGTTTCTGAGAGTTCATGTATGTGCTGATCCTGTTGTATTTAGAGAGCCTGGTTCCTTGGTGTCCTCCATCTGTCTGAATCTTATACTCTTTCCACCTCCTCTTCCACAGGGTTCCCAGAGGCTCGAGGAGAAGAATTTGTTGGAGCAATCATGTTTAGGGCAGAGAATTCTGAACTCTCTCCCTCCCTCCCTCTCTCTCTCTCTCTCTCTCTCTCTCTCTCTCTCTCTGTCTCTCTCTCTCTCTCTCTCTCTCTCTCTCTCTCTCTCTCTCTCTCTCTCTCTCTCTCTCCATATTATCTGGCTCTGAGCATCTGAATTTGTTCCTATCTGTTCTACAGAAGGAAGTCTCTATCATGATGAATGAAGAAGTCATTCTATGAGTAAAGCAGAATATCATTATAAGTAATTTTATTGCTAGGAAAGCAATATTTGGTTTTCCATAGTTTCACAGGCTTTCTAGCCTCAGGTTCTTGGTTACCCAGAGTTGGGTAACCATTTCATGGAGTGGGCTCCATTTCATGGAATGGGCTTAAAATTAAATCAGATGTTGATGGGTTACTCCCATATGCTTTGTGCACTACTGCACTAGCACATTTTGCAGGCAGGCATTACTTTTCTTATTTGGTAGCATCTTGAATACATCCCTGTACTTAAGATGCTAGGTTGTAGGAACCAGCACAACTTCTCCATACTCAATGAGTTTTGTGAGTATTGTCTTCAGCAACAAGGCCTTGACATCAGTTTCTGGAGATCACCCTATAGTCTTTGAATAGACTGGGTTTTTTGGAGGTTCCCATGTGAACCTGTTGGTCAAAAACCTAATTATATATAACTTATTCCTTGTATTGAAGCTTCATTTACTAATGAGATATGTCTAGTTGGGGGCTCCTTGTCCCCTAATATTGGGAGATTGCATCTAGATTGACATCATACATGTATGTAGTGGCATCTTTCAAGCTTCTACTGTATTAGGTTTCCATACTACTCCTCAAATGCCCTTAATTTTAGTTATTTCTCCCTGTATCCCTTCAATTCCCCTCTTACCTCCCTCGTCTGTTTGATTGATCCTCTCATTCCAGTCCCCTAACCATACATAGCTATCCTACTTTATCTTTTTAGGGAGATCTCTGTTCCCCCCAGTCTCTTACTCTATACTGAACCTCTATAGTTCTACAGCCTGTAAATTGCTTATCATTGACTTAACAGCTGTCAGGCATGTATAAGCAGATACATACACATAATTGCCTTTCTGGGTTTGTGTTACCTTACTGGATGATTTTACTTTTTATAGTTTTGTCTGACTACCTCTGAATTTTATGATTTGATTTTATTTTAATGATGGAGTAATATTTCATTGTATAAATGTGATGCATTTCCCCTTTCATCCAATTTCTGGCTTTATGAATAGAGCAGCAATGAACATAGTCAGCAAGTGTCTCTGTGATGAGATGAAGCATTCTTTGGGAATATGCCCAAGAATGGTATAACTGGATCTTGACATAGTCAGCAAGTGTCTCTGTGATGAGATGAAGCATTCTTTGCGTATATGCCCAAGAATGGTATAACTGGATCTTGACATAGTCAGCAAGTGTCTCTGTGATGAGATGAAGCATTCTTTGCGTATATGCCCAAGAATGGTATAACTGGATCTTGAGGTTAATTGATTTCCATCTTCCTGAGGAACTGAAACAATGATTTCTATAGTGGCTGAACAAGTTTCCACTCCAACCAACAATGGATGAATATTCTTACGACACATCTTCAACAGCATGAGCTGTCACTTGTCTTTATTGAATTTAGCCATTTTGACAGGTGTAAGATGAAATATCAATGTAGTTTTGATTTGTATTTCCTTGATGACTAATGATGCTGAATATTGTTAAAAGTGAATCCCAGTCATTTGAGTTTTCTCTTTTCAGAATTCTGTGTTGAGATATGCATACCATATTTTAATTTAGTTATTTGTTTTCTTGATATCCAGTTTTATTAGTTTTATATATATATACATACATATATATATGATATTAGCTATCTATCAGTTGTGTAGTTGATAGAAATCATTTTCCATTCTTTATGCCATTTTGCCCAAATTATGATGTCCTTTACCATGCAGAAGATTTTTTTTTAATAATTTAATAATTGTTGATCTTAGTGCTTGTGTTAATGATGTTCTCTTTTAAAAGTCTTTGCCTGTGCCAAGGAATTCAAGGCTTTCTCTTCACTTTCTCTTCTATCAGGCTCAGTGTACCAGGTCTTATGTTGAGGTCTTTGATCCACTTGGAGGTGAATTTTTTACAAGGTGGTTAAGTATGGCTCTATCTGTATTCTTCTACATGTAGCCATCTACTTTAACCAGCACAATTTCTTAAGGATTACATATTTTCTAACTTCCTTATTAAAAATCAGGTGTACATAGTTGTGAAAATTTACATGTGTCTTCAGTTGAGTTCCATTGGTCAACTTGTCCTTTTTTGAGAAACATATTTACAGAATAACATCTCCCATCATCTCCTCTTTTCTGTCTAGAATAAAAAGGGGGTTAACCTTATAGCAAAATATATCATACAACAGTTATCAAATAAGAATCACAGTTAACAATATTTAGTCCATTAATATTTTGTAAGACTTAAAGAAAATATCATTTATCCTATCTTTGTGAGTCTAAAGTCCTATATTTAACTTATCTTTAATCCTAACTAAGGAAAAGTATAACCAAAACTATCTGTCTTCAACTCCTTCAAAGACCATAGAAGGATAATATATAAACTCTAGAAATGACAGAGTCAACTCATTGCCTGGTCAGTCACCCGAAGTTCTTCTGTAAAGTTCCATCTTCAGTACATAGGCCATAGTGTGTCTCCAGACTTCTCAACAAAGCAGGAAACTTTAACCTGTCCACCTGTATTGGCTGTTTGTCAGTCACTTTTCTCTGTGTCCTGTAAACTGTCTGGCAGCCTCTTCCATGAAGCAGGAACCCTGTAGCACTGTCCATCTTGTATCAGCAGTCACTTTTCTGTGGGTCCTGCATGTCCAGTTTATACAGCATAAAGTCAGTCTAGACAAGAGTGTATCTTGTTCAAATGGCTAGTCTTGCCATATTAGAGGCAAACTCCATAACAATTTTCTTCAAGGTCCATCTTCCTTTCTGATGCAGGTGGCGTTGCCAGGAGCAGTTGTGTCTCACTGGCAAGAAAAGCCCTAAAACATTTTAAATGCCATATTCTGCAGGTGTTTGAAAGGTTTGAAGAATCCTATTCATCTCAAATACATATATATATATATATATATATATATATATATATATATATATATATCCTAACTAACTCCAAGTTTGACTATCATAGGTAATTCTCTATAATCTGTACTAAATTATACATTACATTTTTCAATGAACTATATAAACACAATACCTAAACAAGAGGAGAAATATATATATATATATATATATATATATATATATATATATGCATATATATATATCACAAAATTACCCTTAAATTGTATCAATGAATGAAAATCCATTCTAAAACAAAGCATTCATATCTATACCCTTTTTACCTTTAAAAAGATTGCTTGTGGTCATTAGCCATTTATAACCAAGCCCATTTAAATGAAAACAAACATTTATAAACAATATTTGGGAATTTGGGCATCGTTCTTTCCAAACTACTTCCTGCTGGTAGGGGGCACTGTCATGGGGGATCCTAAGAAGACTCAGAAATCTTGGCTGTAGTCTGCAGGACTGCTTTGTCCCAGGGATAATGCTTCAGGGTGTCTTGCTCGATCAAACCACATTTATCTGGAAGGAATCCACAGCTTTTCATTTTCTGTGGAAACAAAAATAGAAATCCTTTTCCGCAGTAACTTATCCTTAGGCTTAAATTTTGGAGTCAAAGCACTTTTAAAATATATAAATTGAATTAATCCAGCAGCATTTCTTTTATCAGTAGTTGTTATTTTCTTAGCAGTCAAATAATTTAAAGACAACAGAATTGCTTATAGTATCCAAAATTTCTCTGTGCTTTCCATCTTTACATGGCTTTTTTTTATTACTTTATTTCTTAGACCATATTTTGAGACAGGGTTTCTCTGTATAACTTTATCTTTCCTGGAATTCACTGCATACCAGGCTTACTTTGAAGTCACAGAAATCTGTTTGCCTCTGCCTCCTGAGTGCTGGGATTAAAGGTGTGCACCACCATACCTAGCCACTCTACTTCCTTTTTTCTTTTTTAAACCATTGTATCCTGTTTCTTTTTCTCTCCCAAGCCAATGTATTCTTTAAAACAGAGTGTAAACCTTCATTGCAGCTCTCATACACACTAATGAATTATTAGCTGAGCTCTATAAAAGCAATGCGGTCTTTTTGCCTCTTATGCAAATTTTGGAAATCTCTCCAATAAAGGAGCCAATCAAATCTCTGTCTACAGCAACACAAATCCAACTGAGAAAATGCTGCTACTAAGAAGCCTTGGTAGTCTCTGTTCCTTCGTTTTTAAAACATTTCTTAAGCTTTTATTAGTTTTAAGTGAAAGTTCTTATAGCCACGTTGGGTGCCAACTGTAGCTTGTTGTTTTCTGCCAGCCCACCCACCGCAGGTCTGGCGTGCCGGCCATGACCCAAATAACATGCAGAGACTCTATATTTGATACAATCCTGTTGGCCAGTTACTATTATTGTTTATTGGCTAGCTCTGTCTTAATGATTAACCCATTTCTACTTATTTAAGTATTCCCATGTGGCTCATCTTACCGGAGAGTGGTGGCTGGCATTTGGTCTCTCCAGGTTCTACATGCTGATTCCTCCTAGCTTCTTCCTCTTTCCTCCTCCTAGTCTCCCTAGCCCAGCCTATCTTGCTTTCCCATTGGTCAAACAGTGCTTTATTCATTAACCAGTATGAGAAACATATTTACAGAATAACATCTCCCATCAGCTTCTTGTTAGATTTCTAAATTTGTTAATTTTGGTCTTTTTTTTTATTATTTCATCCCTAAGTTTGATTGTGTTTTGCATTCTATTCCTTTTGGATGTGGTTTTATCTTTTTTTGTTGTAAAGCTTCCAACTGTGCTGTTAAGGTTCTAGTATGAAATTTTCCTCTTTTTTTTTTTTGTAGATAATTAGTACTCTGAATTTACCTCTAAGAATTACCTTTGTTGTTACCAAAATGTTTGGATATGCTGTGTTTTCATTTTCATTAAATTCTAGAAAATTTTAATTTCTTTCTTAGTTTTTGTCTTGATCCACTTTTCATTCAGTTGTGAGTTATTCAGTTTCTGTGAGTTTGTAAGTTTTCTGTTGTTTGTGCCCAGCTTGAACCTGTGGTAGATTCAGGGCATTTTTCCATTTTTTTTTGTATCTCTTGAGGCTCACTTTGTTTCTGGGTGTGTGGTCAACTCTAGAGAAAGTCCCATGAGGTGCAGAGAATATGTTATCTTCTTTTGTGTTGTATGAAATGTTCTGTAAATATCTGTTAGTTAATGATGTTAGTTAGCTCTAGCATTTCTGTTTAGTTTTTCTCTGATGATCTGTCTGTTTACTAGAGTGGAATATTTACATACCTACTATGTCATCAGTCTGGGGGTCCATGAGCTGTCTCTGTGGGTTTCTGTAGCCTGGTCTTGACCACTTTTCTTATCACTCCTAACTCTCTTCAACTTGATTCCAGGAGTTCTGGTCAGTGTTTAGCTGTGAGTGTCTGCTTCTGTTTCCGTTGACAACTAGATGAGGGCTCTATGATGGCATAAAAGTTAGTTATCAATCTCATTATCAGAAAAGGACATTTAAGGTAGCCTTTCCATTGTTGCTCAGATGGTTAGTTGGGGTCACCAATGTTGGTCTCTGGACATTTCTCTAGAGTCAGTTTTCTCTTCAAACCTATAATAGCTCCCTCTATTATGGTTTCTCTTTTTTTCTCTCTCCTCTATTCCTCCCCAGACTCAATCTTCCTAGTCCCTCATGTTCTCCTCTCTTCCCTTCTCTTTATCCTAACTCCCTCTCCACTCACTGATCCCCATCACTCCCAATATGCTCAGGAGCTCTTGTTCCTTTCCCATTCTGTGAGGGACCTTTTATGAATCTCATAGGTTTCTCCTTGTATCCTAGTTCCTCTGGAGGTTTGAATTATAGGCTGGTGATCATTTGTTGTATGTCTAAAATCCATATATGAGTGAGTATATACCATGTTCCTCTTTTTGTGACTGGGTTATCTTACTCAGGATGGTTTCTTCAAGTTGCATTTATTTGCCTATGAATTTCAAGATTCCATTTTTTTTCTGCTGAGTAGTATTCCATTGTGTAAATGTGCCACATCTTTTTTATCTATTCTTCAGTTGAGGGGCATCTAGGTTGATTCCAGGTATTTGCTATTACAAATAATGCTGCTATGAACATAGCTGAACAGATGTCTTTGTTGTATTAATGCATATGCCTCAGAGAAGAATTGTTGGGTCCTTCGGTAGACTGATTTGCATTTTCCTGAGGAACCGACATACTGATCTCCAAAATGGCTGTACAAGTTTGGACTGCCATCAGCAGTGGAAGAGTGTTCCCCTTTCTCCACATCCTCTCTACCATAAGCTGTCATTGGTGTTTCTAATTTTAGCCATTCTGACAGGAGTAAGAAGCTTTCTCAGAGTTGTTTTGATTTGCATTTCCCTGAAGGCTAAGGATGTTGAACACTTGCTTAAATGTCTTTCAGCCATATTAGATTCATCCACTGAGAAAACTCCATTTAGTTCTTTACCCGTCTTTTAAATTTGATTATTTGGTGTTTTGGTGACTAGCTTCTTGAGTTCTTTGTATATTTTGGAAATCAGCCCTCTGTCAGATGTGGGGTTGGTGAACATCTTTTCCCAGTCTGTGAGCCACCATTTGTTCTTGTTGACTGTGTCCTTTGCCTTACAGACATTTCTCAGTTTGAGGAGGTTCTATTTATTAATTGTCAATCTCAGTGTCTGTGCTACTAGTATTATGTTCAGGAAGCCATCTCCCATAACAGTTTGTCCAAGGGTACCTCCTACTTTCTCTTCTAGGAGGGTCAGTGTGGCTGGATTTATGTTGAGGTCTTTGATCCATTTGGGCTTGAGTTTTGTGCATGGTGATAGATACGGGTCCATTTGCAGTCTTCTACAAACTATCATTCAGTTGTGCCAGAACCATATATTGAAGTTGCTTTCCTTCTTCCATTGTATACTTTTAGTTGTTTTGTTAAAAATCATGTGTTCCTAGGTGTTTTTGTTAATATCATGATTTTTGATTCGATTCCATTTGTCCACCTGTCTATTTTTGTGCCAATACCAATCTGTTTTCAGGAGTACAGCTCTATAGTAGAGCTATAAGTCAGGGATGGTGATGTGTCCTGAAGTTCCTTTATTGTACAGGGTTGTTTTGGCTATCCTGGGTCTTTGTTTTTCCATAAAATTGAGTATTATCCTTTCACAGTCAGTGAAGAGTTGTGCTGGGAGTTTGATCGGGATTGTATTGAATTTGTACATTGCTTTTGGCAAGATTGCCATTTTTTTCTATGTTTATCCTACCTATCAAAGAGCATGGGAGATCTTTCCATTTTCTGGTATCTTCTTTAATTTCTTTCTTTAAAGACACAAAGTTGTTGCTATATAGGTCTTTTATATATTTGGTAAGTGTTACCCCAGATACTTTGTATTGTTTGTCGGTATTATAAAGGGTGATGTTTCTCAGATTTCTTTCTCAGTCCCTTTAATTGTTTGTATATAGTAGGGCTACTGATTTTTTTAGTTAATATTGTATCCTGCTACTTTGCTCTATTTATTTATCAGTTGTAGGAGTTCCCTGGTAGAGTTCTTCAGTTTGGTTATATAAACACTCATATCATCTGCAGATAGTGACAGTTTGACTTCTTCCTTTCCAGTTTGTATCCCCTTGTTCTCCTTCTGTTGTTTTATTACTTTAGCTAGAACTTCAAGTACAATATTGAAGAGACATGGAGAGAGAGAGAGAGAGAGAGAGAGAGAGAGAGAGAGAGAGAGAGAGAGAGAGAGAGAGAGAGAGAAGCCTTGTCTTGTTCCTGATTTTAGAGGAATCACCTTAAGCTTCTCTCCATTCAGTTTGATGTTGGCTGATGGTGTACTGTATATTGTTTTCATTATGTGTAGGTTTGTTCCTGTTATACCTGATTTCTCCAAGATCTTAACCATGAAACTAAGATGCTAGAGTTTTGTCAAAGGCTTTTTCAGCATCTAGTGTGTTGACCATGTGGTTTTTCTTTTTCACTTGGTTTATATGATGGATCACACTGATAGATTTTTTGTATGTTGAACCATCTTTGCAGGTCAGTGATGAATTCTACCTGGTCATGGTGTATGATTTCTCTGTTGTTTTCTTGGATTTGATTTGCCAGTATTTTATTGAGTATTTTTGCATCAATGTTCATGAGGGATAATGGTCTATAGTTCTCTTTCTTAGTTGTGTCTTTGTGTGGCTTGGAACCAAGGTAATTGTGGCCTCATAAAAAGAGTCTATTAATGAATTTTCTGCTTATTGTATGTAAAAATTTGATGAGCATTGGTATTATCTTTTCCTAGAATTCCTTGTAGAATTCTGCACTGAAACCATCTGGCCACAAATATTTTTTGGTTGGGAGGTTTTTGATGACTGCTTCTATGTCATTAGGGGTTATAGGTCTATTTATGTTACTTAACTGTTCTTGATTTAATTTTGGTAAGTGATACCTCTCCAACAATTTGTTAATTTCCTTTGGATTTTCAAATTTTGTGGAGTACAGGTTTTCAAAGTATGACCTGAATATTGCCTGGATTTTGTCAGTGTCTGTTGTTATGTCCCCTTTTCATTTCTGATTTTGTTAATTTGCATGTTCTCACTCTGCTTTTTAGTTAGGTTGGATAAAGGTTTGTCTGTCTTATTGATTTTCTTGAAGAACCAACTTTTTGTTACATTCATTCATTGTATTGTTTTCCTAGTTTCTACTTTATTGATTTCAGCCCCCAAAGTGATTATTTCCTGGCATCTACTCCTCCGGGGTGAGTTTGCTTCTTTCTGTTCTAGGGCTTTCAGTTGTGCTGTTAATTCTCTAATGTGACTATCCTCTGCTTTCTTCATATGGGCACTTAGTGCAATGAATTTTCCTCATAGCACTGCTTTCAAAGTGTTCCACAGTTTGGGTATGTTGTGTCTTTATTCTTGTTTAATTCTAGGAAATCTTTGATTTCTTTCTCTATTTCTTCCTTGACTCTAGAATGGTGCACTTGCCTATTGTTCAGTTTCCATGACTTTGTAGTGTTTCACATTTCATGTTGTTTATTTCAAACTTTAAAGCATGGTCTGATAACATACAGGGGACTATTGTAATTTTTTTGTATCTGTTGAGGTTTGTTATGTTGCCTAGTAGGTGGTTGATTTTAGAGAAGGTTTCATGTGGAGCTGAGAGGAAAGTATATTGTTTTGTGTTTGGATGGAATGTTCTATAGATGTCTGTTAAACCCAATTGTGACATAACTTCTGTTAGTTCTTTTGTTTCTTTGTTGAGTTTCTGATTGGTGGTCCTGTCTAGTGCTGAGAATGGGGTATTGAAGTCTCCCACAATGTGTGTGAGGTTTTATGTGAGCTTTGAGTTTTAGTAGCTTTTCTTTTACCAACGCGGGCATAGATGTGCAGAATTGAGACTTTGTACTGATGGATCTTTCCTGTGATGAATATGAAATGAACTTCTTCATCTCTTTTGATTGATTTTGGTTGGAAGTCTAACTTGTTAGATATTAGGATAGCTACACTTGCTTAATTCTTGAGTCCATTTGATTGAAAGATCTTTTCCCAACCCTTTACCCTGAGGTAATGTCTGATTTTGAAGCTTAGATGTGTTTCTTGTATGCAGTGGAAGTATGGATAGTGTCTTCATATTAATTCAGTTAGCCTGTGTGTTTTATAGATGAGTTAAGACCAATAATTTTGAAGGAAAGTAAGGACCATTAATTTTTAATTCTTGTTTGTTTTAGATTTGTTGTTGTTGGTGGTATTGTGAATATATTTGACCTGCTTTTTCTTTTGGGTTCTTGTGTAGTGGGATTATCTATTGCTTATGTCTTTGTTAGTGGAGTCAACTTCCTTGGATTGGAATATTCCTTCTAGAACTTTCTGTAGGGCTGGATTTGTGGATATGTATTGTGAATATCTAGCCTTCTCATTGAATATCTTGTTTTCTCCATCTATAGTGACTGAGAGTTTTGCTGGGTATAGTAACCTGGGCTGGCATCCGTGGACAGTTAGTACGTGTAGAACTACATGTAGGACCTTCTGGCCTTGACAGTTTCCATGGAGAAGTCATGTGTAATTTTGATAGGTCTGCCTTTATATGTTACCTGTCCCTTTTCCTTCACTGCTCTTATTATTCTTTCTTTATTCTATATGTTAGTTGTTTTTGATTATTATATGTTGAGGGGTCTTTTTTCTTTGGTCCAATATTTTTGGTGTTCAGTATGCTTCTTGTTCTTTCATAGGCATGTTCTTCTTTAGATTAGGGAAGTTTTCTTCAGTGATTTTGCTGAATTTGTTTTCTGCACCCTTGAGCTGGGCTTCTTTGCCTTCCTCTATGCCTATTATTCTTAAGTTTGGCCTTTTCATGGTGTCCCATATTTCCTGGATCTTTTGTGTAAAGGATTTGTTGGATTTCTGGTTTTCTTTAGTCGTTGAATCTGTTTCTTCTAGTTTATTTTCATCGCCTGAGATTCTCTCTTCAATCCCTTGCATTCTGTTAGTTATTCTTGCATCTGTAGTTCCTGATCGGCTGTCCAGTTTCTCTCTTTCCAGCATTCTCTTAGTTTGTGTTTTCTTCATTGTCTTTATTTCAGTTTCCAAGTCTTGAACTGTTTGAGTTGTTTCCTTCATCTGTTTTGTTTGTTTGTTTTGTTTTCTTGGCTTTCCTTAGTTTCTTTAAGAAATTTGTTTGTTTTTTTTCTTGTATTTTTTCCAATTTTTTGTTTGTTTTTTCTTCCATTTATTTAAGGAATTTTGAGGGCCTCTATTTTATGAATGTATTTTTTAAGTTCTCTCATGCTTCATCTGCTTTGGTGTGTTCAGGTCTAGTTGGTGTAGAGTCCCTAGATTCTGGTGGTATCATTCTTGTCTTTCTATTGTTGGATGTTTTTTGTTGTTGTTGTTGTTGTTTGTTTGTTTTTTGTTTTTTGTATTGCCATCTTCTCATCGCTTCTTCCATTGAGTGTAGACGGGGTCTCTCTGTCTCTACCCTACTCAACCAGTGGGCATTGGTGGGTCAGGAGTTTGATGTCTGTAACTCTAGATTATCCAATCTCTCCTTGAGGTTTCTCCTCTGGCAAATGAAAAGTGATGGGCTCCAAAGACCAGGTGGGTGTGGCCTCATGATGATCCCATGTAGATAGGTGGGTCCAGTGTGGTCAGAGCATATTCAGCAAGTTCCCCAGAGGTCGATGGGTTGTTAGACCTACACTCTGGTGGAATGTTCACTTGGAGCAGCTAAGCATTGGGCCCAGTAGGACAAAGGGTATGGGAGGGCAGGCTCTGGGTTGTGTATGGAGCATAGTACTAGGACTGTAATATCCAGGGCCAGGATATGGGGGGGAGTAACTCCTCCTTCTCTAGGTTAGAAACATTATTTTCTGTCATTTTGTTGAAAACATTTAATGTCCTTTTGACCTGGTTTTCTTCTCTTTCCTTTAGTCCTAAAGGCATAGATTTGGTATTTTCATAGTGTCCCAGGTTTCCTGAATGTTGTCTGCCTGGATAATTTTTAGATTTAATATTTTATTTGATCAATGCCATTGTACTTATTTCTTCTATCTTGTATTCAAAGCCTTAGATTCTTTCTTCCTTTTGTTATATTCTCTTGTTGAGACTTGCCACTGATTTGTCCTTGCTTAAAATTTCTACATTTTTCATTACCAGATTTCCCTCAGTTTTGATTTTCTTTATTGATTCTATTTTAACTTTCAGATCTTCAACTGTTTTGTTCATTTCCTTCCACTGTTTGTGTTTTCATTAATTATAGATTTATTCCTTTACTCTTTAAAGACTTCTATCATAATCATAAAGATTGTTTAGGTCTTTGCTCCCCTGTGTGTTAGCTATATTGAAATACTCAGGGCCTGCTGTGGTAGATTTGTCAGGCTCTAGTGGAGACATTTGTCCTCCCTGTAGTGATTATGGTTTTATGTTGGCATCTAAACATCTGGGTTTGAGATGGTTGTAATTCCAGAGACTGATATTTGGTTTCATCTTTGTTGGGTGGATATTTTGTTTCTTGGTTTTTGTGGCTTTCTCTGGTTCTTAGAAGAGAATCTTGGCTGTGTCTTGCCCAATAGGGAATATTCTGGGATTACACCATGTATGGCCACTAACATTTCTGGAATCAATGTGTTTCTAGGTATTGGAAGTTGACACTTAGCAAAGGGGATAGGCTAGATAGAAGTGTTGCTGAGGGGATCCAGGCAGGAAAGCAGGATGCTGGACAATATGTATATAATAGCCCCCTAGAAATGGGGGTAGAGAGCGAAGATAGGGCACAGCATGTAGTCTGCTAGAGAGCTTGGTATCAGATTGGTTACTGAATTGCAGAAGATGAGTGGGAATGAAGATACTTAGCTTACCTATCTGTTTCACAAGCTAGCCTACTTGCACCTCTGTCAAGTTTGCCTGGTGTTTCCACGGAATGTCTGCTGAACTCCTGGGATGAGATGAAGAGATGTATAGGGAGAATAATTGTAGGAGAAAAGGGTGGTGGAGATGGAGAGGCAGGCCACAGCACGTGGTCTATTATGGAGCTAGGGGTGTGCCAGGGGATTAGATTGGACAAAATGGGGGGGTCTTCTTTCTGCAGTTAGCTTACTTGGTTCTGAAGGACATTTTAAGTGTATGTAGTACACATGGAGGGAAGAGTAATTTTGTATAATATTTTTTTTTATTCTTGTGAATTACATGCACGAATACAATGGCATACTTTCTCCCTCTAATTTCATCATCCATCTCCATCATTTTCCTTGAATAACCTGTCTTCCTCTCAACTTCATCTTGCTTTTTTTTCTTTTTGGTAATCTGCTAAATTAAAGTTGTCCACATGTACATAGATGTGGTGCCTCTGATGGAACACAGGAAACCTATTGAGTGGAACACCCTCATAAAATACGGGCACATCAAGAATGCGTTGTTGGAAGATAGGCAATATATGTAAAAATGCTCCCAATGCATCAATAGAAATATCTTGCTTATATTACAATTCTTTGGGAATATTCAGGAAATTTTGCAACCAGATAATTCTGAGGTCTGTATTTTGATGTGGAGCCAAATTTAGAATGGATGATTTTTAACTGGTATTTGGAATATTCATACTTGAAAACAAAGTAGAAAGAAGACAAATAAAATATATCATGGTAAAAACAAACTTTTATTTTGTTTTTTAATCTCAGACCAAAGTCAGAAGAATGAAGTTCATGTCTTGTTACTAGTTTACCAGATCTTTATGTGGAAGATGCTTATGTCTCAAAAGACAAAGTAATTCTTATCAAGTTCAAACACACTGCTTTGACTGTTTTATCTTTCCACAATTTAAAAAGAAATTCTAGATATTTTTGTGAAACTTTCTGAAGTACTGGTACTTCTGTTGATCTACTTAGCCAATCTTGTTTTCCATAAATATTGTCACAGGTTGAAGATGTGGCAATAAAAAGAAGAGAGAAACCATATGAAGGTTCATAGAGACTACATTCTTCAAATAAGATTAACCTTCTAGGATCAAAGTTGGTGATTTTCACAAGAGAGAGTGTGTTGTGTGTTTAGCAACATGGTAGGAGCCTCATATTTAGCCACAGAAGTTTCATAAGGATTCTTGTGTTATGTTCTTTATTGTGACTATTTATTTACTTTTGTGCAGAGATTGTGCAAGGTCATGTACATCCATGGCTTAGTATTTACTCCAAAATGTCACTTAACATTTGTTCTCACTGCTTAACCATTTTGTTTTGATGTGTGCTTTGAGAATTCTCTTGGTACAGACAAAAGATAATCAGAGAATTCGTGTCACAACTTCAATAACCTTTGACCTCTGAGTGATGAAATTGAGATTTTAATAGAAATCTGTTTTACTTAAGGTCACATGTCTTCTCGTGTGTTATCCTTCTAGTATCTTATGCAAATTGGCTTCTTAGGCTAGTTGGTTACTGAGATTGTTTAATGACCATGTTTTTTAACATTCATAGAAAAAATATGGGCAGATATTCATGTAAGAGCTTATGAGTGAGTATTGGAATATAGCATGCTTGTAAATGCTAGTTTACCTAGCTATTGTAAACTAGAATAAAAGACTATTAACTTAAAAAATAACAATTTATTAAAACTAGTGAAGACATTAAAATTGATTTTTCTCATCTTTTCCTTTTGGACTGTTCAATAATGTGTGAAGATCCCTTTAAGAAGTAATCTGTATGTGAGGTGGAGACTCTTTTGTAAAAATTTTTATATCATTGATAATTTCATACATCTGCACAAATGACATTTGATTATATCCTTCATTTTCTTCTTCAACTACCTTACTGTTCTTCAAACAACATATCCTCCTAACTTCATTTCTTTTGTTTTTCTTGTTGATAATCCAGTAAATCATATTTGCATAATTTTGGGACTCTCTACTAGAATATGGGAAACATATCAGGTCAAAAAGACTCAATAAAGAAATGAATTTGCCCAGCAGTTATCATCTGCCAGCATAGCCTCAGGAAAGGATGGGTCTGGAGAACACCTATGCTACAGTTTTGATTAGCTTACTCTAAGGCAGATAACCATAGATGCTGTGAGTTTATGATTGTTATAACCATGCCACGAGAAACTTTCCAACTTCCTTCATTTTGTACTTTCTTTCTTTCATGGCAAGGACCTGATTTAATTTTCTCTGGCTCCTCTACTCTCCCCAGCCTCCCAGTTTTAGGGTGTTTTGATTGCTCATGCTCTACTTTTGTTAATTGTTCTATCTTTGTAAGGTTTTAATGGTGTTGTGCAGGTTGCTGGGGGATGAAATAAGTCAGCGGTTTTACAGATGGTTGTTCCATACTACAATGCTAACCCACTGGGCAAGATCTGCTACAGGATAGCTAACTGCTTTATAATTTTTTTGAGATGTGATCCTAGTACTATAAACCTGGACAAAGGTCCATGTCTAGGGAGGGCAAGGCTCTAGATAGAGCCTACTATTGTTATTTTGCTAAATGATCATGCTATCAAATTTCCCAAGACTTGAGCTGTCCTCAATCATGGTCACAGGATCTACATCTTTGCAGTGGGTGGTATTCAATGTAAAGATGAATTAACTGGTCTTGAAGTGTTGAAAATAAAAGACTGAGTGCTAAACCCTTAATCAGACATCCTTTTACTCTATCTCTCTGCCAAGGCTAGAGGATTATCTTGGAAGAGTAGGCAGAAAAAAATATAAGAACCAGAAGATAGTGAAGAATGCTGTGAAATTCTGTCATGTCAATAAGACATGGCTGTCGTACTAACAAGTCTACAGCAGCTATGTTTACCTGCATAAGACTGGACAAAGTGGACCCAGTTGTTTGGAACCCTCTGTTGTCTTTTTTTTTCTGATGGACAGTTGACCCCTTCTTATCCACTATTTTGCATCCAGCAATGCCCTGGGTCAAATAAGTTATAAACTTATGATGGCATGTCTACACTGAAAGTATGAAGGCTTGTTTTTCTGGGCATATATGCTGAGCAATACATCACAACAACTAGTTATACAACTTATACTATTATAAGTATTATATTATACTTATATATTATATATATTATATATACTATTATAAGTATAGGTATTATAAGTACAGAAGCTCTAGAAAGTCTTGAATTCTGTATTAAGAATGTTCAACTGATAAGGTTTCAGAAAATATTCCAAAATGTGAAAACTTTGAACTATGAAGCACTTCTCTCATAGGCATTTCAGAGAAGTGACATTCAGTCTGTTACCCAATAGATTTAGTGTATGCAGGAGTCTGTGATATGATACATGCAGATGCTTTGTCAGTTTTTAAATAGACAATTCTGGTGTTCACTGGAGTCCTTGAGTCCATGTCCTATGAAGACTGTCTACTGAGAAGACTTAAGGGAACTGCGAATTTCCAAGCTAAGGCCTCTCACAGTGACAAGGAGAGGTTCTGCAAATGACTTTACAAACACAGGTTCTAACTGAACGACAGAGACTTGATGAGGTGTTGACATTTCTGGTCTCACTCAGGATTACTAATTAGCTGTGGTACACTTTATTCATTAACAAGTTGAAGATAAAATCTATATTTTTCTTTTTGTGGGAATGTTTTAAGAGGAGTAGTCTGTCTTGCAGGAGGTCAAATGCCTGAATGTCTTAACTTGATGCCTATTTTTTAAAAAGCCAATTTATTTGGCTCTGAGAAAAGCAGCCAAATGTTTATACTTGCAAATAATCACTGGGTTGGTCTAAAGCTGAAGATTCTCATGTTTCATTTCCTAAGTTTTAGGATTACAGGTAATGTGGTACAGTGTCTGTCTTTCTGTAACCTGTTCTTAGCTACAATTTCTTACCTTTTCTTGTTTGCATATGATCTTAGTAATTTTGAGCATATATATATATATATAGTTAAGATTTCTTTGAGTATGAGCATGTTAACTTGTGGGGGGAGGGTCGGGAAGTATGTATATCCTAAGAAGAAGGGGACAAGACTACTGAAATTTAAGAGACTTTTTCATTTCATGATGTCAGAAGATGCTTGACATTAATGTTATGTCACAAAAGTCCTAATTTTGATCATTCAGTTGTCCACCAGCCTTCTCCATTTTTTCTTTGAACATTGATCACAAGTCCAGCCTACTTGTAAGGCTCAACTAATGAGAGGATGTGTCTCTCTGTATGCCGCCTGCCCTCAACCAGCAAAGATGACGCGACTCCGGGAAGATCTTCTTCATGCAGTTTTAATCAGGATCTTTGAAACATGTTTTTCTGACCCGGGAGAGAGAGGGGGACCCCTGCACAGGCTTAAATACCCTTGAGCTAACCAACCCCAGTGAGCCACGTGGACCCTGCAGATAGGCTACTCTAACGCGGAAGCAGACAGGCTGAACAAACTTGACCAAATAAGGGCTTGTTTACACCAGAGAGCCCTCACCAATGGGAAGGTGTAAGGAGGAAGCCAGCACCACTTTAAGGCATGGCACTTCGCGGCTCTCTACATCTCTCTAAACCTATTGTAGGTTGAGAATGCAACTAATAAACCAAGCCAACAAGACATGAAAGATTAATATCATTGTATACTATAGAATGTTTGTTTACTCCCCTAATGGCGTGGCTGATTGGGTCTTATAGCTTATTGTGCTGGCTCACTATTGCAAAGAGAACACAGTACTATGTATTGTTACTGAGGAAAATACCTGAATTCAAAGTACTGTTTGTCTTGCACATTATTTTATTACCATAATGAATCCCAATTCATACTATCATATGCTAGGCACCTATCTCTATTTTTTTAAAAAGATTTATTTATTTACTATGTATACAGTGTTCTGCCTGCATGTATGCCTGCATGTCAGAAGAGGGAATCAAATCCCACTAGAGATGCTAGTGAGCCACTATGTGATTGCTGGAAATTGGACTCGACCTCTGGGAGAGCAGCCCATTCTCTTAACCTCTGAGTCATCTCTCAACCCCTCTCTATAATTTAATATTTTATTTGCCTATTTTGTTTACCATGTCCCATTTTTTAAATGTATTTTTATTTTATGTGACTCGGTAATTAAGTATAGTTTATGTGGCATTTTAGTAAATGTGTCCCTATCAGATCATGATTATGGCAGACAAACGTGTGTGTGTGTGTGTGTGTGTGTGTGTGTGTGTGTGTGTGTGTGTGGTGGGGACATTCAAAGTCCTCTCTACTAGTTATTCTGGAATATTGCTAGACTATTAGCAATCATTATCCTACTAAATACTACTTCTCTGATTGAGCTGCAAACCTGTATTCAGTATCTATATGCTCCATCATTTCCTCACCTGGCTATGATGGTGATGTCAAATCCTCTCTTTATTTGGGGCCAAGTTTTAAACTTCCGTAAGGCATTAGACTTTCTATATCAAGGTTATCATAATTTTTTCATCTTCTTTGTATTCCATTGGAAATGATATTTTTTCCTTTCATCATTGAATATTATTCCTTTATGTATATATACCTTGTTTTTTTTTTACCCATTTTGTTTTTTTATGATAATGGTTTTTATTTAAATGTGAAACAAGTTGTTTTTCATGTCAATCACAGTTCCCTCACCTTTCCCTTTTCTCCTGTCCCTCCTTCACCCCATTCCATCCCCTTTCTGTTCCCCAGGGAGGGTGATGCCTTCCATGGGGGATCTTCAAAGTCTGTCATATTGTTTGGAGCAGGGCCTAGGCTCTCCCCCATGTATCTATGCTGAGAGAATATCACTCTATGTGGAATGGATTCCCAAAGTCCATTTCTTTACTATTGATACAGTACCAGAGGCCCCATAAACTGCCCAGTCCTCCTAACAAACACCCATGTTCAGAGGGTCTGGGTCGGTCCTATGCTGGTTTCCCAGCTATCAGACTAAGGTCTATGATCTCCCCCTTTTTCAGGTCCGCTGTTCTGTGGGTTTCTCCAGCCTCGTCTTGACCCCTTTGCTCATCACTCCTCCCTATCTGCAACTGGATTCCAGGGGTTCTGCTTAGTGTTTATCTATGTATCTCTGCTTCTGCTTCCATCAGCTACTGGATGAAAGCTCTAGGATGGCATATAAGACAGTTATCAGTCTCATTATTGGGGAAGGGCATTTAAGGTAGCCTCTCCCCTTTTGCTTTGATCGTTAGTTGGGTTCATCCTTGTAGACCTCTGGACATTTTCCTAATGCCAGATTTTTCATTAAATCTATAATGGCTTCCTCTATCATGGTATCTCTTTTCTTGCTCTCCTCTATTTTCCCCCTGACTCAATCTTCCTGTTCCCTCAACTGAATAGTAGATGAAGAAAATGTGGTACATTTACATAAAACTCATCAGAAAAACAAAACACAAACAAACAAACAACAACAACAACAAAAACCAAAAACAAAACAATGGAATCTTGAATTTTGCAGACAAATGGATGGAACTAGAAGAAACCATCCCGAGTGAGGTAAGCTAGTCACAAAAAGACAAACATGGTGTGTACCCACTCATAAATAGATTTTATATATAGAGCAAAGAATCAAGAGCTTACAACAAACACTGTCAGAAAAGCTCAGAAACAAGGAGGACCCTATAAGAGACATACATGATTTCCTGGGAAGAGGAAAGAGACAGGATCTCCAGAGCAAGTTGGGAGCATGGGGGAGTGGGGAGAGGGAGATAGGAAAAAGAGAAGGGTAGAAGAGTAGGGGAGAGGAGGACATGAGGGAGCAGGAAGATCTTTTACCCATTGATATAAGCCAAGGTTTATTGGTTGTCAATTGCTGCCTTTGTTACCTATTATTTTATGTTAGATTCTAGAAAGTGCTAAAGAGACCAATGTCATGGTTTCTTACCCTGTGTTGTTTCTTTAAGTGTTTTATAGTTTCAGGTTTTTCACATAGCTCTTTAAGCAAATAAGTTTTGTACCCAGCTATTAGATGTGAGGGTCTAAGTTCATGTACATACCCAGTTTGCTAACACTTCCCTGAAGATAAGGCCCTTTTTATGCTTGTGTCTTGGCACAATTGTAAAATATAATTTGATTACATACATGCATGTTTATTGCTTGGGTCTTGGTTGAGTTCCACTGCTTTGTGTGTCCTTTCTAATGGATAGTTCTGAAGAGGTGAAATGATAGGAGTATTCCAACTTCGTTTTTTTCTGAAGACTATTTTGGTTTTATAAGGGCCTTTGAGATTTCACATACATTACTTGAGTCCTCTTTTAAAAAATTAATTACATTTAACCATTTATTGTACATCATGCCCACACTTTCCCCTCCCTCCTCTCCTCCCATACCTTTCCAATTTCTCCCTCTACCACCTCCCACCCACAATTCACTCCTCCTGTCTCTGTTCAGCAAGGGTCAGGCCTCCTGAGAGTATATCAACAAAGCATGGCATATCAAATTTAAGGCACTAAGCTCCTGCCCTCCCATTAAGGCTGGGCAAGGCAATCAAGAATGAGGAATAGGTTTCTAAAACCCAGTCAAACTTAGGGACAGCCCCTGCTCCCATCGCTAGGACTCACACAAGTACACCAAAATGCCACATATATGCAGAGGACATAGGTTAGTTGCATGCAGTCTCCCTGTCTATTGGCAAAGCTCCTAGGAGCCCAGGTTAGTTGTTTCTGTGGGTTTCCTTGTGATGTCATCGACTCCCCCTAGCTCATACAACCTTACTCCTCTCTCTCCATCAGGATTCCCTGAGCTTGGCCAGGGCTTGGCTGTGGGACTCTACATCTGTTCCCGTCAGTTACGGCATGAAAAGCTCTCTGATGACAATTGTGGCAGACACCAATCTATGCCCATGGATCTCCCAGGAAAGGGGAAAAAGAAGAGGTTTCATGGGTGGACTGAGTGCTAGTAGAGATGGAAACATCAGAGATTGGGTTGGCGGTTGGATGGAGGGGAGAAACACATGACTGGAAAGAGGGTCATTTCAGGGCCAGGTATGAGTCTTCTTTTCAATTTTTCAAAAACAAACTGACATTATGGTTTCATTAGAGATTAAAATAAAACCATAGAACATTTTGATTACTATGGGTATTTAAATACTATAAATGTTACAACCCATAAATACAGCACCTCTCTGTTTAATTGTAGGTTCTTTAATTTCTTTTAATCAATGTTTCATACTTTTTATGTATAAAAACTCATCAGTTTAGTTAAATTTGTTGTTTGTATCTTACTCTTTTTGATGATACTGCAAATGTGATTCTTTTTCTTCTTGATAGTGCATTGTTAAAATGTAGTCCAAAATTTCTTTTTGTGTGTTGATTCTATGGCATTGTTAACTTAATTAAATGAAATAGTTTTATTTTTATGGTGTCCTTGGAGTGTTGAACATATAAGGTTATGTCCTCTGGGACAGAAATAAATTTTTCTTTATCCAGGAGTGATACCATTCATTTCTTTTTCTCTTCTTCTTTTTCTACCTGGGACACACAGCTCTATGACAATTAGAAATGCATATCTTTACCTCATTCCTGATCTCAAAGGAAAACAGTTTTATTTTATTTTTACCACTCTCTACTTTCTTTACGTGTCCTAATTTTATTTCCTTCATTTTGCCATTTTGAATTTAGTTTATTTTTAGTTCCTTGAGGGATAGTTCCTTGAGTTGATTTGAAATCTTTTTTAAAATGTAGATTATTGACTGTCATAAGTTTTCTCTTTATATGTATATGATTTTATATATGACCAGGTATTAGATAAACTATTGTGGGACTCTTCCCTGGGGAAGACGATTTTTCCTGCTCTCACCATGCCCTTGCTGCATATAGATTTTTGTCTCTGTTTGGAGTCCTGAGATTTTCCCCTGACGTGTTACCATGTCTATTGGTATCATCCCTGTTCAGTCTCCCATAGTCAGCCATATTTTGATATTTCATGAGTGTAGTTTCCCTGACATTTTAGAATATCTATTCTCACATCAGACACCTGTTTTTTTGTACTCTTAAAGTGCTTCTGCACCTTGTCTCAGGATATTTACTGATATAGACATATAGACAGAGCAAGCTATGTCTATATATTTAGGAGTGAGAAAGTGAGTGAGCGAGCGAGAGAGAGAGACAGAGACAGAGACAGAGAGAGGGAGGGAGGATCGAGGATCAGGTCCATTGGAGGGTTTGGCATGAGAAAAGGAAAAAATGAAAACAGATGTAATTATACTTTGATTTTAAAAAATGATAAAGCATTATTCTCTCAGTGCTGCTTTTGCTGTATTTCATGTTCGATGCATTGCATGCTGTGATTTCATTTACTTTAGGGCATATTAGACTATGGTTGCTTTTATTTTTTATTTTTAGATTTATTCATTTTACGAATATGAGTGTTTTGCCTGTATGTATATGTGTCCATCATGTCTGGTGCCAATAGAGTTAAGAAGGGACCATTGGATCATGTGGAATCAGAGTTATGGATGGTTATGTGCCACCATGTGGGTGTTGGTAACCAAACATGAGTTTTCCACAAGAACAACAAGTGCTCTTAATTGCTGAGACATTTCTCCAGCCCAGCAATTTCTCATTGTTTACTGGAGTAATTTCCGTATGTGTGTGAATTGTCATCTTCCTACTGTTAGTGATTTCTTATTCATCCCACTAGAATCTGAAATTAGCTTTTCATATAAGCTGCTGGAGATGGTCAGCACATGTGTGTGTACAGACTCCTCTCTTCCTTCATTCCTCTGTTCTTCCCTGTCTGATTTGATTATAGAAAGTTGCCTGCTCCCAACTAACTGAATGTTTCTTCCATGTGATAAGTGGGCTGTTTTAGTCCTTCAGAATGTTTTCAATTTGCTTTCTATAATACCCAGCTCCAGAATCTGCTGCTAGTTTTAATACTTTCTTCTTTGCTAATACTGTTATTACTTTGTTCGTTTTTCACTTTCTTGATTTTATTTATTATTACACTGACTTAGAGAATTGAACTTTTAAAAGATCATCCTTTTGGAATTGTTTTTAACTGAGATGTATGCATTTTTAAAAAAAGTAGGGACGAGGTGGCTGAGTGGTTAAGGTGATGAACTGCTAAAAACAAATAGCTACCTCTTCTAGTCTTCACTGACTAGTTTCAGGCAGAAAGACCTCTGTCAATCAGCCCAGTTAAAGACTTCGAGGAACCTGGAAGTTTGCTTTGGAGGCCACAGCTGCTCCAGTTCTGTGTGCATTATCTCCCTTTATTACATTTTGGTGACTTCCAAATTTTTGCAGTTATGAGTAAAGCTGTATGGACATCTATGATCAAGTCCTCTTTTCATAATTTGGGAATTTGTATTAAAGGTTATTAGAAAATATACTATCTTTTCAAAAGTTGATCAAGACCTCAGGATACCTCATTTAGTCATTAATTACACAGATGAGTATTTATGTAATTAACAATTAAATAATCAGATTTATCAGAAAAAAATTATCAGAAAAAATACAACCACATTTAGACATCATCGTGTAACGCACATTTGTGTAATAACACCACAGAGTCTAAATTTTTTTTTCTAATAATCTTCTAAGTCAAATAATTTAACTTCCATAGTTAACCATTGTAGGTTTCTATGCTTCCCTGCCAATCAAAACATTATCATTCACAGGAACATTTGTCAAAAATCCAACTAATTATAAATTTGATTGTGTTCTTGCATTGTGGTTTTCTAAGTAAAGTAAAATTATCTAAGCTAAGTAAAATTATACTCATTTTTATTTAACTCTAAACTACTCTAAATGAATAGCACACTTGAAAAGAATCAACACACACACACACACACACACACACACACACACACACACACACACATTTTGAAAATTGCAAAAAAAAAAAAAATCACACTCTGGTGGACATGTGGTTTTAGACCTCTCTGTAAATGATGTGATAAGTTTGTTATAAGACAGAGGTCTAAATTCTAAACTGCTGTGGCTTGGCTTCTAAAATGCTGCTGCTTTGAAAGTGACAATTGGCTGAGATTGATCTGAGATACATCTGCTCTTTTGCAGATTCTCGACAATTTTGGCATTGTCTTTGGCCTCTGAGCTGACATGCCACTATACTTGCTAAGCAACCTCTTCTCTGAGAGCTCTGTGTCTCTCTGGTTTATCATTTGTAATTGAAACTTGATAAAGATTTTAAAAAATTAATTTATTTGTATTCTTTTTAGGACTACAGCTTTTCAAAGGAAATTGTGTGAAATCATGCCATTTCTTTGGACTACTAAAGCAAACTATATAATGGTCTATATATGAGTTGGGGACTGAGTAATAGTTCCTGGTGTTTGCTCCAGCTTTATGTAAGCATGCATGAGTTAATTGGTAGAGGCATATCTAGACTTGACCATACAGGTGAGTTACCTGAGATCATTGCTGAATAAAGAAGTTTGTGGTTGTTTGGCAAGACTGCACATCTAAGGAGATCCAAGACTTCACCTCCACTGCATACTTCATTTTGAGTAGTAGAAGCTGAGGCCATGGAAACATCCCATTTAATGTTTAATGATAACATTTGATGATCAAGCTCCTTCAGAGGGCATTGTGACTATGGCTTAGAGTCTATTCTATTTATCTGCTGTCTTCTCAGTGCAAACATAGATGCTGAATTTAATTTACACTGGCATAAATGGTTTGATTACTGTCTTTATAGTTTTGTGGTAATGCTTGCATCTGTACACACCAGTGTAATATGTGTATGCTGGTGTATACTTCTTGGAAGGATATCACAGGTATTGAATTAATTCTTTTTTGAAGGGTCTTGTAAAAATCTTTTGCTTTTTGACTATCCACATTTTAAAAATTCTAAATTGTAAACTAAATATTGGGAAAGCAGTCATAGTCCTTGGTACCAGGTATTCCCTTCAGATCTCAATGAAATGTATGGAAAAAGTGGGGTATTTGTTATACTTTGATACAATTGAAGAATAGTTAGTGCTTTGGCAATTAAAGATTTTTTTAAATAAAACAAAAATTGTGTCTAAAAATGTCCACTTTATAATTTTTACTTAACACTTCTCTATACTGAACATTATGTTTGCCATATAATCCACAAGAGAGCTAGGGGAACTGTGGAAGGAGAGGGGACATTGAGGACCACTGTTTGCTCAAAATGCTATTTGAATTTAGGCATATATTCAGTTGAAATTATTACTGAGACAAGTGTAGAGTCACATGGGTCCATAAGAAGTAACATAGAGAGGTCTGTGTATTCCATGGAGATAAAGCCCCTGAACAGAATAATATTAATATTCTAAGGCTGCCAGAAGAAGGGGGACAGCTACCGCCACTTTTAAGTGTTTGTCAAAGATGTGGGGGAAATGCAAGAGTTAAACAAATAAAAGCTGTGGAAACTGTGAGTAGGTTAATTAGAGGCAGCGCTGGGGATGTGTGTTTGGTGGCACATTTGGCGTTTTCTAGTTGGTCTGAGTTGAAAGGAGGAAAACAAGCGAACGAAATCCAGGTCTTATTGCTGGGAGCCCGAGCAGAGCATCAGGTCACATGCGATTCTGCCATTGCTGTTATACATGCAGGCAGGCAGCAGTTCATACAGTGTCTACCCATTACACACCCGTGTGCATATGTGAGCACACACACACACACACACACACACACACACACATACAAACACATGATCACACACTCATACACTTACACGCACACAGTCACACGAACGTGTACACATGCATTCACACACATACACATTCACGCACACATGCACATTCACACACACACATATCCACACACATGTGCACACACACACTCACACACGAGCACATGCACACACATTCACTCTCACACACATGTGCACATGCACACACACACATACTCTTACACACATGTGAGCGTGCACATATACTCACATACTCACAACATGCACACACTCACACATACTCATGAACAGGCACACACACGCACACACCTCATTTTTACACACACTCACACGCTTGTGTGTGCATACAGGCACACTCACTCTCACACACAAAACTATGGCATAACATTGCAACCAGGATGAAGATCACATCTGAGCTGACTTGAGTTCCCTCAGTTGAGTATGGGCGTGTGTTAGGTATACCAAGCACACACTATGATTTCCTAGTGCTACTAACCTACCCTTGACTCAGAAATGACATGGAACAGAGCAGCCCCTCACTGCATGTCCTCTACCTCTTCTCTCCCAGTGTCACCTCCTCTGCCCCTTCCTTGCCCACCTCCAAATTTTGGCAGCTATGTACTGATTGGCTCTCCATCTGTAAAAATTTTATAGTTGTTAAGATGTTACATGAATGGAATTGCACAGTATGTGGCTTTCTTGAGATTTGCTTTTTTTTTTTTTGTTTTAGTTAAAACAAATTATCCCAATCTAGAAAGTCTTTGCCTTTTAATTACCCAAGTAATACACGAATGAGCTCCCCTTGTGCAGCATTAAAACAGTACAAATGGATTTAAAGATCCCCTTGCTAACACACTTTCAAACGAAAGCTCATTCGTGAAGGTAATTAAATGTTGATTTATCCCTTTTTAATTTAAAGTAATTAACTATTTATTTTCATAATTTCACTGAGATAAATCTTCAGTGAGTGTTTTCTCATACCTGTCTTCTTGCTTACAAGTGTTAATTTTTTCTCTATTCTTAAGAACCTAAATGTGGGATTATAGGCAGTAGAACTAAAATTTGAAAAGTTATTATCCAAAGTGTTTTTCTGTATGCTTGTACCAATTTGTATACTTAATACCAATTTGTATACTTAATAGTAGTAGCCAAACCATAACTTCTTTCTCATATCTAATGCAAATCAGATTTGAGATTTTTCATTTAATCTTCTTTCTATACTATTCCAATTTTCATATTAAATTTAAAGATATACATACTGAAATTATTTTTACTCCTTTTAATTTCTGTTGTATTGCGATATCTCACGTATTTGTTCTAGTTTATTAGTTGTTGTTTTTTCTTATTTTTATTCTAGGTTTAAGAAAAATTAAAGCTTTCTGTGGATATTAGTCATTTTTTATATTATTTATTTATATGCCTCATAAACACAGTTTCATGTTCAAAGTTAATGTCTTAATGCCATATATGAGTTTATAACTTTATCGTTTTAAATTTTGATAACCAGTTTATTACTTAGATCATTTTGGTTTGGAAGAAAGTCTTCCCATCATTCATTTTAATCTCTATTTTTATGGTTAGTTGATATCTTAATATTATGGCCTTAGGGCAGATTTCACTATGTTCCTCTACTGATTCAGTCTTTTTCTCAGCTTGGCTGCCTTCATGACCTTACAAGTTCAGTGTCTTGTGTTGCCTTTGGCCATTTCTAAGAGGAAAATACTGATTGTTTAGAATATCAGAACATTGCAAGTGTCACTTAAGATCATGTGGACAGTTCTACCTTCAAGAAAGCCTGTGATTTTGAAAGCACGTGTGATCCTCAAGACAAAATGATAGAAAGCACAGATATACAAATAACAAATTCCATACAGAAGCCAGCTCCAAATATTAATACAAACAACAATTCTGTCTAAGACAGGTTAATCCAGCCATATTTAGTCATTCCAGGTACATCTGATATTGGGCAATTAATCAGTCACTTATCATGACACATACATTAAAATCATGCAATATAATATAGTTTATTCAGTTTGTAATTCTTGAAAAATTATATCTTTGTTTTTATTAGATGAATGCTTTGCCTGCATGTGTGTCTGTTTACCATGTGTATACCTTGTCCCTGTGGAGGTCAGAAGGCATCAGATGCCCTAGAACAGGCGTTACAGGTACTGTGAGCCACTTTATAGGTGCTTGGAATCAATACCAGGTCCTCTGCAAGGGCTGTCAGTACTCTTAACTGCAGCAATTGGCTGGTACTAAAAATAAACAATGAAAAGTCATTATAACTTATTTTGAGGAAAGTTCTCCAACCCTTTCTGTATTTTTTGTCTGTGTATACATTTGTAATGATACAGTGCTGGGTGGCCTTGCCTACATGAACCCCTATAGTCAGTCACACCAGCACTGCATTCTTGCCTACATCAGTCCTAGCAGAGTCAAAGGCACCCTTGACTCATGTACCCTAGCACTCTTGCAAGCACAACAGAAGCAAACCCGAGGCAGCAAGATTATAAATCCAAGGCCAACCTGAAGTACATGGCAGCTTGTAAGCTGTAGCAAAACTCTATAACACGATGTGGTAAAATACACATTGGGATTGATTTTTTAAAAAAGAGGAAATAGCTTAACTAAATTTTGATCCCTTTGCTTCCCATGTTCAGTCAGTTGCCAAATCCTTTTAATCAATTTTTTAATTTCTGAAATCATTACTCTCCATTTCCTTGCTATTATAGTTATGTCTTTTATACTTCATTTCCTCCTTACTTATATATATCTCTTCTCTGCCCTGCCCACTCAGTACTGGGAAGTGAAGCTAGGGTATTACGTGTTCTAGGCAAGCTCTCTACCACTGATCTATATTCCCATCTATACCTATATCTTCAAATTGGTTTATATTTTTATATTCTCATTTCCACTCTTGCCATCCTACCTGTTTTCCCCCATCTTTTTCTAGGACTTCTCTCAAAGCAAGTACCAAGACCGAGGCGCTTTTTCCTATTAGGGTGTCTGGGAGTTGATTTGAAGGAACGGAAATGAGCAGCTGGGAAAAGTGTGACAGTCAGGCTATGTTATCAAACTGGGTTTCTTGTAGCCCAGTATAATAAATTTCAGTATTGCACAGGGCTGGGACAGCAAAAGGGAGCATTTTCCTACTAGCTCCAGTCTACATGGCTCAGGATTTTCTTAATGTGTGTTTACTTCCAGAGATAATTCAGAGACACTAACATAGTGTTGCAGCTGAAGATTTTGCAGAGACCAAGAGAACATGACTGTATTTGCAGGTTTGTTGACCTACTCAAGAGGGCACAGGACTTGAAGGCTGTAATGTTTGGTTTAACTTTGTATTCTCACTGCTTTGAGATCTATAATTATTTATGAACAAGACACATTGTGTTTTTATTTCTGCTGTGTTTTAGTACAGGAACACAGTGGCCTTGAGATGTAGGGTTTTCAGGTCAAATCTGAAGGCAGCTGGCTCTCACAATAGAAGTTGTGGTAAAAACGTAGATCAGGAAGATACGAAACTGGGACTAAAAGTTTTACAGTACAAGTCCCGTGTATTGTATATACATGTGTGTGCCTATTCTACCCATGATAATATTAAACAACGATGATCCAGGAAAGACTAAGGACATTCTGCATAGTAGAAAACACATTTTTTTTCAACTGTATTTAGAGTCTGTAAGCATGGGCCTTTCTGTTTTGAGCTGTCTTTGCGGGTCACTCTGGAGGCTATAATATAGGTGTGGCATGCTGGTCACTTGGAAGAAATGTGAGCATGAGGTCACAGCATTTTGGAATAAGCCAGCCTCTCACTTCCTCAGGATCATCCTCAACATTGGCTGTGAAGTCTCTTCACCAGTGTGGAGAAGTATAGATGGGGACTGCTGTTCAAATCCCTAGCTTTGGGGTAGAAAGCATAGGGAATCAGCAGCAGCCATTTAAACTACATTTGCTCATACTGTTGTAATCCCAAGACTCATGAACTGTACGGGATCTAAGGAACAGCGCACGCACGTGAGGTCTTTGAGTGCACGGTCCCACTCCAATGTGCGGTGCCTCCACTCTGTAACCTTTATCAGGGAGACACTTCTGAAACCACTTAAATGCCCATGAGCTCCGAGTGTGTTAATTGGCCCTAAGGTAAGTTTTTATTATAAGATACTGTAGGCAATACTAGAAAGCACAAAAGGGGAAGCTTAGCTGTTTCTTATGTTTCAGTGACAGTTTGTTTTACAGATCAAGTAGATATCAAATGCTATCTGCCTTATAGCCAGGAGCCCCGTGCCAGGATTCAGAGAAAGCAGCTCCTTGGCTCAGCAGGACGCTCAGAGTGAATAGGGAGCAGCTGGAGTTATGTCAGGGTATTAGTAATTGTCATTAATTGTTGACCGTCTCTCTAATTTTTTTTTCTTTAATGTAAACTCTAAAGGCATGGGAATACAAACAAGGAAAAGCAGATGCCATAACTCCCTTATCAAAGGATAATAAAGCTTGTTTTTGTTAGGTTGAGAAAATAGCCACTCATTTGACTTTCATCTAGCTTTCATGGACTCAGCTGAAGTAACTCATGGTGAGGAGCAAGTCACGAGGCTGGGCCTGTTAAGATGTACAGATGTACAAGCCATGTCTTCGACACGTGCTTAGGGCACCAGGGTTATCTGTAACTACTTTTCAAGTGAAATCCGAATGGGTCACGAGGATTTGCGGTTCTTGGTTTTTTTTTTTTTTTTTTTTTTTTTTTTTGTGTGTGTGTGTGTGCTATAGCTTTTCAAGAAGCAAACAACCACACTCCAGTGAATACTGGGGTTCTCTTTATGTCACTGTAGCTTCATGTGTGAGCATCTTGAAAACAGTACAAACCATCATTGAAAACCAAAGCTTGCTTCATCATCGTCAGCTGTGCTCAGCTGCCGTAAAGATGCATCGTCTTTGAAAATTCAGAGCTGTAAATCGAAATGTTTAAAAGGTACAAATATCAAAGACAAGGCGATTTACAGCCCCCGTTTTCGCAGTTGGAGTGCGAATGTGCCCATTTCTATTGAAGGAAATGAGGTCCTTGCTTGCTGGAGATCAGCCGTGGCGTGCTTCCCCGACCTGCTGCCAGGTGGCGCTGTGCGGCAGTGGGTACCGTCCTGGGCAAGGCATAAAATGTGAACTCCCACACTGACTTTGATATTTCTGACCCAGTCAACTGATTCTACTGGAAAACGTGAACATCAGCTCATTTCTTACGAATCTCTGAATCTTTTCTCCGTAACTGTAGTTAAATAAGTGTTAATCTTCACTTTTGATAAGAAGCGCTATTGCCTTTCATTATAACTGGTGCTTACTTACATTCTTATATTCTGGCCGGAGTATAAAGTAACATCAAAATTAAAACTTGTTTTTGGCCAGTAGATATTTTTTTCTTACTTTGGATGAGTCAGTCCAGAAGGATTTAAAGGCAGTGAATAAACACAATATAGTATAGCTTAACATGTGTAAGTATACCAGTTTTTGCTTTTAGGAAAATCTGTATTATTTTCCTCCAATGACTACATTTTTGTCTGTCCCCTGCCCCAAATATAGTAATAGCTATTCTTAAAGTGATCACCTTTAGTTTTCTTTTTCCAGCTTGATTATAATATAAAGATTTGTTTCTACAAATCTTTAACAAAGCTTATGAAAACAGTTGATTATAGTGAGATTGTCTGGTTTCCTTATATTGCTATGATATCTTTTTGCATATTTAATAAAAACTATTAAATTTGCCCCTCTCCCTGGCAGTCTCTTCTATAAACCACATATTTTAAAGCTGTTAACCAAGACACAGCCATGACATTATCTGTCTGACAGCCAATGTAGAGTGAATCCTGACTTCAAAATAACTCTCATATTAATCTTCACACAGCTTGCTTCCTAGCTCAACACAGGTGACCATATATCAGATCCCAAATTATTATAGATATTTGCTTTCTATTACCATTGCAAATTTAAATCCTACAAAATGCTTAAATTTTGTAAGAAAGATGAGTTTTTGAACGTGAAACACCAGTAGGAAATATGTCAAGGTTGTTGCTTTAGAGTTTTAAGTGATGGTGTTTAAAAGAAGTTAGAAGTTTTGCAATCTACATGAAATAGGGAAGGTTTTACACAGTTACCAGCTTTCTATGTCTCCCTGCAAGAGTAATTTAGCCCCTAAGTTAACAAGAGAGCCGAACTTAAGTCTGTGTCTTGATGATAATATAGACTAAGGTGATCCATGGTTTATATAGGAAGCTGCCAGGGAGAGTGGCCACATTTCACAATAGTTATTATATTTTCTATCCAGAATTTGTTATGGCAATATCAGCAAATCAGATTAGGATGAGTGGGGCTGTGAACTGTTGTCGCAGGTTTTGGGAAAGGTAATATCTGTACTGAATGTCAATCAATAAGAACACCTTTCCTAGAATTAGTGAATATCCCTAAGTGAAATCAAGAGTGCACTGGGGATGAGCTGTGGTTGCAAGCGTTCATCTTTTGCGGGAGGTAGAAAGCCTTCATTCTAAAGGCCTCGTGGAAGTAATGGAAGCTAATTTCAGAGCTGCTGCCTGCCCAGGGAGGATTTGAAAGCATCCCTTTTAGAAGTAACACTCTTGGCCGTTTTTCTTTCATGGTCAATTAGACTTGCTCTTCTGACTGGAACAAATTACTTTGTGGGAGTCACACTGTTGTTATTGTTATTGCTGTTTTTTGAGAAAGAATTTTTATGTGTAGCCTTGGATGTCATGGTACTCACTCTGTAGATCAGGCTGGCTTTGAACTCAGAGATCTGCCTGCCTTCCACCTTCCAAGTGCTAGAATTAAAGGTGTGCACCACCACCTTGGATTCTCTTGGCCAGGGATTCTGTTTTCAAGTGTGTAGTGAAAGGCTGTGTGAGGATGAGGAGGAGCTCAGGTTTTGCTAATAGGAACTACTGTTAATTTTCCCTAAATTGCTTCTATTTTCATTGGAAACCAGACAAAGTAAACTGAAAACGCAAACCACTGAGAGAGGAAACAGCTTGGAAATTGACCAGGCAATTGTACTATTTTTGTTAGCAAGTAGTCTAACACTTTTCTTCATCCTCCACCCCTAAACAAACCTTTTAAATCACAAGTAAATAGGAACTGAGTGGGACTTCAGAGTCTTTCAAGTAATAGCAGATAAACAATATCTTGTCATTTTGAAATATAATTTTGGATGGACAAAATACATGCTAACTGGCTTTATAACTTTGGAAAATATATAAATTCAGTTTTAAAGAGGATCCACAGGAATATGACAGACATGTGAAGAAATTGCTGTACCTGGTTTGAAGCAGAATGTTTATTATTACAAAAATGACTAAGAACATTTAAATGAAACCAGTGTTAGGTTAGGTTAGGTTTGTCCCACAATTCATCATAGTGGGACAAAGGTAAAAATAATAGCATGTCATGATAGACAGGAGCATGGATTGTGCATTTAAAAACTGCTTGTTTGGAGTGCTTGTTCAGGTACCATAAGGAAAGAGCGAGTAGCCTCTCTAGGCTGTGGTTCTCTCACAAAGCACTTGGGACACCTTGCTGTTGGGATACCATAATGGACTGCAGTGTGGTTGAGTCCAAACAGTTTCCACATTATTGCCTGCCTCACTTCATTATTGAAGCATACCCCTGTGAATTCCACAAAGCTCAGACCTGGAACTTGACTATAATGATTTCTTAAGTTCATTTCATAATCAGTGATGCAATGCTTCATATTCATATCCACAAATAAAAAAGGTCTTGGTGATTCCACATGTAACCAGTCCTATATACCATTAAAATTATGCAATTTATTTTTGTGAAATATAAAAAATGACCAGGATGATATAGAAACCCTAGAGTGTAGATTTTCTTTTTATTAGTACTGCCTTTTCCTTTCATCTCATACAGCACCCAATTTAGGGCAAAGACAAAACGAAACTGTATCTTGAATATGCATCACAGGTTCCAAAAATGAAAAGAAATTGGATTTGGATAGCACTTACTAAATAGACAGATATGATACATGGTAAGAAGGTACACTGTCTGCCCTGTGATAGATTAAACTACTTTGTAGGAAAATTACTGTGAGCTAGTCACCACCACCACCGTGGCTAAATCTTTAATAAAATTCTCTTCCATATTCAGGAGTGAGGTATGAAGTACACAGTAAGCAAAGTGAAGTGGAGTGCCATTTATCAAACAGCAGCCAGGTCTGTAATCCACTGTATCCTTCCTGTGCACTCTATTTGTCTTTATTGTTACAAGAAGGGATATTTACCCAGAGCAGCGCGCATGGAGCCGTGATAAACCTCCTCTTTCTCCTCTTTCCCCTGTCTTATTCCTGTTGTCACTCTTCGTGTAATTTGTTTCATTTTAGGTAGTCCTCTCATTGTTTAGCATTCTTTTCTGTCTTCCTGTCCTCTGCCTTCCTCCAATATAAGCATTCATGTTATGAGAAATGACACCACAAGGTGTGATGTCTGGGGAATGCTAACGTCTACTGTGGAACACTGCCCAGGATGCATTTGGTGAGGACTTAGAATGCCTCTTGACAAGACAGTGATGTAAAAATGTTGTAGCTAGCCCCTGGGTGGCAGTGTACAGCAAGCCCTGATGCCAATAAAAACATTTTAAATGTCAAGGCATATGTGTATTGTGTATGAGAGTTATATGTGTGCACGGGAGCTCATGTGCACATGCATAATATTTATGCAAATGTGTATTATAGATACACGTGTTATGATGTGTACATGTATGCATCATTGACATATGATATATACTTACGTATGTATAGTGTATGTTCTATGTGTGCATTATGCAGTTTTACAGATGCTTCCAGACTAAAGGAACCACAGAAACCTTTCTCTTTGAATGTTACTATCTCTCTAATTCATCTCTGATTTCTAAAGTAAAATTATGCTGATATTAACAAAAGTACCTAGTGCTTTAAAAACTCTGACATCAAAACTTTTTTGGTACTCCAGATACGTAATGTCTTAGGTGTCATGGAGGCCATGAAAACATGGGGCAGATGCAGCAGAGGGTTAGGAGCAGTGGGGATGGAGGTGGGAGTGCTTTGTGTACACTGTCACTTTAGGTAGTAACCTTGGGGCTGAATTGCATTCAGTACTATTCTCACCCGTTTTTTATTGTTTGAATGGCAGTTTTTATGACAAAGTACTTCTAGTCAGGGTTCCTTTGCACTTGAGTGACAGAGAGCAATCATGGAGATCTGTAAGGCAACAATGGTAATTACAGCTACATTTATAAATGCAGATGAAATTGAAATGAGCAGTCTTGGTAACTGGCAGTAGGTCTCCCTGAGCCTTGAGCAAAGGCAGGCATGATTCTTGTGGGAGAGATGCTCTGGTTGTTTGCTCTGTTTCCCTGTGCCACTGTTTCTTTTTTTTTTTTTTCAGCTGTCATGGCAGCATCATTAAACATAAACATTCTGTTCAGATTCATTATTATAAACTGGTCACATTAAAATTAACTGATTTTTGAAGAAGATATTCAACTCAAAAATTCCTAAATTTCTATGGTCATTTCTTCTAATCTAGCATTGCATCAATTCTGACTTTTCTGATTCTATGTCTTATTAAAAAATATTTCTTTTCTGTGAAGGAAGGGGTGGAAAAGGACTAGATAATGTCTATCAAAATTCATAAGCCAGGAGGAAGTGGTTGTTCTGTCTACATTGTGTTGGTCGTTTTCATATACTTTATCATTTCATGGGTTTTATTTATTCAGAGTGTTCCACAAGTGGAAACAAAACTTCCTAGATAAGTTTTATTTCTTTAAAAATTAAGAACTATTTTTGTAGCTTTCGTATATTGGGTATTACACGGTATTACATAATAACAAGATTGACACTGTGCAGTTGTATCTGTGAACACTAAACTAAAATTATACAATATGGGTTAAAAATAAAGTATCTTTTCTCCATAAGGCATTTACAAGTTCTTTTAAAACCAGCTATTGCAGTGCCTAAGTCTGTATTTTGTTTCCTTATCCCTTCTGTTCTTCAGTGAAGTATCATAAAATGAAAAAAAAATACGTGTATGGCCTGTCTTGTTTTCAAAAGAGAGTTAAGGTAACTTTTAAAATGTGTAAAATAAATGTAAATGTAAGTAAGGGCAATGGTGTGTGAACAACCCCGAGGCCGAGGAAATAGTGTACCTTAAATAAAATCTAGGGGCCCGCAATGCCCTCTGGGAAGCCCTGTGTAGTGGTAAGATGTGAGCTGCAGGTCTGGTCCTCTCTATTCTGGTAGTCAAAACAAGAGGGAAACAATTTCAACATACATTGTGACAACAGCCAGCTTCCTCCAGAGATGGCAACTAGTTTTCAGACCCTACTAATAGGAAACATTACAGTGTCAGACCGCCCTCAATAGAAAAAGGAAGTTGGTTCCTTACATAGTATGCAATAGACACATCTATTACCATAGTAAAAAAGAATTGTAGATTATTTAATTTCTTGTTAAAGTGTCAGTGAAACCAAGTTGTTGGCTGCTCATGTGTTCTCTATTGTTCCTGCATGTCCAGTACTACAATAGGTGGAAACATTTGTGGGAGCCCCTGACCCCCCAAAATTTACTATCTTTCTCTGAAAATCAAGCGTCAAGGCTATTTAGATTGGCATGGCATCAGTGGTGGCATGGCCCTCAGGCACCAACATGGACACAGTTGTGGCTCAATTATAAATTTCTGATCTGCCAACACATATTTTCTTGAAGCTTTATATTTGAATTATAACTCTCATGCTAAACTATTGCCTTCTAATTCTTCATACACTCTATCCATAGTGACTGTGAAAAGCATCTTTCATTAACATAATTGTTTGGAAGTATTTTAGCCCATACCTGCTCAAGCTCATCCTCTACTACTTAGAGATGTGGAAGCACTGGGTACATAGTATAGTATTTTAGTAGATAATGGAATTTATTAAAAACTAATTTCTCCTGTTGAATCAACTTGCCTAAATTTTGCTGAAAATACTGAAAATAATTTCACTTTAAAATATGCAACAACATTGCAATCAAGCTATTTTTCTGTTTCTATGTATCTGACATAAAGGCCTTAATTCTGCCATTAAATTATTTTTCCTCATATGTGAATGCATTTTTTCAAATGCTTTCTTGGTTCCCCCTCTGTGACTATTTTTGAAAACAGTGGGGAGAAAGAAGGTAAAATGCTTGTAAAAAAATTATGATTCCAATATTCATAAAAAATATTTCCAGAAAATTCCAGGCTCATAATAAGCTGGAAAGGATATCTTGTCATTGGTAGAGATATTGTAGATGGTCAAGTTACACAATTTACAATGTTGTAAATGACTATTGTGGTTTCCTTTACTAGCTTTTGAGAGATCTGCCAACTCTTAAAAATGTAATTACAAACTCCTACTACACACACACACACACACACACACACACACACACACACACACACACACATTTTCTTTGAGTATTTCATACATTTTGTTCTGATCAGCTGCCCATAGACCTACCCCCATTTCCTACCTGCCTAACTTAGTCTTCTAATTTAAGAAAGAGTCTACCAAATTCAATTTGTGCTATCCATATACTCTTGGGTGTGTAGCCATCCCCTGGAGTGATCAACTCATGGGGGTGGGTGTTACATCCTTAAAGAAAACTGCTTTTCCTTCTCCCAGGAGATATTAAGTGCCAATAGCTCCCTCCTCAGGCAGGGGTGAAAATTCATACTCATCTCTGTTCTCCATTCTGGGGTTTTATCTGGCTTTAGCTAGAGTAGGTCTTGTGCATGCTGTGGGAACTTCTCTGAGTTCATATGTACCTACCCTGCTATGCCCATGCAACAGTTTCCTTATAATCACGCACCACCTCTGCCTTCAGTGGTAGGGTTTGATATAGACATTCCATTTAGGAATGAACACCCTTCAGTCTCCTACTCTCTGCAAGTTGATCACTCATGGTTCTCGATATTAGTTACTATCTGCTGCAAAAAGAGACATATGTGATGAGAGTTTAGGTATACACAAATCCATGGACGTAACAAACAATAAGTCAGTGGGAGTCAGTTTATACTACATCCATTTAGCAGAATAATAGAAATGGACTTTCCTGTAGTTGCTATCACTAAGCTTGCCACAGGTTCGTGTCCCTGATCATGATGCTGAATATTGTTTTTATCTTGTATAGAAGACATTAAATTTTATTTAAAAAATATGGTTAGTCACCCTATAACATTCATGTCACTATTGCACCAGTAGGGATGTGCTGCAAAGTCAGTCATTTTTATAGCTCAATGGGTTTGCACCTGGGTGAGATAGATAATTATGTTCCTCTTGTAGTTTGCATAGTTTGTTCCAGTGCTGTGAAAGCTAGCCAGTACAGATAAAGAACATATGAGTTCAACTTGATTTTTCCATGTTTTAGGACTCAAGCATATGGTGTCTTCAGTAAGAGGATCTTACAGAAAAGAGTTAAACTGAGTTTGAAATCCTTGATATTTCTCTTGATATGATAGTAAAGCCTGAATTTCACATTACAAAGGTAATACATTTTTTTCAAGAAGCAGTCCAAAGAATAGGATAAAACATTTATAAATATGTTTGAATAAGGATTCAATGCAGAATATATAAGGACCATTTACAGCTGCAATAATAAAAGGAACTACTGACCCTGGCAATAACATGATCAATCCCCAAAGCAATAACCTGGCAGAAAATATCATGCAATAATTGGTCCCATTCATAAACCATTCCAGAAAAGATAATATTTTAATGATAGAGAGTATCTCATTGTATATCACATGCAGTCCAGTGTGGAATAAATTAATTGATCATGAAAAGTCATTAGAACTTTGGGTGTTAGAAATATTCTAACTCATGATTTTGGTGATATTTTCATGAGCACACAAGTTTTCAAGGCTCATAAAATTGTTTATGTAACATTGAAGAGATTTGTTTTATATATATATATATATATCATTAAAATGAGAAACACTAATATATCTTTCAAGAAATGCTACCTGTATATTAAAATGATTTATGATTACTAGTCAAATAAAGCTATTATATGTTGACATACTTAAAATATGCCATTTTAATTCTATGGTCTTATTTGCTTATTTTTTATGAAACTTTAATACTGACAATATTGTTTTGCCAAAAGTCACACTGATTGGGGACAAGGATTCATAAACACATCTATCTATATCTATCTATCTATCTATCTATCTATCTATCTATCTATCTATCTATCTATCTATCTATCTATCTATCTATCTCTATCAATCATCTATCTATATCAATCATCTATCTATCTACCCATCTATCATCTATCTATCTATCTATCTATCTATCTATCTATCTATCTATCTATCTATCTGTCTAATCACATATACATGTATACACTCATTTAACATGTCTGTATGTAAGTGTGGTACATGCGTGAGAATATATGAGTATGTGTAACTTCATAGGCAAAAGAGGGCTGGGCAGGATAGCAGATGGTTTCCTCTATTGCTGTCTACTTTAGTGCCTTGTATAAGGTTTCTCACTGAACCAGAAACTCTCTGTTTTGTTTAGGCTGATTGCCCGGAAACCTCCCTGGATTTGTCTGTCTCTACCTCTCATCCTGGGTTTACAGGCAAGGGTTTTCATGAGTGCTGGAGTTATGAATTTGGGTCTTCATGATTTCAGAAGAAGCAGTTTTACCCACAGCCTGTGAGATGATTTTTGAAAATTCCTTTATTTAAAGAATGTGGGGACTATGAGGAATAACTCATACATGATGTTAGTAATGTGAGTAAATTAAGAATTAAATCCATGAAGCAGTCAATGTAAGACTTCAATAACCTATGACAAGGAAAAGATAAAATAACATTTCTTTGAAATTACAAAGTAAAATTAGAAACTAAAGCATTTTAAAGAACATTGACTTAAATGTAATGAAAATGGTGGGATAAACAGCTGTGGTTCAGCCAGACATGAGGTGGAGTTCAGTAACCCTGCAGAGGAGGAGAAGGGGGAGAAGAAGGAAGAGGAGGAGGAGCCAGAGGGGTCAAGGACACCACGGGAAGGCTCACGCAATCAACTAACCTGGGCTCATAGTGGCTCACAGAGCTGAAGCAACAACCAGGAAGCCTGCAAGAGGCTGACCTAGGCACTCGGCATGTCTGTTACAGTTCTGTAACTTGGTCCTCTTGTGGGACTCCTAACAGTGGGAAGAGGGACTGTCTCTGACCCTTTTACTGATTTTTGGTACCCTACTTCTCATACTTCTTGCCCAGCCTTAATATGTGTGGAGGGGCTTAGTCTTACTGCAACTTGATATGCTATGTTTTATTGATACTCACGAGAGATCTGCCCTTTTCTGGATGGAGACAAAATAGGTGTGGATTGGGGGGTAGGAGGAGGGAATAGGGGAGAGGAACTGGGAGGGAAGAAGGTGAGGGAAGGCTGTGACCCCGATGTAAAATAATAATAATAATAATAATAATAATAATAATAATAATAATAATAATAATAATACCCAACCAACCAACCAAACAAACAAACAAACAAAAAACCAGCTGTGGTTATTCCATGTGTGGAAAGGTAATCTGACAGAAAAGAAATGTTTGCAGAGGCCAGGGTCAGGATTTTTTATGAGACCAAGAATGGGAAGGGAGCCACCAGCCAGGATCTTATTTGGCCTTTTGGCTTGTCACTTTGTAGCCAGGCAGTACACTATGTTCTCTGTCCTAGGGGGACCCTAGACCAATGATGGCTTTTCTAGGACCAGGCCCCTCAGCAGATCTAAAATTGGCTGGGTAGCCTTCCCGTAGTTACAGAGGTCGGCAAACTGCAGCGGGCTCATCTGCTGCACTCCACTGGTCCTGTGAAGTCAGAAGTTGACTAGCCTTGTGTGGAAAAATCAATAAAGCATTTATAACCCCTCATGAAAGAAAAGGCTTTTGAGAGGGGAATGTGTCGGTTACATGGAGAGATGACCCTGTGTGAAGGTGGGGAGGGTTAGAGTAAGCGGATTAAGCAGTAGTGACTACAGGGAACACACGCCAGTATTTTTGATTTATGTTAGTGTTCATGTAGTGAACGTCATCTGGAGAATAGTGGTGCTTTTCAAACCCCACTGATGAAGGTCTGCACACGCCTGTGATGTGAGGCTGCCGAAGTCCACTGTGCTGAAGGATTCTTCCGTGTGTAAGTGATGAGCCCCCTTTTCCCCCAAGGAGAGGCCCTGGTTCTAGTTCATGCAAGTTGAGTAGGCGGTATATCGGCTTAAACTCTTGGCTCTCAAAAGATGGCTATTTATGTTTTCCTTTTACAATTTCTGCACAGGCGCATTTGCTATTGTCTACGTTCTAGAACTGAATGCCCAGCCCCCCCCTTATTCCCCATCACTGTCTTTCATGTCATTAAAGTTGTTTAGGGTGAGTTTAGCTGTAATGGCTATTTTATATTAACAAATAGTGACATAATTCTTCTACTTTAATTTGAGCTAAAGTTTGTTTAGCATTTTAATTGGCTTCCCTTACCCTGGAATTTAAGGGACATCACTTACAGTCAAATAAATGACTCAACAGACATGCAGGTATTTTGTGAAAGCACATCTTTCTACTGATGAGGGTTAAGGCTTTAGGAACTGAGTATCTGTTCTCAAGGTATAAACGGGTTGTATGAACATCGTGCAAGTGTGCCTGTATACCCCCTTAAAATTTTTACTGTTTTGTCCTACATGATTTCCACAGACAAAGCTGCTTTTTAATTTGTAAATTTCAAATGGGCTGCATCAGAGTCTTAAAAGATTGAAGGTATCTGATCCAACTTGGTATAAAGACACCAAGTGAAATCTAAATGATCCCCAGTTGAAAAAGTTGCTTTCTGATCTATTTTCTTTTCCAGTCTTCACAGAGCAGGACTCCTGCACTCTTCCCAATGTAATATCTTTTATTCATTTTCTTGGTAACTTTAACAAATTGCCTTCTCACTGATTTATTTGATTTAGCCTTCTGGTAATTTGAAAATGAACTTGTCTGTTGAAATAACCCTGCAGGAGCTTTAGCAGCATGGGATATTAGGGAACCAAACAACAGTTGCAGGTAGTGGTGCTTGGGCAGAGAAGCAAAGGGCAGTTGAAGCTCTCATGCACAGCAATTACTAGGCAGTCTACAAGGTAGACTCTTCTGGAAACAATAGATGGGTTAGTCAGCCAGAGGTTACCCAGTGAGTCAGAGCAGAGCTGTCAGGGCCAAGTTCCCAGTATCCTCATCTCCTGTACCTTTGACAAAATAAATTGGTTATGGATTCATTGGCATTTATAAGGATGGGAGGCAAAACAATAAAACACCTGTCAATTGATTAAATCCGGCTTGATGGGAGATGTTTAGAGAAGAAGTAGTAGGAGTCAAGATGTAGCCCGGGGAAGGAGCAGGACGTCTGCTGCTCGGCTCCCCATAAGACAACCACGTGGAAATACTTAGATAAGTAGAAATGGGTTAATGATTAAGGCAGAGCTAGCCCATTAACAATAATGGTAACTGGCCAACAGGATTGTATCAAATATAGAGTCTCCTGCGTGTTATTGGGGGCCAGGACGACAGACCAGCGGCGGGCGGGCTGGCGGAAACTTACATGCTACACCGGCTTATACCTAGTTTCTGTTTGTCAGAACATGGACCAAGAATAAATAATTCTGAGTGCTTGTGAGAAAACTCCGAGAAAACAGGACAAGAATCGTGGCTGCAGTTTCTTCAAAAGCACAGAATTGTCCTTGGAATGTGTTTTTGTGCCCCTCTCAGGTATAGTGGATAGACGTGAGTTTATTCCAGATTATTCATTACAACTGGCTATTGTTATTTGTTTATAGACCTCTATGGAGAAACATATTTTTGCCCTGTGCACATGCAATTTTCCCTTGTGATTGTACACTTTACCTCTGTGATTCATCTTAACTCTCAGAGTATAAATTCTCTGACACTCTGAACAAGGTAGGCTATTGCATAAGAATTTAGTTCACCTCATTTATTGTCTCCATTCTTCCTGGTCCTGGTGCCTCTAGATTGGTATACAGCCTTTCATTATTGTAGTTGTATTTTTAAGAGTAAATATCCTAGACTGACCATGAGTCATTTACTGCACAAATCTGCAAAGGATGCTTCTGCAGTAGGCTTCCTACCTCTCCATTTCACCCTCTTTTGTCAAAGGGTCATCTTCCCATACCTCATCATATTTTATCATTAAAAACCCAAAATTTGAAATTAGAAGTATCAAGCTCTATCCTGAGTCCAGGAACAGAACTCCTCTCAAATGAGTGCTCTGATTTTGCATGTGAGTAGCAACATTTCTGTAGCTATGCTGCTTACATGAGCATGAGGAGCTGCGTTTCATTGACATATGCACACAACACGGAAGGAAGACAGTGACTCTGGTCAATGGCCCTGTACTACAAAATTTATACATGAGCTTTGTGTGTTTGTTTTAACAACAGATTTTTTTTTTTTGAAAATTTTGCATGCATACAGTGTATTTTGATCAGGCTTACCCTTATTACCCTATTGAATCATTTTTGTTGTTGTTGTTGTAGCCAGATACTTCATACTTTCATTTCCCTATCTTCCCAACCCTCTTCCAACATCTCTCCTCTCTTTTGTCTTTTGCGATCTGCTGAGTTTAATTAGGATTGCTGACAGGAGCATGAATGGGGGGCTCTTTACTAGAGTTTGATCAACTTACTAGTGGCCATTCCACTGAGGAAAATGCCCCCTCCAAACCATTATCTCTCATAACTTCCTCTGCACCCCTGACGAGATGTTGATGGGGTTGTTTTGGGCAGGTCTTTTTCATAGAGGCATCTATAGCTGCTGTGGGTTCATGTTTGTGATGGCTATGCTAAATCCAAAGAGTAGTGTTACACAGTACCCCTCCCCGTTCCCTGCTCTTGCTTTTTTCTTCAATGTTCTTGGGCCTTGGAGGACTTCTGTACATGTTCTGCTTAGTACTGAGAACTCAACAGTTACTCTCAGAATTTTGAATGGTTTAGGGCCTCTTCATTAAATGTCATTCACTACAAGAATAAATATCTTTTACTAAGGATGAGAATCGCAACTAATGTGTATATGTGCATAAATGTACGTAGAAGACCACAGCTCTAGGGGGAAATCTACAACAGTATTTTTGTTAAGTAGACATGATCACGGCCAAGCTGTTATCCACACCCGTTGAAAAGAGAGAAAATTGGCCTCTATACAACTGAGTTTAAATATTTCCTTTTGACTGGATGTCAAGTTAATCAAAATGGGAAGATATTATTGAAAATAGCAGTGAGACTTGAAAATGTAGCTCAGTTAGTAGGTGTTTGCTTAGCATTAATGAAACCCTAGGTTGGCTCTCCAGCTACACTCAAACACACACACACACACACACACACACACACACAAACACACATACCAACAAAGCATCAAAACCAGGCATGGTAGTGCATGCCTGTAATCCCAGCATTTGTAATCCCAGCACTTTGGAAGTGGGACAGAGGAATCAGAACATAGTGGCTTTGTCTGCCCTATGATGAATTCAAGGCTAGACATGGCTTTTCAAGACCCTGTCTCAAAAGAGCCAGATGAACAGATTTTTTTATGTACAGTTGAGAGATATGAGTGATAACATTGACCTATAATTGTAGCTTCTCCAAATCAGTGGTTTGTAGCATGCTTGCATTTTGTTGTTATGATCATAGACTTTGCATAGTTTGAAAGAGTAATGCTATGCACACCTACATCTCAAGCTCACACTGTATTAGTTCAGTCTCAGATATTGCTTAAGCTTCCTGAATTCAGCCTTTGAAGGAATTTAGGTTAAGAAATCTTAAAACTTCTTAAATTCTGTAACTAGTTCCAATAGTTACTTTAAAAATATAATACTTTTGATTTGAAGAAAAATTCTCTATGTATGACTTAAATTTTTTTATACTTTGGATTAGCTTTTAAATTTTTATTATTGTCATTATAGGGAATGGCACACAGCTGGTCAGTATCATCTGTGTCCCACTGCTAGGAGAGACACCTTTTAAAAAAGCAACTAAAGTGTGTAGATAATATGTTGTTTTGGTTGTATTTTCAGCCTTGATAAGCTTCTAAAGCATTTGCTGTGATTTAAACCCTTTGAATTTCAGTGTACAGAACAGTTACTTTGGGACAAGTACAACATGTTAAAATAGCAATTACTTTCGTAATTGCAAATAGCTGAAGCTTCCTGGATTTTTGATGCTCTTATTCTGGGTTTGATTTGCAATATGTTTTGATTGCCTTCCTTAAATTCTTTTTCATTTTCTGTAGTTACATATATTTTTAAACTGTATTTCTAGTCTTAAAGACATGAAAAGTAAAAAAAAAAAAAAAAATGGAAGTCAATAGAATAGGAAGGATAAGAAATATTCTCCAGTCTCTTTGAGATGCTACCTGTCTCTTCTGAACAGCCTCAAAATATTCCAAAGGAACATTTTCTTCATCATTTTTGTTCATTTTATAATTGATATGTTGATGAAGCTTCCTCGTGGCCTTTTTGCAAATGCAAACTAAATTACCATTAAGAGGGCGTAGCCTTCAGGACTGGAAAGATAGCCCAGTGAGTAAACGCACTTGCTGCACACATGTAAGGATCAGAGATCAGATCCCAGCACTTGAGAAGAGAAGCTAGGCACAGCTGTGCACATGCCAGACCATGCTCCAGTACTCCAGAGCAAAGACAAGAGAATCACTGAGGCTTGATGGCTACCAGCCTACTTCCAGCTTCAGCAAGAGACCCAATGTCAAGTGACTCAGACATAGACCACCATGTGTATACAGGCAAGTGCACCTCCGATGCATGTACATTTAGCACACACCACATCTACACACATACAAACAGACGCCCAACCAAAGTGTTCATTATGAAGGGAGGCAGCTTTGTTGTTTCTCCCAGGGTTAGTCTTTTACTCTCTAAAAATTGACTGTTTTGTATTTCTGTGCTGTTGTTGATATAATGATGATTTCAAGCATAATACACACTGTAAAATTGTTCTCAGTGGTTACTGCCTTCGAAAATCTTAGGAGGTTACACAAAATACACAGCTCTTGTCAAAGTCCTAGGTCCTCTCAGCTATGTTGTACCTAATTGTGACCTTATATATTGATTACACACTCTTAGCTACACTTTACTTTCTCTAAGACAGTATATTTTTAAGTCAAGGAGACTTACACTGACTTTAATCAAATGTTTTTTGGGTAGTTTTTTTTTGCCCATAAATTATTTCAGTATTTCATGCTCAGTTGTTTCAGTGGATGGTGCAAGATCACACTTTTTCAAACACACGTGACAAACTTAACACAACAGTATATGAAATCAATAGTGTGTGTTTTATTGTACATTGTACCAAACATATACAATAGGGTGACTTACATAAATCATTTATTCCCAGTCATGATTGATGACCTCATAACTCACGAGTGACAGGGCAAAGCAGAACCCCAAATGAGTTATGAAATGTCATCAATAACAAGTGAAACAAATGATTTATCCAGTGTCACAGCCCATTTTCTGTTCAGTTTATGCAACAGCAGTTAACGATAAAAACACCCCAAATGGGTGGAGCTTGTATTTTATCTGTCATGTACTAATTCACTATTTACACTAGGTTAGTAGTGATTATTGGCTATGAACAAAACCATCTAGGTTGAAGTAGGAATGTGAGTAGATGGTGAAGATATGGTCTTTATATATTTAATTCTTTTTTAAGCCTCCATTTTGACACTCATTTCACCTTTTTTTTTTTTAAAGTATTCCCTGTTTTTCCCTTATAGCAACAACTAAAAAGTTAATATCTGCAGGGCAGGGTTGTTATTCATATTGTTGCTCTATCAATTATTATTTCTAGGAGATAGAAATAATAAGTCCTTATACACTTAAGTCATTTGGAAGCTGCAGGTCATTTATGGAAAAACTGGAAAGTTTTGCCATTTACTATAAGTTCTTCTTTCTGAGGAGCCTCTCTTTATCATATCTAGGAATATTATTTCAGAAGTTTTTACTGGATTGATCAAATTAGATGCCATGTTATTTAATTATGTGGACTACATATTCAATTGGTCATTGTCAAAATTCATTCTGATAATTCCTGTTAGCTGTAATACTTATTATGTAACTATACCCATGCTTCTTAAAGGTAAAGTAGAAATATATCCACCATCTTTCTTCCCTGCTTTCAGAAGGTAGATGAAGCCGTGCGAGCAGTTGCTGCTTCTTTGGTTGTTAATTTAACAGTGCCCTTGTGAAGGGACTGGGTGTTGGGTCAGGGAAAAGAAAGAAGTGGTTCCATCTGATAAATGTATGCCAACATTTCTATTTCTCTTTTATTTCTTCTGCAAACTACCAACATACTTTTTACATTCATATCAATTTATTCTGCATCACCAAAATAGAGCCTAGATTAGGGACTTTTACATGCTGACATTTGATGGAGACTAGAAAAAAAATGCAGTATGGATTGAGGTAGATAAGCTTCTCTTTATAAGGTCTTCTCCTTATGAGGCCCTTAAGAGTTCCCTTTCCCCTCCCTCTGCCTGGATGGCTGGGAACCAGAAGCTAGGAAGCCCAGAGACCCAGGATAGAAACAGACACAGGTGGCAACTGAAAGTCTATGAAGTGATTTCTCATGACCCCTACTTGATCATCTGTTCTAGGCTCCATAATCACCATAACCATTTCTCTTTCCTAGTGGAATCTATGTGTCTCCCCTAGTGCCTTACTCTGTACCTAACCTTTGTGATTATACTGATTGTAGCTTTGTTGTCATCCACATATTATCAAATGCTTACAATATTTGTCTCCTTAGGTCTGGGTTACCTCAGTCAGGACGATGTTTTCTAATTCCGCCCAATTTCCTGGGGATTTGGTGATTTCCTGTTATTTAACAGCTGAGTAACACTTCATTGTGTAAATGTGATATGTTTTCATTATCCATTACTCAGTTGTGGGAAATCTAGGTTATTTCCATTTTCTGGTTATTAAGAATACACTCAATATGAACATACGTAAGCAAGTGTTTTTGTGGCATGATGGGACATTCTTTGGGTATATGCTCAAGAATGGTATGGCTGGATCTTGGGGTCTATCAATTCCCAATTTTCTGAAGAACAGCCATATTGATTTCCATAGTGGCTGTGCACATTTGCATTCCCAACAGTAATGGTTGAGTGTTCCCTTACTCCATATTCTCACCAGCACTAGCTGTTGCTTGTTTTGCCAACCTTAGCCATTTTGATGAGTGTAAAATGAAATCTCAAAGTAGTTTTGGTTAGCATTTCCCTGAAGACTAAGGATAACTGTTTCTCATCCATTCTTTATTTTGGTATGTGCCCCGTTTTAATGGATGTACTTCTTTTCTCCGTATCTAGTTTTTTAGTTATTTATATATTTTGGATATTAGCTCTTTAGTCTGAGATCTCTCCAGTATTTTTTGTAGGCACTTTATGCTATGAACTTGCTTTTAGAACTGCCTTCATTGAGTCCCATACACAATCTTTCTGGTTAGGTCCATTTCCTTGGCTTTTATTTTTCCACCCTTCTACTCTAACCTGATGTCTATCCTCGATGTTAATGTATGTTTCATGGATGCAGAAGAAAGATGGATCCTGTTTTCACACCAATTTCTGTTAGTCCATGTCTTTATATTATGGAATTGAGACCGCGGATTTTGAGAGTTTGTTCTTGTGGTGTGTTTTTTTCTCCCCTCTTTCAATTTGTTGGTCTTGTTTTATTTATTCCTTTTGTTTTCTTGGTTGTGGCTGACCTCTTTAGATGATTTTTCCTCCAAGCACAGTCTATAGAGCTGATTTTGTAGATAGATATTGCTTAAATTTTGTTTTGTCATGCGATGTCTTATTTTTATTCCAACTATTGTGATTGAAAGTTTAGCTGGGTATAGTACTCTGGGCTGACATTTATGGTTCCTTAGAATTTGCAGAACATTTGTCTCAATAGGTATGCCTTTACATATTTCTCATTCATTTTTTTTAATAGTCATGTTTCTGTAAGTTTGGTGTTTTGATTATTATGTGCTGAGTGTAATTTTTTTCTCTGGACTGTGTGTGTGTGTGTGTGTGTGTGTGTGTGTATCCTGTGTGATTTTGAACTTAATAGGGGTCTCCTTTTTAGATGAGGGAAATTTTGTGCTATGATTTTGTTGAAAATATTTTCTGTGTCTTTGACCTGTGTTTGTTCTTATTCTTTTATCCTTATTATTCTTAAATTTGGTCTTTGCATAGTATCCTAGATTTTCTGGATGTTTTTTGTAAGGTATCTTTTTTCTTTGGCTAACACACCCCTTTCTTATATCTTTTCTTAAATGCTTGAGCGTCCCCCTTCCATTTCTTTTATTCTGTTGGTGAGACTTGTGTGCTGGATACTTTTATGCCAATCTGACACAAACTAAAGTCATCTAAGAAGAGGGAAACTCAGTTAAGAAAATGTTTTCATAAGATCATGCTGTAAGAAAGCCTATAGGGAAGTTTGTTTATTAGTGATTGATGGGGAAGGCCCAGCCAATTTTGTGTGGTGCCTTCCCGGGCTGCTGGTCCTGGATTCTATAAGAATACAGGTTCAGCAAGCCATCAGAAGCAAGCTAGTAAACAGTTCCCCTCCATGGCTTCTGCAGCAGCTCCTGGCTCAAGGTTCCTGCCCTGTTTGAGTGCCTGTCCTTGCTTTTTTCTATGATGGGGACTACAATGTGGAAGTACAAGCCAAATTAGTCCTTTCCTCCCCAAGTTGTTTTGGTCATGGTGTTTTATTACATCAATAGTAACCTTAAGACCACTTGGCTCTGAGTTTCTTGTTCAAGTTGCAAATTCCCCATTTCCAGATTTCTCTCAGCTTAGATTTCTTTCTTTCTTTCTTCCTTCCTTCCTTCCTTCCTTCCTTTCTTTCTTTCTTTCTTTCTTTCCTTTTTTAAATAATTCTATTTTACTTTCAGGTATTGAAGTCTTTTACTCATTTCATTCTACTGTTTGTGTTTTCATAGATTTCATTAAGGGATGTAATCATTTCCTGTTTAAGAATCTAACATTTTATGTTTTTTTTTCTTTTGCTTCAGTTATGTTACAATGCTCATTGCCTTCTGTCTTAGGGTTCTTAGGCTCTAGTAGACACATATTGTCCTGGATGTAATTGATTGTATTGATTGTGTTTTTATATTCCATCTAGATATGTAGAATGGGTAAGCCTGGAATTCTAGGTGCAGATATCTGTTATTTGTCTTTGTTGGGTGGATATTTTGTTCCTTGGTTTCTTAACTCTCTCTAGTTCTTAGAAGAGTATGGTAACTATGTGGTAACGGGTGGGGAATTCATCTGGGATTTTTACAGGTATGGTGTCTGGTGTTTCCAGATAAATGGGTTCCTACATTTTTGGAGATAACATTTATGAGAGGTAAGTGAGGGAGACTAAGCCATCCAAAGGAGGAAAGAAATCAAGATGTTCCACCAAGAACTTCCTGATTTTCTGGGAATGAGGACAATGAGTTAAGGGAGATCTTATTGGGTTGTCTGCTACAGAACTTGGGGTGAGACTGGGGGTTAGATTTGGAGGGTAGAAGGAAAGTTGGAGATCTGCACTTAGCCTACCTGCTTAGCTGGCTGAAATGAGCAGATGTTTCCCAGAGAATGCCTGCTAGAGTTCTGGTCTGTAAAGCGATGGCTGATGGATGTTATTTAGGAGGGTAAAGCTGTGTGATCATCTATAATGGAGTTACAGAAAGTTCTGAGCCCCTATGCTAGTGTTGTGAATCAAACCTGGGTCCTCTGCAAGAACGCCAAATGGTCTTAACTGCTGAGCTATCACTCTAGACCCAAGCGTGTTAATTGGTTTTACACTTACAGAAAAAGCATAGTCATCTCATGGATGAAACTGTTAGGTGGTAGACTCATACCTTGGTATTTGTGTCTTTGTTTCCATCACAGAGAATGTTTGTTTGTATTTTGTATGTAAACTTTATGTTATTAAGTTATTTGTTTATATTTTATTTATGTGTATTTGTGTCTGTGCATGTGTTTATGTTCATGAGTGTAGGTGTCATCAAAAATCAGAAGAGTGTATTAGATTCCCTATGGCTGGAGGTACAAGTTGTAGATCCCCTGAAGTGAGTTTTAGTAACTGAACTCTGATCATCTGCAAGAGAAGTAAGCTATCTGCCCAGCCCTTATTTTGTTATTTTTAACAGACATACAAAAGAATTGGTTTCATTATGGCTTCCTCATGTGTCATAAAATGTGCTTAGCACATACTTATTTCTATTATCAACTCTTGAACTAAAGTCTCCTCTCCTGCTGATGCCTTTAATGTTTTCAAATAATCTCTCTCTCTCTCTCTCTCTCTCTCTCTCTCTCTCTCTCTCTCTCTCTCTCTCTCTCTCTCTCTCACACACACACACACACACACACACACACCACACACACACTAATTTAGACTTTATATGTGAGAAATATGGTATGTAGTCTTATGGGGCTTGTTTTTTCCATTAGTATGATCATCTCTAGTTCCATCCATGTTTTCTACAAATGACATAGTCTTGTTTTTTCCTTATGGATGAATAAATATTCATTGTGGAACATATGCCACTTCCTTTATCTATTCATCTCTTTATGATTTTGCCTCCAGTCTCTGTCAGGTGATGTGTGAAGAGATTTGTACCTGATACAGTCATCTCCAGATAATTTTCATATAGTTGCTTGTAGTGAGACAGTTGAGTTCTAATTTCGCAATCTCTGTCACATCTTGTACAATTCTTGAACCTTTTCCCTGTGTTAAATCTATATTGGAATTCTGTAGTTACTGAGAGGAGCCTGAGTAACAGAAGAAGACACTGCTGTCCTAAGAGGATGTTTACACTGCTTTTTACAACAGTATAGGTCTGAGAGTATTTCTGCTTAGCCCCTACCGTTTTTTTTTCTGTTTATTTTTGTTCCAGTTACCATTCACTTTCCCTCCCTATCTACTTTTTATTAGAAAAAGTCATGATAATAAAATAAAATAATATATAATAAGGTAAAATAAAGAAATCACATCAGAGTTGTACAACACAAAGCAACAGAAGCAAAGGAGCCCAAGAGGATGAACAAGAACCAGAGACTGACTCATTCTCACACTCAGGAATTCCATATAAATATTGAACTGGAAGACATCCCGTCTCTGTGAGTTTGTATGAGTTTTGCTCATGTAAATTTAGAGGGCCTTGTTTTTTGGTGTCTTCCACCCCTTCTGGTGCTTGAACTCTTTCTGCCTCTTCTTCCACAAGGTTCCCTGAGCTCTCAGGGAAGGGATTTGAAGGACACATCCCATTTAGGCCAAGTGTCTCAAGGTCTCTCACTTTCTGCATAGTGTCTGGCTGTGGGTCTCTGTATTTGCTCCTACCTATTGCAGCAGGAAGATTCTCTGATGAATAATCCCCACATCTTATTCATTAATCGCTTTCTTAAATATTGCCTTGTTTATTGTTATAACATGCAAGAGAATAAACATTGTAAGAATTCAATCATAATTACCTTAGTTATAATGAGCTTTCAAGTATCAACTGTGTCAATCTCAAACCATAGCTCTTAAATGGTTCCAAAATATTGACAAGATGTGCAAATATAAAAGAAAAAAGTAGTTATATTGGCATTCCATAGAAGACTAGAGATGGAAGAGATGCAATCTAAACTTCTCATCTTATACCTGGAATATGGAGAAACATAGCTGAAGTAAAGTGTCCATGGTCATAAGCCTTGTGATTTTTAGCTGTCAACTATGAGGTCTAGTTCCAATCTCCAACTACTATAAACACATTTCCATTTGAATAGATGTACATTTATTTTTAATCTGTACATGCACGTGAATGGTGTGTGTGTGTGTGTGTGTGTGTGTGTGTGTGTGCTTGTGTGTGTGTGAGAGAGAGAGAGAGAGAGGGAGAGAGAGAGGCAGAGATAGAGAGAGGCAGAGAGAGAGAGAGAGAGAGAGAGAGAGAGAGAGAGAGAGAGAGAGAGAGAGAGAGAGAGAGAGAGAGGGGGGGAGAGTATTGGAGGCATTTGGGTATTCATGTGACTCTTCATTTAAAAAACAGAGAGCAATATTAGGTGTCCTCTATCCAATTTTTCTTCACCTTGGTTTTATGAAACAGGGCGTGTCACTGACTCTGGAGCTGACTGACTGTGCTCGACGGCTTCGCTAGCAGGGCATGGGGCTCCTCTTGTCTACCCCTCCTCAGTGCTGCACTTTCAGGTGCATCCTCTGTACAATATCTTTTGTTGTGCTGGAGATTCAAACATATGCCTGATACTTGTGTGCTAATCTCTTTACTGACTGAGCTATCTTCTGAAACACTCATGATAATATTCTTAACTAGATTCTCTTTAGGGCATGTTCTTTTCAAAGTGTTGAGGAAATAAAAGATATTGGAATTGGTTTGATACTGAAATATTTGCTGGTGTTTAGCATAAATCTTTGAAGAAGACTTCTAAATGCCTTTAGAATGGTTTCCTCCACACTAGCAGCGTATCAACACTTTGTAATTTTTTATTCTTCTTTATTGCCCAATAACTCCTTTTTCATATTCATTGTAGTGGTGAAGAGGTGACATGTGGTGATTAATTAGTTCAGAAAGTGTTAGTTCCCCAAGGATTGCCTGTTAGATGCCTTCTAGGTCATTAAAAAAAAGGAAATCTATGGCTTATGTTTACAGGTGGTGGCTTACTGAATTTAGATTGATTGTAAGACACACAATGAATCTCCTACATCTGTAATTTTCATTTCTGTTCCCCTTCTAATAGTTCCCAGCAAAAATTCTAGTTTGCATTTCAAATGGTTTTATGAGAAGTTGCCTCTGATTCTACATTCTGTTAAACATACTTTAGATTTCCCCCTTGATTCTTGTGATAGTCTTAATCACTTTATTTCAACAGTGTCTTAGAGGACATTAAAGTTATTGGAGAAATTATCCTCTTCTGGGCCCAGAAGAATTTTGTTAATTAGGTAATTTTGAAAATAGGTGACATTAGTCTAGTATGACCATGGATACCACCTGTACTGTCTGGTTTTGTGTTAACTGGCACAACCTAGAGGAGAAGGATCTCAGGGGAAGAAATGCCTCCTTGAGATCCAGCTATAAGGCACTTTCTCAATTAGTGATCAATGTGGGAGGGCTCAACCCATGGTGAGTGGTGCCACACCTGGGCTGGTGGCCCTGGGTTGTATAGGAATGTAGGCTGAACACTCCTTCATGACATCTGCATCAGCTCCTGCCTCCAGGTTCCTGCCCTAACTTCCTTTGGTGATGAACACAATGTGGATGTGTAAGCCAAATAAAACTGTTTCCTCCCCATCTTGCTTTTTGGTCATGTGCTTTGTTCCAACAATAAAAACCCTAAGATAAAAGATCAAATAATTCAATGGGGTCCTTAAAGTTTCCCTGAAATTTTGATATTGACTTTTATAATAAAGTACACACTGTTTTTTAAGATGTTGGTCTAGAGACAGGAGGGAGGGCCTAGTCCCTACTCCAAATGACTTGAAAGATTTTGTTGATCCCTCTTGGAAGGCACCACCATCTCTGTGGAGTGAAGGGGAGATGAGATGGGAGGGTGGTCAGGGTTTAAGGTAGGGAGAGAGGGAGGGAGGGAGAGGGAACTGGGATCAATATGTAAAATAAGAAAAATAAAGAAAGAAAAAGAAGAAAGAAAGGAAGGAAGAAAGGAAGAAAGAAAAGAAAGCCAAAATCTCAATCTCATATGTTATGAGTAGGTTTTTCCTGCTGGTCTGGTTTCTCAGCTGCATTAGCCCCAAATAACACACTGAGACACTGTATTAGATATAATTATGTTGGCTAGTTACTAGTGTCTTAGCAGCTAGCTCTGCCTTAAATATTAACTCATTTCTATTAATCTAAGTATTTCAACCTGGTTTTATCTTACCAGAGAGAGGGGGCCTGGCATTCTACTCTCTCCATCCTCCATGTTGAATCTCCTCCCTACTTCTTCCTCTCTCCTCCTTGTCTCCTAGTCCCATCTAACTTGCTTTCCTATTGGCCAACAGTGCTTTATTCATTAACAAATACAAGAGACATATTTACAGAATGACATCTGCCATCACTCATAGAAGTAGAGAGTAAAGAGCCAGTGTCCAGAGGCTGGGAAAGTGAGGTGAAGGCATAAAGTGAGGATAGTTAACAGATATAAGCATACATCTGCACAGGAAGAATAAGTTCAAGCATCCTGTAGTATAGTAGGGTGATGCCTGAAAATTTATTTCAAAATAGTAGAAAGAGTTTTGAATTTTCCCAACACAAAGAGATAAGTCTTTGAAGTGAAAGACATGTCAATTATTCTATTTTGATCACTATTCATTGTATATATGTACTAAAGTATCACACCATACTTCACAAATATATATAATTATTATATCAAAATAAAGATGTTGGTCTGTAGGGTCAGTTTTCTTTTCAAACCTATAATGGCTCCTTCTATTATGGTATCTCTCTCCCATTTTTTTTTTTTTTTTGGTTTTTAGTCTCATCTGTTTGTTCCCCGAATAAATCTTTCTAGTCCCACATGTTCTCGTCTCCTCCCTTTCTCTTTCTCCTAACTGGCACTAGAGAAATGTCCAGAGACCTACAAGGATGACCCCAACTAACAATTTGAGCAACAGTGGAAAGGCTACCTTATATACCCTTCTCTGATAATGAGATTGATAACTAACTTATATGCCATCATAGAGCCCTCATCTAGCAGCTGATGGAAACAGAAGCAGACACCCACAGCTAAACACTGAGCCAAACTCCTGAAATCCAGTTGCAGAGAGAGAGGAGTGATAAGAAAAGGAGTCAAGACCAGGCAACAGAAACCCACAGAGACAGCTGACCTGAAAAAAGGGGAGCTCATGAACCCCCAGACTTACTCAGACTCCCCGAACGTGGGTCTCAGTTAGAAGGTCTGGGCAGTCTAAGAGACTTCTGTCAGTGGAACCAGGATGTATCCCTGGTACAGGAAAGAACTTTGGGAGCACATTCCCCATGGAGGGATACTCCCTTAACCTAGAGGCAGGATAGGGGTCCTAGTCCCTATTCCAAATGACTTGACAGATTTTGATGATCCCTCCTGGAAGGCATTACTCTCCCTGTGTGGGAAAATGAGATGAGGTGGGTCAGGGGGCATGGGAGGAAAAAAAGAAAGAATTAAAGAAAAAAGATGTTAGTCTATTTTTAAAAACATCTTTGAAAATTAATAGCTGATCTTAATACTGAAAAATAGCTTATCTATTTTTACCTATTATCTATTATCTATTCACTTATCTATTATCAAGTGAAGCTAAGGTATCATTGACAAAGACTGTGATAGCAAGATAAGGAACCCAGGGTTCCATTCAGATCCCTGGTGAAGACTAATTATGTAATAAATGTGGCCTTTCCTATGTTTTTTAGAGTTTAAAACCCAGGGGAATTTTTTTTACTAGCCTCAACATAAAAGAAGCAACTCTTGGGTCTAGTTGTGGAGACCCATCTGTACAGTTGTTGAAAACTTTGCCCTACAAGGTGCAGCTGTTGAGATGATATACCCCCTTAGTGTCCTGCCTAGGACTCATGCTATACAGGATAATTTGGGGAAGTAGTTGCAGAAATAGAGAAGGACATCGAAGCCCAGCAGGTAAAGATAGACACTCGTATGCAACCTTTGCTTCAGTTATAGAGATATAATGAATATGAATTTCTGAGCTGCTATTATATATTACAATTATATTATGAATGCTGATATACTAGTACTGAAATAACTGTGGCTAGATCTATCATTAAAGGCAAAATTAGACATTTATCCATTTTTGTTGTTACTATTTAAGAGAGATCTCACAGGAAAGATGTGCTCTTTAATTCTTTAGTGCATCTATTATGCATTTATTAATGTTCTTTAATTATAATCTTCAAAGTGTCAAGTAAATAAATTAAAGACTGCTAATATTAATTTTAAGTGAATCACCATTTTAAACCTGTGAAGCTATTTCCTCTCTCTTGGAAAACAAAGGCAGTGCCTTCATATTATAATTTGGCTTTTACCATTTTAATTCTAATTCATTATATAAAATCAGTGCCAGCTAATTTCTTAATGTCATTCTCATGCAGAAAATATATTGAAACTGTTCTTTTGACTTAATTTTAAACCTAGATATACGACCTTAATAGTTCATGCTTAGAGTTCCATGTTTTAGAATTTTGCAAAATTTATTGCCCCTCCACCAAAAATGCAAAGTTCCTCCCCTTATTCCTCATAACCATAACTATTACCACAGGCTATTTGACAAACCATCAATCTGCATTCAGTTATGTGCTATGAAGTTAAAGTACTTATTTACTGACTTGTATATTAATTCTGTCTTTGCCCCCAGCACAAAACTGTCTTAAGCTTTACAGATGTAATGAATTAACCACCATATGAACCCAGTATGAGGTGGAGCATTTTACCTGACCGCCTCTTTGTTTCTCATCTCTATCTTTAGGTAGAGGTAAGAAGTTTCTTCTTGATGTCTGACCAAACTTCTTTAGTCCTTGGTTGATATTACGTCTTCATGTCTCATCTATCACTTCCCTTTTAACTGTCTCATAATTAACACAACAGTTAGCTATGAATGCACCAGGACATGAGTCATTGTAAGAAAAAAAAAAAGTCTGCTGATCAAGAAGGAAGTACTTCATGCCTGCAAAGGAAATGGCTTCCACATCTGCTTGTGTACTTTCCATTTTTCTTGAAAGAAAGATATTTGTCAGAAAAGATTAAGGATGAAAACAGTTAGGGTTCTTATTCAAATAGTAAATGATGGACTTTTCATTCAGTGCAAAACAGAGAATATGAAGGAACAAGAAGGCTCCATTTAGAAACTGAAAATTAACTATACATAATCCAACAAACCCAGTGAAATATGCAGTTCGGTACCTCATCTTGCTTGCCTCTCCATGAAAGGTCAAAAGTACTTCCTGCTGTGATGTGTCTGAATCCCTGAAAGATTGATTACGTTTATATATAATGCAGAATTTCTGAATCCAGTGGACCATAGCTTATGCAATTTGTATTGTACTGTACCAGTTACCTTTGAAGTGCTTAGGGATGGAACTTTTCTTAATAGGCGATGGAGAATGGAGCAGGAGCATGCCCTTTCTTTTTGTTTCTTCAGTGGTTTATTTATCTTCAAATTTGCATTTTTTTCTGCTTTAAAAAGAAGTGTGTGCGTGTGTATGTGTGTCTGTGTCTCTGTGTGTATGTCTGTATGTGTGTGTGCATGCTTGTGCGCATGTGTATTTGTATGTGCCTATGAATGTGTGTGCATATGTGTGTGTGACTGTGCACACGTGTGTGTGCATGTACATGTCTACATATACCTATGAACACCAGAAAATGTTGTAGTCCTTGGAACTTGGTACTGGAGTTATAGGAAGTTGTGAGCCACTTAATTTATGTGCTAGGAAATGAGCTTGGGTCCTCTGAAAAATCAAGTACTCTTCACTCTGAGCCATCTCACCAGCCCCTTGCGTTTTTTAATAGGATAGGAGAAACGCATAATTTTGGAAACTGGGAAGGAGAAAGTCTGAGAATTAGAAAGAACTGTTTTCTGGTATTCCAGCAACACATGCTATTTACATATGATATAAGTATAACTGGTGGGATACTTAAAACTTTCTCCTTTAGACTATTTGAAAAACACAATATAGATACTTTTAAAAACTTGTGTACCTTTGGAAAAACCTATCATATCACTAAATTTTTGTTTTCTAAATAAGGCCTGTTCCTGCAGCAGAGTTAGGAAGTCAAGATTAGTGTTTGGCAGTCTCTTTCTCCCCTATGGTACTGTACTCTAGATAGATGAAGACTGTCTTATTTTTCCTTATTTTCCTCTGTTCTCAAGCACTTAAGTCCCTTTCCACAGTTGCTGATTGTCAACGCATTTCAAAGTTTGACTAAGGATAGTGACTAAGCAATGTAAGACTTCCGATCAAAGTTTTGGTTCCTCCAGTCAAGATTGACTCCTCCACCCCATGCATGTTCATTAAGGGTCTGTGATGATGGTTGTAATTCTTTGGTGAAGCATAGCTCTATCATAGGTTCTGGAGACTCCAGAGACACTTCCAGCACTTTTTGGAAGGCCTCCAAAACCTTCCTCTTCCCACGCCACTCACTCCTTTGCTTCCATTTTCTATTATGTTTCCCCTATTCATAATTGTATTATGTATGTATATCTGCTGTTTTCCATGCTTTCTGTAGGAGCAAACTTTTTGAGAACTGTAACTAAATCATGTGGATCTGAATCCCCTAACTTTTGCTGTTTTCTCCTACTTAAATACAGTGTATTCCTCTGGAAGAAATACAAACAGCCTTTCCCTAGGAAAGCCTTACTTGATTAAGTAAGTTCTGTAGTCTGTTCTCATTTTACTTCTCTACTGCTATAAAGTTGGTCACAATAGCTTAACCACTTAGGAGAACACAAGTATTGTCTCATAGCTTCTGTAGATTTGTGTCCGCTGTATAGCTTAGAGGGGTAAAGTTGTTTTCTTGGTTGATCTCTTCGTTTGAGGCTCAGAGTCCTTTTGTATACCAACTTACTGAAGGGAGGATTTTTTTGAGGTTGTGTAACTGAAGTTGACTTTTTCTTATGGGATGTTAGCCTAGGACTACTCTTGGTGTCTATAGTCCATAGGAGAAACCCCAATACAGAGAGCATAATATGGCTGTTAGTTTCTTCCAGACAACCAAGAATAAATATTTCTGGTGTGTCTCTTTGTTTTAGCCTCCTCTGATTAGTTCAGAATATACAGAAAATAATCTTTGTTTTGATGAATTGAATTTCAACTATTTATTAACCAGTCACAGAGAGATATTTCTCAGGAAAATGTTTCATCATATTTGCATTTTGTATGTCGTTCAAAGGGAAAGGAATCTAGAAGGCAGTTAGAGCAGATGGCAGGGATTTGAGGCTGTGGAGAATCTTGCTTATCTCAGAACTCCTCACATCATATAATGACTCACTTGTAACACAAAAAACAAAAAGACCCAGAGACAGATACTGAGATTCAAGGTGAAGATCATGGAAGCAAGGCAGCCACACTACCAGAGACTTCCTACCTCTAACAGGACTGGGCCTTCCTATTCTCAACATGGCTGGAAAATGAATGCCTGATACTGACCCTCTTCTATCTCCTATCTTCTTTTTTCTTTTGGAAACAACACAAACTTCCTTTCCAACATATTTTGTTATTATCTCTCTCTGTCTCTCATCTATTGTCTATTGATAAATCACTTACCTATGACAAAGAGAGAGGATTTGCTCAAACATTTTTAACTTGTCGTGGCATTTGCCATTCAAAATCATTTAAATTTGTACCTTCTAAATTTACTAACTAAAAAAGAACTAATTATGACATTATTGCTAAGCCAATGAAATTTTATATTGATGCAACAGATTCACTTAACATGTAATTAATATTTCAATTCCCCAATTGATTTAATAGTGTCTTTTACAGATTTTTTATAGTTACTTTAAAATACCAATATTGTACAGGTACTTATGAATAAAACTAGGAGCACAAGATTGATAGACCATAGTGTTAGTGCAATGAAAAAAATATAGATCTTTCCAGCAATGGGAAAACATAACCAATAAAGAATATGCCAGAAGTTCCATATGTGTTCTGTCAACATTGACTTACTGGAGTTTAAGCAAAGTTTCACCTTTATTTTAAAGTGGGTCTCCATTTATTGAAAACTGGCTTTCATATTTAAATTGTATTATTACTTGATCTTTTAGCCAAAGCAGCAAGAGACTAGCTTAAAAGTTTGTTCCCCTTAATTTGAAGGCGGTCATTAAAGAAGGTTCAGGGCTTTGAAACTGTTCAGAGTATCCTACTTAGGAAAATAAACACTAATTGACAGAGATAATCAAAAGCTCATCATCTTGAAGAGCCCTTGGATATTTCACAAGTGTGCAGCTCTGATAGAGAAGATGCTCTCAAGAAGACCAACCATTCTAAGCAGAGGGACCTTAGCTATGTGCTAGATTCTCCTTGTAGTTAGTAAGACTATTAGGACAAAGGGATATACTGGAACAAGCTTCCTCCATTTTCCAGGAAGTAAGCCATCTTTAGTAAGTAAAAACACACCATTTTATAATATACCCTTGGAGAAAGCCTTGCTCTTGCCAGCATGTATGTGCTACATTCATGCAATGTCTGTGAACATTTGGGTAAATAAGCATTTTTGATTAAGTTTTATTCTTTAAAACGTATACCAATCAAATTCCCTCTCTTCATTGTTGTCACACAGACTTTCCATTCTCTTTCATGAAAATTCATTATTGAATTCTACCCAAAATTTAGAGATAAAAATCCATTTGAAGATGCTTTTTTTTAGATAATTCTAGATGGTTCAGAAAATTTCTCAAGAATTCAAACATTTTATAAGTGGGATTTCCATCTTACTAATCCATAAACAATACAACTAGCTCCAAAGTATGCAGTTGATGAAGAAATCCTGATGTCGGTTCTCTAATAAGAAGGTCACTGCTGACTTGATAGTTTGAGAAGGAGTTCACTGGGCTTTGAGAAGCTGGGTTAGGAAATTGCTGCTGTCAGTGTTGTTTAGTTAGTTGTTACAAATATGTGCATTCATAGCAAGGTTAATGAATAAGGCTAGAATGATACTGATCTATGTAGCTCACATGTGGGTGTTCAAACTGATGTGAAAAAAATTATAATCCTGGTGCCTAAAAATGTTAAGTAGAAAGATCTAGAGTCTTTTATTGGCTGCTAACTTTTCCCTTTGGCTGTTTTCTTTCCAATATGATGGCATGAAATTCAATGAAACAAGCAACTTTGTTTCATTTGTCAAATTCTAAAAATTGGTATATATGCAGGCAAACTGGCCCTATCCCTCAGAGGATAACTCACTCCTGCACTGGGAGAGATGGTCCCACCCCTCTACATAGGTGTACACCTCACCTGGGAGGCACACTAGAGCTGACCATGTGGTTGCAGACATTGGTGAGCAAACCCTGAGGGCATGAGAGCAGGGGAGCTGATTCCACCCCCCTTCATCTTAGATGAGTTGACATGAGTGAGGATGCCTCCTCCCACCTATTACCACCCATGGCAGTTGAAGGAAGCAACCTCTGCTTCCCATCTGGGCAGCACAATCAAGGGAAGCAGGTAATCAGGTGAGCCAGCCCCAAGGTCAGAAGAGCAACAGAGTTGCCACCCTCCCCTGCCTATCCTCACTGCCATGGGATGGCATAAGTGATGGAAAGATGCCTTCCCCACTCTGCTTCTTGCTACCTGTGGCTGGGTCACAAGACAGAGAGAAATAGCCCTGCGCTACACAAGCTGCAGCACACAGGAGAATGGGCCCTGTAAGTGGGATCAGAATGCATGATGGAAAAACCTCAAAGAGTCAATAAAAGGAAAAAAGGAAACAATGGCAGAATATTTATATTTACAACATTGTTTTAAAAGCTGTTGCTAGAGAAACATCACCCTTTACAATAACCACAAATAACATAAAATATCTTAGGGTAACTGTAACCAAACAAGCAGAAGACTAGTATGACAAAAATTTTAAGTCGTTGGCAAAAGAAATTGAAGAAGATATCACAAAATGGAAAGATCTCCCATGCTTTTGTATAGGTCGGATCAACGTAATATAAAAATGGCAATCTTACCAAAAGCAATCCTCACAGACCTTAAAGGAACAATGCTCAATTCATATGGAAAAGCAAAAAAAAAAAAATAGCCAAAACAATCCTGTACAATAAGTGAACTTCCAGAGTCATCACCATCCCTGACTTCAAGTTCTACCATAGAGGCATAGTAATAAAAAACAGCTTGGTATTTAAATAAAAACAGACACATGGACCAACGGAGTTGAAGACTCTGACGTAAACCCACACACCTATGAATACTTAATGTTTGACAAAGAAACCAAGACTGTACAATTGAAAAAGGAAAGCATCTTCAACAAATGTTACTTGCATAACTGGATGGGGCAGTAGAAGAATGCATGCACACAGCTAAAATCCAAGTGGGTCAAATACCCCACCATAAATTAGTTACACAGATCCTGATTGAAGAAAAAGTGGGAAGTAACCCTGACAACATTGGTACAGGAGACTACGTCCTGAATATAACACCAGTATCACAGACACTGATATCTACAATTAATAAGAAAAGCTTCTGTAAGGCAAAGGACACTGTCAATAAGACAAAGTGTTAGAACACAGAATGGAAAAAGATATTCACCAACCCCACATCTGACATAGGACTGAGTCCCAAAATAATAAAGATCTCAAGAAATTAGACATCAAAATACCAAATAATCCCATTAAAAATGAGATACAGATTTAAACAGAGAATTTTCAACAGAATAATCCTGATGCACTTAAATTAGTCTTCAAAATCTTATCTATCAATGTAATCAAAATCAAAATGACTCTAAGATACTGGCTTACACCTGTCAGAATGGTGAGGATCAAAAATGCTAATGACAGTCTATGTTGGAGAGCATGTGATTAAGGGGAACACTCTCCACTGGTGATGGGAGTGCAAACTTGATTAGCCATTTTGGAAGTCAGTATGGTAGTTTCTCAAAAAATTGGAAATTAATCTACATCAAGATCCAGCCATATACCCAAAGGATGTTCAATCATACCACAAGGACACTTGCTCAACTATGTTCATAGAAGCTTTATTCATAATACCCAGAACCTGGAAACAACCAGGTTGAAGATACCCCTCAACAAAGAATGGATAATGAAAATGGTGTACATTTACACAATTTACACTCAGCTGTAAATTGCAGTAAATTTAATAGAAAAGGGAAACTTCAACTGTTATTATGAATAACTAAAATAATACCCAATCATATTCTTTTATCTTACCAAAGCCTTTGTAATGAGTTTTAAGGTTGCTATAAGAGCATTGCTACTGGTTTGTATATCATGTGGAATTATCTTTCTTTCCCACAAACCATTGTTTTTATATCTTCAGAGAAGCATTACGCCTTTTAGATCTTTTGATACTCAAACATGGTTGTCTTTCACTTGCACTATATGAAAATACTATTTTCTAGGTAGCTTATACATAACAATGACTTTATTTCTCATGGCTTTGGAAGCTGAGAAGTCCAACATAGACGATTTAATAAATTTCATGTTTGTTGATACCCCTGATATGTGCTGCCATTTGAGGCCATGTTAACAACAATGGTTCATGCTGTTACTAGAGGTCAAGTTGATGTCCATGTCCCATGCTGCTGTCTGAGAGCATGTTGATGTTTGTGGTCCAAACATCACCAAAGTTCATGCTAATATTCATGATCCATGTTGCAGCTGGAGTCCATGTTGTTGTTCATGATCTGTGCTGCCACCACCAGAGGCCACATTGAGGTCTGGAAGTCTAAGATCCATGCTGTCACCAACTACATCAAGGAAAATGACTGCTGACTCATCATGGAGAATGAGAGACATTGAGAGCTTCTGTGATAGCCCTCCCCTCAAAAAAGTCCCAAAAGAAAACAAAAGGAAGGAAAAAAAAGAAACAGTCTAAACAGGAGGTTATTGAAGAGAATCCTTAAAGATTGTGATAAGGATGTGAAAAAATGACTCTTCATATCTGATGGCTTCTGGCAGGGCATGGGGAAGTATTCAGTTTTCCTTAAGGAGCTGGACATGGGAGTTTGACCTTGCTCCAATGAGTAAATGGACAACACAAGTTGAACTTGATGTATAATTTTCCTTTTCACTCTTTTCGGAGGACAAAAGGATGGGAAGTTGGACCTGGGAGGAATGGGAGTATACGTGATCAGGGTGCATTTTATGGAAAAAGAATTGCCTTCATAAAACAAAATCTCAACTAAACAATAACATAAAAACCTTCATAGTTTATAGGTAGCAAATTATAACTATGTATTTCACATGGTGGAAGGAAGTGTCTCAATTTTGCCCCTTTTATATGAACATTAATTGGATCATAATATCTACAAATAAAAGAGACTAGGTCATGGCCTCTAGTGTGTCTTTAGGCTTCACCATCTTTGGGTACTTTCTTGAGGGATACCTAGAACTTTTGGGTTGTAGAATGAAGGAATTTAGAGATTTTTATAGGTGCGGCAGGTCTTAGTGTTTTTTCCAGGTTATATTGATTGTATAAATTAATTAAAAAACCCTCAAAGATAATGTACTAATTACCACGGTAGAGTTTCCTGATGTACACTGTAAGCATTGTAACGATAGATGTGCTGTGTATAGGTTTAAGTGATCTGTGAGATATCAACCCTGTTTATTTGGTCTACATATAAAACAGAAAAGAAATTATAAGTCACCTGTAGTACAGAAATAATTCTAAAGGGCTCCTAATAGTTTAGTTGTCCTGTCATTCACTGTCACCAAAGAATCTGACTTAAAAGGATGGCAGGTGCATGTTTCAGTCATTACAAGTTGGTGCAAGTTAGTGAGAACAATCTCCACACAGACTTTGAGTTGACGAAATAAAATTAGTGCTTTTTCTTAGGGCAAATACATGCTGTATCTTTTTGCAAAACCTCTGTCTCTGGTCCCCCTTCAGAATGTAGTGCTATTTTAAACAGCTTATAATTGCATTTGTTACTACACACATTGCTGTAAGAAAATACCAGACAAAGTAACTTTAGGAAGGAAAGTTGGTTTATGTTTGCTTACACCTCGAGGGTGCATCATGGTAAGAAAGTCACAGCAGTGAGAACATGATACATCTGATCATATTGCATCAGCTTTCAGAAGGAAGGGAGATACATGCTGGTGCTTGGCTTGCTTTCTGCCTTATATTTATAGCAGTACCCCAGGCCTTCGCATGGTGTTGTTCACATTTGGGTTGAATTTCATACTTCAACTAACCCAGTCTATGGACACCTTTGCAGAAATGCCTATAAGCTTGATTTTAGAGGCTGTAAGGTTAATGAAGTTAACTATCAAAACCACATTGATCAAATGGTACTATTCAGTTCTGAGTTTCTTTTCTAAATCTTAAAGCTGAGGTGGTGGTAGTAGCCAGCATGAGATGAAATTATAGTATAGCTCTCTAGCTCTGACTTCTTTCTTTACTCCTTTATCCTATCTGGTTGTTGCAACTGAGTGAATAAGCCTACCTACAATGAGTATAGACTTTAGATTGTTGGAATTAAAAGGCAGAGGCCATTGAAAACTCTGGTTGTGGTGTACAATATTGTCCAGATTGAAGGAATCGTCTTTATCTACCATGGAATTAATCTCTCAAAGTAGTTTATATTTTAAAGATAGTTTAGTGTTTAGTACACAAGCCACCAGAGTTGTTGAGAAGCCAATATTGTTTATTAGATGGTGTTATTAATCTTACTGCTTGACACAGGAACAAAACACAAGGTATGTGGGTTCTAATTTCTGCTTCATCTCTTTGTATGCCTTGACATGAGACATTTTATTCTCAATTTTATTTTTTCATATCTATAGTATGAGGAAGCAATGGTAGGTAATTGTAAAACAAATACAAACAATTAAATTCATGTTAAAGCATCTAGTAGTGAGTGGAGAAGATTAAAACCAATTTAAACATTTAATCAATAAAAAGGGATGGATGCTATTTTGTAATGTTTTGTGAATTCTGACAAGTAAAGAAAGGGCAATCACATGCCAAGAATAGTAAAAAGCATGAGATGAATTTCTGGTTGGAACATTGAAGTTTCTTAATAGGAAACACTATAAAGCTTTCTGAAGTTTATAAACTTGTAATTTGTTCTTATAATTCAATGAGATTTTTGTCAGACTTTTTCTTTTACAATTTCATAATAGAGAAGCTTTTGCTTGCAGTAGTGTGTTGAGTGTGACATACATCGGCTTAATGGACATGCCATTTTAAAGATTGGGCAGAGCTTTTGCAAAATGCAGACAATCCTTAGGATGTTTTAAAGGCTTCCTGCTGCAAATTACATTTACAATTTTCACTTCATCTTTGACTGTAAACTTAAGGCATTTCTTCTTATTTTTATTTTAAATTGGCCCTGCTGTTCTTTCTTAGGAGGAAGCCACAATGCATTTCCCTTTCTCTTGGCCATTGTAATCTTTCTTACACAAATAAAAACAAAGTGATTATTTAAAAAAGCTCCTTTGCAGTTGCAAGAGGAATGCTTTAATCATTATTACCAGGAAGATGTAGGCAGTTCAGCTATGAAAGATGTTGTATCATTGAATGTTTTTCTTGTTATTCTCAGTTCCGAGGAATATTGCAGCTTCCTTCCACACCTGTAGCTGAATAGTTAATTGTAAATTCTGAAAAGAGCACAAGAAGAAATACAAGTAGTTGATTAAGACAAAAATTAAAATTGGGTACTAATGGCACAATCTTTTATTTTTGACCTTCATCCACCAGAAGTAAATTGTACCATTCATGATTGGATCATACCCTTCTGGATGTCCCCATGGATCTCCAGAGAGAGTTATTAGCTGCCAAAGGCTATAACAATAGTAGTGCAGCAGCACATCTTGGCTGCTGTGGGACAACACATGGGTGTGGTGCTGAGTATCTATTGCAGGAGTATGATTGTGGATGCAGCCAGCACCCTTTCTGGGTTTTCATTTAAGACACAAGAAATGTCATTTTTAAACGAGATATGCTTGTCAAACCTTGTGTGACCAAGCTGCAATTTTAAAATGTGGCTTCAGATAAATCTAAAAATCCTAAAGCACAGAACAACTAGCAGAGAGCATGAATGAACATGAAATTCATCTTGAGACTGCGGAAAAATGAACATGTATTCACAAAACAGATTTCTTAAGATATTATGTGTACCCTTAAAAGCAACAGTGGAAACTTAATTAAAAAGACCCCAAGCAAGGGACCCCAGGAACAAGTTTGTGTTGAGTACTGAATTCAGCCCTGAGAAATGAGAGATCATCTTGTCATTACAGCAGTTTGCCATTTCAAAACCTTGGGTCAGATAGATTGTTAGATGATACAGGGTAGCTTTACCTCACACATAAAGAAAAAAAGGTTTGAAAATGATAGGGGCATCTTTTCAAGGAACTTCACAACTAAATTTTAACAGTTTACAGGGAAATAAGGAAACTGGAATGACATGCAGATACATGTCATATAGTTTTGTAAAGTTTTCTTTTTTCTTTTTATTCAAATAAATAAACTTTTTTATTTATTTTGCATCCTGACTAAAGCCCAACTTTCTTCTCCATCCTCTCCTTCCTGTTTCTCTCCCACAACCCCCTCTGTTCCTATCACCCAAGGGCAGGTCTCCCATGAGTAGCAACAAAACATGGCATATCAAGTTGCAATAAGACTAAGCACTTACCCATTTATTAGGGCTGGCCAAGGGCAAGGGCAAGATGACCGTAGGTTTTAGTTGTTGTTTTTGTTTTGTTTTGTTTTAAATCTGGAAACATTCATTCAGATCTTACACTTTTGCTTCATGCAAATTATTTGTGTTTTCAAATTGTATTTTTAAAATCCCTGATGCGTACTATTTGAAGAAGGAAGGCACCGTTCAGACAGCAAAATCACCAGGAATAGCCCCTTCTTCCATTGCTGGGAGTCCCACAGATAGAACAAGCTATACAACTGTCACGCATATTCAGAGGGCCCAGGTAGGTCCCATGTAAGCTCAGACTATGAGTCCCTATGAGCCAGGCTAGCTGTTTCTGTGGGTTTTCCTGTGATGTCCCTGACCCCACCTCCTTCCTACAACCATTCTTTTCCCTCTCTCCTCAGTAGGACTCCCTGAGGTCAGCCCAACATTTGGGTCTCAGAATCTGCCTCCATCATTCACTGGATGAAGGCTCTACACTGACAACTGAGTAGTCAATCATCCTAATTAAGGGAAATTGTCACTTCAGGCTATGCATCCACTGCTACCAAAAGTCTTAGCAGGGGCCATCTTCACAGATTCCGTAGGAGTTCCCCTTGCATTAGATTTGTATGCAATTTCATAAAGCCACTTTTTCCAGGCATCTTTCTCAGCTCTCCACCCACACTCCAACTCAATCCCTCAAGTTCCAATATCCATTGGCTTCCATTCCAACCAGGATATCTCCTCTATTTCCCCTTCCCTGGGAGATACATGACTTCCCCTTCCCCTGCCTTGGGCACTACTTGTTACCTAGCCTCTCTGGGTCTGTGGACTGTAGCATGTCTATCTCTTATTTATAGTCAATCCATATTTATGAGTGAGTATATATCACATTTGTTTTTCTGGGCCTTGGTTACCTTACTCAGGATGATTTCTGTAGTTCCATTGATTTACTTTAAAATTTTCTGATGCCATTGTTTTTAATAGCTAATATTCCATTGTGTAAATATACCACAGTTACTTCATCCTTTCTTCAGTTGAGGGGCCTCTAGGCTGTTCCCAGGTTCTGGCTATTACAAATAAAACTGTTGTGAACATTGTTCAGCAAGTGTTCTTATGGTATGATTGAGCATTCTTTGGTATATGTTCAAGAGTAATATAGCTGGGTCTTGAAATAGATTGATTCCCAATTTGGTGTGAAATCGCCATATTGATTTCCAAAGTGGCTGTACAAGTTTGTACTCCCAGCCCAGTGGAGGAGTGTTCCCCTTGTTCTACATCCTCTCCAGCATGAGCTGGTTTTGATCTTAGCCATTCTGACAGGTGTAAGATGGAATCTCAGAATTGATTTGATTTTTTGTTTAGGTCAATACTTTTTTTTTTAATTAGATGATTGGTTTGCTGATATCTCCTTTCTTGAGTTCTTTATTTATTTAGGAAATGAGTTCTCTGTCAGATGTGGGATTGGCTACCATTTTGTCTTGCGTCTTTCACCTTACAGAATCTTTTCAGTTTTGTAAAGTTCCATTTATTAATTATAAATCTTAGTGTTTTGCTAATTGTTTTTTTTATTCCAGAAGTTGTCTCCTGTGACAATGTGTTCAAGGCTATTCCCCAATTTCTCTTCTATCAGGTTAAATGTAATTGTATTTATGTTGAGGTCCTTGATATACTTGTGGTTGGGTTTTGCTCAGGGTGACAGATATGGATCTATCTGCATTTTTATACCTGCCCACATTCAGTTAAGCCAGCATCATTTGTTGAAAATGCATTCTCTTTTCTGTTGTATAGTCTTGGCTACTTTGTCAACAATCAGTTATTCATGGATGTATGGATTTATGTCAGAGTCTTTAAATTGATTCCATTGATGAATCAACGATTTGCCAATATTATTCTGTTTTTATTACTAGAGCTCTGTAGTAGGGATTGAGATTATGGATGTAATTTCTCTGGAAGTTCTTTTATTGCTCAGGATTGTTTTTTCTATCTTAGGTGTTTTGTTTCCAATATGAAGTTGAGTATTGTTCTTTCAAGGCCTGTAAAGAATTGTTGGAACTTTGGTAGGAATTGCTTAACTCTGTAAATTGCTTTTGGTAAAATGGCCACTTTTTCTGTGTTAATTCTATAGACTCATGAGCATGGGAGATCTTTTCATCTTGTGATATCTTCTCCAATTTCTTTCTTCAAAAGCATGAAGTTCTTCACATATGGATCTTTCACTTGATTGGTTACAGTTGCCTCAAGGTATTTTATATTGTCTATGGCTATTGTGAAGGGTTTTGTTTACCCAATTTCTTTCACAGCCCTTTTAACTTTTGTATATAAAATGGCAAATGAGTTTTTCAGTTAATCTTGTATCTAGTCACTTTGCTAAAAGTGTTTCCCAGCTGTAAGAGTTCCCTGGTAGAATTTTTGTGGTTACTTATGCATGCTGTCATGCCATCTGAAAATAGCAATATGTTGACTTCTTTTACAATTTGTATCCCCCTTTGTTGTCTTAATGTTCTAGCTAGAACTTTGAGTACTTACTGAATAGATATGGAGAGAGTTGACAGCCTTGCCTCCTTCTGATTTTGGAGGACTTGCTTTGAATTTCTCTCCATTTAGTTTGGTGTTGGCCAAACGAGTTATTATATTGGAAATTACTATAGATATCCAGGTAAGCATACAGAGAGGAGATGCAGAATTCTTCTTCATACTTGCTATCTACTTACTGCTGATACATAACACCCTCCATTACTGTCACCCACAACTCTCTCCCTCTTTCCAGTAGCACTTCTTATTTTATGAAGTTTGAGGATGATAAAAGTAAATGACTAATTAAGATGACACTTGTGAAAGGGCTGAGTAGAGTCTGTCGTGCAGTGGTTTCTAAATAAAGGTTAGCTGTTTAGATCCTAGTTTTCTATCCAGGAATGAAAATGGATGTTCAGTGCTTTCAACAAAACAGTTCTCTATCACCCCATGGAATCTCGCGGATTGTCTGTGAACTGGATGAGCAGTGTTATTCTTTTTAATCTTACCTTTCCTTTGCCTGATAATCTTTTCTAGTATCCCGAAGCTATCTTTTGAAAGTGCGTCATTGAGGGTATCTTTTGCAGTCCAAAGATAGTGGGAACTTACTTGTCATTGAGGAAGAATTTTAAGAAAGGTGGGGCAGATTATAAGGTACCTGGTATGTTTGTAAGGTATTTTGCTATCATTGGTTGGTCATGAGAAAATACGTGCTCATATAGAGAAGCAAAGGAATAACAAGTGGCCTCTCAGAGCTGGAATTAGCCTTTTGTTGACACCTGTGGGAAACAGAAGCCCTCATGTCCACCACCCCAGGAAAATGAGTGCTACTAGAGTTTGTTATGTGGGAGGAAAAACTCTATGTAGTCTAGATTCCAGATAAGTCCAAGGTTTGGCCAACACAAGAAAGGAGCTGACTAAGACATATCCTGGTTTCAGATCTATAAACATTATATAATTTAACCTTTTGTGGCTATTTGTCACACAACAATACAACTATACATAACTAATATAGTTTTTCTCCTCTTTCATCATTAAAGTAGAATATATGCTTCTATGACAGATTTTACTTTAAGTGCCAATTTCTTCTTGGATTAGAATTTCCCAAGGCATACCAAAGAATTTAATGTCATTTCCTGAAGAATGAGTTTGATTCAACTGCCTATTTGATGAGTATGTTATCTCTGACTTTTAGCTTCTTTAAATAAATATGACCTATGTGCCTAATATAGGACTGTCTGACATAACAAATGAATGGTTAGCATAATGTCAATTGACATATTCAATGTATACTAGCTTTTATTAATGATATCTGGACTATTTGTATGGTGAGGATTCATTGAATTTTCACACAGAAATCAGAGTGAAAGCAGCAGCTATTGAACCATATCAAAATATTTTTCTTTATGTGTTTTGTGAAAAATTGGACTTGGAAAGATTTGATCCACTGATGCATAATATGGTAGCATTAAACATTCTTGTTCAAAAGATTACATTTTACAGAAATAAAAAAGAAAACTAAAGATTGTAAGAAGACTCTAAGCATTGTTTTGTAGTTATGCTTAGTATCTGTTTAAAAGTTTTAATTTGTCTGGAAGAGCATCTCTCTTTCCCTTCTGATGCCTCGGACCTGGAGAAGCTAGACAGGTTCTGATGTTAACTTTTTTATTTTTAACAGTGCACATGGCATACATTCCATTCATTGTACTTCATGAGGCAAAGAAATTTGATTTGCTCTCTAACTTTCCATCATTGACAACATATCTAAAATAAGTAACTTGTAACTTAGAAATGTCATTGATACTTTCAGAGATTTTGGTCTGTGGTTTCTTAGCTCTGTTGCTATAGGCCTGTGACAGCATGGTGTATTAAGACAGGAATAGTGGTAGAGGATACCTAGTCACTTTTATGATAGGAAGTAAAGTGAAAAACAGGAAGGGGTTAAGTCTTAATATCTCATTCAAGGTCATGTTCCAAGTGATTTTTCTAGTACTTCTCTACTCTAGAAGGATTCACTTCCTCTTAATAGTGTCACCAACCTTTCAAAACAGGAGCTTCCTGGGAATATTTAACGTCATCTACACTCTAGAGCATGTCTCATGCTCAAGAGTAGCTGGTCAATACAAAACAGACTCCATATATTTTGTTTGCTTTGTGGTTTCATTTTTAAGAGATAGCAAGAGCACAAATGGTTTGTTAGGAGTGAGTATGTTGGAGTAGTTGTGGGAAAGGAAATAATATAATCAAATTATTTAATAAAAATTTAAAAATTAATTTTGAAAAGTTAAAAATGTAGCATGCTTCATGCTTCAATTATGAAATAGAGTTTTGAACTTTAAGTTTTTTTTTTCCATTGGCCTAGTAAAGATCCATTCTTTTTGAAATATGGTGCTATATATCACAACTTATATCTACATCAAGAATATTTCTTATGTATTCAGCTATTTTCATTTCTCATAATTATGGTTCCTTATGTACCCCATGCCACATGTTCTTCCAGGTACTGGTAATACATTAATTGACTATAAAATGTTCTTTATCACAGACTGTCCTACTTGCTTAGAATTTAAGTACCATTTTTTAATAGTAGTTCAGAATGAATTCAGGGCCTGTAATTGCCTTACAAATAAGACTAAGAAAAGACATAGATAGTGCAGCAGAGAGTTCTTGGAATTGTTTTACATACCTGAAATTCAAAGCAACACTTGATGATAGAGTGAAACTCAAACAAATTCTAGCACACAAGCAAGCATTGCAGATGTACATATTTAATTGAGAGTAATTACTACATTTTACTATGCATAGTTTTACTGTACATAATCAGTCTTGTGTTTTCCTCAAACACAAACATTTTCAAAACAAATATTCAACATGTTGATGCATGTCTAATAATGATTCTTATGCCCTTGCTCATTTTTTGTTATGAGACTTATTTAAAATTTTAGGTTTAAGGATACAAGAAGTTTATAATTCAGTATCCATAAACATATAAATATATATTTTCTATTGGCATGTATATATGTATTAATGAGAGAAACACTGATATAAATATTCTTTTTACAGAGGTGATGCCTCAAGGTTGATAGGATTCAAACAAGAATGGAAGATGCTAAGGTAGTTATTGTTTGAATATAAAAAGTTCATTATAGGCTAATTTGTCAAGGCCTTGGGCCCGAGCTTGTACAGTTATTTTGGGATGTGATGGAAAAATCAGGAGGGTGGATCTAGGTGGAAAGTGTCATATGGCCATTTCTAAAAGGCGCCTTCTTCCCTGTCCCTTCCTGTCTCCCCTTCTTGTCTTTCCTGAGGTGTTGCTTCCACCATCTTGATGTTTTGCCTCATCATAGCCTAGGAACCAAGAGAACTAAGACCCATGAGCTGAAAACCCTGGAGTCATAACTCAAAATAAATAATTTTCCCATTAGTTATTTATATCAGGAATTTAGTCACAGAAAGGAAAAATATTAATAGTAGTACTTAGTCTACGAACTACTTTCTACTTTTTCCTGTTTCATATTATCTGTTAAAAAGTTATACCTCCTACTCCCTTGATGTCAGACTTGGCATGGGATTGGCTTTGGCCAAAGTGACATGGTAGAAGCAGTGTTCACCACTTCCTGTCTGAAACATTAAGACCTGTTTTGTAGTTCTGTGTCACTTTTATCCTGTCCCCAATCTTACACTTCTGTTAGTAGTTGTTCCTAAAGCACAGTCAAGGATATTGAGAAGGCTGTAACCAAGTCATGAATGTGAGCAAAAAAGAAACATTTGTTGCTTTGAGTCACTGGAACTTGTTTATGTTGTTGTTACTACAGCATAATTTAGCACAAGCTGGAAGTTGCCGACAAATATAGTAACTAATTTTAAATAGTTGTTATAGGCAAAGAATGAAGTCTTTTAATTTCACTCTTGTCTCATATGATCTTCACAATAATTTTATGTGTTATACTCACATCTCTGTTTCACAACTGAGAAAAATGCAGCTCATCAAATTTTCTCAGTTTCATCTAGTTAACAAGATATATGAAATATGGCTAGAAACATAAGTCTAGCTAATTTCCAAGTCTCACCCACAGGATCTTGCCACATGGAGCTTTGAGAATTAGATGTCATATAGTACAATATGTTCTTTGTTCAGAAAAATAAACTTAGGCAATTGAAACCCTGACTTCACAATCCTACTGTTTGGATTAAAGCTGAAACTGAAATCCTAAATCTAACCCATGTACTCTATTTCAGTGCTTGTACATTGTACATACATGCACTTACATAAGTCATATCTTTGTATCTATGGAATATAAAGGCATTAAGCCAAATCTGGTTATCTGTCTGTCTATCCATCTATCTATCCATAATCTATCAATCATCTATCTATCTACCTATCTTCATCATCATATTATCTATTATATGTGAGATTAGAACAATAAACTTGAAACAACAAAGTAACAAAATGTACTCTGTGCCTGTACAATGGATAGTCTAGTAGCAAAAATAATTATTTTATTTTATGATTCTGTCTGTTATGTTAAAGAGGTAAAGAGTCATTTTGGTGAACTCATGGGTATTTTATTGTCATTTACTAGTCCTGTTTTTTTTTTCTTGGCATTTAAGAATATGCATTGCATACTATTGTTTTCAAGGTGATTTGATAATATTTCATCTTTAATTTCTTATTTATCTGACATTAAAATTAGGTATTTTCTATATGTCATACAATTACAAAGGATGCTATATCACATATATCAAAATAACAGAGTTGTGTTAAATATATATATATATATATATATATATATATATATATATATATATACCTATTTTTCTTAAGTCAGGAGTGTGAACATAGAAGAGAAACATTTTAAAATACCCTTTCTATAAAATCATGCATCAGCAAATCTTGTAAATATATAAATGTGCCATAAAGCCTATTAATACACACTTTGTTTACATATTTTTATCTCAATTATCTATGCCCATAGGGCTCATTCAATCAATTTTTCACTAAGTAGTTTTCAAAATATAATTACTCTTATGGGTAGGTCTATGAACAGCAGTGTCATTTATACTACGTTCACTAATTGCACTTTGAAGCTATTATAATGAATTATACCAGTACATTCTTCAAGAAGATCAGTTAATGCTAATCATTTGAATCACATATATCACTTAGAAGAGATCCATCTATAAAAGGCTTGCATTTGCAGCCTCATTTCTTCTCAGTTCTCTTATAATGCCTGTTATAGCTGTAAACATACACACCATGTGATTCTGCCACCTACTAGTCTGGTGATCGACTCTGAGTTAAGTGTTTAAATTTGGAGACAGGTCATATTCTATGGTAGTAGGAAAGCTATCTAAACTCTAGTGTAGTAATCATTCTTAAAATTAAATTATTGTGTAGCACGCACAAGTCAATGTTGCTGTAAGTAATTAAAAGCTAATTTATAGATTTGTCATTGCTAAAATTTTTGCTTACCATATGTGAAGTATTAGGTTAAGTCCCTACTATAATAATGTAAGTAATTGAATGACTACACAAAATGCATTATCTCATGCTCACCTTTCCTTTCTATGCCTTTTGTTCTTTTTTGCTGTAGTTTTTGGGTTAAAATGCTATTTTAGTTTTTATTGCTTGTGTTAAAATATTTGAAAATAGACTTTGAATTTTGAAGAATAATCATGGTTTTACCATAAGGAAAACTTATTCTTTTTTTGTGTGTGTTGGCAATACAATGTGTGTGTGTTTTCATTTTTATGTGTGCTATTTATACATAATAATGTATATGTGAGTCTATATCCACATATGTGCATGACTATAATTCTTACAAAACCTCTTACTTGCAATAAAGAATAGTTTATTTTGGAGGAACATACAATTAAAGTACTCCCAAGAGTCTACAAATGTAATACTGTCCATAGGGGATATAAGTCACCTTTTTAGGTTTCAGTTGCTGTGATAAATACCATGACAAAAGATACTTTGGGAGGAGAGAACTGATTTGGGGTCATGGGTACAGATGTATAAGAGTCTGTCACCATCACAGCTGGGAAGCATAGTGGCAGTCAGGCCTTGTGGCAGAAACTGGTGAGAGGTCACATCTCAATCCCCAAATAGCAAGCCTAGTGTCTTACTCAGGATTTCTATTTCTGTGAAGAGATACTATGACCATGGCAGCTCTTATAAAGGAAAACATTTAATTGAGTGATTCACAGTGCAGATGTTCAGTCCATTATCATCATGGCAGGATATTGTGGTATGCATGCAGACATGGTACTAGAGAAGGAGCTGAGAGTGTTGCATCTTGATATGCAGGAAACAGGAAGTGGCCACAGACACTGGACATGGCTTGAGTACATATGAGACCTTAAAGCCTGCCTCCACAGTGGTGCTTCCTCCAACAAGGGCATTCCTGCTTCAAAAACGCCACTCTTAATAGTTCCACTCCCTTTGAGGGCCATTTTTTTTTGAACCACCACCTTTATAGAGCACGCTGGGAAGGCAACTGGATTTTGAAACCTAAAAGCTAACCCCCAATGATGTACTTCCTCCAGCAGGGCCATAGTACCTAAACTATCCCAAAGAGCCACCAAGTTTAAAACAAATATATAAGTGCCAGATACTGAAGAGTATTTTATCTAAACTATCACATAAGAATATTGAATTTCCCAACTTTACTTTTTCCTCAAATTACTTCTTAACTAGTAGGTATAATGTAGTTGAAATAACTTAGAAATATGTAAGGTTTTATTGTAACGTGCAAATGTCAGTAGCTATGTAACTTAAACCTTCCCTGTCTCCTTTTCTCTATTTAGGTTCCACATCAAAGATTACAATGTGTTTTTGGGGACAGTAAAAAGGTATAAAATTCAGCTATCCATTTTCTCTATACAGTTAAGTTCTTTTGATGAGTATCCCTAGATATATGGCAAAGCAAGGTACACTTTATTGAAGAAGCAAACTTTGTAGTGACACATTTGATATGGATGTAAGCCTTTGAAGCATTTATTTGAACTTTAACTCCCATTGAACACTGTATGCTCTTATCAGTTCCCATCTTATTTCAATATTTTATTGCTTTCCTTAACATGAAGACTTTTCCACTCTCTCATTGCTGGTCCCTTCAATTCAGAGTAAAGTGGTTATACCCCTAGGTTGCTTAAGTTTTAGAACTTGGTTATCAGATACATTTATCCTAAAGTTTGTAAAATACTTATTGTGTACAGAACTTCATGCCAATATCTTAAGGGAAATGTCTGAGAGTACAAATTAACTTCAATATAAGTACAACAGTTAAAAATCAGGAAAGTAGAGACCTGCCTATCCCCGAATCCCTGCCTTCCTGATCTCTGACCCACACCACCAATCCTCTGCTGAAGTTCCGGGCCCCTCCCTGAGATCCGCCTATCCAGTCAAGACCATCCCGAATCTCTGCCTACTGGATCTTTGACCCTCATCACCAGGCCTCTGCTAGAGGCCTTGTCTGGAGAGTTCTGGGCCCTGGCCAGATATGTCAATCCCTGTGGGACCACCCTGAGTCCCTGCTTGCGGGATATGTTTACCCCCATTGCTGGGCTTCACCTACAGAGGCCTCTGCCTGAGGAGAGACCTCCTAGAGAGCTTGAACCACCACCCAGAGATATACACATCGTTGAAATTCTGACCCATTTAAGCCTATCTGGGGAGTACCATAGAGAGAGAGACCCCACCTGCACCTACTGGAAGAAGTTATGGGAAGACGACAAAACAAGAAAACACCTAACAATATAAAGACAAGCATAACATCACCAGAATCTAGAGAGTCTACACCAAATAGACCTGAACAGCCAAAAGCAGAGGAAGCAGAAGAGAATGACTTAAGTAATATCTTCATAAAAATGATGGAGGCCCTCAAAGATGATGTGAGAAAATACCTCAATGAAATAGAAGGAAGAAAAAAGAAAAATTTGGAAAAAATGAACAAATCTCTTAAAGAAAGTTTGAAGAGCCAAGAAAAAATAATTAACCAGGTGAAAGAAACAGTTCAAGACTTGAAAATTGAAATAGAAACAATAAAGAAAACACAAACTAAAGGAATGCTGGAAATAGAAAAACTGGGCAATTGAACAGGAACTATAGACACAAGTATAACCAACAGAATACAAGAGATGGAAGAGAGAATCTCAGGTGCTGAAGATAAACTAGAGGAAATATATTCATCCTCCAAAGAAAATCCTAAATCCAACAAATCCTTAACATGAAGTATCTAGGAAATGTGGGACACAGCGAAAAGACCAAACTTAAGAATAATAGGCATAGAAGAAGGCGAAGAATCCCAGCTCAAAGGTGCAGAAAACATATTCAACAAAATCATTGAAGAAAACTTTCCCAATCTGAAGAAGGACATGCCCGTAAAGAAAGTATAACAAGTATACCAAATACCAAATAGACTGGACCAAAGAAAAAAGACCCCACAACACATAGTAATCAAAAACCTAACATACAGAATAAAGAAAGAATATTAAGAGCAGTGAAGGAAAAAGCCAGGTAACATATAAAGGCAGACCTATCAAAATTACACCTGACTTCTCCATGGAAACTCTCAAGGCCAGAAGGTCCTGGATAGATGTGGTAAAGCAGGGCAAATATATTCACAATACCACAGCCAACAACAAATATAAAACAAACAAGCATTAATAATCAATGGTCTTTACTTTCCCTCAACAGTAATGGTCTTAACTTACCTGTAAAAAGACACAGGCTAACAGAATGGATACAAAGACAGAATCCATCCTTCTGCTACATACAAGAAACACATCTAATCTTCAAAGACAGACATTACCTAAGGGTAAATGGTTGGGCAAAGATCTTCCAATCAAATGGACCCAAGATGCAAGCAGGTGCACCTTTACTACTATCTAACAAGTTAGACCTCGAACTAAAGTCAATCAAAAGAGATGAAATGGTCATTTTGTATTTATCATAGGAAAAATCCATCAGCACAACGTCTCAATTCTGAACATCTATGCCCCAAATACAAAGACACCCACATTTGTAAAGAAAAGCTACTAAAACTCAAAGCTCACATAAAACCTCACACACCTATAGTGGGAGACTTCAACAACCGACTCTCATGGTGACAAAGGACCACCAGTCAGAAACTCAACAAACAAAAAACTAACAGAAGTTATGTCTCAGTTGGGTTTAACAGACATCTAAGGAACATTCCATCCAAACACAAGAGAATATACCTTCTTCTCTGCTCCACATGGAGCCTTCTCTAAAATTGACCACATGCTAGGCGACATAACAAACCTAAACAGATAAAAATATTTGGAATAATCCCCTGTATATTATCAGGCCACCATGCTTTAAAGTTAGAATTAAACAACAATACAAATTGCAGAAACCATACAAAAGTCATGAAAACTGAACAATAAGCAATTGCCCCATACCTGGGTCAAAGAAGAAATAAAGAAATAAATTAAGGACTTCCTAAAATTCAATGAGAATGAGGACATAACATACCTGAACTTATGGGACACGTTGAAAGCAGTGCTACGTGGGAAGTTAATTGCACCAAGTGCCCATATGAAGAAAGCTGGGTATAATCACATTAGAGAATTAACAGCACAACCAAAAGGCTTAGAACAAAAAGAAGCAAACTCTAGCAATGGACACTGAGAAAATCCAGACAATTTTCAAGTCATACTCTGAAAACCTATAATCACATAATTTGAAAATTCAAAGGAAATGAACAAATTTCTGGATAACTATCATTTAACAAAATTAAATCAAGAACAGACAAACAACTTAAATAGACCTATAACCCCCATTGAAATAGAAGCAGTCTTCAAAAGCCTTCCAACCAAAAAAAAAAAAAGGCCAGATGGCTTCAGTGAAGAATTTCAGAAATTCAAGGAAGAGCTAGCTAATACCAATACTCCTCAAATTGTTCCACACAATAAAAGTAGAAGAATTATTACCAAACTATTTTTATGAGGCCACTATCACCTTGGTACCTAAGCCACACAAAGGCAAAGTGAAGAAAACTACAGACCAATATCCCTCATGAATATTGGTGCAAAAATACTGGCAAACCAAATCCAAGAATACATCAGACATTCACCGTGACCAAGTAGGCTTCATCTCTGGCTTGCAGGGTTGTTTTAACATATGAAAATCTATCAATGTGATCCACCATATAAACAAACTGAAAAAGAAAATCATATGATCATCTTACTAGATGCTGAAAAAGCCTTTGATAAAATTCAACACCCTTTCATGATAAAGGTCTTGGAGAGATCAGGGATATCAGGAACATACCTAAACACAATAAGAACAATGTACAGTAAACCACCAGCTGGCATCAAACTGAATGGAGAGAAACTTAACAAAATTCTCTAAAATCAGGAAAACACAAGGCTGCTGTCTCTCTCCATACCTCTTCAATATTGTACTTGAAGTTCTAGCTAAAGCAATAAGACCACCAAATGAGATGAAGGGATTCAAAATATAAGGAAGAAGTCAATCAGTCAGTTTTCTCAGATGATATGATAGTTTACATAAGCAGCCCAAAAAACTCAACCAGGGAACTCCTACAGCTGATAATCACCTTCAGTAAACTTACAGAATATAAAATAAACTAAAAAAAATACGTATCCCTACTTTATTTATATGACAAAGAGGCTAAGAAAGAAATCAGAAAAATATTACTCTTTACAATGTCCACAAACAACGTAAATGATCTTGAGGTCATGCTTACCAAACAAGTGAATGACCTAATATTGCAAGAACTTTATATCTTTAAAGAAAGAAATTAAAGAAGATACCAGAAAATGGAAAGATCTCCCATGCTCTTGGATTGGTAGGATAAACATAGAAAAAATGGCAATCTTGCCAAAAGCCATCTATAGCTTTAATGCAATCCCCATTAAAATCCCAGCACAATTCTTCATTGACCTTGAAATGATAATAATCAACTTTATATGGAAAAGCAAAAGACCCGGGATAGCCAAAACAACCCTGTACAATAAAGGAACCTCAGGAGTCATCACCATCCCTGAATTTAAGTTCTACTACAGAGTTATAGTCCCAAATACAGCCTGGAATTGGCACAAAAATAGAGAGGTAGACCAAAGGAATCAAATAGAAAATCCTGACATTAACCCACATACGTATGAACACCTGATTTTTGACAAAACAGCTAAAAGTATACAATGGGGAGAGGAAAGCATCTTCAACAAATGGTGTTGACATAAGTGGATGATGGTGTGTAGAAGACTGCAGATAGACCCATGTCTATCTCCATGCACAAAACTCAACTCCAAATGCATCAAAGACCTCAACATAAATCCAGCCTCACTGAACCCCTTAGAAGAGAAAGTGTGAGGTACCCTTGAACAAATTGGTAGAGGAAACCCCTTCCTGAGCATAACTCCAGTAGCACAGACAGTGAGATCAACAATGAATAAATGGGACTTTCTCAAACTGAGAATCTTCTGTAAGACAAAGGACACAGTTGACAAGACCAAAAGGCAGCCCACAGACTGAGAAAAGGTCTTCACCAATCCTACATTTAACAGAGGGCTGATCTTGAAAATATACAAAGAACTCAAGAAACTAGTCGCCAAAACACCAAATAACTGTATTAAAAAATGGGGTACAGAATTGAAGAAAGAATTCTCAATAGAGGAAATCAAAAAGGCTGAAAGACACTTGAAAAAGTGTTCAACATCCTTATCTATCAGGGAAATGCAAATGAAAACAACTCTGAAATACCATCTTACTCCTGCCAAAATAGCTAAAATTAGAAACACCAATGACAACTTGTGCTGGAGAGAATATAGAGAAAGGGGAACACTCCTTCACTGCTGGTGGGAGTGCAAACTTGTACAGACATTTTGGAGATCAGTATGGCGGTTTCTCAGGAAAATGGGAATCAGTCTACCACAGGACCCAGCAATTCCCATCTTAGGTATATACCCAAATAGTCCACATCCATGCAACAAAGACATGTGCTCAAATAAGTTCATAGCAGCATTAGTTGTAATAGTAGGAAACTGGAAGCAACCTAGATGACCCTTAATTGAAGAATGGATAAAGATGTGGCACATCTACACAATGGAATGCTACTCTGCAGAGAAAAAAAACCAATAGAATTTTGAAAAACACAGGCAAGTGGATGGAAACTGAAGAAACCATCCTGAATGAGGTAACCCAGTCACAAAAAGGAGCATGGTATGTACTTGCTTATATGTGGAGTTTAGACATAGAGCAAAAGATCACCAGCATATAATTAACACTACTAGAGGAACTAGGATACAAGGTGTATTCTAAGAGATTCATATAAGTTCCCTCCAAGAAGGGGAAAGGGAAAAGATCTCCACAGCACATAGGGAGTGGGGGCATCAGCGAGTGGAGAGGGAACTAGGAGAACTGGAAGGGGAGGAGAGAAAAGCACATGGGACTAGGAAGATTGAGTCAGGGGAGGAATAGACTAGAGAAAAGAGAGAGAGAGAGAGAGAGAGAGAGAGAGAGAGAGAGAGAGAGAGAGAGAGAGAGAGAGAGAGAGAGACCACAAAAGAGAAAGATGTTGTAGATTTGA